>JANCRC010000008.1:14802500-15427916 GCA_024362995.1 Heteromeles arbutifolia | reverse complement strand
GGAGTGTGGAAGGCTATTAATTCCTCATCTTCGGGAGCCCTGCGAATTTGATTGTACCCAGAGGAGCCATCCATGAATAACAACGCCTCATGGCCAGTGGTTGGGTCCACCATGATTTCGATGATTGGCAAGGGAAAGTCATCATTCGGGAAAACATCGTTGAGGTCTCGGAAGTCTATGCAAACACGTATTTGTCTAGATTTTTTAAGGACAATGACGATGTTGGGGATCCACTTAGGGTATTGCACCTCTCAGATGAAGCCTGTTTTGATTAGCTTGTCAATCTTGGCCTCAATTTATGGGATGAGCTCGGATCAATAGCGTCTTTAAGTTTGCTTTATCAATCGCGTTCTGGGCTTCACTACAAGACGATGCACAACAATGGTAGGGTCAAGGCCAGGCATTTCCTTATAGGTCCAAGCAAAGATGTCTTTGTACTCTATTAGCAGTTAGTAGTACTCTTCGATCTCATCCACACTTAGTAGTGCACTTACGAAGACAGGCTTTGACTCCTCTTTCGTGCCTAAGTTGAGCTCCTTGGGATCATTAACTGTGGCTTGCCCTCATCCTCGAGCTGTGATGTCGTAACAGTGATGTCTTCCTTGGGGATTTCATCTTCTTTGTCTTCTTGGATCGTCATGTGGAAGACGTCTTGGACCTCATCTTCAGTGCCGTCCCCTTGGGCTTGTTGGCGTGAACATTGGCTGGTGTGGATGATGGTGTGCCTCCTTACGATCAGTGGTTCTTTTGTGTCTTCCTCCAAGGTTCCTTGGTGTTTCATCCTTGAATGAATCGAGCTTCAAACGTCATCTTTTTTCTGCTAGACTGCCGAGCTTTTCTTCCTTTGGCGTTGTATTCCCCTTTCTAGAAGGTTTCTTGGTTTCAAGTTTTTCCAAGGCCGACCGTCGTGGAGGAGAGCTAACCGTGTTGCTTTGTTTCTTGGGTTTTGACAACCTTTCGAAAATAGAGCTTTTGGGGTGTTGGCATGTTAAGCCTTTTGAAAACGGAGGTTCGGTCTTGTCCACCAATGCGGTCAAGTGCCAAAATTATGGGTTTTTAACGGTTCAACCTATCAAAGACTAATGTTTGAGGGACGGGTTTAGGCTCCTCTTAACTTTGTTCAACACTCACGTTGATGTGTTGAACGCTAGCATTTTTTACTTTTCTTGAAATCTTGACGGGCGTATTTGGTGTGAAGCCAAGTCCAGCTTTGTCGTTGTCAACTTTGTAACCATGGTCCTTCAACTTCTTTTGAGTCTCGGTGAGGTCACATTCTTTGTCGTTGATGATGTTTGCATTATTCTTTCCAAGATTTGAAGAGAAGGCAAAATCATACCCAGCCTTTGACATGAGTTTGTAGGTGTTTGGGTCGAAACCTTCTTCGGTCCTCTTGAGCAGCTTTACATCGTCCTTGTGTAGCTATGTGTTGGCTTTGCTTGTTTCAGTTTTGAATGGGGATTGCCCATTCTTCCTTATCCACATTGGGATGTATCGGAAAACGGGTGTGTTTGATCCTTTTGAAGGCGTCACACTCCCCTTGATTGTTGCGAGCTTGGCAAGCTCATCATCATCTTTGCTTGAAGATGGCAAGGCTTCCCCTTCTTTCTTCTTGGGCACGACTTACCACTCCTTCTTTTTGGGTGCAGCTTTGCTAGTGGATTTGATCTCCTTTGGAAGAGCTTCGAGTACCATGTCTTCATCCATGTAGAACTTGGCGTCCACGAAGTGTGTTTCGGATCCGGTGAATTGCTTGGTGTCGCCTTGTATCACGTTTACTCCTTCTCCATAGAATTTTAAGCATTGGTGGAGGGTGGACGACACTACTCCATTCTTGTGGATTCAAGGCCTTCCTAAGAGTAAACTGTAGGAAGTTCATGCATCAATCATGTGGAATAGCGTGCTTGACCTGAGTTCGCCAATGGTCATCTCGACTCGGATCATGCCTATTGCTCTTTGTCCTCCTTGGTTAAAATCTTGGATTGGGAGGTGGCTTCAGGATAGTTCATCCACCTTGATGCGGATTGTAGTCATTGTTGACTTTGGCATGATGTTTGTGGACGATCTGCCATCAAGAAGCATGCGGTTGACTTTGTGCTCCCTTACGTACCCAGAGACGAAGAGAGGATGGTTGTGAGGCTTTGAACCCAGCAGTAAGTCTTCGTCAGTGAAGCTGATTGCGTCATGGGTGGCACAACATGTGGCATATTCATGTGGCGAAAGCTTCAGGCCTTTTTCCTTTCTTTATTGCATTTCGTGGTAGTCGGGACTCGCTAAGACCGCTACTAGTGCTTTTCACATCTCTTTCGGCAATCGTAGTGCCTCCTCGATGCTAAAGTGTGCCGGCAGGCTTTCTTTGGGTATGAGAGTTCTCTTTTCCTCGATGGCAATAACTTTGCCTTTTGAGGGCTCTTCTATCTCCATTTCAACCATATGGCAGGCAATGGTAATGCACTATTGGAAGAAGTCCTTCAAGAAGTACTCATGCAAGGATACGGGAATGCGTGGCTCTTGCTGCTTAGGTTCCCCATCGTATGTTGGCTTGGCAGCTTTTACGCTTCTTTTGGGTTTCCTATTGTTACGACGGCGGTACTCTCTCCCTTGTTCCACCTTTGGTTGTGTGGCTTGTGGTCTTGGCTTCCTTGTCTTGTTGTAGGTCACCAAGGTCCATCCTTCTTCATCGTCAGTAGGTGCATCTTGGTTGTTGGCCCCTAACAATGGTTGTGCAGAAGGTGCCATGTGGCTTGAGCATTGATAGGAGTGGTAATTTTTTTAAGGTATCCCACCACACATAGCTCATAAATTAATTTTCTTTCCCATGCAGTTTTGGTAACGCATGAGGTAATAGCATATTTTTTATCCTAGGTCAAAGTGTATGGAAAGGCAAAGCCAAGGGCCACAAGAAATGCATCCGTGAGCGTTCGAACACGTGTTGAGAGTCACATTTTTCTTGAAAGAGAGTAATTTGAAAATGTAAACACTTGTGATTTAGTAATATAAAGTGAATTGATATGAATCTAGACGACTTAACTTATGTATGGAGTATTGGTTGTTGGACTTTGGCCCAAGTGGAACTTTGGTTCCGGAGTTAGAAGTTTATGATTAATAGTCAGTGAACTTGAATGTGAAGCAACGGTCATTAACCCAAAAGGACCATTAATACATATTATAATATTTCTAAAGACCAATACTCACGATTTTAAATGAGGAATCTAAGCTCTAATTAGACTAAAATTCAAGACCACTTTCACTCAAATTAACTATAATTAAAATATCATGAGTATTAGAATAATTAAAAATAACATGATGTGTAGAGTCTGTCGGTATCTAGTTTACTTTTAACTAATTGATGAGATAGATTGAGGATGTTTGTTTCAATGACATTGTATTTTATAGATAGATATTTTTTTTTTTTTTATGAATGATAGATTTTATTAGATCAGCCACTAACGATATTTGAATCCACGCCGTCATACAATGGTATGATAAAGGGTCACTTGATATTTTACAGATAAATTGATGATAATCATTTGTATTTTTTGTTTTGTTTTAACCTGTGATTGATTTTCAGACAATTTATTATTTTTTCTAAGAACCTGTTTCATGAGAATTACAGTTGAGTTTTAGATATTTTATTTGTGTTGTTACATGTATTATCAATTGGGTTCGAATTAAACATCTTTTTCAATAACAAAAAACTTATTAACGAGAATGTTCATTTGAGGTCCACGTATATTTTTGAAATTACGGTTCCGGCAGATCAGTACAAAGAAATGTTGTGGACTTTTTAAGTGTAATTTAAAGTCAAAGACGAGGTCAAAAGGGTAAAAGAACCAAACGACAGATGAACAGATGATCGGATCTTCAATCGTACGATGTATATCTCAGTGGAGCAAGTAGTTTATCCACATGAGTGAGGATCCTCGCCGGATCCTCTTTGTGAGGATTCCGGGGATCCTCCAATCACATCCGTTTATCGTACATTATGTGGTCATTTTTTGTCAGGTACTGTTTATATTCAATTTTAAATAAAAAAATTTAGAATGATTTTTGACCGCACGATATATGATGAACGGATGTGATTGGAGGATCCTCACAAAAGGGATCCGGTGAGGATCCTCCTGGTATCCACATTGGTCCACCGAACATCTCTCTCGCAAGACGATTCAATCCACATCCATACTCGCTTCGTGATCACGAGACTAGAAAATTAGAAGAAATTGTATTTATGTTTTTTAATTTTAACCTAATTGGAGAAATAATCTCTCAATTTTAACTCAATTAAATAAATGGTTTCTTAACTTTAACCTAATTGAAAAAAAAGTCCTTCCAACAGGAGCTATTTTGACGAAATTCTTACAGAGTTGAAGAAAATGACCATAGCTGTATGTTTTGATGAGTTAAGGTACCAAAGATGATGAATTTTTAGTTGAGTGATTATTGCTCTAATTTGATTAAAGTTGAGGAACCTTACTACAATTTTATCAGAAAATTACAGAGTTTCAGTTGGACACGTGCGTGTTAGGGCAGACAAGTAAGTGGGTCCGGAGCAGTGCTGGAGGGTGAGATTAGCAGATGACCAAATGAGGAGATATTTTTCATTGTAACTGGAACGCAGGATGGTACACTGCGTGTCACTATAGAAACGGTGGGATATGTATGTTAAAAAGTTAATAACTTAAAAAATAAAATTTCTCACAACTTGCATAAAAACACGTGGTTTACCCTTCGTATTCCTGTTACAATGAAAAATTTATCCCAGATGAGGAGGAGATCCAGTCTGATAGTCCAAAGAGGGAGCAAGAGGAGGGAGGAGAGAGAGAGAGCGCGCAGAAAATTACTCACAAAGACTGGTGGCATTTGTGAAAAAAAAAGGCTGACACAGAAGTTGACTGTGCTGTACGGAATGTCTACTTCACAAGGAACTTACACTTATTATTGATTCAATATTTTTGTTTTATTATTAGTATTATTTTAAATAACATTGACTTATCCGACACCAGTACTTTAACATTGTAGTTCATGACAAAGGGGGGGTTGCTGGGAGTGTGCAAAAGGTGGAGTGGCACATGGCTCAGAATTTTTGAAGGGCTCCAAAAAAAATTTATCCTTCTATACATTACATATATGTATAAATTTTCTAATAAAAAAAGTTTTTAATTGAAAGAAAAAATTATCATATGATTTTATCTATATTACAATTGATTAAGTGGAGCTTATACTTAATATATTGTTTTTTTCACTTTTCTCTAGGAATAAAAAAACTTGTATATTAGTTCCTTCCATTTTTCTTTAATTAAAAAAAAAAACCCAACTTATATATTACTTTCTTTCACAAACAAAATCGTATTTTTGTAACTCTCCCAATCGTGCTCCAATTTTTTTATAGATGAACCCCTAAATAATGATTTCATAGCAATTGGAGATTATTCAATTAGTAAGAGTAACATGCTGATTCAATTAAGTTTGAATATTGATTGTCTAACTCAATATACTGTCCAAAAAATCATCATTTCTAAATAAAAATGTCTTTTTATTAAATTAGCGTAAGGCCTCTAAAATATCAGAGACAACCCTGGTTCATAACAATGACAATGATGCACTTCTACAAGCGACATAATGACAATACAACTGTGACAACCCGTCCCTAAAATTATGTTTTTATTTATTTTAGTCGAGGGAATTGACGAAAATGCCTAGAGGCAAGGATTTTGATTTCTGTTGACCATCGTTTAGAAGAATGTATGACTTATTCTTTTGGCGCTTTGTGTAGTACTCGTTGGTACGAGCGCATAGGCGAAAGCCGTTTGCGAGTCCGGATTATAACAGTATAGTTACAGACGTTTGAAATTTGTTACTTACATTTTAAATTACTAAATTATTTGAATTCCCACCTTGTGGAAAAGAAGCCAATCAGCTTCAAGGATAGAAAATAGGGACCAATCAGATATGAGAGAAACAACTAATCAACCAATTAGGAGAGGAGAGAGGGAAGCTCTCAGCTTCCTTTCCCGTGGCCTTTCACACGCAGGACACCCGGTTTCGACCTGAGGTGGTTTCCGGCAGTCTTCCGCCATTTTTCAGGCAAGTTTCACCCATCCATCACTTGCAACCTCTTCCACAACTTTCCCTCTACCATCCCCACCCATATTTGAGGGTTTTTAGGTCCAAAACCATGAGGAAACACACCAGAGCACCGGAGGTGCTCGACGGTGATTCCTCCAATCCGGCGAGTTCCACCACCTAAAACTACCCTTAATCAACTTCCCTTGGACCTAGGAACAACACCCAACCAGTGGTAGAGACGTTGGAACATCGAGGAAGGAGAATCGAAGTTCACCTATTTTAGGGTTCTGACGGGTTTGAGTGAAATTGGAGCCTTTCCAGGCCAAATTGGACTGCGTCGCAGGTATAAAGTTTGCTTTACTCTTTGAGATCTTCATTTTGGTAATTTTTGAGAATTTTTGGAAATAGTTGGATTTTCCGGCGAGTAGGGGCGGCCGACCGTCACCCAAGGCGGCGCGTGGCCAGGGGGCCGTCAATGTCATTCCTAGGCTAAATTAGATGCCTTGAGTTCAGTCTTGGTAATTGGTTGACATAGGTTGATGGTTGGAACCTAAATTCTCTACGTTACGTTATTTGGTAAAAGTGTGAATCGACGATCGGACCGTTGGATCGTCACCAAACTTTAATACATTGTAGTATGTAATATTTGAGGACCATAGAAACTTACGGATCAGGAATCCGATGTACGGATCTTCCCGAATTGGATTTGTAAGTTCATAAAATAAAATGTTGACCGCCACTTGGTTTTGGCAATTGGCAGAGATCCGACGGTTTGATCGTAATGAAACATTAGGACGTTATTCTAGGAACATAATGTGGATCTTTTCAAGTAACGGATCAAAATCCGCTATGCAGATCTTCCGAACTGAATTACCTAGGGATGTGTTTTATGTAAATTATGTATTCTGTCAGTAAGAACCCTGAGACGTGATTTCATAATTGTTCTAGGCGACGTTGGTTCATGATGTCTCGATATTCGTGCTAAGGAGTCGTAGCACGGACCTCAGGTGAGTGAGTCTTTTCCTTTCTATCGTATATATACACATGATTGATAATTCCACAAATGTTTTTAAGTTGACTTATTCATATTGCCTACACATAATTACTGTGAATGCTTTGAAGTACTAGTGCGAACTACGAATGGCTTGATCCCTGTTTAGGGTACGTAGGCAGTCTAACGAGACGTTAGATGCCGCCATACAATAAATGAGACTAAATAATTGAGACAATAGCCTTGTATGGGGAATTGAGCAAAGTGAGGGACATTGGTGGAAAATGTGAGATTTAACCTTATGTTTTGGTGGTTAAATGTTGGTCATAAATCAATGTGTGAGGAATCAAGAAATTAAAGTAAGGAAACGTAAGTAATGATAGTTAATTAAACTAGTGTCTAGTTGGGTTTATCACCGATAATTATTCCCGAAAATAATAGTTCGGGAGTAGGGCGTTACAGCTTATGCATTTTATGCCATATTATATATATGTATATACTTAAAAATGCTATGACATGGTTGAGTATTAGATTGCATCATGGTATATCCATATGTATATTACCTACACATAATTATTGTGAACGCTTTGAAGTGCAAAGGTGAACGCAGGACAACCAGGTAAGTTCAAGTGAGTTTATGGTATTAGTTGAAATGATGGAGTTATGGCATAACTACATATATGTTTTAGGCAACTCCGACATTGTCATACAAGTTGCAATAATAGGCAACTCTGACCTTGTCATACAGGTTGCAATGATAGGCAACTCCGACACTGTCGTACAGGTTGCCCATGAGTCGTACATGTTATAATAGATGCAGTTAGAGCTCATAAACCTGCACCCCGATGTTAGTGCTCCCACCTGTGGCCAGGGCACAGTCCTCCACATGATGTTCACCTTTCGCACCTTTCGCTCACCTTGGATCCAAGGTAAGTGCACAGTTCTATCGTACAGACCACTATAGGTGGTTTCGACTCGTAAGTGACCCGCGATTATTCGCACAGTCTTCACGTGATCGTAGCACTGAAGCGTACTTATGTACACCCAATCTTATCGTACAGACCATTAGAGGTGGTTCCGACTCGTGTGCAGGGATATGTGATGAGCTATGGGTTCAGCCGTACAGGCCACAAGAGGTGGATCCGGCTGACATGTTACTTGGATATGTGATAAGCTAGCATTGATTGATGAGATATGGATGAGTCGTACAGGTCACTATAGGTGACTCCGACTTATGAGCTAGCATTGATTGATGAGATATGGATGAATCGTACAGGTCACTAGAGGTGACTCCGACTTATGACCTAGCATTGATTGATGAGATATGGATGAGTCGTACAGGTCACTATAGGTGACTCTGACTTATGAGCTAACATTGATTGATGAGATATGGATGAGTCGTACAGGTCACTATAGGTGACTCCAACTTATGTACTAGCATTGATTGATGAGATATGGGTGCAGTCGTACAGGTCACCATAGGTGACTCCGACTTGCGTGCTAGTATGAGTTATTAAGCACATGATTATTTATATTGCTAATAAGATGCTGGGTTGTGGTATACTTCTGGATTTACTGTTAGTATACTTTTGATTTCATGCTTATACGTAGTATGATTTTTTGGAAACTAAATAGGTTTTACGACGAGGGGTTACTACCTTTGATAATTGAAATGATTTTGAAAATTTTTGTGTTGCTCACTCACACTTTCTATTTTTGCACCCCTCTAGGTTCTAGTAGCAAAGTTTCTGTATCGACGAGGATTCGGGGCACTTCTTAGTACAGGTGGCTTCTTATGATGGTATAATCATTATCTTATTTTGCTGTACTTTACTTATGCTCTGTATCACGTGTGAATGGGTCCATAACCACTCACTGCGAACTCGTATATTGAGGTACTTCTAGGTTTAAATTTATTCATAGTTTATGCATTATCACACTTTATGGCTTCGTCACCTTCCAGGTGTTGGCCAACATAGCTCGATTCGGAGTCCTAGTGGACATTCCGGGTTGGGGTGTTTCAACGATCGTGTCATGTAAGTTGCTATTTTATTTCACTACGAAAAATATTAGAACTCAAAAAGAAAGCGAAATAGAACGATTCTAACCCGCTCATATCATTGATTCTATTGAATAGGCAAATTGATTTACCAAGTTTTATAGTTCAAGTGATTACAACTAAACTCCAATAACAAGAATTCATTTATTACTGTTAGGGTTTTTTTCACAAATGGTCCAAGAGATTGATCAAACTCATCATTTTGGTCCCTCGCTTTCAAAATCAATCAATGTCGTCCCTGACATTCACTACCGCATAACAATTTGGTCATTCCATTAAGATTCCGTCAACTAATTGATAGGAGCATATTTATGCGATTTAGCTAGCTTGTTTTCATGCATTTATGTTGTTATTCCTTAGTTATTTTAGTGTTTAAAGTCATTTTCGTGCAATTTCAGGTCCTAAAGACAAAGTATGCAAGAAAGTGCATTTTGGAGCCTTTTGGAGCAAAATTGGGCTTGGAATGGATATCACATGCTTGGAGCAAAAGGAATGGACGAAATTGAAGAATTGACGATGTTAGGATTCCTAATCAACGAAGGATTCCTAATCAAAGAAGGATTCCTAATCAAAGGAGGATTCCTAATTGAAGATGGATTCCTACTCAAACAAGGATTCCTACTTGAAGTAGAAAAGTTAAGCCAAGGTTTCTTATTTTGGTTTGATCTTTCCTAATCCTAAATGTCCCTAAGTTCCAGTAACATTGAAGGCCTCCTATGCATTTTAGGACACAAACCAAAGGTTCTAGAACACTTAAATACCCTTGCCGCACCTTGTCATTGTTTCCCTATCCTTGTCGTGCAAGGGATCCTTTACTTGCCTAATTTCTGAACCTAAATCAGCAAGGAAACCCTTTTTCCTTGCCTTGCAAGGCATTCCCTTGCCCTTTCCATCTTTGCCGCACCTTGTTGCCCAATTTCATTGGGATTCTGACTTTAATTCTTATTTCCCTTAAAGTTTTGGTTTAATTTCTGTTACCTAATTTATTTCCTAGCTTTAATTACCCTAAAGTCTTTAAATAAGCTTTCCTTAGCCGCACCAAGGGAGATCCATTGACCATTCTACACAATCAGCCACAAAATACCCTTTGCCGCAAACCATTCATTCCCTAAACTTCCATCCCTTCATCCAAACACATCCATACACATCCATAGTCTCTTGTGCCGCAGCAAGGTGGTGAAGAAGAAGAGCCTTTGGGGTTTCAAGCTTGAAGATTGGAGCGTTTTAGGTGTACTTCGTTCTTGTTTTCAATGTCTACTTTATTATTACTTTCTGATTTTGCTGTAACCATGAGTGGCTAAACCCCTATTTGGCTAGGGGGAAGTTTGAAGCCATGAACATGCTTGAGATATGAATTGATTTCCTCCAATTGTGATTTGATAAGTTGTGATTGCAATTCAATTAACTGTTTTATTCATAACTGATTCTTGTATGTTGATTAAGGATGCATACTTAGTTTTCATGCTTGAGTTTGATGCTAGAATATAAATGAGTGTCACCTAATTGTTACAAGTTTATATTCATGAGTAGTGAAGGTTGCTAGTCACAATCGCTTTAATTGAATTCTTGGCAAGCGTATCATGCATTCATAGTTACAATTGCCTCGTCAACACTTATGATTTTCATGGAACGTAATGATCTCTGATTGTATCTCTATTATGCATTCATGTAGGGGACTTTTGGAGAATGATTTGGGTTGTCGCATGCATTCATCCAATTCAATGAGTTAAGGAAAATTTGAGGGTTAATTAGTGCATCACGGTTAATCTGGGGTGTTGAGCATCATAATTTATTGAAAAGCAATTGGAAATCGATTCATGTACAAGTGTGTCATGTGTGAAGAACGGCCCTCTAGCTAATCCATCAACCATCTTATTTCCAAAATTCGTTTTACAATATGTTCAGTTTTATACCTTGATTGTTTGTTTCAAATTCGTCCAAACCAAAACCCCCTTTTACTTTCTTGTTTCAAAGTGTTTCAAATCTATTTTGTTTGTGTTTTAGAGTGTTTTGAGTCAAGCCATAACCCTAAATTCGTCCAAAGTTGTGTCTAGAGTAAAAAACTGCCCAATTAGTGTTTTTAGGCAGTTTTGAGTGTTTTTAGCTTGTTTTGAGTTTTGTGAGTCTGTTTTGAGTCCCTTGAGTCTATTCAAATGTTTTTAACTTTGTTTTTATGTTTTAAAGTCAATTTAGAGGTTTTAGCAAGCCCTCATAATCCCCGGTCCAGAACGATCCATACTTGCATCTTTACTACAATTTGACAACAAGAGGGTTTAATTTGTGTGCTTAACTTTTATCACATCACTAATTCTGTTAGTTTGTATGTGGGATCCACAAATCCAATGAAATGGTGACACGTGGATTTACACAAAATAAAGGTTTTTATCGCAAATGGTCCTTGACATTGATCCATGTGACGACCCGTCTTAGAATTTACGGAACAAAAAGGCATTTTTGTAATCTCACTAGGTTTTGGATATTTATTTTGAAAATTTGCTTTTTGGATCTTAAAACTTGTGCCCTTGGGGCCCATCTCCTTTTTGGGTCACCGGTTCTCTCTCATTTCTTCTTCTATGGACCCGTGCCCGCTCTCTCTCGCTCTCATTTTTGACAAACAGAGACAACACCACCATCCCCGCACCTTTCCCTTCGATGAGATCCTTCACCAGCCACCTGTGATGGGTCATCTCTCTCCCTCCTTCTCTGTGAAGCACAAAGACTACCCAACAACTCTCTCTCCGACGATTCCTCGATATTCCCAACAAGGGTAAGCTTTGGAAAATCCATAAACCTTCTTGGATCATGTTTTGGATTACGATTAGAGTATTTTTGAGAGTTTTTATTGATGTTTGAACACAAAAACACGTCGGGAAGACCTTCCCAGATTTCCAGTGAGAATGCAGTGAATTCCAGGTCTTTCTCTGGCTAACTCCGGGCACTACTGAGAAAACAAAGGGTATGAATCGAATCCTTGTCGCCCTAGCTTTAATTTGGTATATTGCATGACTAGTTTTAGTGTAGTTTCGAGGCTAACCGAAGCTTGGGAAGCTCCGACTTTAGTCCCCGTGAAGCTGGTCTGAAAACCGGGTCAAAACGATCCAAACCCAGAAACCCGACCTACCACCCTTGGTCGGTGCAATTCTTTGGGCCATGGAACTCAGCCCAAACCCTTTAAACCCAAAACCCTTTAACCTAAAACCAAAACCCTTGGGCCATGCTACCAGGCCCAACTCAGAGAACCCAGGCCCAACCCGGCTGAACCGGCCCAACCCAGATGGAATATTCTCTGTTGACTTTTAGGAAATTTGCATGGGACCCCTCTTAAGGTAATTCGACGTCCTAAATCTGTTTTCGACGTTCGTTTTCCCTAATTCAATAGTTATGATAGAATTTTATTAATTGGTACCTTTATGTGCTTAGTTGCAATTGTTTATGACGTTTTCATCTTCGCTAGTTTGCACGGCTCTTTGACGATGAAGTATCTATGAGTGGACCCCTTCTAAATGCATGATTTTACTATTAGAAATGCATACATGAAAAGCATGATTTAATGGAAACGTTTTATGAGTAAAATAGATTTACATATTATGAGATATCATGCTTTACTGGGATTATTTGGAATACCACGCTTTATTGATTTTTTACGTTCCTCGTGGTATATATGATTGATGACTATATTCTACGAATAGGTTTTATGAGATGTTTTAGCTACTGAACTCTGATTAAGATAGATATATACTTATGTACTTACTTAATGGTTATTCGAACAATCTTGCCTACGGCCGTATGTTCTGCCTACGGGCGAGTGATACTTATATATGCCTTCGGGTAGGTGCTGTAGGAGCCTACGGGCGATTGATACTTATATGCCTTCGGGTGGGTGTTGTAAGAGCCTACGGGCGGGAGATATTTATATTGGCTACAGTCGGGCGTTGGTTGGTGCCTACGGGCGGGAGATATTTATATTGGCTACGGCCGGGCATTGGTGGGTGCCTACGGGTGAGAGATATTTATATTGGCTACGGCCAGGCATTTGTAGATGGCTTTGGCGGGGAGATATTCATATTGGCTTCGGCCGAGCGTTTGGTTGGTGCCTATGGGCGATTGAATTTATTTATATATATATATATATATATATATATATATATATATATATATATATGCCTTATACTACTACTACTAAGTACCCTATATACAATATATGTTTGATGAGGCTTTATTGCATGCTAGGGTTTTCGGAAAAAACTGTCACATATTATGCTATTAGTTTTCATAAACATAGGGGTTAGTACGTGTCACGCCCCGTACCCGGGTCGGTAATAAAAACTCCGACCCGAATCCGAAACGTGAGTTGAAAGCTAAATAAATAAAAGTAAATTGACACGGGTTGGAAAATGAACTCCTCTTATTAAAAATAACTCAATAATTCTTTACAAGGCTAAATAAATAAATATAAATTCTAGCCTCACATCTATTTCGTCTCATCCCATCTACCCTTTTGACAATTTAGTTAGTAAACCTGCATAACAATAGAGGGGTGAGCTTCAACAGCTCTGTAGGGACATAACCTTGTCATAGTAAATTGACAGTATTAAATTAAGTGTCATGAAATCATATAGCCAAATGCCAAATCATTATTGATAATAATGCATGAATGCAATTGAACTTCTTCGGCTACCCCCATTACTTTATATAATAAAACATGCCGACTTGTATGTCCCATACCATGCATTTTACCCCTGCAGAGGTGGTTCGAATGTTCTATTATACAAATTAACCCCCTGTAACTCAATCATCCCAATTTCCCCTTTTGTTAGTCATCTTGCCTAAACTCTTCGTCGCCAGTCCCGAATTACCCATAAAGAATCTGTGCACTGTGGGGTCGCCTGAGACCTGGTACCTGCTAACAGTTTGGCTCAACTACACAAAAGATCCTTTCCATTACCCTCATTTCCATTCATTTCTCCACATTGAAAGCTCCAACCACATGACACATGAGTGATGCATAAATAATGTCATTTCATCTTTCACATGTCTCACAGTATATTCTCAACCAATAACATTTCACCAATAATTCCATAACCAATAACAAGTAAACACGCAAGAGCAGTATTTGTCCAATTAGTAAATCAGATCACATTAATCAACCAACAAGATCGATGATAATAATATAATGCTTCACGAAATTTAATAAAACCAATCTCCGTAAAGGTCTGCTGTATTTCCCCTACCTAGATTCCAAAGCAAGCAATCACGAACCAATCACATTGACCACACCTTGTGAAATCCAATGTTCTCCTTTTATTTTCCACATTCATTTCTGTATTCAGTAACCCAAGAACAAAACCATAACCCTTAATTAACAAGAGTAAGATCACTTTGTGCCAAACAAATCTCAATAGCCTATATTTCTCATATTAAAGTCCCTGCTCTCCTTATTTTTCTTTTCTTTCTTCCTAATTCCTTAATCTACACGTGTAGCCATATATACATTTATGCATTCCCTCTTATTTTACAGTTCAACCTATACGAAAACTCTTCATTCTCTTCCTTCATAATCGCACAACCCTTTTGCATATATGCATATATATATATATATATATATATATATATTAGCTTGTATAAATACTTCAACCCTAGATTTCTATAAGAGTATCAAACTAGCTTGAATAACACCACCCATGGATCATGACAGATGAGTTAACTTCACGAAATTAATAAGAGCTAATTGCTTCTGTTTAGGTCAATCCCTTATATTCCTCATTTTAGTTGTAAGGAAAGAATAAAGAATAAGAAATCCTTACCTATAATTTGGGTGCCATAGCGTTAACAAGGGTGTAGTGGATTAGTGTCTTAATCACTTCCTTCTTTTTGTCGGCCGTCTCTCTGTCCCCTCTCTCAGTCTCTCTCTCTCTCTCTCTCTCTCATTCTCTGCAATTCCCTTTTTTTTTTATTCTCATAAGAAACTGATCTCTGCACCCTTGGCTCAATCCCTATTTATAGGAAGCTAGAAGGCAGCAATAGCTCTACTATGATTGGATGGTCTAGCGGCAAGAGATAAAACATTTCCCTAACATGTTACATATATGTTCATACACGTAGACGAGGTGTTGTCAACAATATAAGGATGCTCCCATCCTACTTATTACTTTTCCTAATCACTTCATTAATCACAACCCTTGTTTACCCAATTCCAAATCAGAACCTCAAACTCACAAGCCTATCCAACTCAAACTTAGAAAGACCTTCGCGTGGCTTCCATCCACTTCCTAAACAAAATGAAGCATATAAGTATATAAAAATCAAAATCTTTTCGTTTATCACAAATATAATATAATTAAAATATGGGCCTTTATAGTATGTTAAAGATTAACTATTTTATTACTACTTATTTATCAACTTGGTCCACTCATGTTTTGTTTTGCGCCCCCTTAGGACTTAGATTCGAGGCGTACAATCCCGGTGTCAAGGCACTTCTGCATCGGCATCTTCGAGTCCTCTCGGTGCGGGATCCATTTCTTTGTTCATTAAATTTTATATTATTCCTTCTTAGAGTCTAAGATTAGTTGTATTTAAATTTTCAAGTATTGTTTATATTTATTATTTCTCATGCATCCTAATATGGCTTCGTCACCTTTGGGTGTTGGCCAGCAAGTGCCTACCCTAGTGTTTGGAGAATATCAGGGTCGGGCATGACAATCCAACTCCTCATTTTGGTCCATCAGTTTCAAAAACCGATAAATTTAGTCCCTGACTTTCAATATTGCACGTCAATTTAATCATTCTGTCAAAGTTTCGTCAATATTTTTGTCCCACTAATCCAAGCATATGGTGCCACGTGGATTAACTACAAGAAACTTTTTTTTTTTAAGATTTAAAACTAAAAGTAAAATAAGAAACTAGAAATCAAAATTAAAAGAAAAAATAGTCATCGTTGTTTTCATCAGGGTATGCTCAAAAAGAAAAGGAAGGCACTATGACACTACTAAAGTACTTGGCCTCCTGAACTCACTCATCATTCTCTCTAGTCGGTTATAATCCTATCAAATTTGAATTGAATTTGGATTCGATTTTATTGAATTTAGATTAAATATTTTTTTTCAATTTAGGGTTGTGAGATGAAAGAAAAATGCTAGCGCGAAATACTCGTTCGTTGGTTCACTCTTAAAAAAATAGTTTCTTATACTTAATCCACATGGAGGCATATGATTGGATTAATGGGACAACATCAGCACACAAACGAAAAATATGGATGAAATTCTAACGGAATGATTAAATTGATGTGCGTAGTGAAAGTTAGGGACCAAATTTATCGATTTTTGAAACTCAGGGACCAAAATGAGGAGTTGGATCAATGTCAGGGACCATTTGCGATAAAAACCCTTATTTTGTGTAAATTCATGTGTCACCATTTCATTGGATTTGTGGATCCCACTTACAAACTAACTGAATAGTTGACGAAATCTTAACGGAATGACTAAATTGAGGTGGGGTAGTAAATGTCAGGGACGACATTCATTGATTTTGAAAGTGAGGGACCAAAATGATGAGTTTGATCAATCTCAGGGACCATTTGTGATAAGAACCCTTAATGTTATCAAATGGGTAAAGGGGACGAGGTTCATAGCCAAGTAGTTAAAGGACTTCTCTATTATTGTATTCCAAATATTTTGTTAGCTATATTTCCAAGTGCAAAAATTTACAATGCTTGGATGATGACCAAGAATTATGGTCGTTGAATCCTTAGCCATGAATTTAATGACTAATAAGCCAAGAATTCAATGACTATTTCGACGATATGATTGTGAATCTCATTCATGCTATGGGCCTGTCTATGTGGACGTGTAAATTTTTTTTCCATACAAATGAAGCATCACAAAGCTCCACGTGGCATATGACTCATCAAAAATGGACAAGTCATTAATGACATGTGGCACAAATCAAGCAAAGGAAGTAGAAAACTTCCCCAAAAACTCGGCAAACAAGGGAGAATCCCTTTTAAATTCGGCAAGGGATCAAAATACTCTCAAAACTGGAAAGAAAGTTAAGGCATCTTCGTAAAACAAGCAAGAATTGAAGATTGCTCACAAAATAGGCAACAAGGCCTCATAATTTTGGCCAAGGGAGTAAAGTGGCTGAAATTAAGACACAAAACATCCCTAAATTCTCCCATAAATGAATTAGGACATAAATCAAAGCCAAATCCACTCAAAGGCAAGCCTTGAGAAGCCTACAAATACAAGGTCCTCCCACAAGCATAAGGGTCAAAAAATCTATACACAGAAGAACCTCGACCAAACCTTTGAAGACTAATACGCTGCCAAAGCTTTCTTCGAGCAACATTCAACCAAAGTCAAAGCTTTTTCTCAACCAAAGCTAAGCACTTCCTTGAAGAATCAACAAGTGCTCGTGCCGATTCCTTCAAGACTTTGTTGCAAGCTTATAAACTTGTAGCGATGTTAGATTCAAGATCAAGTTGTCAAGGCCCTTGAAGCAACGAAATCCCGCATCAAACATTACCTTTGCCGCACCCTTGAGGTGAAGACCGTCCAAGCATTGTTTCAAGCTCAAAACTTGAAGCAATTATTCAATCGTTCTTCCGACATCAAGTCATCGCGACCCTTGGATCAACAACCTATGCATCTACATCAAGTTTGAAGATTGAATCAAACGAAAATTGTAAACAGAGATTGTAACCTACAAATTCAAATCAATACAAATCTACTTTGTACACATGTTCTCGTTTCATTCGATACAAAATTTTCGTGTTTACAAATTTGGCACGCCTGGTGGTACATCCCTGCTTCTCATCTTTGTCTTCAATTCTGCAAAAAACCAATGGCACTAAGAAATGATCAAGTTGTTCTCGCTACCAACGTGAAGAACAAAGGCATTATTGCCGCAAGTGGTGGCACTTTGGGTGTCACAACCTGAAGCAAGGTAAGAACTCTTTCTGTCATGCTTTTCACTCATCCGTCAACTCTGCCGAAGGAGCAAGAGCACTCGAGGCACCAACCTATGATCACCTTTGCCTCGCTAAGGGCGCCAAGGGAAGAAGGCCCGAGGAGGTACTCTAAGTCTTTGACTTCTGACGCCAACTCAAGCAGCTCATGTCCCGTGGCCATGAAAGTCATGACTACTGGCGTGACTTCCATCAAGGAGTAGCTGGCTCAAATGAGTGAATCCATTGCAAGGCTGACAGGAACCGTGGAAGAGAAGGACTTGCAAATTGCTACACTCGTTAACCATCTGGAGGCACAGCACGACAACAAAGCTAACCCAAAGGTTGATCCACCAAATGAGGAAACTGACGAAAAGGAAGAGCCTATGATGGAGAAAGTGGAGGAAAAGTTTGACCAAGCAACAGTGCTCATGGGATCTCTCTCTATCCAGTAGTTGCAGGAGATGATCACTAGCACTATCAAGGCGCAGTACCAAGGAAGCTCGCATGACTTCGTACTGTACTCAAAGCCCTACTCCAAGAAGATTAATGCCTTGAGGATGCCAAAGGGTTATCAGCCGCCAAACTTCATGCAATTCGATTGAAATGGCAATCCTAAACAACATATTGCCTATTTTATCAAAACTTACAACAACGCTAGGACAGAGGGAGACTACCTCGTCAACCAGTTTGTGCGCTCGCTGAAAGGTAATGCCTTTGATTGGTACACAGAACTCGAGGCTGAATCCATCAACAGTTGAGATCAACTTGAAAGGGAATTCCTTAACTGCTTCTAAAGCACTCACTGCACCGTAAGCATGATGGAGTTGATGAGTACGAAGCAATGGAATGATGAACCTGTCATCAACTACATCAACAGATGGCATTCATTAAGTCTAGATTGCAAAGTTCGGCTTTATGAAACCTCCGCAATTGAGATGTGTGTCCAAGGCATGCACTGAGGACTACATTACATCCTCCAAGGTATAAAGCTGAGAACATTTGAGGAACCGCCAACTCGTTCCCATGACATAGAGCTGAGTATCGCCAATCATAGGAAGAATGAACCAATCACCGACTTCAAGAAGGACAATGTGTTTGCTATGAAGGTAGACAAGACTGGGAAGAAGCCCGACAAGGAAGCTTTTACCATCAACACTACCCCCATCAAGACCTCTCATGCACCTATCAAGATCCCCATTAAGAACAAAGCGAAGGAGATAAAGAAAGGTGAGCCTTCTTGCACCCAAGATAGGTACAAAAACACGTTAAGGGAACTAGAGCAAAAGACCTACCCTTTTTTGGACTCTGACGTGGCCGTAATGCTGGACGACCTGTTGAAGAAAAAGGTGATTGAGCTACCTGAGTGCAAACGCCGTGAAGAGATAAATCATGTTAATGATCATATGTATTGCAAATACCATCGTATCGTGAGCCATCCTAATGGCAAGTGCTTCGTCCTCAAGGAGCTCATCATAAAGCTGGCACAACAAGGGCAAATTGAACTCGACCTTGAAGACATTGTCGCAACACACACTACTGCAATTATGTTTGGATCATTCAATCTCGTGCCTCTCCAAGTAACGCATGCTCATTCCCATCCTTGCTCAAGCTGCACGGCACATTCTACACAACCATCATTGGGGGTGAAGGGAAATAATGAGATTTATGTGGGATTTCTAGTGACTAGCATACATATACAATTCTAAATTCATATACATAAGCAATGGAAGCATATTATCACATATTATCAAAGCTATAGTCATGCAAATCCCCTTCAAGAAGCATAGGTTCATTTATGATGCATCTAACAAAATATTGAAGAAGAAAGTGAAGGTTGAGTTTTATACCTCGTGATCCAAACTTTAGACCAAGGATGGACCACCTCCAAGCTCATTGTTCTTGGAACTCCTTGATTCTAGCCTCCCTCCTTGATTCCTCCACCTTGATAGGTTTGGAACTCCTTTGATTCTCCTCTAGTCTCCAAAGTAGAAGACCTCTAAAGATCCACACCCATTAGTGTAGTGAGATGGATGTTGGAATAACCAAAAGGAGAAGAGATGATTAGCTATATCTCCCTTTGGTGGCTGGCTATGTATATGTGTAGAAAGAGAGAGACTTGTTTTTCTCTTGTTGAAAAGTTCACACAAAAAGCCCTAATGAAACTTTTTCATTAAACTCCCTTTATAAAGGTAAAAGAAGTAAGTCAACAAATTGACACTTTCTCTCTCTTCTTTCCTCATCCTTGGCCGGCCACTAAGTGTTGATTTGGGCTTTGGGTTTTTATCATTTCAAGTCATCCTATGCTTGAATAAAAAGCCCAATGGGTTTGGGCCTGATGGGCCCGAATGAACCTGAACTTTTCTTTAAGCTCGAAGCGATCTTTCATCGCTGTTATGATTTCTTTAGACTTTCTAATTAATCATAACACTTAATTAATCCAATTAATTAATTCCATCATCCTTTAGTTGTCACACCACAATAGTGTATCGGTGTACAATCGTTTTAGGTTCTAATTAGCGAGGCAGTGAGGTGATTGGTATCAATCCAATTGATTAGTATTTATCCAATCACTTAGTGAATTAAAACTTACTTTTAATTCTCTTTCTTCTTTGATGACTACTTATTTAATCATCTAGAAGAACCCACAAGCCATGAGTGACATCTAACCATATATCATGGCTACCCAAGCTAATGTAGAATTTGGTCGGAAAACCTATTCAGTTAAAATTGCAATGTAATTCGATCCTTCTCTAATACAATACTCACAATCACATTACTAGGGTATGGATATTTAATGTCAAACCCTTAATGTGATTATACCAAGTTATATGATTTAATTGAGTCGTATAGGAATGCCTTCCACCATTACGCTTGATACTTCGGCTGAAGATTCCCGAATCATATCATAGAGTATTCTTCCTCTCTTAACGAGGATTCGAGATCCCTTGTTGATCATTCACATGCCTCTGAGAATAAATCACTGACCCCAACAATGCATAGAACACATCGAAGATAAGATGCGGTCACGTCTCATTATCAAATGATCAGGAACGTATCCCCAAGACAACTATGATGTCTCAGGTCAAATGATTACTTAAATTATTCCAACCAGTAGAGTTACTTGCTTGACATGTGAGTAGACCTCCATGCAAGTACTCTCGTTCGATTATTTTCAGTGAACTCATTCCCTTCATGAGCACCTACATACTTCATTTAGTATCACTACACGAATGGCTTGAGACTGTCCATCATTCCCATTTGAAGCAAACATAATACGTACTAGTCTTTTCAGATTGTCAACGTCCCTCTAACAATCCTATGACTAGAAACCTTTTGGACATTATGGTTATGTCAAGAATGTCTCTGTAGTCTAACATCTTTAGATTACTTCTTCCATCGATCCATTGTCCACAGACTCACTAATTTTGGATGTATATTGTTCATTGAGATAGTCCTAATAAGTGACTTTGCCTTTTCCTGTATTAGAGCTATCTATATGATGTGGCAAAAACTAACACACAAATTAAGCCCTATAAATTATGCAATCATAGTATGAGTAAGTAAGGATTGTTCTATTCTGGGGAGTAGAAGGGATGCTAATCAACACAAACTAAACTTATAAAACTGAAAACTAAGTTAAACTAACATCAAAACAATGATTGGGGGGATTTTGGACGAATTTAACTAAAACAAAAGTAAAGAGCAGCAAGTAAATTAAGTTGTGAATAAAATATGGGTGAAAGGATAGCTAGAGGATTCTTCTCCACACATGAATCATATGCATACAAATCGATTTCCAGTTATTCTTCCGATAAACCATGAATGACAATGCCTCAAATTAATTGTGAACAACACTAATTAACTCTCAGATTTTCCTAAGTTCATTGAATTGGACTCAGCGACGCAACCAAATTATTCTTCTCAAGTTCCCTAACTAGGAAAAGCATGATAGAGATACATATCAAAGATCATTAAGTTTTGTGAAAATCATAAGTATTGACAAAGCATTCATAACTATGAAAAGCATGATACTCCTGCCAAGAATTTACTTAACACAATCATGACTAGTGACTTTTACTACTTGCAAATATAAGTTCATAACGATTAGGTGAAATTCTCTTATATTCTAGCATCAAATCCCTGCATGCAAACTAAGTGTGCACCCTTAATAAACATATAAGAATAAGTTCTCTATAAAGTAGATAAGTAAATCGCATTCATGTTTTATGCAACAATAACCGGATGTAATCAATTTATATAAAATATATGATCATGGCTTCCAATTCACCTCTAGCTAAAAAGAAACTTAGTTACGGATTTTCATCATAACTAAAAAACAATCTAAAATAAACATTGAATCTTAAAACAAAGATAGAAAGAACTCTAAAAATTCCAGCAACTTCAATGGATGAATGGTAGGCATGGCACACCTTAAATTGGTGCAGGAATTTCGTATATACAGGGGAAATGGCTGAGTCCAAGGAGGAAAGGGTTTTGGCATTTTGATTTATTTTCAGACTCTAAAAATCAGGTAGAAAGTGTTTGAATGTGATTAGGATTCCTCCTTGCAGCTGAAGATAAGATAAGATATGATAAGATATGATAAGATAAGGTTGGATAAGGTTGGATAAGATAAGATAACGTTCCTCTCCAATTAGGATTCCTCTTTCTTGTCTAATTCCTTGCCTTCCAAGCCTCAACTTTAATTTCTCCAGATTTTAGCACATTTCTAGCACCATTTAAACACCAAAAATGTCCGGCCCATATGCTCTCTACGCATGCTATCCAATCCAAGTCCAAAACTGCTCCAAATTGCTCCATTTTGCCATTTATCATCATCTTTACCAACTGGACCTTCAATAATACGAAAATAACATAAATTACCAAAATAAATGGAAATTAACGAAGTAAATGCAAAGAAATAAGATAACGAAGTTGCATAAATATGCTCTTATCACTATACAATACAGACATTGTCCTAAAAGGTTTCTTCCAAAGATTGAATTTCAGGGCATATCTCCAACAATCTCCCACTTGCACTAAAGTCAATCGCTTGTGCATCTTATAGATGCTAATCGATTGATGTTGAGCTCGTAGGTTAACCAAGTTATGTATTAATCCTTTTAACTTTAGAAAAGGATTTACTTCTTTAAATGTTTTGAAAAACATTTAACGTTGTCTCTTCCTTGTGTTCAAATACTTTGATGAGACCTTGATTCCATGGCTTGAGCTATCGCCCCATTATGTTGCAGTATCCTACTAACGACCTTATGGTTTGGATTCAATCATTGGTTCAAAATGAACCCTGTCTATTCGAAACACCTTTTGAAGTAGTTTCTAAAACTTTAATATATATCGTTATATATTACTTTGTATACTTTATACAAACTTTGCTCCAACCTTGAGACCATTGTAGTACCATACTAACAATACAGTCATATGATTAGTACTTCATCCACAATGAAGTTCCATTTGTTAAAATGGGTTATTGTCACTTTGGTTTATAATCTAAGTGAATGTACGCTTCTAGAGTCTTACTCTGATAGTCCTTTCTCAA
The DNA here is from genome assembly GCA_024362995.1 of Heteromeles arbutifolia. Classification (NCBI taxonomy): domain Eukaryota; kingdom Viridiplantae; phylum Streptophyta; class Magnoliopsida; order Rosales; family Rosaceae; genus Heteromeles; species Heteromeles arbutifolia. The sequence goes on along the minus strand of JANCRC010000008.1, from coordinate 15,404,302 downwards.
AAGTAATAATACTCTATCAGTTGCTATGGTTCTTATCCTAGGTTTTTAGTAATATCTGAAAGTGACAACCCCCATGGTTATTTACCTTTGGATATCATCTCACAAGTCCATACATGTGTCCCTTTTGTGATTTTGTGACATATTCTTTGTAAGGGTCATGAAAATAGTTTTTCTATCATATGTTGAAATACTTTCTCTAATCTTCAATGTTTGAGATTCAATTTCCCTATATAACATTCATGAGGCAACCTTGTTGTATCATTATGTCCATTCTCAATTGACTTCATTTATGTCTAGTCCATTTTTAAGTCTGTACTTCAAAATTGACCGTGTCACAAGTTGTCATTTTGAGTAACATCTGTTTTTTTTATTATTTCATTATGTCTATCAAATAGACTTTATTCATAATAAGTTGCTCAAAAGTATGACATCACTCCCACTGACCTTTGTTGTAACTAAGCATTCATTCGAAACTTCAAGGAAAACTTAACTTTTAGAATTTCTTGATTCGAATGCATATAGCTCCCACTAACTTGTCTTGGATCTATCGACAATCTTTAAGATCCATTAGCTTATTGATGATGTCTCAACAGTTTTGGGACAATCAACAACTCTAGCTAACACAAGTTATTTAAACGAACATACACACAAGAATTCCTTCTCAAGTAACCTATTTGAAATGTGTGAATTGTTTTATCAAGTCCATTCATTTAAATTACATGGTGTCAAACACCATACTTCAAGTTTTAGTCATACTAAGACCTTTAAAGTAGTCACATAAGAATTATCCAAATCATTAGTGGAAGCATGGTTCCTACTAAGGATATAGGAATTCAATCATACCTCCTAGGTGGTTGATTTAATTCTTTATCAAAATTACATAGAGCATTATAGTTACATGAGGTACCGAAATCGGATTGTCTTGTTGTTAAACAATATGTTGTGACTCATTTTGAAACTATTCCCTTTTGTTTCATCAACTTGTCTATTTGCTTTGTTCTTAGATTGTTCTCATAAAAGAGAATGATGGACAACTCCCATATAACCATTTTATGCTAGGTTGGTGAAATCAACATTCATAGGTTATCCTTAGAATGTTACACAACATAGAATTTTAACACTTTGAAGAGCTTGAGACCTTTAACAATTTAAAATGACAAGCTCAATAAGAATAGTATTGTACTATTAATTTTAGACAACTATAAACCAATCACATTCAAGTTTATATCCTTTTCTCACCTCCCACTATTTCTCATGACTTCAATGAGAAATCGCATTATACATTCAAAGTGTAAAATTCTTAAGTACACGGGTAGAGGACATTGTGGAGTAGCTTCAAACCTTTTAAGCTTATTGTTCCAACTCCACTAAGTTGATGTCTTGTTATTAAGTGACTAAGGTCTTTAAACCTTTTATAGATTTAGACACTTTATTCTTGGTTTGTTTTACTTACACATTTGACATTTCTTAAGAGAATTTAAGAATGTCCAATTAGTTGTTCAAAACTACTAGTTGAACCAAGAGTGATCTTGGTTATTGTGGTTAAGTAAGTGATAACCATATAAGAAACATTTTTCTTATGTATTATTCACTTCATTACAATGTGGTCTTCCTTTTCTTCAATAAAGGAATCTCTAGACTTTCTCAATTCATATAGAACTCATATGTAGGCAATTGGAACCAAATATAAAGATTCATTGTATCCATCTATGGCCAACATGTGAGATCTATCCTTAATTGATGGATCCAAAGTTTGGATATCGCATTATATAACTGATACATTTCTTGTATCTCGACTAGAATATGACAAGACAATATTCAATTCATAACACTACTTTGAGGAACAAATATAGTGGAAGGCATTCATCACATTACATTGATATGATAAGTTAAACATTCATAATATTTAATACAAAAGAATTAGCTCTTACATTAGAGACTAATTATATACCTTCATATAGGCACCAAAAGTGGGTCTTCCATCATGTGAAGCCACATAATAAGTTCTTAGCAAAAATAAGAAAGTTTAACTATTGTCTTTAAGTGCCTTACAAACTTCCTAAGTAGTTAGCAAAAAATATAGGTCGAACTCTTCACTCCATCCTTTCTTTGCTTGTCCATCTTCTACTTGGCTCCTTCACCTACATACAATTGCATAAGTGATTAGCATTTTATATCAAATATAAAGATTAGAAGATCTAACAATTAGAATTGAAGATAAGAACAAAAACAATACCTTGTGGCTTGCCTTTTAGAGATGCAAGGTATTACCTGCAATTCATCTTCCAATGCATGTCCTTTCCACAATGGTGGCAGGTTCCCTTTTGCTCTTTTGCCTTCTTCTTCTTCAGTCCTCTTTGGGCCTTAGGAGTCGTTCATAACGATTAGGTGAAACTCCCTTATATTCTAGCATCAAATTCTTGCATGCAAACTAAGTGTTGACCCTCAATCAACATACAAGAATAAGTTGTCAATCAAACAGTTAAGCAAATTGAATTCACAATTTATGAAATCACAATTGAAGGTAATCAATTCATATTGCAAGCATGTTCATGGCTTTGAATCTCCCCCTAGCCACAAGGGGTTTAGTTCCTCATAATCGCAAAACAAAGGTAAACAGATTTATACATTGAAAACAAAAGAAAGAAAACACCTAGAATGCTCCAGTAATCCAAACTTGAATGCCAAAGCGTCCGAAAGCTCTCATTCTTCTCCTTTGCTGGGGCACAAGGGATTTAGAGAGGGTTAGGGATGTGTGTATGGGTGGTAGAGGATGGATAGGTAGATAGGTGGATGGAAGGTATACAGAGAGTGTGTAGTATCGTCCAACCAAACTAAATGGTGCGGATGGCTTTATTTATAGGGCTAGGGTTGAAGGGCAATCAGAAAATAATAAGAAAGGTTCACAACTTAGCTAATTTGCCACAATTGAATAGGTAAGAAAGAATCAGAATTTAAAGAGAAATAGGAATGTGAAATTTGGCAGAATTTTGTAGGAGAGAAAATGAATGTGTTTAAAGGTCAGAAATTAGAGAGAAAGGGAAAGAAAGTGCAGCATTGATTTGTAAGAGAAAAGGGAAGTATTTTTGGGCAGAAAATAGGCAAGAAAACCTCTCCCTTGTGCAGCAAGGATTGAAACAAAAGGGGAATGTGTTAGGCACGGTTTTGGGCTTCTAGAATGAGTAATTAGGCAACCTACATGTTTTGGAAACCCCAAAAATGGAAACCTCCACAAATGGAAACTTGCACAAATGGAAACCTTCACAAATAGAAACTTCCAACTTAAGAAACCTTGGCTTCCAATTTTGAACTCTTCATTCTTCATTTGATCTTCAATTTCATCCATCCATTTAGCTCTAAGCATGTGCAATCCATTTAGTGCCCAAACCTGCTCCAAAAAACACCAAAATGCACTTTCTTGCCTACTTTGCACTTTAGACCTACAAACACACGAAAATAGCTTAAAAAACTAAAATAACTAACAACTAACAACGTAAATGCAAGGAAACAAGCTAACTAAGTGATGTAAATGTGCTCCTATCAAATACCCCCACACTTAGCTTTTGCTAGTCCTCGAGCAAAACAAAACAAACAAAACACATTCTAATCCTTCCAATAGTTTCCCCAGGGATTTCCAATGCACATGACATGTTAAAAATCATCACTCCCACATATTTTAGTCATCCTTACCCTCGAGCACATACTTAATCATGGTCACCATTCACTAGCTCACATTTAATCAATTAAAACAACATTTTGAATGTAGTAACATGCCTTAGAGAATTCACTCAATTCCTTACTAGATATGCACTCAATTTTCACTCAGATTTTCTGACTACACACCCTATACTAGGTATATGTGAGAAGATTGATGTAAACATGAAAATGAACACTCATATATGTTATAGCAAAGAAAGCACTTTTCTGGAAATATTAATCAACATGTATACGATCTCATGAATGGAATGCCACTACTTAGATGCGAGAACCAATGATGCCATATGCTCATACCAATTCCAAACTCCACATATTGAAATACACAACACCCAAGATCGAAGTTAAAGGGTTGAAACGGGGCTAAGGATGTTGGGTAAGAAAGAAAGGATATGGAAAACAAAGGTTCGTAAAGAAATAGTAAGCAAAGCAATGAAATCAACACTTAGAATTCAATTTTGACTGCAGAAATCAACTTTAAACACAAAAAGGGAAGATTTACACATTCTAGGGCCAGATTTGATGTTTTGGACCTTTTCTTCAACACTCAACACTTGTGAGCTCATTCTCACTTATTTTTCAACTCTTTTTCATTCAACTTTTTCTTTTTCTTTTTCTTTTTCCATGAATTTTTCTTTTTATTTACCACAACTGTGCCTTATTTCTTGTTCTTGGCACACAAACACACACAAATCCCTTCCCCCACACTTGATTTTTTGCATAATGTAGATCAAAAGGAATTCATTTTAAGTCATGCTTACTATCCTTTAAGAATAAAGGTATGGACATTCCTACACTAGGCTAGGTAGGGAAAATGTGGTTAACAAAGAAAACAGGTTAAACAAGGCTAACAAAGGGTTAAACCTACAAAACATATGAAGTAGAAAGGTACGGCTATTTGGCTTTGGTGGCAACTAAACAACTGCATCTTGATATGTGTTATGTAATTCAATATCATGCTTTGAATGAAACAGATATGAGTTCTAGCATTTAGTTCTATAATGATGAAAATGCATTCTAAGTAGCAACCAAGCAAAGAATTAATGAGATCATGCAACGACTTTAGAAAACAACAAAATGCAGATTGATAACTCTCCAAAGAACGTTTTAGGCTCAAGTCTCTCAGGGATGTAGCGTTAGTTTGAGTTCCTTCCTTCAAGCATGTTACAAAAACTGATTTTATCCTTTTGTGATCAAATGTGAATTCATAAACAACAACTACAACCAAGCACAAACCAAAAACAAATCAAACTTCCATCCATGTTCGTAACTTTCTTTAACAGTCATGTAATTAAAAACCAAATCCTCATCATTGTGTTGGAAGGTACCTAAGTCACAAACACACAAAAATCACTCTAAAAACACTTCAAAAACTGATTTTATTCAAATTTTCATATTTTTACTTCAAAACACACAAAAATACTTCAAAACAGTTTAAAAACACTTAAAAACAGTGAGAAACAACTTTAGAAGTAATGGGTGATAAAATCCCACGAATTTGCATAAAAAACACTTTGTTACCCCCCCCCCACACACACTTAAATCAAACATTGTCCTCAATGTTACAAGCATAAACTCACAGAAAGCAAACAAATAACACAACTAACAAACATGACAAGATAAAGGCAATAAAGAGAGGGGTTTAGGAATGCAAATTTGGTTAGTGGGTGATTCCTAGAACTTCCTTCGTTGAATGCATGGGTTGCCACCCAAGAAGCGCTTGCTTTAATGTCTTGCAGCCGGACGATACCTCTAATTAAGCATCATTGGAGGCCACAACATGGAATTTATCTTTGAAGGGGAGGTGATTTTTGAAATGATCCGGCAATGGTTTAAATTCTAGTGTGGGTGCCTGAATCATTAAATGCAGTAAGTTAGTAGAAAACAAAATTGAAATTGGAGAAGATGGCTTACTTGCTTGCTCCGACACAAAATCAATGACAAACACCACTTCTTCGAAAGTTTTAGGGACTTTGAACTTGGCCAGATTTACTAGGATGGTTGTGACTTGTCCCGTGTCATCAAACTCAACTTCTTTGGGCTTTGTTGTCTCACGAACATGCTCTTTGATGCATTCTACATATTCTCCAGCCACTTCTTTCTCTTGAATCATTCTTCTTGATGTACAATTCTCTTCAAACAAATCAACACAATCTGGAACTTGATTTGTTTCACCAAGAATTGGAATATCACTTTGCACCTTTGGAAGGCTTCCACGATGTCTTTTTCACTTTCATCTTTCTTGGGAATTAAAAACCTGCGAGGAAAAGGTGCATTCGGAGGAATAACATTAGAATGAATTGAATTTGGGACGTCCTTACTTGTGGTGGGTGGTTGAGAGGGCTTAGGGGGCTGCGGCAAGGGTTGTTCTACCCTTGCTGTGTGTATGTCTTCTTCCTCATCCTCAATCAGCAGTTCCTCATCCACTTCTAGGCTATGTTTGGACGTTTTTAGGTCAGCTGCAACCTCCATAGCACTTCCCAAAGTGATAGCATCACGAATTTCAAAATCTTCCTTCGAATTTGCAATAGTTGAGTTGCAGAGTTCACTTTGCTCTTGAATCTACGCCATGAACTCCATAATCTGCCCAACTTACTTCTCCAATTCGTCCACTCTTTTGACTCGGTCTTTCATCTCCTTGTTTTGATTTTCTATTCCCTGTGTCAAAGAGGTGATTAATTGAATATGTTATCATTACACAAAGACATACCTGAGTTTTTTTGGGCAGATTGTGGTGGAGGCTGTAATGGTGCATATAGCCTTTGATAAAACTCCTCAGATGGCTGCAATTGTTCTTCTTTTTGTGAGCCCTGCATCAAAGAGATTAGTCCTTCAAGAATTTCATTATAACTCATGGGCATACTTGAATTCGATTGAAATTGCTGTGGGTGAGGCTGTGGTGGCTACATAGGTCTTGAATAGAACTCATCATCTTGCTGCCTATATCCACCTTGTTGAAATTGTTGAGGTTCCTCCCACATATAATCTGAATAATCTCTCTAATCTGAATTGTAAGTGTTGGAAATCATGTTGTTGCTTGGTTGATCATAGCCTTGATAACCCCAAGCATCTTCATTCACAGCGAATTGGGGATGTTGATGAGTTTGATATCCTTGCCCATAGGGTACACCAAATGTAAAGGCAGTGCGCATTGTGGTTCTTTCAGCAATCTGGGACAATTGAGAAGTAAGATTCGCTAATTGAGCTTAATGGTAGCAAGTGCCATGTCTTGCTTCACTATGTACCTGAAATCAAAGAATTACAACTAAATCAAATATCAAAAGAAAAGGACACAAACACAAACAAAATCAGCAACTAAAACAAAAGTCATGAAAAAGAAACAAAGGAGGATTAGCTAAAGAAAACAAGAAAACAAAACAAAGTCAGAAACTAAGAAAAAATACAAGAAAAGGAAACAAGTGATTAGCAAAGTTGCTAATCCCCAGCAACGGCGCCAAAAATTTGATGCAATGTAAAACAGCACACAAATTAAACCCTCTTATTGACAGTTGTAGTAAAGATGCAAGTAGGGATCGTTCTAGGCCGAGGATTAGGAGGGATGGCTAATCTACTCTAAACTGACTTAAAAACACAAAAACAAACTTAACAACACTTAACAAGACTCAGAAGACTCAAAACAAACTTAAAAGACTTAGAACAGCTTAAAACAGCCAAATAGACTCAAAACAGACACTAGAGAGTACTTTGGATGAATTCCTAACTTTACTTGACTCAAAACACTAAAAGACACAAGTTTAGACAGATTCTAACTAATAGACACAACCAAGTAAAGGGGGACTGGGTTTCTGACGAATTTGAGCTAAAACAAAATTGAAACTGAAACTAACAGATTTGCACGAAATTGGGTGTTTTGGATGGATGATGGGCTAGCTACAGGGTTCTTCTCCACACATGACACACTTGTATACAAATCGATTTCCAGTTGCTTTTTCATTAAACCATGAACCTCAACACCCTAAGTTAATTGTGAACGCACAAATTAACGATCAGATTTTCCTAAAGTCATCGAATTGGATGAACGCATCTGCAACCAAATTATTCTTCAATAGCCCCCTACATGAACGCATAATAGAGATACATATCAAAGATCATTAAGTTCTATGAAAATCATAAGCATTGACAAGGCATTCGTAACTATGAACGCATGATACTCCTACCAGGAATTCACTTAAAGCGATTGTGATCAGCGACCTTCACTACTTGTGAATATAAGTTCATAACGATTAGGTGAAACTCCCTTATATTCTAGCATCAAATTCATGCATGCAAACTAAGTGTCGACCCTCAATCAACATACAAGAATAAGTTATCAATCAAACAGTTAAGCAAATTGAATTCACAATTTATGAAATCACAACTGAAGGTAATCAATTCATATTGCAAGCATGTTCATGGCTTTGAATCTCCCCCTAGCCACAAGGGGTTTAGTTCCTCATAATCGCAAAACAAAGGTAAACAAATTTATACATTGAAAAAAAAAAGAAAGAAAACACCTAGAATGCTCCAGCAATCCAAACTTGAACGCTAAAATGTCCAAAAGCTCTCATTCTTCTCCTTTGCTGCGGCACAAGGGATTTAGAGGGGGTTAGAGATGTGTGTAAGGGTGGTAGAGGATGGATAGGTAGATAGGTGGATGGAAGGCATGCAGAGAGTGTGTTGTATCGTCCAACCAAACTAAATGGTGCGGATGGCTTTATTTATAGGGCTAGGGTTGAAAGGCAATCAGAAAATAATAAGAAACGTTTATAACTTAGCTAATTTGCCATAATTGAATAGGTAAGAAAGAATCAGAATTTAAAGAGAAATAGGAATGTGAAATTCGGCAGAATTGTGTAGGAGAGAAAAGGAATGTGTTTAAAGGTCAGAAATTAAGAGAGAAAGGGAAAGAAGGTGCAACGTTGATTTGTAAGAGAAAGGGGAAGTATTTTTGGGCAGAAAATAGGCAAGAAAACCTCTCCCTTCTGCAGCAAGGACTGAAACAAAAAGGGAATGTGTTAGGCATGATTTTGGGCTTCTAAAATGAGTAATTAGGCAACCTACATGTTTTGGAAACCCCAAAAATGGAAACCTCCACAAATGGAAACTTGGACAAATGGAAACCTTCACAAATAGAAACTTCCAACTTTAGAAACCTTGGCTTCCAATTTTGAACTCTTCATTCTTCATTTGATCCTAAGCTCATTTGATCTTCAATTTTGTCCATCCACATAGCTCCAAGCATGTGCAATCCATTTAGTGCCCAAAACTACTCCAAAAGGCACCAAAATGCACTTTCTTGCCTACTTTGCACTTTAGACCTACAAACAGACGAAAATAGCTTAAAAAACTAAAATAACTAAGAACTAACAACGTAAATGCAAGGAAACCAGCTAACTAAGTGATGTAAATGTGCTCCTATCAGCAATTGTAACTATGAATGCATGATATGTTTGCCAAGAATTCAATTAACGCGATCGTGACAATCAACCTTCAGTACTCAGGAATATAAACTTGTAACGATTAGGTGAAACTCATTTATATTCTAGCATCTGATTCATGCATGAAAACTAAGTATGCATCTTTAATAAACATACACAAATCAGTTATGATTAAAACAGATAATTGAATTGCAATCAAAACTTAACAAATCACAATTGGAAGAAATCAATTCATATCTCAAACATGTTCATGGCTTCAAACTTCCCCCTAACTAAATAGGGATTTAGCCACTCATGATTACAGCAAAATCAGAAAGTAATGACAAAATAAACATTGAAAACAAGAACGAAGTACAGCTAAAATGCTCTAATCTGCAAGCATGAATCACCAAGGTTTTTCTTCTTCGCCACCTTGCTGCTGCACAAGAGTCCAAGGATGTGTATAGATGTATGAAAGGGTCAGAGATGGGTTTAGGTTGGATGTGAGTTGCGGCAAGGGAAGGAGGATGGCTGGAATTGTGTCTGGATGTGTAGAATGGTGGATGGAGTGCGGCTAAAGGAATTTCTGTGGTGAATGGTGGTGTCTGCGGCAAAACCCTAAAATATGTATATATAGGCATCTCAAAACCTTAGAGAAATCAGATTGGTACTTGGACTTAACAGAAATTAAGGAATAGAGGCCTAGGGGGTGGCAAAAGGCTCAAATCCATTAGGAAAAAGGGTTTAGCCCAATTAATTTCTGAAAAGGCTTTGCACAAACCAAGTCCACAAGGAAATAGGCTAATTAAATCAGAATCCAAGAGGAATAAGGATAGGAAAGGTGCAGCACAATTGGAGGGAAGGGAATTGAGTGCAAGGCAAGGCAAAGGCCTTCTAGAAAGGAAGGAGGCGCCAGATTTTTAGGGTTCTAGAAAGAATGTGTTTTATGACAGATTTTGGGACTTCTAGAAGGGTTTGGGGTGCCACTTTTGTAGGACAAGGGATAGAACTTCTAGAAAGAGTGTTTTGTGGCTGATTTCAAGCCTTTTTATCTTCAAATTCGTCCATCAACTTGGCTCTGTGCTTGCACTACCCAATCTTGGCCCAAAAATGCTCTAGAATGCTCCAAATCGCTTCTTTTTGCCATTTTGACACTTAGAACCTACAAACACACGAGAATAGCTTAAAATACAAAATTAACTAAGAACTAAGGACGTTAATGCATGAAAACAAGCTAACTAAGTCGCATAAATATGCTCCTATCAATGCAAAACAGCACACAAATTAAACCCTCTTGTTGACAATTGTAGTAAAGATGCAAGTAGGGATTGTTCTGGACCGGGGATTAAGAGGGATTGCTAAAACACTTAGAACTAACTTAAAAACGTAAAACTAAGCTAAAACACTTAACTAGACTCTAAAGACTCAATATAAACTGAAAAGACTCAAAACTAACTAGAATGACTAAAAACAACACAAAGCAAGTAAATTGACTCAAAACAGACTCTAAGGAGTGATTTGGACGAATTCTAGACTAGTAGGACTCAAAACACTAAATTGGACAGATTTAAACACACTCCTAACTAATCTAACACACTTAATTAAAGGGGGATTGGGTTTTTACGAATTTAAGATGAAAACAAGCAGATTGTAAACTTAGACAAAGCTTGGACAAAATTGGGTGAATTGATGGATGATGGGCTAGCTAGAAGGTTTTTCTCCACACATGACACACTTGCATAGAAACCAATTTTTAGTTGTTCTTTCGATAAAGCATGAAACTCAACACCCCAGGTTAACCGTGACAACTCTTTTTTAACCTTCAAGTTCTCCTTAAGTTATTGAATTCGATGGGAAAGCGCATACAACAATTCAAAACATTCTCTAAAAGTCCCATACGTGAACAACACAATAGAGATACAATCAAAGATCATTAAGATTCAAGAAAACTATAAGCATTGACGAGGCATTCATAACTATGATGAGCATGACACTCCTGCCAACAATTCACTTAATGCAATCATTTATAAGCGACCTCCACTACTTGTAAATATAAGTTCATAACGATTAGGTGAAACTCCCTTATATTCTAGCATCAAATCCATGCATGCAAACTAAGCGGGCCCTCTTAATCAACATACAAGAATAAGTTATCAATCAAGCAGTTAAGCAAATTCCATTCACAATTTATGAAATCACAACTGAAGGTAATCAATTTATATTGCAAGTATGTTCATCGCTTTGAAATTCCCCTTAGCCAAAAGGGCTTAGTTCCTCATAATCACAAAACAAAGGTAAACAGATTTATACATTGAAAACAAAAGCAAGAAAACACCTAAATGCTCCAGCGATCTAAATTGAATGCCAAAACGTCCAAAAGCCCTCATTCTTCTCCTTTGCTACAGCACAAGGGATTGGTGGTGAGTTTTAGGGGTGATTTGTGGTGGTGGATGGATGTAGGTGAGTTATGGAGAAGGATGGCGGGTGGATTTTCGGCAAAAAGTGTGTAGAATCGTCCAGGGAGCCCTTTGATGTGCGGTAAGGCTCTTTATTTATAAGGGAAAGAAAGGGCATGACTTAGAATTAAATTGGAAAAGTTTAGGACTCCAAATCCTCCAGAAAAAGGGTAACAAATCAGAATCCCAATACGAAAAAGGGTAAGTAGGGCGCAGTAGGTCCTAGAGAGAAAGGGAAAGGCAATTATTGATAGGAGCATATTTACATCACTTAGTTAGCTTGTTTCCTTGCATTTAGGTTGTTAGTTCTTAGTTATTTTAGTATTTTAAGCTATTTTCGTGAGTTTGTAGGTCTAAACTGCAAAGTAAGCAAGGAAGTGCATTTTGGTGCATTTTGGAGCAGTTTTGGGCATTCGATGGTTAGCTTATGCTTGGAGCAGTTTTGGTGCAAGTTTCCATTTGTGGAGGTTTCTATTTTTGGGGTTTCCAAAACATGTAGGTTGCCTAATTACTCATTCTAGAAGCCCAAAACCATGCCTAACACATTCCCCTTTCGTTTCAATCCTTGCTACACAAGGGAGAGGCTTTCTTGCCTATTTTCTGCCCAAAAATACTTCCCTTCTCTTACAAATCAATGCTACACCTTCTTTCCCTTTTTCTCTTAATTTCTGACCTTTAAAACACATTCCTTTCCTCTCCTACATATTCTGCCGAATTTCACATTCTTATTCTCTTTGATTTTCTTATTCTTTCTTGCCTATTAAATTGTGGAACCAGAATAGCTAAGTATTGAACCTTTCCTATTATTTTCTGAGTACCCTAGCCCTTTAAATAAAGCTTGTTGCACCATTTAAATCTCTCTACACAATTTCTGCCGAAAATCCACCATCCACCTTTCCCTATAACTCACCTATATCCATTCACCACCATAAACAACCCTTCAAACCATCTCCAACACCTTGTGCCGCAACAAAGAGAAGAAGGAAGACCCTTGGAGTGCTTGCCATTCAAGATTGGATTGCTGGAACATTCTTACGTGTTTTCATTCTTTTGTTTTCAATGTCTAAGTTTATGTATCTTTGTTTTGTGAACATGAGGAGCTAAACCCTTTTGGCTTGGGGGAATTTCAAAGCCATGAACATATTTGCAATATGAATTGATTAATTCCAGTTGTGATTTCATAAAGTGTGAATGCAATTTGCTTAACTGTTTTATTGATAACTTATTCTTGTATGTTGATTAAGGAGGCCTACTTAGTTTGCATGCTTGAATCTGATGCTAGAATATAAGGAGGTTTCACATAATCATTACAAACTTATATTCACAAGAAGTGAAGGTTGCTGGTCACGATCCCGTTAAGTTAAATTCCTAGCATGAGTATGATGATGTCATAGTTACGAATGCTTTGTCAATGCTTATGATTTTCATAGAACGTAATGATCTTTGATTGTATCTCTATTATGATGTCATGTAGGGAACTTTTGAAGAATGCTTTGGGTTGTCGAATGATGTCATCCAATCCAATAATACAAGGAAAATCTGAGGGTTAACTAGTGATGTCACGGTTAATCTGGGGCATTGTCATTCATGGTTTATTGAAAAAACAACTGGAGATCGATTTGTATGCAAGTGTGTCATGTGTGGAGAAGAACCCTCTAGCTAGCCCATCATCCATCTAATTCACCAATTTCGTGCAAATCTGTTTAGTTTTAGTTTCTGTTTTGTTTTTAGCTTAATGTCGTCCAAAACCCAATCCCCCTTTACCTTATTGTGTTAGATTAGTTAGAAGTGTGTTTAAATCTGTCCAATTTAGTGTTTTGAGCCTTACTAGTCTAGAATTCGTCCAAATCAATCCTTAATGTCTGTTTTGAGTCTACTTGGCTGTTTTAAGCTGTTTTGAGTCTTTTAAGTTTGTTTTGAGTCTTGTGAGTCTTGTATGTCTTGTTAAGTGTTTTTAAGTTTGCTTTTGTGTTTTTAAGTCAGTTTAGTGTAGATTAGCAATCCTTCCTAATCCCCGATTTAGAACGATCCCTACTTGCATCTTTACTACAACTGTCAACTAGAGGGTTTAATTTGTGTGCTGTTTTACATCGTATGAAATTTTTGGCCCCGTTGCCGGGGATTAGCAACTTTGCTAATCCCCCGTTGTTTCCTTTGTTTTCTTTTTCGTGTCTTTTGTTTTAGTTGCTGACTTTGTTTCTGTTTGTGTTTCTGTTTGTGTCTTTTACTTTTGATATTTGATTTAGTTTTCTTTCTTTGATTTCAGGTATTGGAGAAGCAAGACATGGATTTTGCTAACATTCAAGTTGAATTGGCAAATCTTACTTCTCAATTGTCCCAGATTGCCGAAACAACCACAATGTACACTACTCAAACTCATCAACGTGCTCAATTCGCTGTGAATAAAGATGCTTGGGGTTATCAAGGCTATGATCAATCAAGGGACAACATGTTTTCCAACACTTACAATTCAGATTTGAGTGATCATTCAAACTCTATGTGGTGGGAATCTCAACACGTTCAACCTGAATGCTATTGGCAGCCATATGAGGAGTTTTATTCAAGACCTATGCAGCCACCACAACCTTCCCCACAACAATTCCAATTGAATTCAAGTATGTCTATGAGTTATGATGAAATTCTTGATGTACTAACCTCTTTGACGCAGGGCTCACAACAAGAAGAATACTCACAGCCATCTGAGGAGTTCTATCAATGGCCATATGCACAATCACAACCTCCACCACAATCTTCCCAAACAAATTCAGGTATGTCTTTGGATAATGACACGTTGATTAAGTTACTTACCAATTTGTCTCAGGGACAAGAAAATCAAAACAAAGCGATGCAAAATCAAGCCAAAAAGTGGGGTGAATTGAAGAATCAAATGGGAGAGATTGTAGAATTCATAGGACAGATTCTAGAGCAAAGTGAACTCTCCAACTCAACTATAGCAAATTCGAAGGAAGGTTTTGAAATCCATGATGCTATCACTTTGGGAAGTGCTATGGAGGTTGGAGCTGACCTAAAAACATCCAAACGTAGCCTAGAAGTGGATGAGGAGCTGCTGATTGAGGAGGAGGAAGAAGACATACACATGGCAAGCGTAGAACAACCCTTGCTGTAGCCCCCTAAGCCTTTTCAACCACCCACCACAAGTAAGGACGTCCCAAATTCAATTCATTCTAATGTTATTCCTCCGAATGCACCTTTTCCTCGTAGGTTTTTAATTCCCAAGAACGAAGAAAGTGAAAAAGACATCGTGGAAGCCATCCCAAAGGTGCAAAGTGATATTCCAATTCTTGGTGCAACAAATCAAGTTCCAGAATGTGTTGAACTGTTCGAAGAGAATTGTACATCAAGAAGAATGATTCAAGAGCAAGAAGTGGCTGGATCATATGAAGAATGCATCAAAAAGGATGTTCATGAAACAACAAAGCCCAAAGAAGTTGACTTTTATGACACGGGACAAGTCACAACTATCACATTCAATCTGGCCAAGTCCAACATTCCTGAAACATTCATAGATGTGGTGTTTGTAATTGAGTTTGTGTCGGAGCAAGCAAGTAAGCCATCTATTTCAATTCCAATTTAGTTTTCTACTAACTTGCTGATTTTAATGATTCAGGCACCCACACTAGAATTTAAACCATTGCCGGATCATTTCAAGTATCACCGTCCATTCCAAGATCAATCCATGCATTTGAAGAAGGGAGACCTAGGAATCGCCCCACAATCAGATTTACGTTCCTAAACCCTTCTCTTTCTTGCATTTATCTTGCCATGATTAGTTAGTTTTTTGTTTGTTTGTTTCTGTGAGTTTATGCTTGAAACATTGAGGACAATGTTTGATTTAAGTGTTTTTTTTGGGGGGGGGGGGGTAACAAAGTGTTTTTGATGCAAATTCGTGGGATTCTATCACCCATTACTTCTAAAGTTGTATCTCACAGTTTTGAAGTGTTTTTAGACTGTTTTGAAGTGTTTTAGTGTGCTTTGAAGTAAAATATGAAAATTTGAAAAAAAAAAAAATCAGTTTTTGAAGTGTTTTTAGAGTCGTTTTTGTGTGTTTGTGTCTTAGGTACCTTCCAACACAATGATGAGAATTTGGTTTTTAATTACATGACTATTAAAGAGAGTTATAAACATGGATGAAAGTTTGATTTACTCTTTGGTTTATGCTTGGTTGTGGTTATAATTTATGAATTCACATGCAATCATAAAGGAAAAATCAGTTTTTGTAACATGCTTGAAGGAAGGAACTCAAATTAACGCTACAACCCTGTGAGACTTGAGCCTAAAACGTTCTTTGGAGAGTTAATATTCTGTGCATTCTTGTTTTCTAAAGTCGTTGCATGATCTCATTATTTCTTTGCTTGGTTGCTACTTAGAATGCACTTTCATCATTATAGTTCCAAATACTAGAACTCATATCCGTTTCATTCAAAGCATGATAATGAAGTGCATAACACATATCAAGATGAAGTTGTGTAGTGACCACCACAGCCAAAAAGCCGAACCCCTTTGTCATATGTTTTGTAGGTTTAACCCCGTTGAGCCTTGTTCAGCCAATGTTCTTTGTTAACCACATTATCCTTACCTAGCCTAGTTTAGGATTATCCATACCCTTGTTCTTAAAGGATAGTGAAGCATGACTTAGAATGAATTCCTTTTGATCTACATTATGCAGTAAATCAAGTGTGAGGGAAGGGACTTATGTGTGTTTGTGTGCCAAGAAAAAGAAAAATGCGTGGAAAAAGAAAAAGAAAAAGAAAAAGTTGTGAAAAGAATGAAAAAGAGTTGAAAAATAAGTGAGAATGAGCTCACAAGTGTTGATTGTTGAAGGAAGGGTCCAAAACATCAAAATTCGGTCCTAGAGTGTGTAAATCTTCCCTTTTGTGTTTAAAGTTGATTTTTGCATTCAAAATTGAATTCTAAGTGTCAATTTCTTTACTTTGCTTACTATTTCTGTAAGAACCTTTGTTTTCCATATCCTTTCTTTCTTACCCAACACCCTTAGCCCCGTTTCAACCCTTTAACTTCGATCTTGGGTGTTGTGTGTTTCAATATGTGGAGTTTGGAATTGGTATGAGCATATGGCGTCACTGGTTCTCGCATCTAAGTAGTAGCATTCCATTCATGAGATCATATACACGTTGATTAATAATTCCAGAAAAGTGCTTTCTTTGCTATAACATATGTGAGTGTTCGTTTTCATGTTTACATCAATCTTCTCACATATACCTAGTGTAGGGTGTGTAGTAAGAAAATCTAAGTGAAAATTGAGTGCATATCTAGTAAGGAATTGAGGGAATTCTCTAAGGCATGTTACTACATTCAAAACATCGTTTTAATTGGTTAAATGTGAACTAGTAAGTGGTGACTGTGATTAAGTATGTGCTCAAGTGTGAAGATGACTAAAATCTGTGGGAATGATGATTTTTGACATGTCATGTGCATTAGAAATCCCTAAGATAAATGTTGGAAGGTCTAGGTTTTGTTTTGTTTGTTTCATTTTGCTCGAGGACTAGCAAAAGCTAAGTGTGGGGGTATTTGATAGGAGCATATTTACATCACTTAGTTAGCTTGGTTAGCTTGTTTCCTTGCATTTAGGTTGTTAGTTCTTAGTTATTTTAGTATTTTAAGCTATTTTCGTGTATTTGTAGGTCTAAAGTGCAAAGTAAGCAAGGAAGTGCATTTTGGTGCATTTTGGAGCAGTTTTGGGCATTGGATGGTTAGCTTATGCTTGGAGCTAAGTGGATGGACGAAATTGAAGATCAAATGAGCTTAGGATCAAATGAAGAATGAAGAGTTCAAAATTGGAAGCCAAGGTTTCTAAAGTTGGAAGTTTCTATTTGTGAAGGTTTCCATTTGTGCAAGTTTCCATTTGTGGAGGTTTCCATTTTTGGGGTTTCCAAAACATGTAGGTTGCCTAATTACTCATTCTAGAAGCCCAAAACCGTGCCTAACACATTCCCCTTTTGTTTCAATCCTTGCTGCACAAGGGAGAGGTTTTCTTGCCTATTTTCTGCCCAAAAATACTTCCCTTTTCTCTTACAAATAAATGCTACACCTTCTTTCCCTTTTTCTCTTAATTTCTGACCTTTAAAACACATTCCTTTTCTCTCCTACATATTCTGCCGAATTTCACATTCTTATTCTCTTTAATTTTCTAATTCTTTCTTACCTATTAAATTGTGGAACCAAAATAGCTAAGTATTGAACCTTTCCTATTATTTTCTGAGTACCCTAGCCCTTTAAATAAAGCTTGTTGCACCATTTAAATCTCTCTACACAATTTCTGCCGAAAATCCACCATCCACCCTTCCCCATGACTCACCAATATCCATTCACCACCATAAACAACCCTTCAAACCATCTCCAACACCTTGTGCCGCAACAAAGAGAAGAAGGAAGACCTTTGGAGTGCTTGCCATTCAAGATTGGATTGCTGGAACATTCTTAGGTGTTTTCATTCTTTTGTTTTCAATGTCTAAGTTTATGTATCTTTGTTTTGTGACCATGAGGAGCTAAACCCTTTTGGATAGGGGGAATTTCAAAGCCATGAACATATTTGCAATATGAATTGATTAATTCCAGTTGTGATTTCATAAAGTGTGAATCCAATTTGCTTAACTGTTTTATTGATAACTTATTCTTGTATGTTGATTAAGGAGGCCTACTTAGTTTGCATGCTTGAATCTGATGCTAGAATATAAGGGAGTTTCACATAATCGTTACAAACTTATATTCACAAGTAGTGAAGGTTGCTGGTCACGATCGCGTTAAGTTAAATTCCTAGCATGAGTATCATGATGTCATAGTTACGAATGCTTTATCAATGCTTATGATTTTCATAGAACGTAATGATCTTTGATTGTATCTCTATTATGATGTCATGTAGGGAACTTTTGAAGAATGCTTTGGGTTGTCGAATGATGTCATCCAATCCAATAATACAAGGAAAATCTGAGGGTTAACTAGTGATGTCACGGTTAATCTGGGGCATTGTTATTCATGGTTTATTGAAAAAGCAACTGGAGATTGATTTGTATGCAAGTGTGTCATGTGTGGAGAAGAACCCTCTAGCTAGCCCATCATCCATCCAATTCACCAATTTCGTGCAAATCTGTTTAGTTTTAGTTTCTGTTTTGTTTTTAGCTTAATTTCGTCCAAAACCCAATCCCCCTTTACTTTCTTGTGTTAGATTAGTTAGAAGTGTGTTTAAATCTGTCCAATTTAGTGTTTTGAGTCTTACTAGTCTAGAATTCGTCCAAATCAGTCCCTAGTGTCTGTTTTGAGTCTATTTGGCTGTTTTAAGCTGTTTTGAGTCTTTTAAGTTTGTTTTGAGTCTTGTGAGTCTTGTTAAGTGTTTTTAAGTTTGTTTTTGTGTTTTTAAGTCAGTGTACCATAGATTAGCAATCCCTCCTAATCACCGGTTTAGAACGATCCCTACTTGCATCTTTACTACGACTGTCAACAAGAGGGTTTAATTTGTGTGCTGTTTTACATCGCATCAATTATGTGGCAGATTTTGGAAAAAAGGGTAAAGAGATATGCGGCAAGGGGTTTAGGAAAGGGGAAACATATAATTAAGTGTCCTAAAGTATTTAGGACACTCCTTTGCTACTGGAACCTTGATAGATTAGGATTAAGAGTTGACTAAGTCAAATTAAGGTAAGTTTAACTAGTCAATCCTTCTTCTTGCTGGATTCCTTTTCTTCCTTGAATTAATTCTTCCTTTTTTTAAACACATTCCTAGCCTCTTTAGGTCTTCAATTTCGTCCATCCACTTTGCTCCAAGCATATGCTATCCATTCCATGCCCAAAACTACTCCAAAAGGCACCAAAATGCACTTTCTTGCCACTTTAGCCCTTTGGACCTACAAACACACGAAAATAGCTTAAAATACTAAAATAACTAAAACTAACAACCTAAATGCAAGGAAATAAGTTAACCAAGTCGCATAAATATGCTCCTATCACTAATCCCCGGCAACGGCGCCAAAATTTGATGTGAAAATTAACTTGACACTCAAATTAAACCCTATTGTTGACAATTGTAGTAAAGATGTAAGTTGGGATCGTTCTAGACCGGTGATTAACTAGGGATGCTAATCAATACAAATAAGACTTAAAAACACTAAATTAGACTCTATAGACTCAAAACAGCAACAAGCAATCAAAAAGACTCAATTCTAGACCTAACAAGTAATTCCAACGAAAATCAAACTTAACTTGACTCAAAAAACTAAAAGAAAACAGATTTTGACTCAAATAACAAGACTCAATGAAAGGGGGATTGTTTTTACGACTTTAAGAACTTAAAACAAAAACTTGTAAAACAAACTCAAAAGACACGAAATTGGGTGAAGTAAGATGGTGAAAGGCTAGCTAGAGGGTCCTTGTCCACACATGACACATATGCAACACAAATCGATTTCCAGTTATTCTTTCTATAAACCATGAATGACAATGCCCCAAGTTAACCGTGACTGCACGCATTAACCCTCAGATTTTCCTAAGTTCATTGAATTGGACGTAGCCCCGCAACCAAATTATTCTTATCAAGTTCCCTATATGACTGCATACTAGAGATGTATATCAAAGATCATTAAGCTCCATGAAAATCATAAACATTGACATGACATTTGTGACTATGACTACATGACACTCCTGCCAAGAATTTACTTAACGCGATCGTTTATAAGCGACCTCCACTACTTATAAATATAAGTTTGTAACTATTAGGTGAAACTCCCTTATATTTTAGCATCAAATTCATGCATGCAAACTAAGTATTCATCCCTAATCAACATACAAGAATAAGTTTTAATAAAACAGTTTAGCAAATTGCATTCATGATTTACGAAATAATAACTGGATGTAATCAATTCATGTCACATATATGTTCATGGCTTTGAATTCTCCCCTAGCTAAAACGAGTTTAGTTCCTCATGTTCGCAATTAAACAAAGAAAAATTAATTTAAACATTGAAAATAAAGGATAGAATACACCTAGAAACGCTCCAACGATCCAACGTCTTGAATGGCAAGCACGGCTCCAGGTGGCTCATTCTTCTCCTTCCTTGCAAAGCTGCAGCATAATGAGTGTGTGGTGATCTAATGGTAGAGGGTGGTTGTTTTTGCAGCAGAAAATATACATATATATATAGGCTTAGGTGAGGCACAAAAGTAGCTTAGGAAAAGGTCAGCTATATGGCAGAAACCAAAGAGGAAAAGGAGAGAGAGGTACAGTAGGCTTCTAGACATTCTAGAAATGGTGGGTGCCAAATTTTTAGGGCTTCTAGAAAGGAGTATTGTGGCATGTTTCTAGAAGGAAAATGACTTCTAAAAATAGGTTTTAGTGTCCTAATCTGAAAAGGAGTCCCCATTGCAGCTAGAATTAAGGTAGGATAAGATTAGGATAGGATAAGATAAGATAAGGTAAGATAAGGTTAGTTTGGATAAGATAAGGTTGGATAAGGTTTTGGATAATGTTCCTTCTTTTGAGCTGATTCCTTATCTTCTTTGTCTTGGATTTTTTTGTCCACATGTTTTGCATATTCCTAGCCTTTCTTGCACTTTAAATTCGTCCGTCCATCTTGATCCATACTTGTGATATCCATTCCAAGTCCAAAACTACTCCAAAATGCTCCAAATTGCACTTTCTTGCCAACTTTGTCATTTGAACTTGAAAACACATGAAAATAGCTTAAAACACTTTAATAAGCAATAACTAACTAAGTCAATGCAAGAAAACAAACTAACTAAGTTGCATAAATATGCTCCTATCAATGACTTAAAGGGAATTCCTTTTGATATCAAGTGTTGGGGGGGGGGCTGGTTGTTTTAAGCTCAATTGTACGTTTTGTGTTTCAAAAGAAAAGAAAAAGAAGAGAAAAACATGTGAAAAGAAGAAAAGAAGAAAAGAAATGAAAAGAGTTGAAAAATAAGTGAGAATAAGCTCACAAGTGTTGGTTGTTGAAGAAAGGGTCCAAAACATTGAATCTGGCCCTAAAATGTGTAAATCTCCCTTTTTTGGTCAAAAGTTGATTTCTGCATTCAAAAGTGAATTCTAAGTGTTGATTTCATTGCTTTGCTTACTATTTCTTTAAGAACTTTTGTTTATCTTTACCTTTCTTTGTTAGCTAATACCCTTAGCCCCGTTACAACCCATTGACTTCTATCTTGAGTGTTATGTGTTTCAATATGTGGAGTTTGGGATCGGTATGAGCATATGGTGTCCCTGGTTCTTGCATCTAAGTAGTAGCATTCCTTTCATAAGATCATATTTATATACTGACTTATAACTTCAGAAAAGTGCTTTCTTTGTTATAACATGTGTGAGTGTTCGTTTACATGTTTACATCAATCTTCTCACATATACCTAGTGTAGGGAGTGTAGTTAGAAAATCTAAGTGAAAATTGAGTGCATATCTAGTAAGGAATTGAGTGAATTCTCTAAGGCATGTTACTACATTCAAAATGTTATTTTAATTGATTAAATGCGAGCTAGTGAATGGTGATTGTGATTAAGTATGAGTTCAAGTGTAAGGATGACCAAAATCTGAGCAAATGATGATTTTTAATATGTCATGTTCATTGGAAATCCCTAAGGCAAATGTTGGAAGGTTTAGATTGTGTTTTGTTTGTTTTGTTTTGCTCGAGGACTAGAAAAAGCTAAGTGTGGGGTATTTGATAGGAGCATATTTATGCAACTTGGTTAACTTGTTTCCTTGCATTTAGGTTGTTAGTTCTTAGTTATTTTAGTATTTTAAGCTATTTTCGTGTGTTTGTAGGTCCAAAGGACTAAAGTGGCAAGAAAGTGCATTTTGGTGCCTTTTGGAGCAATTTTGGGCTTGGAATGGATAGCACATGCTTGGAGCAAGGTGAATGGATGAAATTGATGTTCAAGAAGGATTAGGAATGTGCTTGAACACTTAAGTCAAAGATTTTGAAGAAAGGAATCAGTTTAGAAGAAGGAATGTTAACCAAGTTTCCTGATTTGGTCCTAATCCAAATTTACCTAATTTCCAGCTGCAAGGAGGATCTCAAATTAATTTAGGACACTTAATGAAAGGTTCTAGAAGTCCTAATCCCAGCCACAAAGGGATGCCGCACCACCCTAAGTCCTTTCCCTTCCTTGCCGCACAAGGGGGATCATTTCCTTTCCTATTTTGTGTTGCAAGTCACATTCCCTTTCTTATTTTCTGCCATAAACCACTTTCCCTTTCTCTAAAGATCCTGCTGCATATCCCTTGCCTATTTTGTCTTTAGTTTCTGATTGTTACTTATCCTTTTTAATTGTGGGACTAAAATAGCTAAGTTTTAATTCTTTCTTAAACCTTGCTGTGTCCATTCACCCTATAACTACACAAACACTTTTCTGCCGCATATACCACCCACCCACCTTCCATCAACCTATCTACCTATCCATCCTCTATCACCCATCACCACAGATTCTCTACACACCCCTAACCCTCTATACATAACCTGCCGCAACCCTTAGACCATCCATTCACCACTCACACCTTTGTGTCACCTATTTGCAAGGAAGAAGGATTGTTTGGAGTTATGCTAGCCATTCCATTTGGATTGTTGGAGCATTCTAGGTGTATTCTACTTTGGTTTTCAATGTTTAATTTCAATTGTTTCTGTTTAATTACAAGTATGAGGAACTAAACCCCTTTTGGCTAGGGGGAATTTCAAAGCCATGAATATATATGTGATATGAGTTGATTACCTTCAGTTATTGTTTCATAAATCGTGAATGCAATTTGCTTAATGATAGGAGCATATTTATGCGACTTAGTTAGCTTGTTTTCTTGCATTTACATAGTTAGTTATTGTTTATTATAGTGATTTAAGCTATTTTCGTGTGTTTGTAGGTTTAATTGGCAAAGTTAGCAAGAAAATGCATTTTGGTGCATTTTAGAGCAAAATTTGGCTAGAATGGAGTGTATGCATATGAAGCACAAGGAATGGACGAATTTGAAGGTTAAAAGAGGCTAGGAATATGCAAATAAGTTAAAGAAATTAATTCAAGACATTGAAGATAAGGAATCAGCTAAAAAGAAGGAACATTATCCAAAACCTTATCCAACCTTATCTTATCCAAACTAACCTTATCTTATCCTATCCTAATCTTATCCTAACTTAATTCCAGCTGCAAGGGGGGGATTCTTTTCAGATTATGACACCTAAAAACCTGGTTCTAGAAGCCAAGCCTTTCCCTAAAATCCTGCTGCACCTATCCCTTCTAGAAGTTATGTTTCATGTCGCACAAGACATCCCTATTCCCTTTGGATTTCTGAATTCTAGAAGTCTTTTTCCTTGTTGAATTGGAGTCCAAATCCTTCTCCTATAAACCTTGCCGTGCCCTAAGCCTATATATATGTAAAACATATTTTTCTGCAAGGTTACGCATCCATATACATATCCATCTATTTCAGAGAGAGTTTTAGAGAGAATGTCGTTGGTTTCTTGGAGAAGTCTTGGAGATTTGTGAGTGCTTAGCCATTCAAAGGAGGTTCGAAATCTGCCATTGAAGGGCTGAGACGTTTCGGGTTCTTTCTATTCTTAGTTTTTGTTCAATGTTTAATTTAATTTGCTTTTCAATTATGTTAGACATGTGGAACTAATTTCTTTCTAGTTAGAGGTGAATTCGAAGCCATTGACATATGTTTTATACCAATTGATTTCCTCTTGTTATGATTTCATGAATCGTGGATGTGGTTTACTTATCTGTTTTATTTAGAACTTTTTCTTGTGTGTTGATTGAGGGTGCACACTTAGTTTGCATGCATGAATTTGATGCTAGAGTATAAGGGAATTTCACCTAACCGTTATGAACTTATATTAATGAGTAGTAAAAGTAG
Organism: Heteromeles arbutifolia; assembly: GCA_024362995.1. Taxonomy (NCBI): domain Eukaryota; kingdom Viridiplantae; phylum Streptophyta; class Magnoliopsida; order Rosales; family Rosaceae; genus Heteromeles; species Heteromeles arbutifolia. Next base: position 15,379,837 of record JANCRC010000008.1, on the reverse strand, counting down.
CTCGTCACGATTGTGTTTAGTAAATCCTAGGCAAGAGTAACATGCTTTTCATAGTTATGAATGCCTTGTCAATGCTTATGGTTTTCACAAAGCTTAATGGTCTTTGTTTCGCGTCTCTATCATGCTTTTCATAGTTAGGGAGCTTAATAAAGAATAATTTGCTTGTGATGTGTTATCCATTCAATTCAATGAATCTAGGGAAATCTGAGAATTAATTAGTTCAATACAATTAATTCGGGGCATTGTCATTCATGGTTTATCGAAAGAATAACTGGAAATCGGTTCGTATGCATATGTTTCATGTGTAGAGAAGGAACCCTCTAACTAGCCTTTCATCATTCTATTTCACCAATTTTGTGTCTTTTCAAAGTTGTTTTATAAGTTTCTGTTTTGAAGTTTCAATTTCGTCAAAATAAAATCCCTTTTTCTTGTCTATTGAGTCAAAACCTGTTTTCTTTTAGTTGTTTGAGTCTTTTAAGTTCTATTTTCGTCAAAACCAACTATAAGGTCTAGATTTGAGTCTTTTTTATTTTTTCTTGCTGTTTTTAGTGTCTTAGGTTAGTTTTGAGTCAATAGAGTCTAGTTTAGCGTTTTCGAGTCTTATTTGGAAGGAAAGGTTTTGAAACGAATTGTTGCTGACCCACTGAGTTTTATGTTTTTCGCCCCTCCAGGTATTAGGTAGTGTTCGTTGGTGGCATACGAGGAGCTCATCGGACGTTCTGACAGAATTTCATTTATGTAAGACCACCTTCGGGTGTTATTTCTATTCAGTACTTCTGCTTGACTACACGTAGACTATTATGCTCTGTATTATTGAAATTCACACTTCTTGTACACTAGTATTGCTAGTGTTTCAGTTTTAATTGGTTCGTATCCTTGAATTGATCCTGCTTCCGCACAGTGCACATGGCTTACGTCACGTTCACGTGACGGCCAGCACGCCTTACCTTCGGGATGGGGTGTATCAGTTTGGTATCAGAGCATAGGTTTGGCAGTCTTGCATATCTTGTGAGTATTCTAATTATCTTGGTGTTTCTGTCAGAACTATGCCGCCTCATAGGGAGCCACGTCGTTCAACAGAACCTAGTTTCCCTGACATATCTCAGTTAGGGGAAGCTATAGCGAGTGCTATTCAGTCAGTTATTCACCCGCCTCAGCGGATCGCTCTGGAGTCGGTTCATAATTTGAAGATAACCACTTTTGTGGGGAATGAAGGCCCCGAGGGTTCAGAGAAGTGGTTGATGCATATTGAGAAGACTTTCAGGCTGATGCAAAGTCAGGGGAGTCTATCTCCGGACAGATAGGTGGAGACGACTTCATGGTTTTTGGGAAAGGAACCAGCTTCGTGGTGGGGATAGTTAGCCGAAGAGTTACCCCAGGAAGAATCTCGAGATTGGGAGGTGTTTAAGCAGTTGTTCTATAAGAGATTCACTCCTCCTGCTTACCTTGATCATAAAAAACAGGAATTCACTGGTTTGAGGCAGAAGAAGCTATCGGCTAACGTGTACTACAGGAAGTTTACTGATTTATCTCGTTATCATCCGGAAGTTGCTGCTGATACAGTTGAGATGCTACGTCGTTTTAAGTTGGGCACGAAAAAGAAATAGCGTACCATTGCGACTGCGATTCCCTGTGCCACTTATAATGAGTTTTATGAAGCTTTACTACAGATTGAGGATTCTGATAATTTGCCCAGTGACAGTGAAGAGGAAGAGAAGAATGGGAATAAGAATAAGGATAAAGGCAAAGGTCATTTCTCACAGGGACCTCGCCAAACTCAGAGTTTTAAGCATAGTGGGACTAGTTCTAGTTCTTCTAGTGGAGGTTTCAGTTCCACAGGTCAGAGAGGAGGTGGTGGGTTTTTCAGGGATTCCAGAGCCTAGAGACAGGGGAATTTTGGCAGAGGAAACGCACATTGGTGCCATAGATGCAGTAGTCGACATTTGGGGGAATGTCGGAGAGGTAGCACTGATTGTTATACTTGTGGTCAGGAAGGACATCTGTCTAAGTTTTGTCCTCAAGGTCAGTAGAGACCTCAGCAGCCTCCTTTACCACCGCCAGCTCCAGCTCAGCAGTTCTCAAGACAGGGTGGTTATACTCAGATGGGCCATGGTGGTGCATACCATTATCAGGGAGATTTTGTTCCTTATGCTTCGGGACAGTACCAGTACCCCTAGGATCCCTATCAGCAGGGCAGTTATGGTTAGTATTCTGGAGGATATATGCCTCCACAGTAGTACTCTGGAGGATATATGCCTCAGCAGCAGTATTCGGCAGGTAGATCCTAGTGGCATTCTGGAGGACAATCTCAGCAGGTTGATGCTACTTCCAGTAGAGTTGGGTCTTCGAGATAGCATGGTCAATCAGGACAGGGGCGTAATCCTCAGGGGCGAGTAGTTCATGCTAGCAGAGGCAGAGGAAGAGGAAGGCAGCAGAACCAGGGACGTATCAACAACCTTTCACTGCAGGATGCTCAGAATAATCTGGATTTGATCATGGGTACGTTAAATATTCTTGGTCATTATGCTAAAGTGTTGATTGACTATGGTGCTACTCATTCAGTGATTTCTCATACGTTTGCTCAATTGACACAACCTCAATCTTCACCTCTTGGGTATGAGTTGGAGTTTGTTATGCCCAGAGGAGAGAAGTGATATGTAGACTATGTGTATCCAGGTTGTCCCGTAATAGTGGAGAATGTGGTTATGCCTGCTAACCTCACTCCGCTAGATATTGTTGATTTTGACGTCATCTTAGGCACAGATTGGTTGCATTGCAATCATGCTAAAATTGATTGTTACGGGAAATCAGTGACTTTTCATCGTCCTGGATTACCTGAAGTTACATTCGTGGGTGAGCCTAGTGGTTTGAGGTATGGTATCATTTCGGTCGTGAGAGCCAAAAAGTTACTAGAGAAAGGTTGTCAAGGGTACTTGGCTCATGTGGTACTTAATGATGACGCTCCGGTTAGCATGGAGAATGTCAAGATGGTTAGACATTTTTCTGACGTTTTCCCTAATGATTTACCTGGATTGCCGCCAGATCATGATGTGGAGTTCGCCATTGATTTACTTCCAGGTACTAATCATATTTCTTTGACTCCTTATCGTATGGCTCATGCCGAGCTAAGAGAGTTGAAGATTCAGTTATAAGAGTTGGTTGATAAAGGTTTCATCCAGCCTAGTACTTCACCTTGGGGAGCTCCTATTTTGTTTGTAAGGAAGAAAAATGGTACTTTGAGGCTTTGTATCGATTACAGGCAATTGAATCGGATGACGATTAAAAACCGTTATCCTTTGCCTTGTATTGACGATCTTTTTGATCAACTCAGAGGTGCCTGCGTATTTTCTAAGATTGATCTAAGGTCTGGTTATTATTAGTTGAAGATCAAGAGCGATGATGTTAAGATTGATTTTCTAAGATTGATCTAAGGTCTGGTTATTATCAGTTGAAGATCAAGAGCGATGATGTTCCTAAAACTGCTTTCAAGACTCGTTATGGTCATTATGAGTTTCTTGTGATGCCATTTGGATTGACGAATGCACCCGCAGCTTTCATGGGGTTGATGAATAAGGTGTTTCAGCAGTATTTGGATAGATTCGTCATTGTCTTCATTGATGACATTTTGGTGTATTCTAAGTCGAAGGCAGACCATGTCCGACATCTTACTTCGGTGTTGAAGAAGCTGAGGGAACATCAGTTGTATGCTAAGTTCAGTAAGTGCTAATTTTGGTTAGAACAAGTTGCTTTCTTGGGGCATGTTGTTTCGGCTCAGGGTATTCGGGTAGACCCTCAGAAGATAGCAGGTGTGGAGAATTGGGAACAGCCGCGAACTGTCACCGAGGTACGGAGTTTCCTTGGTTTAGTAGGTTATTATCAGCGATTTGTTAAGGATTTCTCAGTTATGGCTTTACCACTAACGAGGTTGACCAAGAAGGAAGTTAAATTCGAGTGGGATGATAAGTGTGAGCAGAGTTTCCAGTAGTTGAAGTATTATCTCACTCATGCGCCTGTTTTGACTCTTCCTGATGATAGTGGTAATTTTGAGGTTTATAGCGATGCTTCTTTGAATGGCTTGGGTTGCGTGTTGATGCAGCATGGTAGGGTAATTGCTTACGCTTCACGTCAGTTAAAGCCTCACGAGATGAATTACCCTACACATGATTTGGAATTGGCAGCCATTGTTTTCGCTTTGAAGATTTGGAGACACTATCTCTGTGGTGAGAAGTGTAAGATTTTCTCAGATCACAAGAGTCTCCAGTACCTGTTCACACAGAAAGATTTGAATCTTCGTCAGCGGAGATGGATTGAGCTATTAAGTGACTACGATTGCATGATTGAGCATCATCCTGGACGTGCTAATGTAGTGGTTGATGCTTTGAGTAGGAAATCTCAAGGTCGGGTTAATGCTTTGTATGCTTCTCGTGTTCCTCTTCTAGTAGATTTGAGGTCTACTGGAGTGAGATTGGAATTGGAAGATCAAGAAAGAGCTGTGGCAAGCCAAGATAAAGCCTTACTTGCTAGTTCCAAGTTAGGCCTATTCTGATTGATCGCATACTCGAGACTCAGATGATTGATGAAGAGATACAGGAATTAATTCGTTTGAGGAATCAAGGGAAGAAAAAGGATCTCAGAGTTAGAGAGACGGATGGCATGCTTATGCAAGGAAACAGGATGTACGTGCCAAATAATGAGGAATTAAAGAAGGTAATTCTTGATGAGGCACATATTTCAGTTTATGCGATGCATCCAGGATGAACTAAGATGTATCATACCATTAGGCCATTTTATTATTGGGCAGGTATGAAAAGGGAAATTGTAGAGTATGTAAGTAGGTGTATCGTGTGCCAGCAGGTTAAAGCTGAAAGGAATAAGCCATTTGGGTTGTCACAGCCATTTCTTGTTCCGTAGTGGAAATAGGAAAATATTACTATGGATTTTGTGTACAAGCTTCCTCGTACACAAAATGGTTATGATGGAATTTGGGTGGTTGTTGATCGGCTTACTAAGTCAGCGCATTTCATTCCTGTGAGGGAAAAGTATTCTTTGAACAAGTTAGCGGAATTGTTCATCACGAAGATTGTGAAGTGTCATAGAGTTCCTGTGAGTACTGTTTCAGATCGAGATCCGAGATTTACTTATAAGTTTTGGATAGCATTCTAGGAAGCTTTGGGTTCGAGATTGCTGTATAGTACGGCATATCATCCTCAGACAGATGGACAATCTGAAAGGATGATTCAGACTTTGGAGGATATGCTAAGATCTTCGGTGTTGCAGTTTGGTGACGCTTGGCATAAGCGGTTGGATTTGATGGAATTTGCTTATAACAACAGTTTTCACTCGAGTATTGGTATGGCGCCATTCGAGGCATTGTATGGCAAGCCTTGTTGTACACCTTTATGTTGGTCAAAGGTTGGTGAACGAGTTTTAGTAGGCCCTGAGTTAGTGGAGGAGACTACTCAGAACATTCAGGTTATTAAGTCTAATATGAAAGCGGCCCAAGATCGCCAAAAGAGTTTGGCAGATAGACATGCCACTGATAGAGTGTACAAGGTTGGTGATTGGATATTTTTGAAGTTATCACCTTGGAGAGTTGAGTTCTAGGTACATCGGGCCGTACCAGATCACCGAGCGAGTTGGTGAAGTTGCCTATAGACTTGAGTTGCCGTCAGAGCTGTCTAAGGTACAAAATGTGTTTCATGTGTCGATGCTTCGACATTATGTCTCAGATCCTTCACATGTGATACCTCATCAACCCTTGGAGATTAGTTCGGATTTGACTTATGATGAGGAGCTAGTGACTATATTGGATTGGAAAGAAAAGGTTTTGAGGAATAAGACGATGCAATTGGTTAAAGTTTTGTGGATGAACCATTCAGTGGAAGAAGCTACTTGGGAGATGGAGGATCAGATGAGAGAGATGTACCCGAGGTTGTTTTATGAGCACTAGTGGTTTTGGTTTTGGTTATGTAAATTTCGGGGACGAAATTTTTATAAGGTGGGTAGATTGTAACGACCCGTCCCGACATTTACGTCACTAGGGACGTGAAAGGACGAAAATACCCTCGCGGGGATTATTGACATGTGTGTATGTATGTGTGTGAAATTGCCCAATGGTGCACTACCCTAAATAATTGGAACCAATCAAATGATTGGTCCTGGAATTTGATTGGTGACTAAGTGAACACACACACCTCACACTCACTCTCTCTCTTCCCGTCACTCTCTCTCTCTCTCTTGAACTCGTCACTCTCTCTCTTCCTTCACGTACGGACCACACCCAAAGGACACCAAATATTCACGGATCGACGCAGAAAAAGGTTCCATTGTGTTCCTGAGGTCCATACGAACACGTCGACACCAGTTTTAGGTAAGAACTCGTACGATTTCACGTCGAAAACCCGAGGTTCGTTTTGAGCACTATTCATCAACTTTTTATTGGCTTTGTTTTAGGACAATCCAAGCTTACAGGGAGCTTTGTGAGACCCTCACGAACCTCGAAGTGTATCATTGGCTCGAGTTGGACGTCGGGAAACCCCAGTTCGAAAGTGGCCGGTTTTTGAGATTTTGCTCCGTCGTGATTCGAAGGTTTTTCAAGGTTTTTGAAGGTTTAGCCCTCTTACTCTCTTAATTTAGAGCACTTAGGAAGAAAATTGAGTTTAAATGGTGAATAAATGGCCGAGATATGGCGAGTTGCAGGTTTCAAGCGACCGGTGGCCGGCGCCAGCGACCCAAGGTTGAAGACGACACGCACCAGGCGCGTGCCATGCGCGTGGGGGCGCGTTTCACGGTGCCCTATCAGGGGCGTGGGGGCGCGTGAACTATTATAAAATTATTTTAAAAATATCACGACGCTCGTGACATCGTGTAGGTCTCGTTGGTATATTCATATGCCAAAATTGAGCTACGTATGAGAAGTTATTAATAATTGTCGTTTATGTGCGTTAATTAACGTTATTTCAGTTACTTCTCATATAGGCGAGACCTATCCAGAGGACGAGCGTAGCCAGGCTAGGCACGGAGGTTATAACCCGTCTACATACCAGTGAGTGGGCAGTTATTTTCCGTATACACCTATATAAATGAGTTTTGCCCAGAAAATCAGTTTAAATGAAAAATGATAAGAAATGCGATATGAAATGCCATGCAAAGTATCTATTTGTTTAATTATGCATTATTGATTGTTTATATTAATGTCGGTGCTGAGGACGCACAAATAAGTGGCAAGTAAGCTTATATGCTAGTTATTGTGAACGAATGATGAAATGTGATGTGATGTGATATGATTAGAGCTCATAAACCTGCACACTGATATTAGTGCTCATGCCCATAGAGGGGCTCAGTCTTTCATGTGTTGTTCATCTCCCGCACCGCATGCTCCCATTGGATCCAAGTTAGGTGCTCAGTCCTGTCGAATAGGCCACTATAGGTGGGTTCGACTCGTAGGTGACCCGCGATTTATCGCTCAATCTTCACGTGATTGTAGCACTAGAGCATATTAGTTTATTATCAGTGATGTTGTGCAAACCACTATAGGTGGTATTGATGTGTGTGCAGGGTATATATATGCTCTGATTATGATGATTATAAGTTATATGATTTGTTGAGTTTGATATGAGCTATATACAGCCGAGGGCTGAGATGATATTTGAGTATTCAATCACATTCACAGAGATGCTTTGGCATTTAGTTGATACTTTGGCATGGCATATGCATACTTTCATACATGCGTATTTTCCAGCGGGTTTTGAGAAATATATGAGCATATACTTTATTTCTGGAAAATTATACAGGTTTTACGGCAATGGGTTATAACTTTTGGAAGGAAAGGTTTTGAAAAGAATTGTTGCTGACCCACTCAGTTTTATGTTTTTTGCCCCTCCAGGTATTTGGTAACGTTCGTTGGTGGCATATAAGTAGCTCATCAAACGTTCTGACAGAATTCCATTTATGTAGGACCTTCGGGTGTTATTTCTATTCAGTACTTCTGCTTGACTGCACGTAGACTATTATGCTCTGTATTATTGAAATTCACACTTCTTGTACACTAGTATTGCTAGTGTTTCGGTTTTAATTGGTTCGTATCCTTGAATTGATCCTGTTTCCGCACAGTGCACATGGCTTACGTCACGTTCACGTGACGGCCAGTACGCCCTACCTTCGGGACGGGGTGTGTCATGTGGCAAAAATTTAAAAGGGAATGACGATGCCTTGCAAGGCAAGGAAAGGGATTTCTGGAAGGATTTGTGCGGCACCCTTTAGGGAATGGTTTAGGACATCTAGAGCATTTATTTAAGTGTCCTAAATTAATTTGAGATCCTCCTTGCAGCAAGAAATTAGGTATTGGATTAGGACCAAATTAGGAAACTTGGCTACCATTCCTTCTTCTAAACTGATTCTTTTCTTCAAAATCTTTGACTTAAGTCTTCAAGCACATTCCTAATCCTTCTTGAACATCAATTTCGTCCATCCACCTCACTCCAAGCATGTGATATCTATTCCATGCCCAAAACTGCTCCAAAATGCTTTAAAATGCACTTTCTTGCCACTTTAGCCCTTTGGACCTACAAACACACGAAAATAGCTTAAAATACTAAAATAACTAAGAAATAACAACCTAAATGCAAAGAAATAAGTTAACCAAGTCGCATAAATATGCCCCTATCAAATACCCCCACACTTAGCTTCTGCTAGTCCTCGAGCAAAACAAAACAAACAAAACACAATCTAAACCTTCCAACATTTGCCTTAGGGATTTCCAATGCACATGACATATTAAAAATCATCACTAACATAGATTTTGGTCATCCTTACCCTTAAACACATACTTAATCACAGTCACCATTCACTAGTTCGCATTTAATCAATTACAACAACATTTTGAATGTAGTAACATGCCTTAGAGAATTCCCTCAATTCCTTACTAGATATGCACTCAATTTTTGCTCTGATTTTCTAACTACACTCCCTACACTAGGTATATGTGAGAAGATTGATGTAAACATGAAAACTAGTACTCACATATGTTATACAAAGAAAGCACTTTTCTGGAATTATTAATGCAACATGTATATCATCTCATGAATGGAATGCTACTACTTAGATGCGAGAACCGGGGATTCCATATGCTCATACCAATTCCAAACTCCACATATTGAAACACACAACACTCGAGATAGAAGTTGAGGGTTGTAACGGGGCTAAGGGTATTTGGCTAACAAAGAAATGTTAGGGATAAACAAAGATTTACACATAGAATTCACATTTAGAATGCAGAAACCAATTTTTGACCAAAAAGGGGAGATTTATACATTTTAGGGCCATATTCAATGTTTTGGACCCTTTTTTCAACAATCAACACTCTTAAGCTCGTTCTAACTTCCTTTCAATCTTTTTCTTTCTTTCTTTTCACACACTTTTCTTTTCTTTTTTTCACGAATTTTTTTTTTCTTTTTCTTTTGAAACACAAAACGTACAATTGAGCTTAAAACAACCAATCCTTCCCCCACACTTGATTTACTGCATAATGTAGATAAAAAATGAATTCAATTTAAGTTATGCTTCACTATCCTTTAAGAACAAAGGTATGGACATTCCCACACTAGGCTAGGTGAGGTTAATGTGGTTAACAAAGAACATAGGCTAAACAAGGCTCAAACGGGGTTAAACCTACAAAACATATGAAGTAGAAAGGTACGGCTATTTGGCTGTGGCTCACTAAACAACTTCATCATGATCATGTGTTATGCAAATCAATGTCATGCTTTGAATGGAATGGGCATGAGTTCTAGTATTTGGAACTAAATGATGAAAATGCATTGCAGCTACAACTAAGCATAAACCAAGAGCATATCAAACTTCCATCTATGTTCGTAACTTTCTTTAACAGTCATGCAATTAAAAACCAAATCCTCATCATTGTGTTGGAAGGTACCTAAGACACAAACACACAAAAAATACTCTTTTTGGTATTTTTCAAACTGTTTTTTGAATTTTTTTTTTCAAATTTTCGTATTTTTACTTCAAAACACACAAAAACACTTCAAAACACACTAAAAACACTTAAAAACAGTGAGAAACAACTTTAGAAGTAGAGCGTGATAAAATCTCACGAATTTGCATAAAAAACACTTTGTTACCCCTCCACAGTTAAATCAAACATTGTCCTCAATGTTTCAAGCATAAACTCACAGAAAGCAAACAAACAAACAACGAACTAATCATGGCAAGATAAATGCAGTAAAGACAAGGGTTTAGGAACGCAAATCTGGTTGTGGAGTGCAAATTCCACCGTTCCTTAGTTGAATGCATGGGTTGCCTCCCAAGAAGCGCTTGCTTTTACGTCTTCCAGCCGGACGATACCTCCAATTTAGCATCATTGGAGGCCACGGCATGTAGGTGATCTTTGAATGGGAGGTGATACTTGAAATGATCCGGCAATTGTTTAAATTCTAGTATGGGTGCCTGAATCAGAAAACAAAATTGAAATTCAAGAAGATGGCTTGCTTGCTCCGACACAAACTCAATGACAAACACCACATTTTGAAAGTTTCAGGAACTTTGCACTTGGCCGGATTGAATGTGATGGTTGTGAGTTGTCCCGTGTCATAAAATTCAACTTCTTTGGGCTTTGTTGTCTCATGAACATCCTCTTTGATGCATTCTACATATTCTCCAGCCACTTCTTTATCTTGAATCAGTCTTCTTGATGTACAATTCTCTTCAAATAGTTCAACACATTCTGGAATTTGATTTGGTGTACCAAGAATTGGGATATCACTTTGCATCTTTGGGAAGGCTTCCACGATGTCTTTTTCACTTTCTTCAATCGTTGGAATAAAAAACCTACGAGGGAAGGGTACATTTGGAGGAATAACATTAGATTGAACCGAATTTGAACCCAACTTACCTTAATTGGATGGCTTAGAAGCACTAAGAGCCTGCGGCAAAGGTGTTTCCACCCTTGCCGTAGGTATGTCTTCTTCCTCCTCTTCGATCAGCAGCATTTTGTCCTCTTCTAGGCTATGTTTTGATGGTTTTGGTTCAGCTTCAACCTTCATAACACTTTCCAATTGTTCTTGAATTTGCCCCATGAATTCTGCAATCTGCCCCATTTGATTCTTCAATTCGCTCATCACTTGGGCTTGATTTTGTGATTCCTGAGTCATAGAGGTAAGTAATTCAAGAATTTTATCATTATCCATTGACGAACCTGAACTTGGTTGGGCCGAATATGGTCGAGGCTGTGGTGGTTCATATGGCTTTTGATAGATCTCCTCAGATGGCTGCCAATATCCTTCTTGGTGTGAGCCCTGCGTGAAAGAAGTTAGTACATCAAGAATTTCAACATAATTTATGGACATACTTGAATTCGATTGGAATTGTTGTAGGGGAGGCTGTGGCGGCTACATAAGTATTGAATAAAACTCCTCATCTTGCTACCAATATCCACTTTGTTGAAATTGTTGAGGTTCACTCCACATATAATCTGAATAATCTCTCTAATCAGAATTGTAAGTGTTGGAAAACATGTTGTCCCTTGATTGGTTATGGCCTTGATAACCCCAAGCACCTCCATTCGCAGTGAATTGATAAGTTTGATGTCCTTGCCCATAGGGTACATCAAATGTAGGGGCAGTGTGCATTGAAGTTCTCTCGACAATCTGTCACAGCTGAGAAGTAAGATTCGCCAATTCTGTTAGCAAAATCCATGTCTTACTACTCTAGTACCTGAAATCAAAAAATCAAAATTAAATCAAATATCAAAAGTAAAATACACAAACAGAAACACGAACACAAACAAAGTCAGCAACTAAAACAAAAGACACGAAAAAGGAAACAAAAGAGGATTAGCAACTTTGCTAATCCCCGGCAACGGCGCCAAAAACTTGATGCGAATTAAATCAACACTCAAATTAAACCCTCTTGTTGACAGTTGTAGTAAAGATGCAAGTATGTATCGTTCTAGGCCGGGGATTAGGAAGGATTGCTAATCTACTCTAAATTGACTTAAAAACACAAAAACAAACTTAAAAAAAAACTTAACAAGACTCACAAGACTCAAAATAGAGTCTAGGAATGAATTTGGACGAAAATAAACTCAAAGGAATAACTAGACACAAATCTAAACAGATTATAACTAAACTAACACAACTTAAAGATGGGGGGTTTTGTTTCTACGAAAATTGAATCTAAAACTAAGTGATTTGCAGATTCTAAACAAAGATATAAAACTAAGGTGATTCAATGGATGATGGGCTAGCTAGAGGGTTCTTTTCCACACATGACACACATGCAACACAAAATTGATTTCCAGTTACGATTTCGATAAACCATGAACCTCAACACCCCAGGTTAATTAGGTACACTTAAATTAACCCTCAGATTTTCCTTATGTCATTAAATTGGACGGAAATAGCGCATCGCAATCAAATTATTCTTCAAAAGTTCCCTACATGAAAGCGCATAATAGAGATACAATCAAGGATCATTACGCTCTATGAAAATCATAAGCATTGACAAAGCATTCATAACTATGAAAGCGAATGATACTTCTGCCAAGAATCTACTTAATATGATTGTGACTAGCAACCTTTACTACTAGTGAATATAAGTTCATAACTATTAGGTGAAACTTCCTTACATTCTAGCATCAAATTCATGCATGCAAACTAAGTAGGCTTGCTTAATCAACATACAAGAATAAGTTTTGAATCAAACAGTTAAGCAAATTGCATTCACAATTTATGAAACAATAACTGAAGGTAATCAACTCATATCACATATATATTCATGGCTTTGAAATTCCCCCTAGCCAAAAGGGTTTAGCTCCTCATGTTCACAAAACAAAGATACATGAACTTAGACATTGAAAACAAAAGAATGAAAACACCGAAGAATGTTCCAGCAATCCAATCTTGAATGGCAAGCACTCGAAGGGTCCTCCTTCTTCTCTTTGCTGCGGCACACGGTTTGGTTGAAGGTTTTAGTGGTGAATTGTGGTGGTGGATCGATGTAGGTGGGTCATGGTGAATGATAGAGGGTGGTTAGTCTCCCAAAGGTTGTGGCAAATTGAGTTATTTATGGAGCAAGGGAGGGCCACGACTTTATTAAATTTGGAATCAGATTTGCATACCAAATCCACAAGGAAAAGGGTAACTAATTAGAATCCCAAAGGGAAAAGGGAAACAAGGATATGCGGCAAAAATTTAAAAAGGAATGAGGATGCCTTGCAAGGCAAGGAAAGCGATTTCTGGAAGGATTTGTACGGCACCCTTTAGGGAAAGGTTTAGGACATCTAGAACATTTATTTAAGTGTTCTAAATTAATTTGAGATCCTCCTTGCAGCAGGAAATTAGGTAAATTCGGATTAGGACCAAATCAGGAAACTTGGCTAACATTCCTTCTTCTAAACTGATTCCTTTCTTCAAAATCTTTGACTTCAGTCTTCAAGCACATTCCTAATCCTTCTTGAACATCAATTTCGTCCATCCACCTCGCTTCAAGCATGTGATATCTATTCCATGCCCAAAACTGCTCCAAAATGCTCTAAAATGCACTTTCTTGCCACTTTAGCCCTTTGGACCTACAAACACACGAAAATAGCTTAAAATACTAAAATAACTAAGAAATAACAACCTAAATGCATTAAATAAGTTAACCAAGTCGCATAAATGTGCTCCTATCAAATACCCCCACACTTAGCTTTTGCTAGTCCTCGAGCAAAACAAAACAAACAAAACACAAGCTACACCTTCCAACATTTGCCTTAGGGATTTCCAATGCACATGACATATTAAAAATCATCACTGACACAGATTTTGGTCATCCTTACCCTTAAACACATACTTAATCACAGTCACCATTCACTAGTTCGCATTTAATCAATTACAACAACATTTTGAATGTAGTAACATGCCTTAGAGAATTCCCTCAATTCCTTACTAGATATGCATTCAATTTTCACTCAGATTTTCTAACTATACTCCCTACACTAGGTATATGTGAGAAAAATTATGTAAACATGAAAACTAGTACTCACATATGTTATACAAAGAAAGCACTTTTCTGGAATTATTAATGCAACATGTATATGATCTCATGAATGGAATGCTACTACTTACATGCGAGAACCAGGGATTCCATATGCTCATACCAATTCCAAACTCCACATATTGAAACACACAACACTCAAGATAGAAGTTTAGGCAATCAAAGAAGGAAAAGAACGAGAAAGACATTCTGGAAACGTTTAGGATAGTGCAAGTCAATATACCTCTCCTTGATGTAATTAAGCAAGTTCCAAGGTATGCTAAGTTTTTGAAAGAGCTTTGTACAACAAGGAAGAGGATTTCAGACAAAGAAGTTGTCCAGGTAAGTGAGATTATCTCTGCTATTTTGCAAAGGAAATTACCCCCTAAATGCAAAGATCCAGGTAGTTTTACAATTCCTTGTGTTATTGGCAATACTAAGTTTGAACATGCTATGTTAGACTTAGGAGCTTCAATTAATGTCATGCCTTTCTCAATTTATGCATCTATGAACTTAGGAGAGCTTAAAAACGATGGTGTTATAATTCAATTAGCCGATCGTTCTAATGCATATCCGGAAGGAGTTTTGGAAGATGTTTTGGTGCAGGTGGATAACTTGATATTCCTAGCAAATTTCTATGCTTTAGAGATTGAGGATTCACCCAATGTCACCCCATTGCCGATCCTACTTAGGAGACCCTTCATGAAAACAGCACGCACCAAGATCGATGGTGTGAAATATATAAGCACACAAATTAAACCCTCTTGTTGACAATTGTAGTATAAATGTAAGTAGGGATCGTTCTAGGTCAGGAATTAGGAGGGATTGCTAAAACACTTGAAAATGACTCAAAAACACAAAACTAAGTTCAAAACACTAAACTAGACTCTAAAGACTCAATATAAACTGAAAAGACTCAAAACTAACTAGAATGACTCGAAACAACACAAAATAAGCAAATAGACTCAAAATAGACACTAGGGAGTACATCGGGCGAAAATTGGTTTTAACTTGACTCAAAACACTTAAAAACACTAGTGATGTGAAAATTAACTTGACACTCAAATTAAACCCTATTGATGACGATTGTAGTAGATATGCAAGTAGGGATCGTTCTAGACCGGGGATTAACTAGGGACGCTAATCAATGTAAATAAGACTTATAAACACTAAACTAGACTCTCTAGACTCAAAATAAACTTTAAACACTCAAAACAGCAAGAAACAATCAAAAGGACTCAATTCTAAACCTAACAAGTGATTTGGACGAAAATCAAACTTACTTGACTCAAAAGATTAAAAGAAAACAGATTTAGACTCTAAAAACAAGACTTAAAAGCAAGGAGGATTGTTTTGACGAAATTGAAATTAAAATCGAAACTTGTAACCAAACTTTAAAGAAAAACGAATTTTGATGAAATTGAATGGTGAGAAGCTAGTTAGAGGGGTCTTTATCCATAGATGAACATACGCATACAACTTGATTCCCAGTTACTCTTTCGACAAACCATGAATGACAATGTTCCGAATTAATTGTATTAAACTAATCAATTCCCAGATTTCCCTAGATTCATTTAATTGAGTGGATAACGCATCACAACCAAATTATTCTTTCTCAAACTCCCTAACTATGGAATACGCATGATAGAGACATTCAACAAAGATCATTAAGTTTAATGGAAATCATGAACATTGACAAGGCATTCATAACTATGGAAAACGCATGTTAATCCAACCTAGGGTTTACTTCACATAATCGTGACCAGCGATCTTTACTACTCATGAATATAAGTTCATAACGATTAGGTGCAATTCCCTTATATCCTAGCATCGAATTTATGCATGCAAATCAAGTGTCGACCCCCAACCCACATACATAAACAAGTTCTTAATAAAAACAGAAAAGTAAACCACATTCATAATTCACGAAATCATAACAAGAGTAAATCAAATCATAAGAAACATATATCCATGGCTTCAAATTCCCCCCCTAACTAATAGGGGTTTAGTTCCTCATGATAGCAATTAAACAAAGAAAACTGAATTGAAACATTAAAAACAAAGGTAGACAACACCTAAGAACGCTCCAGCGATTCAATGCTTTGAATGACATTCACGACTCTAAGTGGCACCTTCTCCTTCCTTGAATAGTTGCGGCACAAGAGGGATTTTCTGGGTTTGGGGATGTGTTTGGTGAAGGATGGATGATGATGAATGGCGTAGGGGGTTTTCATAGAGAAGATTTACGGATGAATGGATGTGTAAAGGCAGAGAATGAATTGAAGGCTTGCTTCTAAATGGTGCGGCAGAGAATGCTATTTATAGGGTTTAGGGTGCGTCATAAAGGGCTTTAGGAATCCGAGAAGAATTACACAACCTAAACCCATCAGGAATAGGCCATCTAGAAGGTAGGTTGAGATGGCTTAGAGGCATTAGGTGGGTGCGGCATTTATTGGTCATCTTTGGCCGTGAGTTTTGCTCCATGATCCTCTTCTTGCAGCAGCTTTTCATCCTCTTCTTGACTTGATTTGGATGGTTTGGGGTCAATTTCGACCTGTTTACCACTCCTCAACATGATTGCCTTGGCGGTTTCAAAGCCTCCTTTAGGATTAACAACGGTTGAACTAGGCAATCTTCCTTGTTCTCTATTTGCCCCATTTGTCCACCCTTTTGTCTTGAATTTGCCTCTCTTTGTTTTGAGTTTGTACTTCCTGCGTCAAAGTAGTAAGTAACTTAACAATTTGATCATTATCCAAAGACATACCTGAGTTTGTTGGGGCAGATTGCATTTGGGTTTGATTTGGTACGAATGGCTTTGTATAAAAGCCTGGTGGTTGCTGCCTAAATCCTCCTTGTTGTTGGGGTTGTTGAGGCTCCATCCACTTGAAATTTGGGTGATCCCTCTAACCCGGATTGTATGTGTTTGAATATGGATCATTGCGTGGCTGATTTTGGCTCCCAAATCCCACGGCATTGGCAGATTCCCACCCTCCATTCTCAATCAATTGAGGGCATTGATCATTGGCATGTCCTTGCATAGAGCACACGCCACAAACACTTTGTCCATGTAACTTCATTCCCTCGGCCATCTGAGAAACAATAGAAGTAAGGTTAGCTAATTGGGATTGAATGTCGGACATAGAACTTACCTCATTCACTCCTTGCCATGGGGTGTCTCTTTGCCCAAGTTCTTTGTATTGTTGTGCATTCAACGCTCGGTTGGCAATTAGGGTCTTTGCAGCCATGGGTGTTTTGTCAACCAATGCACCTCCCGCTGAGGCATCTAGCATTTGTCGCTCAATTGGAAGAAGTCATTCATAAAAGTATTGAAGTAAAAGTTCTTCTTTCATTTGACGTTGAGGACATGAAGCGACAAGAGCTTTGAAACGTTCATAGTATGTAGGAAAGGACTCCCCTTGTTGTTGTTGAATGCCACTAATTTTCTTCCTCAAGAGAATGACTCTCGAGGTAGGGAAGAACTTCTCTAAAAACGCCATCTTCATGCTTTCCCAAGAACTGACTGTTCCTGGTGCTAATTCGTAAAGCCAATCTTTAGCCTTTTCCAAAAGAGAGAATGGAAAGGCCTTTATCATTAGAATGTTCCCGTCGACATTGATGCTTGTTTGGGTCTTCCATGGACATCCCATGGTATTTAGAAATGTGGTGCAACAAGCTTGACTTTAATTTGAACTCATCAGTCTTGCCTTGGGCAGCCACGGGGTATTGAATGCATAGGGGTGCGGCATTAGCCAACCCCGAGGCCGAGAGCTCTTTGATTGTACGATTGTCCGCTGCCATGACTTCTTCTTCCTCTTCAAATTCAGATTCGGCCTCTGAACTTGAACTAGGTTCACTAGGTTCGGGATGCCTCCTCTTTCTTCTTCTCAAATCTCGTTCAAAATCGTCGTCAAAGTCCAAGATGTTTGCACGAACGGTTTGAGAACTCCGCGTCATGCACTAGTACCCAAACAAAGAAAACAAAACAAAATCAGAAAACTAGACAAACTAACCCAAAAACACACGGCAAAGACAAGGGATTTGCAATTTTGCTAATCCCCAGCAACGGCGCAAAAATTTGATGTGAAAATTAACTTGACACTCAAATTAAACCCTATTGATGACGATTGTAGTAGATATGCAAGTAGGGATCGTTCTAGACCGGGGATTAACTAGGGACGCTAATCAATGTAAATAAGACTTAAAAACACTAAACTAGACTCTCTAGACTCAAAATAAACTTTAAACACTCAAAACAGCAAGAAACAATCAAAAGGACTCAATTCTAAACCCAACAAGTGATTTGGATGAAAATCAAACTTACTTGACTCAAAAGATTAAAAGAAAACAGATTTAGACTCTAAAAACAAGACTTAAAAGCAAGAGGGATTATTTTGACGAAATTGAAATTAAAATTGAAACTTGTAACCAAACTTTAAAGAAAAACGAATTTTGATGAAATTGAATGGTGAGAAGCTAGGTAGAGGGGTCTTTATCCACAATGAAACATATTCCTAACTCCATTTGGATTCCAAATTCGTCCATCTTCTTGCCCACTGCTTGTGCTATCCATTCCAAGCCCAGATTTGCTCTAAAATGCTCCAAAATGCATCTTTTTGCCAACTTTGCTTCTTGGACCTAAAAACACACGAAAATGACTTTAAACACTATACTAAGCAACAAATAGGTAAGTAAATGCAAGAAAACACACTAAGTAGCATAAATATGCTCCTATCAAATTCCCCCACACTTAGCTTTTGCTAGTCCTCAAGCAAAACAAAGAAACAAAACATAACCTAAACCTTCCAACGTTCGCCTCAGGGATTTCCAATGATACATAACATGCCAAAGATCATTACTCCCACAGATTTTAGCCATCCTTACACTTGAGCACATACTTAAACATAGTTACCATTCACTAGCGCACATTTAATCGTTTAAAACAATATTTTGAACGTAGTAACATGCCTTAGAGAATCCCTCAATTCCTCACTGGATACACTCTATTTTCACACAGATTTTCTAACGACACTCCCTACACTAGGTATATGTGAGAAGATTGATGTAAACAAGAAAACGAACACTCACATATGTTATAACAAAGAAAGCACTTTCTGGAATGCATGTATATATATGATCTCATGAACGGAATGCCACTACTTAGATGCGAGAACCAGAGACACCATATGCTCATACCAATCTCAACCTCCACATATTGAAACACATAACACTCAAGATAGAAGTTAAGGGTTGTAACGGGGCTAAGGGGTATTGGCTAACAAAGAAAGGTTAAGGATAAACAAAAGTTCTTAAAGCATAGTAGACAAAGTAATGAATATGACACTTAGAACTCCCTTTTGAAACATAGCCACGAACTTTGATACATAAAGGGAAGATCACACATACTTAGGGCCGAATTTAACTTTTTGGACCCTTTCTTCAACAACCAACACTTGTGAGCTGATTCTCACTTATTTTTCAACTCATTTCACACTTTTTCACAATTTTTTCTTCTTCTTCTTCTTTTTCCACGAATTTTTTTTTCTCTTTTTTTTTTCTTTTTTCTTTTTCTACCCGTGCCTACTTGTTTTTCTTGGCACACAATCACACACATAAATCCCTTCCCCCACACTTGTTTTTCTGCAAAAGAGCAATCAAAAGGAATTCATTCTAAGTCATGCTCACTATCCCTTAAGAAGAAAGGTATGGATGGTCCTATTCTAGGCTAGGTAAGGATAAAGTGGGTTAACAAAGAACATAGGCTAAACAAGGCGCAACGGGGTTTAAACCTACAAAACAAATGAACATGGGGTACGGCTATTTGGCTCTTGGTTTACTAAACAACTTCATCTTGTTAGGTGTTATGCTAATCAATTTTATGCTTTGAATGAAATGGACATGAGTTCTAGTATTTGGAACTAAATGATGAAACGCCTTCTAAGTAGCAACCAAGCAAAGAATGATGAGATCATGCAATGACTTAAGAAGACAACAAATGCACAGATTATTAACTCTCCAAAGAACGTTAAAGGCTCAAGTCTCTCAGGGTTGTAGCGTTAATTTGAGTTTCTTCCTTCAAGCATGTTACAAAAACTGATTTTTCTTTTTGTGATTACATGTGAATTCATGAATGTCAACTATAACCAAGCATAAACCAAAGAGCATATCAAACGTCAATCCACGTTTGTAACTTTCTTTAACAGTCATGCAATTAAAAACCAAATCCTCATCATTGTGTTGGAAGGTACCCTAAGACACAAACACACAAAAACGACTCTAAAAACGACTCTTTTTGGTATTTTTCAAAATTTTCGTATTTTTCTTTCAAGACACATCAAAACACATCAAAACACACTAAAAACACTTAAAAACAGTGAAAAACAACTTTAGAAGTGATAGGTGATAAAATCCCACGAATTTTCAACAAAACACTTTGTTTACCCCCCCACACTTAAACCAAACATTGTCCTCAATGTTTCAAACATAGACGCACACACAAGCAAGCAAACAACACAACTAACAAACATGACAAATATGGCAAAGTAAAAGCAATAAAGAGTAGGGTTTAGAAACGCAAATCTGGTTGTGGAGCTGGAGAGTTCCTAGGTCTTCTTTATTTGCATGGGTTGCCTCCCAAGAAGCACTTGCTTTAACGTCTTCCAGCCTGACGAACCTTCCTTCTACTCTTCAATGGGGCCCACGGCATTGAAGGATATGTCTTCCGCAATGTGCTCTTCAAAGTGCTCATAGTAAGGCTTCAAATGTTGTCCATTCACTTTGAACTCTTGTCCCGTCTTTAAACTTTGAATTTGGACTGCACCATGAGGAAATACATTAGTAACAATAAATAGACCAATCCACTTAGAACGCAACTTACCCGGAAACAATCGAAGGTGAGAATTGAAAAGTAACACTTTCTGCCCTATAGAGAACATCTTGCTACGAATCATCTTGTCATGGAATGCCTTCGTTTTCTCCTTGTAGATCCGTGCATTCTCATAAGCTTCATTCCTAATTTCTTCTAGCTCATTCAATTGAAGCTTTCTATGAAGACCTGCGGCATCAATGTCCATGTTGAATGTTTTGACGGCCCAATGTGCACGATGCTCTAACTCGACGGGAAGATGACATGGTTTCCCATAGACTAGCCGAAAGGGGGACATCCCAATTGGGGTTTTATAGGTAGTGCGATACGCCCACAATGCATCGTTCAAACGCAAGCTCCAATCCTTGCTCGTTGGCCCAACGGTCTTCTCCAAAATCTGCTTGATTTCCCGATTCGAAACCTCGGCTTGCCCATTGGTTTGAGGGTGATAAGGTGTTGCCACCTTATGCGTGACATTATATTTCTTGAGTAGCGCCCCAATGGTTCGATTGCAAAAATGAGAACCCCCATCACTGATTAGTACTCTTGGCATTCCAAACCTTGCAAATATGTTAGTCTTAACAAAATCTGCAACCACTTTAGAATCATTAGTTCGGGTGGCTTTTGCTTCCACCCATTTCGACACATAATCCACAGCAAGCAAAATATAAAGGAAACCATGTGAGGAAGGAAAATGACCCATGAAATCAATACCCCAAACATCAAAGATTTCGACAGAATATATAGGATTTTGCGGCATTTGTTGTTTAGGACCTATATTACCCGTTCTTTGACAACGATCACAACTCATACAAAAAGTTCTAGCATCTCTAAAGATAGTAGGCCAATAAAATCCACATTCTAAAACTTTATGTGCTGTTCTTTGAGTACCAAAGTGACCTTCATATGCATAAGTGTGACATAAAGTTAAAATTGAATTAAACTCAGAATCATGCACACACCTACGAAGAATCTGATTAGGGCAATATTTCCACAAGTATGGGTCATCCCAAACATAAAAACGTGCATCCTTTTGAAGTTTATCACTTTGGTGCTTGCTTAGCTCTCTTGGAATGTGTTTAGACACCAAATAATTCACTACATCAGCATACCATGGCTCACTTACCTTGATGGACAGCAGCTGCTCATCTGGGAATGTCTCTTGGATAGGCACGGCATCCTCCTCATGCACCATACGGCTCAAGTGGTCAGCCACCACGTTTTCACTCCCTTTCTTATCCCTGATTTCAATATCGAACTCTTGGAGAATGAGCATCCAGCGAACGAGTCTTGGTTTGGCCTCTTTCTTGGTGAACAAATACTTCAAAGCTGCATGGTCAGTGTAAATAATAACTTTAGTACCAAGTAAATAAGAACGAAATTTATCTAAAGCAAACACAACAGCTAGAAGTTCTTTTTCAGTGGTGGAGTAATCCAATTGCGCATCATTCAAGGTCTGGGATGCATAATAGATGACGTGTGGCTTCTTCTCCTTTCTTTGTCCCAAAACAGCTCCTAATGCATAATCTGAAGCGTCACACATAAGCTCAAACGGAAGGCTCCAATTCAGTGGAACTATGATAGGGGCCCAAGTTAGCATCTCTTTGAGGTGTTTGAACGCCTTCTCACACTCCTCGTTGAAGTCAAAAGCCACATCTTTCTGGAGGAGATGGCAAAGAGGGTTTGAAATCTTTGAAAAGTCCTTGATAAATCGCCTATAGAATCCTGCATGTCCAAGAAAAGAACGAACCTCTCTAACCGAAGTAGGAGAGGGTAAGTAGCGTACAAGATCTATTTTTGATTTATCAACTTCAATTCCCCTTTCTGAAACGATATGCCCTAAAACTATGCCTTGTTTAACCATAAAGTGACATTTTTCCCAATTTAACACAAGGTTAGTTTCAACGTATCGTTTCAAGATTAATGTGAGATTTTCCAAACAACCATCAAACGAATCACCAAAGAGACTAAAGTCATCCATGAATACCTCAATAATATTCTCTACAAAATCTGAAAAAATACTTACCATACATCTTTGGAAGGTGGCAGGTGCATTGCATAAACCGAATCGCGTGCGACGATAGACAAAGGTACCAAAAGGGCACGTGAAAGTGGTCTTTTCTTGGTCATCCGGAGCTATGACAATCTGATTATATCCAGAATAACCATCAAGAAAACAATAAAAAGAATGACCGGCTAACCTTTCAAGCATTTGATCAATGAACGGCAAAGGGAAGTGGTCCTTCCTTGTGGTGGCATTGAGCTTCTTATAATCGATGCACACTCGCCAACCTATTTGGATACGTGTGGGCACAAGTTCATTTTCTGCATTCTTCACCACAGTGACCCCGGATTTCTTTGGAACACATTGAATTGGTGAGACCCAACGACTATCCGAGATTGGATAAATCACTCCACAATCAAGAAGCTTGATAATCTCCTTCTTCACAACTTCCATCATTGGAGGGTTGAGTCGGCGTTGAGCCTCTCGAGTTGGTTTAGCCCCCTCATCTAGAAGTATGCGATGCATGCATGTAGTAGGGCTAATTCCCTTAATATCGGCCAAGGTCCATCCGATGGCTGTTTTATGCTCTTTCAACACTCGAATCAACTTTTCCTCCTCTATTGCCGTGAGTGATGAGGAGACAATGACAGGCAACGTCTCGTTATCTCCCAAAAAGACGTACTTTAAATGGTTCGGCAATGGTTTAAGCTCAAGTACGGGTGCCTGAATCACTGTGGGTAACAACTTATTAGTAGAAACGGGAATTGAATTGGTTTTGAAGGCTTACCACAGTGCTGAGGTAGTGACTCAAGGGCAGCAACCATCTCGGCCTCTTCTGCACTTCTAGGCACTGCAATATTGCGTTTTTGCCCAATTCCTTGTGTAATTGTTGTTTCAAGGGGATCCCTCTCCAAGGATTCAAGATAATCCTGCGCCAAATCATCGAATATATCAATAGAAAAGCAAGAATGATCTTTTTTAGGAAATTTGATAGTTTCAGAAAGATTGAAATCAATAACTTCCCTATCAAATTCCATTGTTAAAGTCCCTTTGAACACATCTATCTTGGTGCGGGCTGTTTTCATGAAGGGCCTCCCTAAGAGGATCGGCAATGGGGTGGAATGAGGTGAATCCTCCATGTCAAGCACGTAAAAGTCCGCTGGAAAAATCAAATTACCAACCTGCACCAAAACATCTTCCAAAACACCTTTTGGATATGCATTAGAACGATCGGCTAATTGAATTATGACACCATCGTTTTTAAGCTCACCTAAGTTCATAGATGCATAAATAGAGTATGGCATAACATTAATTGAAGCCCTTAAGTCTAACATGGCATGTTCAAACTTAGTATTTCCAATAACGCATGGAATTGTAAAACTACCCGGATCTTTGCATTTAGGGGGTAATTTCCTTTGTAACACAGCAGAAACATTCTCACTTACTTGAACCACCTCTTTGTTCGAAATCCTTCTCCTTGTTGTACAAAGCTCTTTAAAAAATTTAGCATACCTTGGAACTTGCTTTATGGCATCAAGGAGTGGGATATTGACTTGAACTTTCCGGAATGTCTCTAGAATGTCTTTCTCGGCTTCTTCTTTCTTTGATTGCCAAAACCTGCCAAGAAAGGGTACATTTAGTGGAATGGAACTAGAAAAATTCGAATTTGGACTTACCTTCGTGGGTTGAGATGGCTTAGAGGCATTAAGTGGGTGCGGCATTGATTGGTCATCTTTAACCGTGAGTTTTGCTCCATGATCCTCCTCTTGCAGCAGCTTTTCATCCTCTTCTTGACTTGATTTGGATGGTTTGGGGTCAATTCCGACCTGTTGACCACTCCTTAACATGATTGCCTTGGCGGTTTCAAAGCCTCCTTTAGGATTAACAACGGTTGAACTAGGCAATCTTCCTTGTTCTCTATTTGCCCCATTTGTCCACCCTTTTGTCTTGAATTTGCCTCTCTTTGTTTTGAGTTTGTACTTCCTGCGTCAAAGTAGTAAGTAACTTAACAATTTGATCATTATCCAAAGACATACCTGAGTTTGTTGGGGCAGATTGCATTTGGGTTTGATTTGGTACGAATGGCTATGTATAAAAGCCTGGTGGTTGCTGCCTAAATCCTCCTTGTTGTTGGGGTTGTTGAGGCTCCCTCCACTTGAAATTTAGGTGATCCCTCCAACCCGGATTGTATGTGTTTGAATATGGATCATTGCGTGGCTGATTTTGGCTCCCAAATCCCACGGCATTGGCAGATTCCCACCCTCCATTCTCAATCAATTGAGGGCATTGATCATTGGCATGTCCTTGCATAGAGCACACGCCACAAACACTTTGTCCATGTAACTTCATTCCCTCGGCCATCTGAGAAACAATAGAAGTAAGGTTAGCTAATTGGGATTGAATGTCGGACATAGAACTTACCTCATTCACTCCTTGCCGTGGGGTGTCTCTTTGCCCAAGTCCTTCGTATTGTTGTGCATTCAACGCTCAGTTGGCAATTAGGGTCTTTGCAGCCATGGGTGTTTTGTCAACCAATGCACCTCCCGCTGATGCATCCAGCATTTGTCGCTCAATTGGAAGAAGTCTTTCATAAAAGTATTGAAATAAAAGTTCTTCTTTCATTTGATGTTGAGGACATGAAGCGACAAGAGCTTTAAAACGCTCATAGTATGTAGGAAAGGACTCCCCTTGTTGTTGTTGAATGCCACTAATTTTCTTCCTCAAGAGAATGACTCTCGAGGTAGGGAAGAACTTCTCTAAAAACGCCATCTTCATGCTTTCCCAAGAACTGACTGTTCCGGGTGCTAATTCGTAATGCCAATCTTTAGCCTTTTCCAAAAGAGAGATTGGAAAGGCCTTCATCATTAGAATGTTCCCATCGACATTGATGGGTGTCATGCTCGAACAAACCACTTCGAACTCCTTAAGATGCTTGTTTGGGTCTTCCATGGACATCCCATGGTATTTAGGAATGTGGTGCAACAAGCTTGACTTTAATTCGAACTCATCGGTCTAGCCTTGGGCAGCCACGGGGTATTGAATGCCTAGGGGTGCGGCATTAGCCAACCCCGAGGCCGAGAGCTCTTTAATTGTACGATTGCCCGCTGCCATGACTTCTTCTTCCTCTTCAAATTCAGATTCGGCCTCTGAACTTGAACTAGGTTCACTAGGTTCGGGATGCCTCTTCTTTCTTCTTCTCAAATCTCGTTCAAAATCGTCGTCAAAGTCCAAGATGTTTGCACGAACGGTTTGAGAACTCCGCGTCATGCACTAGTACCTAAACAAAGAAAAGAAAACAAAATCAGAAAACTAGACAAACTAACCCAAAAACACACGGCAAACACAAAGGATTAGCAATTTTGCTAATCCCCGGCAACGGCGCCAAAATTTGATGTGAAAATTAACTTGACACTCAAATTAAACCCTATTGATGACGATTGTAGTAGATATGCAAGTAGGGATCGTTCTAGACCGGGGATTAACTAGGGGCGCTAATCAATGTAAATAAGACTTAAAAACACTAAACTACACTCTCTAGACTCAAAATAAACTTTAAACACTCAAAACAGCAAGAAACAATCAAAAGGACTCAATTCTAAACCCAACAAGTGATTTGGATGAAAATCAAACTTACTTGACTCAAAAGATTAAAAGAAAACAGATTTAGACTCTAAAAACAAGACTTAAAAGCAAGAGGGATTATTTTGACGAAATTGAAATTAAAATTGAAACTTGTAACCAAACTATAAAGAAAAACGAATTTTGATGAAATTGAATGGTGAGAAGCTAGTTAGAAGGGTCTTTATCCACACATGAACATTGGCATACAACTTGATTCCCAGTGACTCTTTCGACAAACCATGAATGACAATGTTCCGAATTAATTGTATTGAACTAATCAATTCCCAGATTTCCCTAGATTCATTGAATTGAGTGGATAACGCATCACAACCAAATTATTCTTTCTCAAACTCCCTAACTATGGAATACGCATGATAGAGACATTCAACAAAGATCATTAAGTTTAATGGAAATCATGAACTTTGACAAGGCATTCATAACTATGGAAAACGCATGTTAATCCAACCTAGGGTTTACTTCACATAATCGTGACTAGCGATCTTTACTACTCATGAATATAAGTTCATAACGATTAGGTGCAATTCCCTTATATCCTAGCATCGAATTTATGCATGCAAATCAAGTGTCGACCCCCAACCCACATACATAAACAAGTTCTTAATAAAAACAGAAAAGTAAACCACATTCATAATTCACGAAATCATAACTGGAGTAAATCAAATCATAAGAAGTCCTTCATAAAAGTATTGAAGTAAAAGGATTGTCCCCTGATCAGAAAATAAGCCCTCATTATACGACGAATTAAGTTAGAAAAGGATTAGGATAGGATAAGGTTAGTTAAGATAGGATAAGGATTGGATAAGATAAGATAAGATAAGGTTGTTTGGATAATGTTTTGGATAATTCTCCTTCTTTTGAGCTGATTCCTTATCTTTAATGATTTGAATTTATTTCTTCAACCTTGAAACATATTCCTAACTCCATTTGGACTCCAAATTCGTCCATCTTCTTGCCCACTGCTTGTGCTATCCATTCCAACCCCAGATTTGCTCTGAAATGCTCCAAAATGCATCTTTTTGCCAACTTTGCTTCTTGGACCTAAAAACACACGAAAATGACTTTAAGCACTATACTAAGCAACAAATAGCTAAGTAAATGCAAGAAAACACACTAACTAAGTAGCATAAATATGCTCCTATCAACTAGTTAGACAGATTTTAACTAAGTTGACACAAGAAAGTAAAGGGGATTGGGTTTTGGATGAATTTAAAGTAAAAACAAACAGATTGTAAACTTAAACAAAGCTTGAACAAAATTGGTGATTTAAATGGGTGAATGGCTAGCTAGAGAGTCATTCTCCACACATGACAGATACGCAACACAAGTCGATTTCCAGTTGTTCTTTCTATAAACCATGAACCTCAACGCCCCAAATTAACCGTGACTGTACGCATTAACCCTCAGATTTTCCTAAGTTCATTGAATTGGACGTAGCGCCGCAACCAAATTATTCTTATCAAATTCCCTATATGACTGCATATTAGAGATATATATCAAAGATCATTAAGCTCCGTGAAAATGATAAGCATTGACAAGCCATTCGTGACTATGATTGCATGACACTCCTGCCAGGAATTTACTTAACGTGATCATGACTAGCAACCTCCACTACTTGTAAATATAAGTTTGTAACTAGTAGGTGAAACTCCCTTATATTTTAGCATCAAATTCATGCATGCAAACTAAGTGTGCATCCCTAATCAACATACAAGAATAAGTTTTCAATCAAATAGTTAAGCAAATTGCATTCACGATTTATGAACTAATAACTGGATGTAATCAACTCATGTCACATATATGTTCATGGCTTCGAATTCCCCCCTAGCTAAAATGAGTTTAGTTCATCATGTTTGCAATTAAACAAAGATAATTAAATTTAAACATTGAAAAGAAAGGATAGAATACACCTAGAAATGCTCCAACGATCCAACGTCTTGAATGGCAAGCACGGCTTCAGATGGCTCATTCCTTCTCCTTCCTTGCAAAGCTGCGGCACAAGAGGTTGTGTGGTGGATGGATGTAGGTGAGTTATGATAGAGGGTGGTGGTTTAAATGGTGCGGCAAATTGGGGTATATATAGGCCTAGGGATTACTTGGCCTAGGTTGTCAAGGAAATGGATTTAGGACTCCAATCCAACAAGGAAAAGGCTTTCTAGAAAGGTTGGGGCGCCAGATTTTTAGGGCTTCTAGAAAGGAGTGTTGTGGCATGTTTCTAGAAGGAAAAGGCCTTCTAAAAACAGGTTTTAGGTGTCCTAATATTAAAAGGAGTCCCCCTTGTGATGCGATGTAAAACAACACACAAATTAAACCCTTTTGTTGACAGTTGTAGTAAAGATGCAAGTAGGGATCGTTCTTGGCCGGGGATTACGAGGGATTGCTAATCTACTTAAAACTGACTCAAAATTACAAAGCTAAACTTAAAAACACTTAACAAGACTCACAAGACTCAAAACAAACTTAAAAGACTCAAAATAGCTTAAAACAACCAAAAAGACTCAAAATAGACACTAGGGGACTGATTTGGACGAATTCTAGACTAGTAAGACTCAAAACACTAAATTGGATAGATTTAAATAGATTCTAACTAATCTAACACACTTAATTAAAGGGGATTGGGTTTTTGACGAATTTAAAGTAAAACAAACAAATTAAGACACTAAACAAGGGTTAGTACGAATTTGGGTGAATGAATGGGTGAATGGTTAGCTAAAGGGTTCTTCTCCACACATGACACATATGCATACAAATCGATTTCCAGTTACTCTTTCAATAAACTATGAACCTCAACGCCCCAAGTTAATAGTGAACGCACAAATTAACCATCATATTTTCCTAAAGTCATTGAACTGGATGAATACTTCTGCAACCAAATTATTCTTCAATAGTCCCCTACATGAACGCATAATAGAGATACATATCAAAGATCATTAATTTCTATGAAAATCATAAGCATTGACAAGGCATTCGTAACTATGAACGAATGATAGGGGCATATTTATGCACCTTAGTTAGCTTGTTCTTGTGCATTTATGTTGTTTTTCCTTAGTTAAAGTAGTCTTTTAAGCTAGTTTGATGTATTTTCAGGTTTTAAGGGCAAAGTATGCAAAAGGATGCATTTTGGAGCCTTTTGGAGCACATTTGAGCTTGGAATGGACATCATATGCTTGGAGCCAAGAGGATGGACGAATTTGAAGTTCAAGAGAGGCTAGGAATGTGCAAAACAGTTGAAGAAATAAATCCAAGTCAAAGAAGATAAGGAATCAGCTACAAAGAAGGAGAATTATCCAAAACATTATCCAAAACTACCTTATCTTATCCAAACCTTATCTTATCTTTTCCTAATCTTATCCTACCTTGTTTTCAGCTACAAAAGAGATTTAATTTCAGTTTAGGAGACTTAAAACCTGATTTCTAGAAGTCTTATCCCTTGTCCTATAAATCTGGCGCCTCCCTCCTCTCTAGAAGGTTTTTTCCTTGCCTTGCAAGGCATTCCCTGCCTTATCCAAGCCTTGCTGTGCATTCCCTATCCCTTTCCCTCTCAGATTCTGATTTGTTAGCCTATTTCCTTGTGGATTTGGGTTCTACAAATCCTTTTCAGAAATCAATTGGGCCATAATCTTTTTTCCTAAGGGGTTCACACATTCTACCGCACCTAGGGACCTAATCCCTTGCTTATGCTGAGTCCAAGTCCTAATCTGATTACCCTAGGGTTTGTGGTGCCTATATATACAGAATTAGAGAGTTGCCGCAGGTTACACCACCCCATATACACTCCATAATTCGTTCTACACCACCACACCTTCAGAAATTCATACTTTGCCGCAGAGGAGAGAAGACAA
Organism: Heteromeles arbutifolia; assembly: GCA_024362995.1. Lineage (NCBI taxonomy): Eukaryota > Viridiplantae > Streptophyta > Magnoliopsida > Rosales > Rosaceae > Heteromeles > Heteromeles arbutifolia. Next base: position 15,349,458 of record JANCRC010000008.1, on the reverse strand, counting down.
GGCCTTGCCGTGGCTTCCATTAGAGAGGAAGGGTTGTGCCGCAGCCTACCTGCAACCATTGGAGTTCTTGGAGTTCTTTCTTCTCTTGTTTCTGTTTCCATGTTTAATTTAATTTACCTTTCAATTATGTTGAACATGTGGAACTAATTTTGTTTTAGTTAGAGGTGGATTCAAAGCCATGGACATATGTTTAGTATGAATTGATTACCTCCAGTTATTGTTTCATAAATTGTGAATGTGGTTTACTTATCTGTTTTATTAAGAAACTAAAGTGTCTTAAGTCATGCATTAAAATGACTCGTGCAATCCTTTCTAATTGCATGACTGTTACACTAGAACATGCATTAATTTTAACAATGACTCGTGCAATCCCTTCTAATCCCCGGCCTAAAACGAACTCAACTATTGCAAATTCGAAGGAAGATTTTGAAATCCAAGATGCTATCACTTTGGGAAGTGCTATGGAGGTTGGAGCTGACCTAAAAACATCCAAACATAGCCTAGAAGTGGATGAGGAGCTGCTGATTGAGGAGGAGGAAGAAGACATGCACACAGAATTGTAATTGCATGACTGTTACACTAGAACATGCATTAATTTTAACAATGACTCGTGCAATCCCTTCTAATCCCCGGCCTAAAACGATCCCTACTTTCTTATACTATGTCGATAGGGTTTAATTTGAGTGTCAAGTAATTTTCACATCAATGAATGATATTCCTACCAGGAATTCACTTAACCCGATCATTTATAAGTGATCTCCACTACTTGTAAATATAAGTTTGTAACGATTAGGTGAAACTCCCTTATATTCTAGCATCAAATTCATGCATGCAAACTAACCAGGCCCTCTTAATCAACATACAAGAATAAGTTATCAATCAAGCAGTTAAGCAAATTGCTTTCACAATTTATGAAATCACAACTGGAATTATTCAATTCATATTGCAAGTATGTTCATGGTATTGAATAGACCCTAGCCAAAAGGGCTTAGTTCCTCATAATCGCAAAACAAAGGTAAACAGATTTATACATTGAAAACAAAAGAAAGAAAACACCTAAACGCTCCAGCGATCCAAATTGAATGCCAAAACATCCAAAAGCTCTCCTTCTTCTCCTTTGCTGTGGCACAAGGGATTGGTGGTGAGTTTTAGTGCTGATTTGTGGTAGTGGATGGATGTAGGTGAGTTATGGTGAAGGATGGAGGGTGGATTTTTGGGAGAAAGTGTGTAGAGTGGTCCAGAGAGGGTTAGGGATGTGTGTAAGGGTGGTAAAGGATGAATAGGTAGATAGGTGGACAGAAGGGATGCAGAGAGTGTGTCCAGGGAGCCTTTTGATGTGCGGCAAGCCTCTTTTATATAGGGGAATGAAGGAGCACGGTTGAGGTGAATGATGAGTAGATTTTATATTATATAATTAACCCCATTCTTAGTATATTTTGGTTAATATTTTGGAAGAATTTTGATACTTTGAATTGTATTTTCAATATAGGACCTTCGACGTGCTCTGGAGCAAAACGTGACCAAATGGATGAATTTTGGAGTAATTCTAGTTGGAGGATGTTTGTGAGTCACTTGGCTTGATCGTATCAAAATATCAAATTTTTCTATCTAGCGGTGATTTTCTGGCAATAAAATAAAGGAGCAATGCGCGGCGCTGGAATAGTGACGTTTTGGACTTGAATTGATTTTTTGGAGCCCAAGATGACCTCGGATGGGTTCGTGGCCTTCTAGAGATGTGTCAGAACGTCTTGATCTTCAAAACAAACTAGTATGGGCCGGATTTGGAGGATATCTGAGGCTAAAACGTGGCTGAACAAGTACTTAGCAGATTCTCCTAGTTTAATTAGGACTTTATTTTCTAAGATATTTTATTTATTATTTAGTTTCCTAATTAGAAGAAAATACCACAATCTAGGGTTGGCATTGGATTCTTTGTTGGGGATTTAAGGTTTAGCCGGCCCGAGACCAAGTACGCTTATTATTATTTTATCTTTGGAGACGGGAAGAACTTGGTTAGGGTTCTTGGAGATTTTCTACTTTAAGGTGTTTTCACTCTTTTACTAGTTAATGATATTTTTTTTTTATGATTTTAATTATGAATATGCGTAACTAAATTCCCTTTTGCTAGGGTGAAGCCTTGAGCCTTAGCATGAATATGTAATTTTTATTCAATTGCTTATGATTGATTGCATGAGTGCTTTGAATTATTGATCACTGTTTTAAACTATCTAATTGTCTTGATGACTGGCCACCATTAGGATGTTTAGATAAGTAATTGGATGCAATTCGGTCGGAATATCACCAGAGGATTGAGTATTGCTTCTTATGATTGATAATTGTAATTTCACCTAGGCGAATATCACGCTCTTAGGGGTTGCATGGTTTTTCAAAAGGTTTTCATAGAACTTAATGAATCTTGCATGTTCATATTTGATCTGAATATCACAGACGGATTGCATGTTAGATATACGTTCTTACTTGAATATCACGAGGAGAATATATATTAGGAAAACCTAACCTTCAAAGTGGCATGTGTAAATCATAAGTAATTGGTAGAAATTCATAGGATTGCTAGGTGATGGTGGAACCCTAGTGCTTTTATAAATTGGTATTTAAAACTCTTTTCTTTCATATTAGTTTTTAATTAAAATTCGTTTTTAATATTAATCAATTTCAAAATCATCTTTTCTCAAGTTTTAATTCTAAGTAGTTAATTAAGAATTGTTTTTACATAAATTATCCAAATAGTCCTTGAGGAGAACGGCCTTGCATAAGCATCTATAATACAACGTCCTTGTATTCTTGCAAGTATTTCATGTGTTTTCATCCCTACTTTTGTAGACGATAAAATTGCTATCAAGAAATTGGCGCCGCAGCCGGGGATTATTTTAGATATTTTTTGTTTAAACTTTTGCTGATTTCTTATTTTTCGTCAAAAAAAAAAAAAAAATCAAATTATTTTAACATTTTCGTTTTATTGCAGATCTGCACAGTATATGGTCCAGACCAGATCAGAAACTGCCCAGATTGCACAGTTTGATCCAGAACCCGAACGCACATTGCACAAGCAGCGACGACAAAATAATTTGGGTTGGGACTGTTCACTTCAAGGCACATTTCTGCAAGAATTGTTTGCTGGTTTTGTGGACAATAAAATCACAATGGCATTGCAATTGCCTGAAGCAGGCAGGCCACTTAGAGAGTCATTGGCTGCCCGTGCCAATGATATTCCCAATTGCATTGTGTATCCTGAACAGGAAGAGGGTGACTCGTTTGAGATCAAGCACCACATGCTTGAAATTTTACCCACGTTTCGTGGGCTGCCTAACGAGGATGCGAACCTACATATTGCAAAGTTTACTGTGGGTTGCAAAAATATTTTGATCAGGGGTTTTTCTGCCGAGGCTATTAAGTTACGTCTTTTTCCTTTTACTTTGAAGGATAAAGCAGAAACTTGGTTGTTCACTCTACCAGCTAATAGCATTACTACTTGGCAACAATTGCATACAAGATTCCTGAACAAATATTATCCAGCATCCAAAACATTGAATTACAAGCGAGAGGTTATGACATTCACTCAAAAGCCAAACGAAGAGTTTCATGAAGCGTGGGAGAGATATGCAGAGATGTACATAAAGTGTCCACATGCTAATATTGATCCAGATACACAAATGAATATTTTCTTTGATGGGCTTAATCCTACATCTAAAAGTCATGTTAATGCATCAGTTGGGGGTTCTCTGTCAAATAAATCTGCAAGAGAAGCATTTGAATTATTTGATATGATGGCTATAGAATCTCAACAGTGGGCAGCAGAACATTCACAGAAAAGGGGCATTTTTAAGTTATCTGCAGGTTCTCCTAATATGTATGCACAAATGGAAAAAATGGAGAAGAAAATTGATGCAAAGTTTGACATTATTTTACAACAGATAGCAAATTCTACACAGCAGCAGCCACTTGCAGCAACAGTTTGCACTATCTGCAGCAGGCTACACATGACATATTGGGCTGCCGTCATAAAGAATCCTACCCAGAGCTTGTGGAGCAACATGTTAATATGATGAACAGTTATCAAAGGCCTAGGAATGATGCATATGCAACTCATTACAATCCAGGATGGAGGGATCATCCTAATTTCAAATGGGGTGATAATCAAAATCATTCAAAACCATTCCAGCACGTACAAAAAACTTTTGTGCCACCCAAACAATCCTTGGAAGACCAATTATCTAAACTGGTAGCTACAACACAAACATTCATGGAAGGCAGCAATCAAAGAATTCAAAATGTTGAAGCATCAATTAAAAGTTTGGAGCAACAATTTGGGCAACTAGCTGCACAGATTTCAGACAGAGAAAAAGGCAAATTTCCTAGTCAAACAGTGCATAATCCAAGAGGACGTGAAGACTGTAATGTTGTTCGGACTTTAGGGTGTGGAAAAAGTTATGACGATCGAGAAAACTTTACTGAGCAGAATCTGCCAGTAGTATAGATTTCTGCCAAATCTGCAACACAACCAGCCGTACCTGCAAAGTCAGTAGAAAAACAGCATCTGGCAGATACAGAAACTATCCCAAAACAGAGTTTTCAGCGTGTCTATGACCCTCCACTGCCCTATCCTGAATGTGTAATCCCTCAAACAAGAGATCAACAACTCAAGGATTTTATGCAGACATTATCCAAGGTTCAAATCAACATTCCATTGCTAGATGCAATCAAGAAAATTCCATCATATGCCAAATTTTTGAAAGAGGTTTGCAGCAGCAAAAAGAAGCTTGCAGATTTGGAAAAAGTTGTTTTGACAGAACAGTGCAGCACAGTCTTGCTACACAAACTGCCACCTAAAAAAAAAGATCCAGGGAGTTTTAATATTTCTTGTACTATTGGAAATTCTGATTTTAAAAGTGCTTTAATTGATTTGGGTGCAAGTATTAATTTGATGCCTTTTTCTGTTTTCCAGCAATTGGGACAAGGAGATTTAAAGCCCGCATCAATTATACTTCAACTAGCTGACCGTTCAATCACTTATCCAAGAGGTGTTATTGAAGATCTAATTATTAAGGTTGATAATCTTTATCTACCGGCAGATTTCGTGGTTTTAGACCATGGATGAAGACCTTCAAACACCTATCATTTTGGGGAGGCCGTTTATGGCAACAGCTAGGACTTTAATTGATGTGGAAGCTGGAACACTAACTTTACGAGTTCAAGACCAATCTGTGGTATTTAATTTGTTTGAGGCAACAAAACGCCCTGCTGAACAGCAGGAATGTATGCGCATTGATGTGTTAGACAGTATGGTTCAAGATAGTTTTTATGCCAGTTCAACTACAGATCAGTTGCTGCACATTTTACAAGGGGAAATTGGAACAGATTCTGAAGATGAAGGTGTTCTTGAGTATATTCATGCATTGGATAGTCTGCCAACACAGTTGCCAAGGTTTAGAAATGTTTACGAGAGCTTAGGGGAGCCTAAACAGCCTCTTAAGCCGTCTAGACAGCAGCCACCAAAATTGGAACTGAAGCCTTTACCTGAACATTTAAAATATGCACATTTAGGGGCTGCAGAAACGCTGCCGGTTATAGTTGCAGCAGATTTAACTCCCACAGAGGAAGATAAATTGCTTCGTGTTTTGAGAAAATATCAAGATGCTTTGGGATGGACAATTGCCGACATTAAGGGTATCAGCCCAGCAATCTGTATGCACAGAATTTTAATGGAAGACGACGTGAAGCCAACAGTTGATGCTCAACGCCGCCTTAACCCGATTATGAAAGAGGTGGTCAGAACAGAGGTTATGAAATTACTTGATGCAGGTATGATTTATCCTATTTCAGACAGTAAATGGGTGAGTCCTACGCAGGTTGTTCCTAAACGTACAGGCATTACAGTAGTTAAAAATGACAACAATGAGCTTGTTCCTACACGCTTAACTACAGGCTGGCGTATGTGTGTGGATTATAGGAAGCCAAATGCAGGTACAAGAAAAAACCATTTTCCTCTACCGTTTACTGACCAAATGTTAGAGAGATTGGCTGGCAGGGCTTTTTATTGTTTCTTGGATGGTTATTCTGGGTACAATCAGATCCCAATTGCACCAGAGGATCAAGAGAAGACTACTTTTATATGTCCATTTGGGACATTTGCGTATCGAAGGATGCCATTTGGGTTATGCAATGCACCCGCCACTTTTCAGCGTTGTATGATGAGATTTTTTCTGGCTTGGTCGAAAAAATTGTGGAAGTTTTCATGGATGATTTTTCAGTGTTTGGGGATTCATTTGATCAGTGCCTACACAATTTGTCATTAGTTCTTGAGAGATGTCAAGACACAAATTTAGTGCTCAATTGGGAAAAGTGTCATTTCATGGTGAAACAAGGCATTGTGTTGGGTCATTCAATTTCTAGCAAAGGCATTGAAGTTGATAAAGCTAAAATTGATGTGATTGCAAAGTTGCCACCCCCTACTTCAGTAAAAGGTGTTCGATCGTTTTTGGGACATGCAGGATTTTATCATCGGTTCATCAAAGATTTCTCCAAGATCAGCCGACCCTTGTGCACTTTATTGGCTAAAGATGCACCATTTAATTTCGATGAGGCTTGCTTAGAAGCGTTCAACAAGTTGAAATCACTTCTAACTTCGGCACCCATCATTGCTGCACCAGATTGGGGCTTACCATTTGAATTAATGTGTGATGCTTCAGATTATGCTGTTAGGGCAGTTTTAGGACAGCGTAAAGACAAGCTTCCCCATGTCATTTATTATGCAAGTCCTACACGCAATGATGCACAGCTTAACTATGCAACAACAGAGAAGGATTTGTTGGCAGTCGTGTTTGCATTAGAGAAGTTTCGGTCTTATTTGGTTGGGGCTAAGATAATTGTTTATACTGATCATGCTGCATTAAAATACTTGTTGTCTAAGAAGGATGCAAAGCCTAGGTTGATTCATTGGGTTCTGTTACTTCAAGAATTTGACCTAGAAATTAAAGACAAAAAGGGCAGTGAAAATGTGGTGGCTGACCACTTATCCAGATTAATTATTCCAACAGCTACGGAGGCAGATTCTCTACCATTGAGTGAGAGTTTTCCAGATGAACAACTCTTTGTTGTCCAAGGTAATACGCCTTGGTTTGCAGATATTGTTAATTATTTAGCTACGGGTGTGGTGCATCCTGATTTTTCATTTCAGCAGAAAAAGAAGTTTTTGTCTGATGTAAAGCACTATTTCTGGGATGAGCCGTACTTATATAAGTACTGTCCAGACCAGATTATTCGCAGGTGCATTCCTGGGGTTGAACAAGAAAGTGTTTTACGTTTTGCTCATCATTATGCATGCGGGGGACATTTTGGGCAGAAAAGGACAGCAGAGAAAATTCTGCAAAGTGGGTTGTTTTGGCCTACATTATTTAAAGATGCAAATAACTGGTGCAGGTGTCAAAGAGTCGGCAACCAATCCAAAAGGAATGAGATGCCCCAACAAAGTATTCTAATTGTTGAGTTATTTGATGTTTGGGGTATTGATTTTATGGGGCCATTCCCATCATCACATGGAAATAAGTATATTTTAGTTGCTGTGGAATATGTTTCTAAGTGGGTCGGGGCAATTGCAGCACCAACTAATCAAGGATCAGTGGTCCTGAAGTTCCTCCAGGGGGTGATCTTTCCACGTTTTGGAATTCCACGTGTGATTCTTAGTGATGGGGGGAAGCATTTTATTAATAAACAGTTTGCTGTTTTATTAGCCAAATATGGGATTAAACATCGCGTGGCTACACCCTATCATCCACAGACATCAGGGCAGGTTGAGGTTTCAAACAGAGAATTAAAGCGTATTTTGGAGAAAACAGTTGGCTCTACACGAAAAGATTGGAGTCTAAGGTTAAATGATGCTTTGTGGGCTTACAGGACAGCTTTTAAGACACCAATTGGAATGTCGCTGTTTAGACTTGTTTATGGGAAAGCATGTCATTTACCTATGGAATTAGAGCACAAGGCGTTTTGGGCTATTAAGGAGCTAAATTTTGCATATGATTCGACTGGGGAGAAATGTAAGTTGGAGCTCAATGAGGTCTATGAAATTCGTAATGATGCATATGAAAGTTCCAGAATCTACAAAGACAAGACTAAGGCATTTCATGACAGTAAAATCCTTCGCAGGGAATTTTACACAAGGCAAAAGGTGTTGTTTTTCAATTCCAGACTCAAGTTGTTTCCAGGCAAACTTAAGTCACGTTGGACAGGTCCATATGTGGTCACTAAAGTTTATTCGCATGGGGCTGTGGGGATCAAAAATGAGGTCACAGGTCATGAATTCAAGGTCAATGGTCACAGGCTGAAACCATACTTGGAATCACCTTATGATACAGCACGCGAGTCATTGACTCTGAGGGATCCAGTAACTTAGCCACCAGATTTCTGCGACGTCTAGCTCCAGACTTAAAATAAAGCGCTTATTGGGAGGCAACCCAATTTTTCTAGACCCTTTCCTTATTTATTTATGCATGTTGATTTTAGCTTGTTTTTTAATTTTCATGGTTGTTGGTTCATTGCAGGTTGCAAACAGAAAAGACACAAATACATAAATAAAGCGCGTCCTATGCTGGAATCTTGCACCCAGCAGCAAGTCTACGTCAACATCAACCATACATTCACAACATCAACCATACATTCACAGATGCAAGGGATATGAAGTTTTACCTCCCATATGCACCGATCTGGGCTCTTGGAAGCCGCTGCAGTTCTGTCCACTGAAGCTTGTCCATTCATTTTCCTTCCATCTGACAGAGCACACCAATATGAGACCATGCAGAGATATAACAACATCGTCTCTGCAGATTGGAACCCAAATACATCCCAGAAGAAGTTTTACCTTCGTATGGGAGTCAGATCTGAGATGTCCATCCACTTTCGTCCATCCACTTTGCTCCAAGCATATGCTATCCATTCCATGCCCAAAACTACTCCAAAAGGCACCAAAATGCACTTTCTTGCCACTTTAGTCCTTTAAACCTACAAACACACGAAAATAGCTTAAAATACATAAATAACTAAGAACTAACAACATAAATGCCAAGAAACAAGCTAACTATGTCGCATAAATATGCTCCTATTACCTTGCAGCTGGAATTAAGGTAGGATAAGATAAGATAAGGTAAGATAAGGTTAGTTTGGATAAGATAAGGTTGGATAAGGTTTTAGATAATGTTCCTTCTTTTTAGCTGATTAATCAATGACTTGAATTAATTTCTCCATCTCTTATGCACATTCCTAGCCTCTCTTGAACTTCAAATCCGCCCATCCATTTTGATCCATGCATGTGCTATCCATTCTAAGCCCAAAACTGCTCTAAAATGCTCCAAATTGCATCTTCTTGCCAACTTTGTCATTTGAACCTGAAAACACACAAAAATAGCTTAAAACACTCTTATATGCAATAACTAACTAAATAAATGCAAGAAAACACGCTAACTAAGTCGCATAAATATGCTCCTATCAATCGACGTGTTCAAGGGGAATTTAACAATGGAATTTGTTGGGGAGATTATTGATTTTAATATTTCTAAAGCTATTAAATTCCCTAAAGATGATCATTCTTGCTTTTCTATTTTATGCATTTGATTCATTGGCGTAGGAATTTCTTGACTCGTTGGACGAAGATCCCCTTGAAACAACAATTGCACAAGGAATTGGATTGAAGCCCAATCTGGCCGTACCTAATGAAGAACATGTCGAGATTGTGGCTGCCTTTGAATCATTGCCACAACATCGTGGTAAGCCTTCTAACCCAATTCCAATTCCCATTTCTACTAATACGTTGTTACCTTCTGTGATTCAGGCCCCTGTTCTTGAGCTCAAACCATTGCCGAATCATTTAACGTACGTCTTCTTGGGAGATAAAGAGACATTGCCTGTCATTGTCTCTTCATCACTCACGGCAATAGAGGAGGAGAAGTTGATTCGGGTGTTGAAAAATCACAAAATAGCCATTGGATGGACATTGGCCGACATTAAGGGGATTAGCCCTACAACATGCATGCATTGCATACTTCTAGATAAGGGGGCTAAACCAACTAGAGAGGCTCAACGCCGACTCAACCCTCCAATGATGGAAGTTATGAAGAAGGAGATTATCAAGCTTCTCGATTGTGGAGTGATTTATCCAATTTCGGATAGCCGTTGGGTTTCACCGGTGCAAGTTGTTCCAAAGAAATCCGGAGTCACTGTGGTGAAGAATGCTGAGAATGAGCTTGTGCCAACCCATATCCAAACAGGTTGAAGAGTGTGCGTCGATTATAGGAAGCTTAATGCCACCACAAGGAATGACCACTTCCCTTTGCCGTTCATTGATCAAATGCTTGAAAGGTTAGCCGGTCATTCTTTTTATTGTTTTCTTGATGGTTATTCGGGATATAATTAGATTGTCATAGCTTCGGATGACCAAGAAAAGACCACTTTCACGTGCCTCTTTGGTACCTTTGCCTATCGTCGCATGCCATTCGGTTTATGCAATGCACCTGCCACATTTCAAAGATGCATGCTAAGTATCTTTTCAGGTTTTGTTGAGAAGATTATTGAGGTTTTCATGGATGACTTTAGTGTATTTGGTGATTCGTTTGATGGTTGTTTGGAAAATCTCACATTAATCTTGCAACGATGCGTTGAAACTAACCTTGTTTTAAATTGGGAAAAATGTCACTTTATGGTTAAACAAGGCATAGTTTTAGGACATATTGTTTTAGAAAGGGGAATTGAGGTTCATAAATTGAAAATAGATCTTGTACGCTACTTACCCTCTCATACTTCAGTTAAAGAGGTTCGTTCTTTTCTTGGACATGTAGGATTCTATAGGCGATTCATCAAGGATTTTTCGAAGATTTCCACACCCCTATGTTGACTCCTACAGAAAAATGTGCCCTTTGAATTCAATGAAGAGTGTGAAAAGGCATTCAAACACCTCAAAGAGATGCTAACTTCAGCCCCCATCATAGTCCCACCAGATTGGAGCCTTCCTTTTGAGCTTATGTGTGATGCTTCCGATTATGCATTAGGAGCTATTTTGGGACAAATGAAGGACAAGCAGCCCCATGTCATTTATTATGCATCTCGGACCTTGAATGATGCTCAATTGAACTACTCCACCATTGAAAAAGAACTTCTTGCTGTTGTGTTTGCTTTAGATAAGTTTCGTTTGTATTTACTTGGTACTAAAGTTATTATTTACACTGATCATGTAGTTTTGAAGTACTTGCTTACGAAGAAGGAGGCCAAAGCAAGGCTTATTCGCTAGATGCTTCTTCTCCAAGAGTTCGATATCGAAATCCGAGACAAGAAGGGAAGTGAAAACGTGGTAGCTGACCACTTGAGTCGTTTGGTCCATGATGAAGATGCCGTGCCTATCCCAGAAACATTCCCTAATGAGCAGCTGATGTCTATTAAGGTAAGTGTGCCATGGTATGCCGATTTAGTTAACTATTTGGTTACTAAACAAGTTCCAAACACCCTAAACAAGCAACAAGGTGATAAATTGAAGAAACAAGCAACAAGGTGATAAATTGACCCTTATTTATGAAAATATTGCCCTAATCAGATTCTACGTAGGTGTGTGCATCATTCTGAGTTTAATTCAATTTTAACTTTTTGTCACACTTATGTATATGGGGGACACTTTGGCACTCAAAGAACAGCACTTAAAGTGTTAGAATGTGGTTTTTATTGGCTTACGATCTTTAAGGATGCTAGAACTTTTTGTATGACTTGTGATCGTTGTCAAAGAATGGGCAATATAGGTTCAAAAGATCAAATGCCGCAAACCCCCATCTTTTGTGTCGAATTTTTGATGTTTGTGGCATTGATTTTATGGGTCCTTTTCCTTCATCTCATGGTTTCACTTATATTCTACTTGCGGTTGATTATGTTTCTAAATGTGTGGAAGCAAAAGCCACCCGTACTAATTATTCTAAAGTGGTTGCAGATTTTGTTAAAACTAACATATTTGCAAGGTTTGGAATGCCAAGAGTGCTAATCAGTGATGAGGGTTCCCATTTTTGCAATCGAACCATTGAGGCGCTGCTCAAGAAGTACAATGTCACGCATAAGGTTTCAACACCTTATCATCCGCAAACAAGTGGGCAAGCCGAGGTTTCGAATAGGGAAATCAAGCAGATTTTGGAGAAGACCGTTGAGCCAACTCATAAAGATTGGAACTTGCATTTGAATGATGCATTGTGGGCGTATCGTACTGCCTACAAAACACCAATTGGGATGTCCCCCTTTCGGCTCATCTATGGGAAACCATGTCATCTTCCCGTCGAGCTAGAGCATCGTGCACATTGGGCCGTCAAAACATTCAATATGGACATTGATGCCGTAAGTCTTCATAGAAAGCTTCAATTGGATGATCTTGATGAAATTAGGAATGAAGCTTATGAGAACGCTAGCATTTACAAGGAGAAAACGAAGGCATTCCATGACAAGATGATTCATAGCAAGACGTTCTCTACAGGGCAGAAAGTGTTACTTTTCAATTCTCGACTTCGTTTGTTTCCGGGTAAGTTGCGTTCTAAGTGGATTGGTCCTTTTGTTGTTACTAATGTTTTTCCCCATGGTGCAGTCCAAATTCAAAGAGTGAAGACGAATCAAGAATTCAAAGTGAATAGACATCGTTTGAAGCCATATTATGAGGCATTCGAGGAGCATGTCATGAAGGATGTACCCTTCCATGCCGTGGGGCCTATTCAAGCTTAAACGAAGGTATCGTCTGGCTGGAAGACGTTAAAGCAAGTGCTTCTTGGGAGGCAACCCATGCAAATAAGAAGAACTAGGAAGCTCCGACATCACAACCAGATTTACGTATCTAACCCTACCCTTTATTGCTGTTACTTCGCCATGCTCGTCATGTTTGTTAGTTGTGTCGTTTGCTTGCTTGTGTGTGAATCTATGTTTCAAACATTGAGGACAATGTTTGGTTTAAGTGTTAGGGGGGGTAAACAAGTTGTTTTTGCATGATTTTCATGGGATTTTATCACCTAGCATTTCTAAAGTTGTTTCTCACTGTTTTTAAGTGTTTTTAGTGTGTTTTGAAGTGTTTTTTATGTGTCTTGAAAGAAAAATCAGAAAATTTGAAAAAAATTCAAAAAAATTTTGAAAAATACCAAAAAGAGTTGTTTAAGAGTCGTTTTTGTGTGTTTGTGTCTTAGGGTACCTTCCAACACAATGATGAGGATTTGGTTTTTAATTGCATGACTGTTAAAGAAAGTTACAAACATGGATGGAAGTTTGATATGCTATTTGGTTTATGCTTAGTTGTAGTTGTCGTTTACGAATTCACATGGAATCACAAAAGGATAAAATCAGTTTTTGTAACATGCTTGAAGGAAGAAGCTCAAACTAACACTACATCCCTTAGAGACTTGAGCATAAACTTTGTTTGGAGAGTTATTAATCTGTGATTTGTTGTTTTCTAATGTCGTTGCATGATCTCATTATTTCTTTGCTTGGTTGCTAATCAGAATACGTTTTATCATTATAGATCCAAATACTAGAACTCATGTCCGTTTCATTCAAAACATGAAATTGATTAGCATAACAAATAACAAGATGAAGTTGTTAGTTAAACCAGAGCCAAAAAACCTCACCCTTTGCATTTGTATTGTAGGTTTAACCCTTTTGAGCCTTAGTTAGCTTATTTTCTTTGTTAGCCACATTAACCTTACCTAGCCTAGAATAGGACTATCCATACGCTTGTTCTTCAAGGATAGTAAAGCATAACTTAGAGGGATTCCTTTTGATCTACAAATTGCAGAAGACAAGTGTGGGGGAGGTTCTAGGGTTTTGTGTGCCAAAAGAAATAAAAAGGGCACGGGTAGAAAAAAAAGAAAAAGAAAAAAAAAAAGAAATAATGAGACTTAGTTAGCTTGTTTTATTGCATTTACAAAGTTAGTTATTGTTTATTATAGTGATTTAAGCTATTTTCGTGTGTTTGTAGGTTTAATTGGCAAAGTTAGCAAGAAAGTGCATTTTCGTGCATTTTAGAGTAAAATTGGGCTGGAATGGAGTGTATGCATATGAAGCACAAGGAATGGACGAATTTGAAGGTTAAAGGAGGCTAGGAATGTGCAAAAGAGTTGAAGAAATTAATTCAAGACATTGAAGATAAGGAATCAGCTAAAAAGAAGGAACATTATCCAAAACCTTATCCAACCTTATCTTATCCAAACTAACCTTATCTTATCCTATCCTAATCTTATCCTAACTTAATTCCAGCTGCAAGGGGGGAATTCTTTTTAGATTAGGACACCTAAAAACCTGGTTCTAGAAGCCAAGCCTTTCCCTAAAATTCTGCCACACCTATCCCTTCTAGAAGTTATGTTTCCTGCCGCACCATACATCCCAATTCCCTTTGAATTTCTGAATTCTAGAAGTCCTTTTCCTTGTTGAATTGGAGTCCAAATCCTTCTCCTATAAACCTTGCCATGCCCTATGCCTATATATATATGTAAAACATATTTTTCTGCAAGGTTACGCACCCATATACAGATCTATCTATTTCAGAGAGAGTTTTAGAGAGAGTGCCGCAGGTTTCTTGGAGAAGTCTTGGAGATTTGTGCGTGCTTAGCCATTCAAAGGGGGTTCGAAATCTGCCATTGGAGGGCTGGGACGTTTCTGGTTCTTTCTATCCTTAGTTTTTGTTCAATGTTTAATTTAATTTGCTTTTCAATTATGTTAGACATGTGGAACTAATTTCTTTTTAGTTAGAGGCGAATTCGAAGCCATGGACATATGTTTTATATGAATTGATTTCTTCCAGTTATGATTTTATGAATCGTGGATGTGTTTTACTTATCTGTTTTATTAAAAACTTGTTCTTGTGTGTTGATTGAGGGTGCACACTTAGTTTGCATGCATGAATTTGATGCTAGAGTATAAGTGATAGGAGCATATTTATGCTACTTAATTAGCTTGTTTCCTTGCATTTACATTGTTAGTTCTTAGTTATTTTAGTATTTTAAGCTATTTTCGTGTGTTTGTAGGTTCAAAGGGTTAAAGAAGCAAGAAAGTGCATTTTGGAGCAGTTTTGGGCACTAAATGGATTGCACATGCTTGGAGCTAAGTGGATGGACGAAATTGAAGATCAAATGAGCGTATGATTGAATGAAGTTGTGACGAATTGGATTCAATACAAATGAAGAATGAAGAGTTCAAAACTGGAAGCCAAAGTTTCTAAAGTTGGAAGTTTCTATTCTTGGAGGTTTCCATTCTTGAAAGTTTCTATTCTTGGCTTGGAAGTTTCCTAATCCTTCCTCACCTATGTTCCAGCCACAAAAGGATTCCAGTTGTGATTTCATAAAGTGTGAATGCAATTTGCTTAACTGTTTTATTCAAAACTTATTCTTGAATGTTGATTAAGGATGCATACTTAGTTTGCATGCATGAATCTGGTGCCAGAATATAAGGGAGTTTCACATAATCGTTACTAACTTATATTCCCAAGTAGTGAAGGTCGCTGGTCACGATCGTGTTAAGTTAAATTCCTAGCATGAGTATCATGACGTCATAGTTACAAATGCTTTGTCAATGCTTACGATTTTCATAGAACGTAATGATCTTTGATTGTATCTCTATTATGATGTGCATGTAGGGAACTTTTGAAGAATGTTTTAGGTTGTCGAATGATGTTCATCCAATCCAATAACTAAGTGAAAATCTGAGGGTTAATTAGTGATGGCACGGTTAATATGGGGCATTGTCATTCATGGTTTATTGAAAAAGCAACTGGAGATCAATTTGTATGCAAGTGTGTCATGTGTGAAGAAGAACCCTCTAGCCAGCCCATCATCCATTCAAAACACCAATTTTGTGCCTAAATTTGTCTTAATCTTTAGTTTACTTGTTTTGTTTTAAATTCGACCAAAACCCAATCCCCTTTACTTTTGTGTGTCAAACTAGTTAGAATCTGCCTAACTTTGTGTTTTTAAGTGTTTTGAGTCTTCATAGTTCCAAATTCGTCCAAATTCATCCTTAGAGTCTGTTTTGAGTCTAGTAGCTTGTTTTGTGCTGTTTTGAGTAAATTTAGTTGTTTTGAGTCATTAAAGTCTAGTTTTGCATTCTTTGAGTCTAGTTTAGTGTTTTAAAATTTAGTTTTAGGTTTTTAAGTCAGTTTCAAGTGTTTTTGCAATCCCTCCTAATCCCCGGTCTAGAACGATCCCTACTTGCATCTATACTACAATTGTCAACAAGAGGGTTTAATTTGTGTGCTTATATATTTCGCATCAATAAGGGAATTTCACCTAATCGTTATGAACTTATATTCATGAGTAGTAAAAGTCGCTCGTCATGATTGTGTTAAGTAAATCCTAGGCAAGAATAACATGCTTTTCATAGTTATGAATGCCTTGTCAATGCTTATGGTTTTCACAAAGCTTAATGATCTTGTTTCGGGTCTGTATCATGCTTTTCATAGTTAGGGAGCTTAATAAAGAATAATTTGGTTGTGATGCGTTATCCATTCAATTCAATGAATCTAGGGAAAGCTGAGAATTAATTAGTTCAATACAATTAATTCGGGGCATTGTCATTCATGGTTTATCGAAAGAATAACTGGAAATCAATTCGTATGCATATGTTTCATGTGTGGAGAAGGAACCCTCTAACTAGCCTTTCACCATTCTATTTCACCAATTTTGTGTCTTTTCAAAGTTGTTTTATAAGTTTCTGTTTTAAAGTGTCAATTTCGTCAAAATAAAATCCCTTTTTCTTAAGTCTTGTCTATTGAGTCAAAACATGTTTTCTTTTAGTTGTTTGAGTCTTTTAAGTTCTATTTTCATCAAAACCAATTGTTAGGTCTAGATTTGAGTCTTTTCGATTGTTTCTTGCTGTTTTTAGTGTCTTAAGTTAGTTTTGAGTCAATAGAGTCTAGTTTAGTGTTTTTGAGTCTTATTTGTGTTTATTAGCATCCCTAGTTAATCCCCGGTTTAGAACGATCCCTACTTGCATCTCTACTACGATAATCATCAATAGGGTTTAATTTGTGTGTTAAGTTAATTCTCACATCACTTAACTGTTTGATTCAAAACTTATTCTTGTATGTTGATTAAGGAGGCCTACTTAGTTTGCATGTATGAATTTGATGCTAGAATGTAAGGGAGTTTCACCTAATCGGTATGAACTTATATTCACTAGTAGTAAAGGTTGCTTGTCACAATCATGTTTAGTAGATTCCTGGCAGGAGTATCATGCGCTTTCATAGTTACGAATGCCTTGTAGGGAACTTTTGAAGAATAATTTGATTGCGATGCACTATTTCCGTCCAATTCAATGACATAAGGAAAATCTGAGGGTTAATTTAAGCGTACCTGATTAACCTGGGGTGTTGAGGTTCATGGTTTATCGAAATCGTAACTGGAAATAAATTTTGTGTTGCATGAATGTCATGTGTGGAGAAGAACCCTCTAGTTAGCCCATCATCCATCAATTCACCCAATTTTGTCCAAACTTTGTTTAGTTTATGCAATCTGTTTAGTTTAATTAATTTCGTTCAAACCCAATCCCCCTTTAGTTAAGTGTGTTAGATTAGTTAGAAGTGTGTTTAAATCTGTCCAATTTAGTGTTTTGAGTCTTACTAGTCTAGAATTCGTCCAAATAACTCCCTAGTGTCTGTTTTGAGTCTTTTTGGTTGTTTTAAGCTATTTTGAGTCTTTTAAGTTTGTTTTGAGTCTTGTAAATGTTTTTAAGTTTGTTTTTGTGTTTTTCAGTCAGTTTAGAGTAGATTAGCAATCCTTCCTAATCCTCAGCCTAGAACGATCTCTACTTGCATCTTTACTACAACTATCAACAAGAGGGTTAAATTTGTGTGCTGTTTTACATCACATCAAATTTTTGGCGTCGTTGCCGGGGATTAGCAACTTTGCTAATCCCCCTTTGTTTGTTTTTTTTTTTTTGTGTCTTTTGTTTTAGTTGCTAAGGGTATTGGCTAACAAAGAATGGTAAGGAAAAACAAAGGTTCTTAAAGAAATAGTAAGCAAAGCAATGAAATCAACACTTAGAATTCACTTTTGAATGCATCACTCAACTTGTGACCAAAAATGGGAGATTTGCACATTTTAGGGCCAGATTCAAAGTTTTGGACCCCTTTCTTCAACAACCAACACTAGTGAACTCTTTTTCACTTATTTTTCAACTCTTTTTTCTTTCTTTTCACACACTTTTCTTTTTCTTTTTTCACACGTTTTTCTCTTCTTTTTCTTTTCTTTTGAAACCCAAAATGTACAATTGAGCTTAAAACAACCATTCCCTCCCCCACACTTGATTTACTGCATAATGTAGAGCAAAAGGAATTCATTTTAAGTCATGCTCACTATCCTTTGAAAACAAGGGTATGGACAATCCTAAACTAGGCTAGGTGAGGTTAATGTGGTTAACAAAGAACATAGGCTACACAAGGCTCAATGGGTTAAACCTACAAAACATATGAAAAAGGGGGCTGCGGCTATTTGGCTTTGGTGGCAACTAAACAACTTCATCTTGATATGTGTTATGCAATTCAATGTCATGCTTTGAATGCAACGGGTATGAGTTCTAGCATTTATTTCTATAATGATGAAAACGCATTCTAAGTAGTGAAGCGATGTAAAACAGCACACAAATTAAACCGTCTTGTTGACAGTTGTAGTAAAGATGCAAGTAGGGATCGTTCTTGACCGGGGATTAGGAGGGATTGCTAAAACACTTGAAACTGACTTAAAGACATAAAACTAAGTTTAAAACACTAAACTAGACTCAAAGAATGCAACACTAGACTCTAATGACTCAAAAACAACTAAATTGACTCAAAATAGCTTAAAACAAGCTAAAAGACTCAAAACAGACACTAGGGAATTATTTGGACGAATTCTAGACTAGTAAGACTCAAAACACTAAATTGGACATATTTAAACATACTTCTAACTAATCTAACACACTTAATTAAAGGGGGATTGGGTTTTGGACGAATTTAAAGCAAAACAAGTCAGAAACTAAAACTAGACAGATTTGCACGAAATTGGGTGTTTTGGATGGATGATGGGCTGGCTAGAGGGTTCTTCTCCACACATGACACACTTGCATACAAACCAATTTCCAGTTGTTCTTTCAATAAACCATGAACCTCAACACCCCAAGTTAATCGTGAACGCACAAATTAACCATCAGATTTTCCTAAAGTCATTGAATTGGATGAACGCATCTGCAACCAAATTATTCTTCAATAGTCCCCTACATGAACGCATAATAGAGATACATATCAAAGATCATTAAGTTCTATGAAAATCATAAACATTGACAAGGCATTCGTAACTATGAACGCATGATACTCCTGCCAGGAATTCACCTAACGCGATCGTTTATAAGCGACCTCCACCACTTGTAAATATAAGTTTGTAACGATTAGGTTAAACTCCCTTATATTCTAGCATCAAATTCATGATGCAAACTAAGTGTCGACCCTCAATCAACATACAAGAATAACGTATCAATCAAGCAGTTAAGCACATTACATTCACAATTTATGAAATCACAACTGAAGGTAATCAATTCATATTGCAAATATGTTCATGGCTTTGAAATTCTCCCTAGCCAAAAGGGGTTTAGTTCCTCATACTTGCAAAACAAAGATAAATAAACTTATACATTGAAAACAAAAGAAAGAAAACACCTAGAATGCTCCAGCAATCCAAACTTGAATGGCAAGCACGTCCAAGGCCTTCCTCCTTCTTCTTTGCTGCGGCACAAGGTTTTGGTGAAGGATGGAGGGTGTAGAATGGTCCAGGGATGTGTGTAAGGGTGGTAGAGGATGGATAGGTAGATAGGTGGATGGAAGGGATGCAGAGAGTGTGTTCAAGGATCCCTCAATTAAAGGGTGCGGCATATGTATTTAAAGGGGGGAAGGTACGATTTTGATGTGTTTTAGGGAAGGAAATAACTTAGCTATTTTGTTCTTTAATTAAAAGTCAGAAATCAATGGAAAATAAGCAAGTAAGGTGCAGGACTTAAAGAGAATAGGAAAGGAAATTCGGCAGAAAGTGTAGGACAGATTCAGGAATGTGTTTTGAGGCACAAAATAGGTAAGAATCCTCTCCCCTTGTGCGGCAAGAATTGAAACGTAAAATAGGAAAGGAGAAGATGTTTTGTGCGGCAAGGAAGGATCAAATCATAAAGAGGTGCGGCATGGCCTTTTAGGGCATGCCTAAGGCTTCTAGAACAACCAATTAAGTGCCCTAACATATTTTGGAATCCTTTTGTGGCTGGAACATAGGTGAGGAAGGATTAGGAAACTTCTAAGCCAAGAATAGAAACTTTCAAGAATGGAAACCTCCAAGAATAAAAACTTCCAACTTTAGAAACTTTGGCTTCCAATTCTGAACTCTTCATTCTTCATTTGTCTTGAATCATATTCTTCACATCTTCATTCAATCCTAAGCTCATTTGATCTTCAATTTCGTCCATCCACTTAGCTCCAAGCATGTGATATCCATTCCAAGCCCAAAACTGCTCCAAAAGGAATGCTACTACTTAGATGCAAGAACCAGGAATTCCATATGCTCATACCAATTCCAAACTCCACATATTGAAACACACAACACTCACGATAGAAGTGTAAAGGTTGTGACAGGGCTAAGGTATTTGGCTAACAAAGAAAGGTTAAGGATAAACAAGAGTTCTTAAAGAAATAGCAAGCAAAGCAATGAAATCAACACTTAGAATTCACTTTTGAATGTAGAAATTTAACTTTGAACAAAAAGGGGAGATTTACACATTTTAGGGCCAGATTCAATGTTTTGGACCCTTCCTTCAACAATCAACACTCTTAAACTCATTCTTTCTTCTTTTCAAACTCTTTTTCGTTCTTTTCATAACTTTTTCTTTTTCTTTTCTTTTGCATACGTTTTTCTCATCTTTTTCTTTACTTTTGAGACATAAAACATACAAATGAGCTTAAAAACAAACAATCATTCCCCCATACTTGATTTTCTGCATAATGTAGATCAAAAGGAATTCATTCTAAGTCATGCTTCACTATCCGTTAACAACAAAGTGTATGGATAGTCCTATACTAGGCTAGGTAAGGATAATGTGGGCTAACAAAGAAAATAGGCTAAATAAGGCTCAAAAGGGTTAAACCTACAAAACATATGAAGTAGAATGGGGTACGGCTATTTGGCTTTGGTGGCAACTAAACAACTTCATCTTGATTATCTGTTATGCAATTCAATATCATGCTTTGAATGGAACGGGCATGAGTTCTAGTAGTTGGAACTAAAATGATGAATTAATGAGATAATGCAACGACTTTAGAAAACAAAAATCACAAATTAATAACTCTCCAAAAGAACATTTAGGCTCAAGTCTCATAGGGTTGTAGCGTTAGTTTGAGTTCCTTCCTTCAAGCATGTTACAAAAACTGATTTTATCCGTTTGTGATCAAATTTGAATTCGTAAACAACAACTACAACTAAGCATAAACCAAGAGCATATCAAACTTCCATCCATGTTTGTAACTTTCTTTAACAGTCATGCAATTAAAAACCAAATCCTCATCATTGTGTTGGAAGGTACCCTAAGACACAAACACATAAAAACAACTCAAAAACAACTCTTTTTGGTATTTTTCAAACTGTTTTTTCAAATTTTTATAAAATCTTTGGATTTTTACTTCAAAACACTCCAAAATAGCTGAAAAACAATGAAAAACAGTGAGAAACAACTTTAGAATTAGAGGGTGATAAAATCCCACGAATTTGCATAAAAAACAGTTTGTTACCCCCCCCAACACTTCAATCAAACATTGTCCTCAATGTTTCAAGCATAAACTCACAGAAAGCAAACAAATAACACAACTAAGTAATCAAAGCAAAATGAAATTAGTAAAGAGAAAGGTTTAGGAACGCAAATCTAGGTATTGGGCGATTCCTAGAACTCCCTTCGTTGAATGCATGGGTTGCCTCCCAAGAAGCGCTTTCTTTAACGTCGTGCAGCCGGACGATACCTCCAATTAAGCATCATTGGAGTCCACGGCATAGAAGGGTAGTTCCTCCACGACATGCTTAGAAAAACTCGCATAGTAGGGCTTCAAACGATGCCCATTCACCTTGAACTGATGTCCTGTTTTCAAACTTTGGACTTGGACTGCACCATGAGTAAAAACATTAGTAACAACAAACGGGCCAATCCATTTAGAATGTAACTTACCAGGGAACAATCGAAGGCGGGAATCGTATAGCAACACTTTCTGCCCTATTGAGAATGTTTTGCCTTAAATCATCTTGTCTTGGAATGCCTTGGTCTTCTCTTTGTAAATTCAAGCATTCTCATAAGCGTCATGCCTTATCTCTTCAAGTTCATTCAATTGAAGCTTTCTATGAATTCCAACCTTGTCCACGTCCAAATTGAAGGTCTTGACAGCCCAATGTGCCTTGTGCTCTAATTCCACAGGGAGATGGCATGGTTTTCCATAGATAAGCCGAAATGGAGACTTGCCAATGGGTGTTTTGTAAGCTGTACGATACACCCACAGTGCATTCTCCAAACGTAAGCTCCAATCTTTCCTATTTGGCCCAACAGTCTTCTCTAAAATCTGCTTGATTTCTCTATTCGAAACCTCGGATTGGCCACTTGTTTGAGGGTGATAAGGTGTTGAAACCTTATGTGTCACATTGTACTTCTTAAGCCGTGCCTCAATGGTTCGATTGCAAAAATGAAACCCCCCATCACTTATGAGCACTCTATGCATCCCAAATTTGGAAAAAATGTTAGATTTCACAAAATCTGCAACAACTTTAGAATCGTTAGTTTGGGTGGCTTTTGCTTCCACCCACTTCGAAACATAATCAACCGCAAGTAAAATGTAATTGAAACCAAAAGATGTAGGAAAAGAACCCATAAAATCGATACCCCAAACATCAAAAATTTCAACAATAAGGATTGGGGCCTGCGACGTTTGGTCTATTCGGCCTATATTTCCTGTCCTTTGGCAACGATGACATATTATGCAAAAAGTTCTAGCATCTTTAAAAAAAGTAGGCCAATAAAATCCACATTCAAGAACCTTAAAAGCTGTCCTTTGGGTGCCAAAATGACCACCACATGCATATGAATGGCAAAAACTTAAAATTAAATGAAACTCAGATTCATGTACACACCTATGTATGATCTGATCAGGGCAATATTTCCACAAATATGGGTCATCCCAAACATAAAAACATGCATCCTTTTTAAGTTTATCATGTTAGTGCTTGGTTAGATTGCTTGGAGTTTGTTTAGACACCAAATAATTCACCAAATCAGCATACCAAGGCTCACTTACCTCAATGGACAGTAGTTGCTCATTTGGAAATCTTTCTAGAATAGGAATGGACTCTTCTTCATGCACCAATCGGCTTAGGTGGTCAGCCACCACGTTTTCACTGCTTTTCTTGTCCCTAATTTCAATATCGAACTCTTGAAGTAAAAGTATCCAGTGAATGAGTATTGGCTTGGCTTCCTTCTTCGTTAGCAAATACTTCAAGGCTGCATGATCAGTGTAAACAATGACTTTAGTGCCAATTAAATACGAATGAAATTTATCTAAAGCAAACACAACAGCAAGAAGTTCTTTTTCAGTGGTGGAGTAATTCAATTGAGCATCATTCAAGGTCCGGGATGCGTAGTATATGACATGCGGCTTCTTGTCCTTCCTTTGGCCTAAAACAGCCCCTAAAGCATAATCGGAAGCATCACACATGAGCTCAAAATGAAGGCTCCAATCTGGGGGAACAATGATTGGGGTCGTGGTCAGTAACTGCTTGAGGTGGTTGAAGGCTGCCTTGCATTCCTCGTTGAAGTCAAAGGACACATCCTTTTGAAGGAAACGGCAAAGAGGTTGGGAAACCTTTGAGAGATCCTTGATGAATCGTCGATAGAATCCTGCATGGCCAAGAAAAGAACGAACCTCTCTAACCGAAGTAGGAGAGGGTAAGTAACGTACAAGATCTATTTTCGATTTATCAACCTCAATTCCATTTTCTGAAACAATATGCCCTAAAACTATGCCTTGTTTTACCATAAAATGACACTTTTCCCAATTTAAAATAAGGTTAATTTCAATGCATCGTTTTAAGAGCAAACTGAGATTATTCAAACAACCATCGAATGAATCACCAAAAACGCTGAAATCATCCATAAAAACCTCAATAATCTTCTCAACATAATCTGAAAATATACTCATCATGCATCTTTGAAATGTGGCAGGTGCATTGCATAAACCAAATGGCATGCGATGATAAGCAAATGTACCAAAAGGGCACATGAAAATGGTCTTTTCTTGGTCATCCGGTGTTATGCCAATCTAATTATAACCTGAATAACCATCAAGAAAACAATAAAAAGCATGACCGGCAAACCTTTCAAGCATTTGATCAATGAATGGCAAATGGAAATGATCCTTCCTTGTGGTGGCGTTGAACTTCCTATAATCGATGCAAACCCTCCAACCTGTTTGGATTCAAGTGAGCACAAGTTCGTTTTCTGCATTTGGCACCACAGTTACTCCAGATTTCTCGGGAACACATTGAACCGGTGAAACCCAACGACTATAAGAGATAGGATAGATCACTCCACAATCAAGTAACTTGATTATCTCTTTCTTCACAACTTCCATCATTGGAGGGTTGAGTCGGCATTGAGCTTCTCGAGACGTTTTAGACCCCTCCTCCAAAAGTATACGATGCATGCAAGTGGTAGGGTTGATTCCCTTGATGTCGGCCAATGTCCAACCAATTGTTGTTTTGTGCTCTTTTAGCACCCTCACTAACTTTTCTTCCTCTTGTGCCGTGAGTGTGCTTGAGACAATGACGGGCAAAGTCTCTTGGTCTCCCAAGAAAACATACTTCAAATGGCTTGGTAATGGTTTAAGTTCAAGGGAAGGTGGCTGCACAACTGAAGGCAGTAACTTATTAGTCGAAACTGAACTTGAAATTGGGAGCAATAGCTTACCAGATTATGGTGGCAATGATTCAAGTACAGCCTGAAGGAAAAATTTTGTCCTAGCTAAGAACATGTGAGAAAATTTGAACACATATGCAAACTAATAACACTTTAAAGTAGGCATGCATTAAAAAACAATTCTAAAATCCACGACTTCCAAAGCCTAGTGAATGGTGAACCACAAGACTCTTTAACAACATTAAAGAGAAGATTTTGAGATTCATTACCCTTAAAGCTCATCCTTGTTTACACAAGGGATTCACCCAAGTGGAGGGCCTTCAAGTCACCTCCTAGCTCCTTGGATCTTCCTTGTGATTTTCATCCTTTTGATACTCCTTTGCTCCTTGAGGATGTGAGGAAAGGATCTCCAAAAACACCAAAGGTTTGGTGTCTCTAAGTCTCCACACCAAGGATGAGGTGTGAAGATGAAATGGATGACTTAGAGAAGAAAAGATTGCTAGCTATATCTTCTCAAAGTGGCCAGCCTCTTTTAGAGAAAAAGAGAGAAAATATTTCTCATCTTTGCCTCAAGAATGTTGGAAATGTGCCCTAAAACCAATCATATGATGATACTTTACGGACATTTCACATGTTAAACTAATCTAGTTTAATATAACGGGCAAAGATCATTGTTTTAAGCCGCCTCATATAAATGTTATATGCTTAAACGATAAGTCCAAGGAATATGTAATAGGGAGAATGTGATCTAAAGAAGTTAGATTCATGAAACCTTTCTCTTTCATATACATATCCTAAATGTTCCTGATCATAGGATTGCCAATTGGGCATTGACAGTCCGTCAAGATCAGTACGTGCTATGTCTTTTCTTAGGGAGAGTGACTGGTCTCGAGTCATTGGTGTGCTTGACACCAAGACAAGTACGTAGGTGCTCAATAGAGAATGAGTCCACTGAACGCGATCAACGAGGAGTTCTCATACTCATGTCACATTAGAACTCATGGTTGGGATAATGCAAAGTAGTCATTTGACCTGAGGCA
Organism: Heteromeles arbutifolia; assembly: GCA_024362995.1. Classification (NCBI taxonomy): domain Eukaryota; kingdom Viridiplantae; phylum Streptophyta; class Magnoliopsida; order Rosales; family Rosaceae; genus Heteromeles; species Heteromeles arbutifolia. The sequence goes on along the minus strand of JANCRC010000008.1, from coordinate 15,323,461 downwards.
TCATAGTTGTGTTGTGGTTAGGTCCTTGATCTTTGACTGTGTAAAAGTCACTCCGTCAGAGGGTGTCCACAGCATAGTTGGGGTTAAGCCACTTAGCCATGGAGGCAAGTGAATGCGCAACAAGGGATCTCTAACCTTCAAACGTTGAGGGAGAATACTCTATGATATGATTAAGAATCTCTGGCCAGAGTATGAATGAGATTTAGGAAGTCGTTCCAAATCACATTGAAGGTAATCATATAAGTAAATAAATCACATTGGATAGTAGACATGAATAAATTATCAAGCCAAACAATGTGGTCAAGAGTATTGTATTAGAGAAAGACCGTATTGCATTGTAATCCTAAACTGAATAGGTTCTCCACCTCTTCTGATTAGCTTGGGTAACCATGACATACTGCTAGGTGTCACTCATGGTTTGTGGAAGCCCTAAACGTGTATAATCACTAAAGGGAGAATTGAAAGTAAGTTTCGATTCACAATCGATTTGAAGAGTTCTAATCGCCCACTGCCTCGCTAAAAGGAACCTAATGGATCGTACACCGAGTAAGGTAGAGATTGAAGAAACAACGGAGATGAGTAAGGATAATTAAATGGTTTAATTATTTATGGCTAGGATTAATTAATATGTTAATTAATCAAACGAATAAGTTCGTTTTAGACCTCGGGTTAGTTTTGGGCCTCAAGGCCCAATGGGCTTCGAATGTCAAGCCCATTAACATAAGTTGTATGACAACTTATTGACTAAATACCCAAAAGGGCCCAAACAGCCCATAGCCTTAAGGAGGCCGGCCATATAGAGAAGGAAAGGGTTTGTGGTTCTTTTAGTCACTTAATTGAAGGGACTATCTAAAGGACTTTATAACATTTTCATCCTTAGGGTTTCTTTTGGAGAAAAGATGAGAACACAAAGCTCTCTTTTCTCTCTAAGAGGCCGGCCACCCTAGAGGAAATTTGCTAGCAATCTTACCTCCTCTAGGTCACTCATCTCTTCATCAATGCTCTCCTTGGTGTGGAAAATTAGAAATTCTCTATTTTGGGAACTTGGAGAATCCATTCTACCATCCTCCTCCAAGAAATCCATGGAGCAAAGAAGTAAGGAATGAAGGCCCTATCTCTTGGGTGATTAGCCTTTGCTTATGCAAAGACGAATCAACAAAGGTATAAATTTCTCAACTCACTTTGTTCTTAAGTTGAGTCTTGGTTCACTCAACTACTAGGCCTTGAATTTCATGGGTAATGTTTTGTTTTGAGTGCATACAAGCATGATTCCACCTTTAATTGTTAATTGCATGCCATAAATGTTGCTCAAATGAACATGTTTTTACAAATTTTCCTTCAAAGAAAACCCTAATGAGGTAAAAGCTATAAAGATGCTTTTATATCTCTTTCTTTGGTGAGTGGCAAACTTGCAATTAAGCAAAACTCACCACTTCCCTCACTATGGCCGGCCATCTTAAGTGATTGGGCTATTTGCCCATTTTTGTTTTAGTTGTCATACAACTTAAACATAATGGGCCTAGTGGACCAAACCTTTTTGATCCTCGAAGCCCAAAACTAACTTAAAAGCCTAATACGAACCTTTCGTACAATTAATTAACTAATTAATTAATCTTGACCAATTTCTCAATTAAACTATTTAATTGCTTATCCATCTCATTTATATTTCTTCACTTTCATCCTTACTCGGTGTACGATCCATTAGGTTCCAATTAGGGAGGTAGTGGGCGATTGTTACTCTTAACGTTCGATTGTGAATTGAAACTACATCTCGATTCTCCCTTTGATGAAGATTAGTGTTTGCTAATCCTCAGGGTTTTCACAAACCATGAGTGACACCTAGCAGTATGTCATGGCTACCCAAGCTAAGTAGAAGTGGTTGGAGAACCTATCCAATTACAATTACAATGCAATACGGTCCTTCTCTAATACAATACTTTTGATCACATTGTTTAAGTGATAATTTGTTTCATGTCTACTATCCAATGTGATACTTCTTTATATGAATCAATTGAATATGATTTGGAACATGCTTCCTAAATCATATTCGTATGCTTTGGCCAAAGACTCTCGAATCATATATGCCTACATGACTAGATAGCTTGACCCCAACAATGTCGTGGACACTCTCAATGGAATGCCTTTGACATAATCAAAGATCAAGGACCTAACCATTAGACATCAATGATGCCTCAGGTCAAATGACTACTTTGCATATTGCAACTTATGAGTTCTTACATGACATGTATGTTCGAACTCTCTTTTGATCGTTGTTCAGTGTACTCGATTACCTTTTGAGCACCTATGTGTTTGTCTCAGTGTCCAACACTAAATGACTTGAGACTAGTCATACTCACGCTTGAGTTAACATAACACATACTATCCTTAGTGGATTGTCAATACCCAATTGGCAATCCTATGGCTAGGAACGTTTTCGGAATGTTCATAAGAGAAAGGCCTCGTTAATCTAACTTACTTAGATCACTTCTCTCTTAGATTAAATCCATTCGTTGGATTCCTTTATTGCTTAAACACATGATACAATAAATAGTGATTAACAATAAGCCTTGCCCTTCATTAAATATATAATAGTTTAATACAATAAGTATTCCAAAAGCTATTACATCAAATGAGTGGCTTTGTAGGCATACTTCCAACAATCTCCCACTTGTACTCAAAGCCACCTTCCCATGTATCTAATACCCATCTTTTCCATATGGCGGTCAACTTGGATTTGAGACATTGGCTTCGTCAGTGGATCTGCTACGTTATCGGCTGAGGCAACCTTGAGGATGTTGACTTTCCCCTCAGCAGCATATCTTCTAATGATATTAAAGCGTCTGTCAAAATGCTTGTTCTTTTGATGAGCCTTGGGTTCCTTGGCTTGAGCTATCGCCCCACTGTTATCACAGTACAAAGTTACTGGTGATGTAATGGTTGGAACCACTCCAAGTTCAGTGACGAACTTCTTCATCCAGAATGTTTCTTTGCCGACTTCAGCTGCAGCGACATATTCAGCCTCTGTCGTGGAATCAGCAATTACAGATTGTTTCTTGCTTTTTCAGCTGACAGCCCTACCATTCAGAGTGAACACATATCCGGAGTCGGAACTTCTATCGTCGACGTCAGATTGGAAATCTAGGTCTGTATAAGCTTCTACCAGCAACTCTGTCGCTCTTCCGTAAACGAGGAACATATCCTTAGTTTTTCTTAAGTACTTAAGGACCGTCTTGAGAGCTACCCAGTGTTCTGATCTTGGGTTAGATTGATATCAACTAGTAATGCTCACAACATATGCGATATCAGGCCTTGTGCATATCATGGCATACATGAGACTTCCTATGGCGGAAGCATAATGAATAGCACTCATATGCCGTATTTCTTCAAGAATCTTAGGTTCCATGGACTTAGAGAGGTGAATTCCATGTCTCAGAGGAAGAAATCATTTCTTAGATTGTTCCATCTGGAACCTACTTAGCACCTTATCTATGTACATAGATTGAGATAATCCAATTAATTTTCTAGATCTGTCACGATAGAGCTTTATCCCAAGCACATAAGATGCATCTCCCAAATCTTTCATGTGGAAGGTTTTGGACAACCACACTTTTATAGAAGAAAGTACTGCAGTGTTATTCCCGAATAGTAATACTAGGAATACAACTGCATCCCCAACGACCTTTTGATAAACACAATTGTCGTCTTCATTCTGAGTAAAGCCACACGATTTGATTTCAATGTCAAAATGAATATTCCAGCTCCTGGAGGCTTGCTTAAGTCCATAAATGGACCTCTGAAGCTTACATACCTTAGTCTTTTCAGACTTGGACACGAAACCTTCGGGTTGATTCATATAGAGCTCTTCCTCTAGGTAGCCATTCAGAAAGGCCGTCTTCACGTCCATTTGCCATATCTCATAATCATGGTACGCAGCTATAGCAAGCAAAATCCGAATGGACTTAATCATGGCTACAAGATAGAAGGTTTCTTTATAGTCAATCCCTTCTCATTGCCTGTAACCCTTGGCTACTAATCTAGCCTAATAAGTCTCCACGTTACCATCAATGTATATCTTTCTCTTGAAGACCCATTTGTTTCCAACAGGTACTATACTTTCTGGAGGGTCTACAAGAGTCCAGACCTGATTTTGATACATGGAATCCATCTCGGATTTCATGGCCTCTTGCCATCTCTTTGAATCAATGTCGGACATTGTTTCAGTGTTGTCTCTAGGGTCCTTCTTTGTGTCATTGTCACCTAGAAGGTGCAATTCCCCAAAGTCAGAATCCAAGCTATACCTTTGAGGTGGCCTACTAACCTCTTCAGATCTACGTGGAGTTAGGGGTTCAGGAACAGGGTTATCTATCTGTTGATTGCTTGTTTGTGGCTCATCAAGAATTTCTTTCAATTCTATCGTTCTTTTGCTAGTTCCATTTAGAACGAATTCATCCTCAAGGAATATAGCAATTCTGGCGACAAAGACTTTCTGGTCATCAGGGTCATAAAATTCGTATCCACAGGTTTGTTTAGGATACCCCACAAAATAACATTTAACAGATCTTGCTTCAAGCTTTCCTGCATCTTATTTCTTAACGTATGCAGGACAACCCCAAATTTTAAGATGTTTAAGACTTGGCTTCTTCCCATACCATATCTCATATGGTGTTTGTGGAACAGATTTAGAAGGCACTGCATTTAGCAAATAAGTTGTTGTGTGTACTGCATATCCCCAGAATGATATCGGTAGATTAGCGGAACTCATCATAGAACGAACCATGTTCATCAAGCTTCGGTTTCTCCTATCAGAAACTCCGTTATGTTGAGGAGTTCCTGGTGGAGTCCACTGTGATACTATTCCACACTCTTTGAGATAATCTAGGAATTCAGTACTCAGATACTCACCCCCTCGATCTGATCTTAGGGTCTTTATCTGTTTCCCAGTTTGCTTCTCTACTTCATTCTTGAATTCTTTGAACTTTTCAAAGGATTCTGACTTTTACTTCATAAGATACACATAGCAAAACTGAGAGTGATCGTCGGAGAATGTTATATAGTAGGAGAAGCCTCCTCTTGATGTGGTGGACATAGGTCCACATACATCTGTGTGGATTAACTCTAGTATATCTTTGGCCCCCTCTCATTTCCTAGTGAATGGAGATTTAGACATCTTCCCTAGTAGACAAGGTTCACAAGTGCCCATGTGGTCATTACCTTGAGGAGTCGTGGGGTACTGGATGCATAGGGTTACTGGATGCATAGAGGTGCGGCATTGTCCAATCCCGAAGCAGAGAGCTCCTCGATTGTTCGATTGTCCGCTACCATGACTTGTACTTCTTCTAACACTTAAGCTGTGGGGTCTTCTTCCTCTTCTTCCTCTTCTATCACTTGTTCTTCAAGCTCAGGTTCAGGGCTAGGTGGATTAGATTCTTGCTGGTTTCTCTGCCTTCTCAAAGTCCTCTCAAAATCGTCGTCAAAGTCCAAGATATTCTTACGAACAGTTTGAGAACTTCGAGTCATAAACTAGTACCTAAAGACAAGCAAAACAAAACTAAGTTAGTAACTAGAAAAAAAACACACGAAAATAAACAAAAAGAAACAACGGGGGATTAGCAAAGTTGCTAATCCACGTCAACGGCGCCAAAAATTTGATGCAATGTAAAACAGCACACAAATTAAACCCTCTTATTGACAATTGTAGTATAGATGTAAGTAGGGGTCGTTCTAGGCCGGGGGTTATGAGGGATTGCTAAAACACTTGAAACTGACTTAAAAATGTAAAACTAAGTTTAAAACACTAAACTAGACTCAAAGAATTCAAAACAAACTAAAAAGACTCAAAACTAACTAGAATGACTCAAAATAGCTTAAAACAACCAAATAAAATCAAAACAGACACTTAGGGTGATTTTGGACGAAAATTGGTTTTACTTTGACTCAAAACACTTAAAAACACAAAGTTGGACATATTCTAACTAATTTGACACTTTAGAGTAAAGGGTGGGGTTTGGTTTTGATGAATTTGAAAACTAACAGTAAATTAAGAACTAGACAGATTTAGGCACGAAATTGGTGATTTAAATGGATCATGGGCTGGCTAAAGGGTTCTTCTCCACACATGACACACTTGCATACAAATCAATCTGCAGTTGTTTCTTTCAATAAGCCATGAATCTCAACGCCCCTAGTTAATTAGGTACGCTTAAATTAACCCTCAGATTTCCCTTATATCATTGAATTGGACGGAACTAGCGCATCGGAATCAAATTATTCTTCAAGAGTTCTCTACATGAAAGCGCATAATAGAGAAACAATTAAAGATCATTACGTTCTATGAAAATCATAAGCGTTGACAAGGCATTCGTAACTATGAAAGCACATGGTACTCCTGCCAGGAATCTACTCAACACAATCGTGACCAGCGACCTTCACTACTTGTGAATATAAGTTCATAACGATTAGGTGAAACTCCCTTATATTCTAGCATCAGATTTATGCATGTAAATTAAGTGTGCACTCTCAACCCACATACACAAACAGTTAAGTAGATTGAACTCACAACTTACGAATTCACAACTGGATGTAATCAATTCATATTGCAAGTATAATCATGGTTTCGAATTTCCCCATAGCCAAGAGGGGTTTAGTTCCTCATGTTCACAGCAAAACAAAGATAAATAAACTTAAACATTGAAAACAAAGAATGAATTACACCTAAAATGTTCCAGCAATCCAGCTTGAATGGCAAGCGCGTCCAAGGGCTCTTCTTGTTCCTCTTTGGTGTGGCACAAGGTATGGTTGATGGTTTTGGGTGGTGAATTATATGAGAGAATGGCTGGGAATGTGTTTGGATGTGTTGAATGGTGAATGTATGTTGTAGGCTGCGGCACAAAGGCTTATTTTTAAAGCTAAAAGGAAATCAAAACCCTAACTTAATTTGGTTAACAGAAATTAATTCAAATCCACTAGAGAAAGGGAAATAAAATTAGAATCTTAGGGGAAAAAGGGTAAGGACATGCGACAGAAGGTTTAAAGGAAAGGGAATGTGCTTTTAAGGCAGAAAATAGGAAAGAATCCTCTCCCTTGTGCGGCAAGGTTAAGAAACAAAAAAGGGAATGTGTTTTGGTTCAGAATTTCGGGAAGAAACACACGAAAATAGCTTAAAACACTTAAATAACTAAGAACTAACAACGTAAATGCAAGGAAACAAGCTAACTAAGTCGCATAAATACGCTCCTATCAAATTCCCCCACACTTAGCTTTTGCTAGTCCTCAAGCAAAACAAAACAACCGAAAGAAACAAACCAGAATCTAGATCTTCCAACAATTGCCTCAGGGATTTCCAATGAACATGACATATTAAAAATCATCACTTACACAGATTTTGATCATCCTTACACTTGAATTCATACTTAATCACAGTCACCATTCACTAGTTCGCATTTAATCAATTAAAACAACATTTTGAATGTAGTAACATGCCTTAGAGAATTTGCTCAATTCCTTACAAGATACTCACAATTTTCACTCAGATTTTCTGACTACACTCCCTACACTAGATGTATGTGAGAAGATTGTTGTAAACATGAAAACGAACACTCATATATGTTATAACAAAGAAAGCACTTTTCTGGAGTTATGAATGAATATATAAATATGATCTCATGAAAGAAATGCTACTACTTAGATGCGAGAACCAGTGACACCATATGCTCATACCAATTCCAAACTCTACATATTGAAACACACAACACCCAAGATTGAAGTTAAGGGTTGTAACGGGGCTAAGGGTGTTGGCTAACAAAGAAAGGTTAAGGATAAACAAAAGTTCTTAAAGAAATAGTAAGCAAAGCAATGAAATCAACACGTAGAATTCACTTTTGAATGCAGAAATTTAACTTTGAACAAAAAGGGGAGATTTACACATTTTAGGGCCAGATTCAATGTTTTGGACCCTTCCTTCAACAATCAACACTCTTAAACTCATTCTTTCTTCTTTTCAAACTCTTTTTCATTCTTTTCACAACTTTTTCTTTTCTTTTTCTTTTTCCACGAATTTTTCTTTTTCTTTACCAAATTTGTGCCTTATTTCTTTTTCTTGGCACACAAACACACACAAATCCCTTCCCCCACACTTGATTTACTGCATAATGTAGATCAAAAGGAATTCATTTTAAGTCATGCTTAGTATCCTTTAAGAACAAGGGTATGGATGGTCCTAATCTAGGCTAGGTAAGGGTAATGTGGCTGAACAAAGAATATAGGCTAAACAAGGCTCAAACGAGTTAAACCTACAAAACAAATGCACATGTACGGCTGTTTGGCTGTGGTGGTAACTAAACAACTTCATCTTGATCATTTGTTATGCAGATCAATGTCATGCTTTGAATGGAACGGGCATGAGTTCTAGTATTTGGAATTAAAATGATGAAAATGCATTCAAAGTAGCAACCAAGCAAAGAAATAATGAGATCATGCAACGATTTTAGAAAACAAAGAATCACAGATTAATAACTCTCCAAAAGACATTTAGGCTCAAGTCTCTCAGGGATGTAGCGTTAGTTTGAGTTCCTTCCTTCAAGCATGTTACAAAAACTGATTTTATCCTTTTGTGATCAAATTTGCACCGTTTGAAGCCATACTGCGAGCATTTTGAGGAGCATGTTGTGAAGGAAATACCCCTCCATGCCGTGGGCTCTAATGAAGTTTAATTGAAGGTATTCGTTCAGTTGCACGACGTTAAAGCAAGGGCTTCTTGGGAGGCAACCTATGCATTCAACGAAGGGAGTTTTAGGAATTCGTCCAAAGTACTCTCTAGTGTCTGTTTTGAGTCTATTTGGTTGTTTTAAGCTATTTTGAGTCTTTTAAGTTTGTTTTGAGTCTTGTGATTGTTGTTAAGCGTTTTTAAGTCAGTTTAGAGTAGATTAGCAATCCCTCTTAATCCCCTGTCCATAACGATTCCTACTTGCATCTATACTACAATTATCAACAAGACGGTTTAATTTGTGTGATGTTTTACATCGCATCAAATTTCTGGCGCCATTGCCGGGGATTAGCAAATTTACTAATGCCCCGTGTTTCTGTTGTGTTTTTGTTTTTACGTTTTAGTTTTTTATTTTGTTTTGTTTTGTTTTCTTTGTTTCAGGTATTGGACATGGCAATTGCCAACATTCAAGCTCAATTGGCGAATCTTACTTCTCAATTGTCCCAGATTACCAAAAGAACCACAATGCACACTGCGCTGCATTTGGGGTGCCCTATGAGCAAGGATATCAAACTCATCAACGTCCTCAATTCACTGTAAACGGAGGTGCTTGGGGTTATCAAAGCCATAACCAATCGAGGGACAACATGTTTTCGAACACTTACAATTCAGATTTGAGTGATTATTCAAACTCTATGTGGTAGGAATCTCAACAAGTTCAACCCGAAGGATATTGGTGATGTGATAAAAGTTAAACACTCAAATTAAACCCTCTTGTTGTCAAATTGTAGTAAAGATGCAAGTAGGGATCGTTCTGGACCGGGGATTAGGAGGGCTTGCTAAAACCTCTAAACTGACTTTAAAACATAAAAACAAAGTTAAAAACGTTTGAATAGACTCAAGGGACTCAAAACAGGCTCACAAGACTCAGAACAACATAAAAACACTCAAAACTGCCTAAAAACACTAATTGGGCAGTTTCTGGCTCAAAACACAACTTTGGACGAATTTAGGGTTTTGGCTTGACTCAAAACAGTCTAAAACACAAACAAAACAGATTTTAAACACTTTGAAACAAGAAAGTAAAAGGGGGTTTTGGTTTGGACGAATTTGAAACAAACAATCAAGTTATAAAACTAAATAGATTGTAAAACGAATTTTGGGAATAAGATGGTTGATGGATTAGCTAGAGGTCCATTCTTCACACATGACACACTTGTACATAAATCGATTGCCAATTGCTTTTCAATAAATTATGATGCTCAACACCCCAGATTAACCGTGATACACTAATTAACCCTCAGATTTTCCTTAACTCATAGAATTGGATGAATGGATGCGACAACCCAAATCATTCTCCAAAAGTCCCCTACATGAATGCATAGTAGAGATACAATCAGAGATCATTACGTTCCATGAAAATCATAAGTGTTGACAAGACAATTGTAACTATGAATGCATGATACGTTTGCCAAGAATTCAATTAACGCGATTATGACTAGCAACCTTCACTACTCATGAATATAAACTTGTAACGATTAGGTGAAACCTGTTTATATTCTAGCATCAAATTCATGCATGAAAACTAAGTATGCATCCTTAATCAACATACAATAATCAGGTTTGAAGAAAACAGATAATTGAATTGCATTCACAACTTATCAAATCACAATTGGAGGAAATCAATTCATATCTCAAGCATGTTCATGGCTTCGAACTTCCTCTGGCCAAAAACGAATTAGTTCCACATACTTGCAATTAAACAGAAACAATTGAATTTAAACATTAAAAACCAAAGTAGAATACACCTAGAATGCTCCAGCAATCCAACGTCTTGAATGGCTAGCACAGCTCTGAGCAATCCTCCTTCCTTGCAAGTATATGGCACCAAGGTGTGGATGGTGAATGGATGATCTAAGGGCTGCGGTAGAGAGGTATAATAGATTTAGAGAATATGGAAGGGTGGTAGGGGATGGATAGAAAGAGAGATGGATGGAAGGTGGATGCAGATAATAGAGAGCTTGCGGCAGAAATTGTGTTGAATGGTCCAGCAAAACTAAATGGTGCGGATGGCTTTATTTATAGGGCTAGGTTTGAAAGGCAATCAAAAAATAATAAGAAAGGTTCATAACTTAGCTAATTTGCCACAATTGAATAGGTAAGAAAGAATCAGAATTTAAAGAGAAATAGGAATGTGAAATTTAGCAGAATTGGGTAGGAGAGAAAATGAATGTGTTTAAAGGTCAGAAATTAAGAGAGAAAGGGAAAGAAGGTCCGGCATTGATTTGTAAGAGAAAGGGGAAGTATGTTTGGGCAGAAAATAGGCAAGAAAACCTCCCCTTGTGCAGCAAGGATTAGAATAAAAGAGGAATGTGTTAGGCACGGTTTTGGGCTTCTCGAATGAGTAATTAGGCAACCTACATGTTTTGTAAACCCCAAAAATGGAAGCCTCCACAAATGGAAACTTGCATAAATGGAAACCTTCACAAATAGAAACTCGGTTTCCAATTCTGAACTCTTTGTACTTCATTTTCTTCAATTCATTTCTTCCATCTCTTTGCTCATTCTTAACCTTCTTTGGTCTTCAATTTCGTCCATCCACTTAGCTCCAAGCATGAGCTAACCATCCAATGCCCAAAATTGCTCCAAAAGGCTCCAAAATGCACTTTCTTGCATAATTTGCACATTAGACCTACAAACACACGAAAATAGCTTAAAATACTAAAATAACTAAGAACTAACAACGTAAATGCAAGGAAACAAGCTAACTAAGTGATGTAAATATGCTCCTATCAAATACCCCCACACTTAGCTTTTGCTAGTCCTCGAGCAAAACAAAAGAAACAAAAGAAACAAAACTCAATCTAAACCTTCCAGCAATTGCCTTAGGGATTTCCAATGCACATGACATATTAAAAATCATTACTTGCACAGATTTTGGTCATCCTTACACTTGAATTCATACTTAATCACAGTCACCATTCACTAGTTCGCATTTAATCAATTAAAACAACATTTTGAATGTAGTAACATGCCTTAGAGAATTCCCCCAATTACTTACTAGATATGCACTCAATTTTCACTCAGATTTTCTAACTACACACCCTATACTAGGTATATGTAAGAAGATTGATGTAAACATGAAAACTAATACTCACATATGTTGCAACAAAGAAAGCACTTTTTTGGAGTTATTAATGCATATAAGAATATGATCTCATAAGTAGAATGCTACTACTTAGATGCAAGAACCAGGGACACCATATGCTCATACTAATCCCAAACTCCACATATTGAAACACACAACACTCAAGATAGAAGTGAATGGGTTGTAACGGGGCTAAGGGTATTGGTTAACAAAGAAAGGTAAGGAAAAACAAAGGTTCTCAAAGAAATAGTACGAAAAGCAATGAAATTAACACTTAGAATTCAATTTTGAATTCAGAAATTAACTTTGAACAACAAGGGGAGATTTACACATTCTAGGGCCAGATTTGATGTTTTGGACCCTTTCTTCAACAATCAACACTTGTAAACTCATTTTCACTTGTTTTCAACTCTTTTTCTTTTCTTTTTACACACTTTTCTTTTTCTTTTTCTTTTGCACGAAAATCCCTTCCCCCACACTTGTTTTACTGCATAATGTAGATCAAAAGGAATTCATTTTAAGTCATGCACACTATCCTTTGAGAACAAGGGTATGGATAGTCCTAATCTAGGCTAGGTAAGGTTAATGTGGTTAACAAAGAAAACAGGCTAAATAAGGCTCAAAGGGGTTAAACCTACAAAACATATGAGAAAAAGGGGTACGGCTGTTTGGCTTTGGTGGTTCACTAAACAACTTCATCTTTATATGTGTTATGCAATTCAATGTCTTGCTTTGAATGAAACAGATATGAGTTCTAGTATTTGGAACTAAAATGATGAAAATGTATTCTAAGTAGCAACCAAGCAAAGAATAATGAGATCATTCAACGACTTAAGAAAACAAGAAATCACAGATTAATAACTCTCCAAAAGAACATTTAGGCTCAAGTCTCTCAGGGTTGTAGCGTTAATTTGAGTTCTTTCCTTCAAGCATGTTACAAAAACTGATTTTATCCTTTTGTGATTACATGTGAATTCGTAAACAGCAACTACAACTAAGCATAAATCAAGAGCATATCAAACTTCCATCTATGTTTGTAACTTGCTTTAACAATCATGCAATTAAAAACCAAATCCTCATCATTGTGTTGGAAGGTACCTAAGACACAAACACACAAAAACGACTCTAAAAACACTTCAAAAACTGATTTTTTTTTTCTTTCAAATTTTCGTATTTTTACTTCAAAACACACAAAAACACTTCAAAATAGTCTAAAAACACTTCAAAATAGTGAGAAACAACTTTAGAAGTGATAGGTGATAAAATCCCACGAATTTGCATCAAAAACACTTTGCTACCCCCCCACACTTAAATCAAACATTGTCCTCAATGTTTCAAGCATAAACTCACAGAAAGCAAACAAACAAACAACGAACTAAGCATGGCATGACAAATGCAGAAAAGAGAAGTGTTTAGGAACTCAAATCTGGTTGTGGAGCGATTCCTTGGTCTTCTTTATTTAAATGCATGAGTTGCCTCCCAATAAGCACTTGCTTTTACCGCTTCTAGCCAGACGATACCTCCAATTAAGCTTCATTGGAGGCCACGACATGGAATTTATCTTTGAAGGGGAGGTGATATTTGAAATTATCCCTGTGAGACTTGAGCCTAAACGTTCTTTTGGAGAGTTATTAATCTGTGATTTTTGTTTTCTAAAGTTGTTGCATGATCTCATTATTCTTTGTTTGGTTGCTACTTAGAATGCATTTTTATCATTATAGAACCAAATGCTAGAACTCATGCCTGTTCCATTCAAAGCATGACATTGATTTGCATAACACATGATCAAGATGAAGTTGTTTAGTGAGCCACAGCCAAATAGCCGTACCCTTCTATTTCATATGTTTTGTAGGTTTAACCCCGTTTGAGCCTTGTTTAGCCTATTGATAGGAGCATATTTATGCGACTTAGTTAGTGTGTTTTCTTGTATTTTCTTAGTTAGTTTCAACTTATTATAGTGTTTTAAGCTATTTTCGTGTGTTTTCAGGTCCAATTAGCAAAGTTGGCAAAAAGATGCAATTTGGAGCATTTTAGAGTAGTTTTGGGCTTGGAATGGATAGCACAAGTATGGAGCATAATGGATGGACGAATTTGAAGTTCAAGAGAGGCTAGGAATGTGCAAAAGAGTTGGAGAAATAAATTCAAGTCAAAGAAGATATGGAATCAGCTACAAAGAAGGAGAATTATCCAAAACCTTATCCAACCTTATCTTATCCAACTAACCTTATCTTACCTTATCTTATCTTATCCTATCCTAATCTTATCCCACCTTAATTCCAGCTACAAGGGGGACTCCTTTTCATATTAGGATGCCTAAAACCTGTTTTTAGGAGGCCTTTTTGTTCTAGAAACATGCCACAACACTCCTTTCTAGAAGCCCTAAAAATCTGACGCCCCAACCTTTCTAGATGGCATTTTCCTTGTTGGTTTGGAGTCCTAAATCCTTTTCCTTGACAACCTAGGCCAAGTAATCCCTAGGACTATAAATACACTATTTTGCTGCACCATTCAGACCACCACCCTCTACCATAACTAACCTACATCCATCCACCACACACTCATTGTGCCGCAGCCTTGCAAGGAAGGAAGGAATCTGGAGCATTTTCTAGGTGTATTCTATCCTTTGTTTTTAATGTTTAATTTTATTTATATTTGTTTGATTGCGAACATGAGGAACTAATTTCTTTACAGTTAGAGGTGAATTCAAAGCCATGGACATATGTTTTATATGAATTGATTTCCTCCAGTTATGATTTCATGAATCGTGAATGTGGTTTACTTATCTGTTTTATTAAGGACTTGTTCTTGTGTGTTGATTAAGGAGGCCTACTTAGTTTGCATGCATGAATTTGATGCTAAAATATAAGGGAGTTTCACCTAATCGTTACAAACTTATATTTACAAGTAGTGGAGGTTGCTAGTCACGATCGCGTTAAGTAAATTCATGGCAGGAGTGTCATGCTTTTCATAGTCACGAATGTCATGTCAATGCTTATGATTTTCACAAAGCTTAATGATCTTTGTTTCGTGTCTCTATCATGCTTTTCATAGTTAGGGAGCTTAATAAAGAATGATTTGGGTTGTCGTATGCTTTTCATCCAATTCAATGAGTCTAGGGAAATCTGAGAATTAATTAGTTCTACACAATTAATTTGGGGCATTGTCATTCATGGTTTGTCGAAAGAATAACTAGAAATCGATTTATATGCATATGTTCATGTGTGGAGAATGGCCCTCTAACTAGCCTTTCACCCTTTTCAAACCACAAAATTCGTTTTTTATAAAGTGTTTTATGCAAAGTTTCTGTTTTAGTTTTAAATTCATCAAAAACAATCCCCCTTTCATTTAAACTTGTTTTTAGAGTCAAAACCTGTTTTCTCTTAGTTGTTTGAGTCTTTTAAGTTCTATTTTCGTCAAAACCAATTGTTAGGTCTAGATTTGAGTCTTTTTTATTGTTTCTTGCTGTTTTTAGTGTTTTAAGTTAGTTTTGAGTCATTAGAGTCTAGTTTAGTGTTTTTGAGTCTTATTTGTGTTGATTAGCAACCCTAGTTAATCCCCGGTCTAGAACGATCCCTACTTGCATCTTTACTACAATTGTTATCAATAGGGTTTAAGTTTGAGTGCAATTTAATTTCACATCACCTATGTTCTTTGTTAACCACATTAACCTCACCTAGCCCAGTGTAGGAATGTCCATACCCTTGATTTTAAAGGATAGTTAACCATGCCTTAAAATGAATTCCTTTTGATAAACATTATGCAGAAAAACAAGTGTGGGGGAAGGGATTTGTGTGTGTTTGTGTGCCAAGAAAAAGAAAAAAGGCACGGGTTTGGTAAAGAAAAAGAAAAATTCGTGGAAAAAGAAAAAAAAAGAAAAGTTGTGAAAAGAATGAAAAAGAGTTGACAATTAAGTGAGAATGAGCTCACATGTGTTGGTTGTTGAAGAAAGGGTCCAAAACATCAAATGTGGCCCTAGAATGTGTAAATCTCCCCTGTTTGTGTTTAAAGTTGATTTCTGCATTCACAATTGAATTCTAAGTTGATTTCATTACTTTGCTTACTATCGCTTTAAGAACTCTTGTTTATCCTTTATCTTTCTTTGTTAGCTAATACCTTTAACCCTGTTACAACCCTTTCACTTCAATCTTGAGTGTTGTGTGTTTCAATATGTGGAGTTTGAAATTGGTATGAGCATATGGTGTCACTGGTTCTTGCATCTAAGTAGTAGCACTCTGTTCATGAGATCATATTCATTTATGCATTAGTAATTCCAGAAAAGTGCTTTCTTTGTCGTCAGAAAATCTAAGTGAAAATTGAGTGCATATCTAGTAAGTAATTGGGGGAATTCTCTAAGGCATGTTACTACATTCAGAATGTTGTTTTAATTGATTAATTGTGAACTAGTGAATGGTGACTGTAATTAAGTATGAGTTCAAGTGTAAGGATGACCAAAATCTGTGCAAGTGATGATTTTTAATATGTCATGTGCATTGGAAATCCCTAAGGCAAATGTTGGAAGGATTAGATTGTGTGTTTTGTTTATTTTGTTTGTTTTGTTTTGCTCGAGGACTAGCAAAAGCTAAGTGTGGGGGTATTTGATAGGAGCGTATTTATGCGACTTAGTAAGCTTATTTCCTTGCATTTAGGTTGTTAGTTTTTAGTTATTTTAGTATTTTAAGCTATTTTCGTGTGTTTGTAGGTCCAAAGGGCTAAAGGAGCAAGAAAGTGCATTTTGGTGCATTTTGGAGCAGTTTTGGGCACTAAATGCATTGCACATGCCTGGAGCTAAGTGGATGGACGAAACTGAAGATCAAATGAGCTTAGGATTGAATGAAGATGTGAAGAATTGGATTCAAGACAAATGAAGAATGAAGAGCTCAGAATTGGAAGCCAAAGTTTCTAAAGTTGGAAGTTTCTATTCTTGGAGGTTTCCATTATTGAAAGTTTCTATTCTTGGCTTGGAAGCTTCCTAATCCTTCCTCACCTATGTTCCAGCCACAAAAGGATTCCAAAATAAGTTAGGGCACTTCATTGGTTGTTCTAGAAGCCTTAGACATGCCCTAAAAGGCCATGCCGCACATTCCTGTTTTGATCCTCCATTTTTCCGCACATATCCCTCTTTCTTACCTATTTTCTGACCCAAAATTACATTCCCTTTTGTTTCAATTTTTGCCGCACAAGGGGAGAGGATTCTTACCTATTTTGTGCCTCAAAACACATTCCTGAATCCCTCTACACACTCTCTGCATCCCTTCCATCCACCTATCTACCTATCCATCCTCTACCACCCTTACACACATCCCTGGACCACAATTCACCACTAAAACCTTCACCTAATCCTTGTGTCGCAGCAAGGAAGAAGGAGGAAGGCCTTGGACGTGCTTGCCATTCAAGTTTGGATTGCTGAAGCATTCTATGTGCTTTCTTTCTTTTGTTCTCAATGTATAAGTTTTATTATCTTTATTTTGAGAACATGAGGAGCTAAATTACTTTTCGCTAGGGGGAATTTCAAATCCATGAACGTATTTGCAATATAAATTGATTACCTTGAGTTGTGATTTCATAAATTGTGAATGCAATTTGCTTAACTGCTTGATTGATAACTTATTCTTGTATGTTGATTGAGGGTCGACACTTAGTTTGCATGCATGAATTTGACGCTAGAATATAAAGGGAGTTTCACCTAATCGTTATGAACTTATATTCACAAGTAGTGGAGGTCGCTGATCACGATCGCGTTAAGTGAATTCCTGGCAGGAGTATCATGCGTTCATAGTTATGAATGCCTTGTCGATGCTTATGATTTTCATAGAACTTAATGATCTTTGATAAGTTCCTCTATTATGCGTTCATGTAGGGGACTATTGAAGAATAATTTGGTTGCAGATGCGTTCATCCAAATCAATGACTTTAGGAAAATCTGGTGGTTAATTTGTGCGTTCACGATTAACTTAGGGTGTTGAGGTTCATGGTTTATTGAAAGAACAACTGGAAATTGGTTTCTATGCAAGTGTGTCATGTGTGGAGAAGAACCCTCTAGCTAGCCCATCATCCATCCAATTCACCAAATTCGTCCAAATCTGTCTAGTTCTAGTTTCTGTTTTGTTTTTACTTAAATTCGTCCAAAACCCAATCCCCCTTTACTTTCTTGTGTCAACTTAGTTAGAATCTGTCTAAACTTGTGTCTTTTAGTGTTTTGAGTCAAGTAGAGTTAGGAATTCGTCCAAAGTACTCTCTAGTGTCTGTTTTGAGTCTATTTGGTTGTTTTAAGCTGTTTTGACTCTTTTAAGTTTGCTTTGAGTCTTGTGATTGTTGTTAAGTGTTTTTAAGTTTGTTTTTGTGTTTTTAAGTCAGTTTAGAGTAGATTAGCAATCCCTCCTAATCCCCGGTCCAGAACGATCCCTACTTGCATCTATATTACAATTGTCAACAAGAGGGTTTAATTTGTGTGCTGTTTTACATCGCATCAAGTATCATGCTCATCATAGTTACGAATGCCTCGTCAATGCTTATAGTTTTCATGAAGCTTAATGATCTTTGATTGTAACTCTATTGTGCTGTTCACATAGGGAACTGTTAGAGAATGTTTTGAATTGTTGCATACGCTTTCCCATCCAATTCAATAACTTAAGGAAAACTTAAGGGTTAATTTAAGCGTACCTAATTAATCTGGGGTGTTGAGTTTCATGGTTTATCAAATGAACAACTGAAAATCGATTTGTATGCAAGTGTGTCATGTGTGGAGAAGAACCCTCTAGCTAGCCCATCATTCATTGAAGCAACCTAATTTCGTGCCTAAACCTGTCTAGTTCTTAATTTACTTTGTTAGTTTTTCAAATTTGTCAAAACCAATCCCCCCCTTTACTTTAAAGTGTCAAATTAGTTAGAATCTGTCCACTTTGTGTTTTTTTAAAGTGTTTTGAGTCTTTATAGTTCCAAATTCGTCCAAATTCCTCCCTAGAGTCTGTTTTGAGTCAATTTAGCTGTTTTGAGTCATTAGAGTTTAGTCTTGTATTCTTTGAGTCTAGTTTAGTGTTTTAAACTTGGTTTTACGTTTTTAAGTCAGTTTCAAGTGTTTTAGCAATCCCTCCTAATCCCCGGTCTAGAACGATCCCTACTTGCATCATTACTACAATTGTCAACAAGAGGGTTTAATTTGTGTGCTTATATATTTCGCACCAGTTATGAATTGATTACATCCAGTTGCGATTTCATAAGTTGTGAATTCAATTTACTTAACTGTTTGGATTAAAACTTGTTTGTGTATGTGGGTTGAGGGTGCACACTTAATTTGCATGCATGAATTCAATGCTAGAATATAAGGAAGTTTCACCTAATTGTTATGAACTTATATTCACTAGTAGTAAAGGTTACTAGTCACGATCGCGTTAAGTAAATTTCTGGCAGGAGTATCATGCAGTTCATAGTTATGAATGCCTTGTCAATGCTTATGATTTTCATAGAACTTAATGATTCTTGATATGTATCTCTATTATGCAGTTCATGTAGGGAACTATTGAGGAATACATTGGGTTGTTGTATGCATTCATCCAATTCAATAAACTTAGGGAAATCTGAAGGTTAATTAATGCATCATGGTTAACTTGGGGCGTTGAGGTTCATGGTTTAATGAAAAAGCAACTGCAAATCGATTTGTATGCAAGTGTGTCATGTGTGGAGAAGAACCCTCTAGCTAGCCCATCTTCCATCAATTCACTCAATTTTGTGCTAAAATCTGTTTAAGTTTATAATTTGCTAAAATCGATTTGCTTAACTGTTTGATTGATAACTTATTCTTGTATGTTGATTGAGGGTCGACACTTAGTTTGCATGCATGAATTTAATGCTAGAATATAAGGGAGTTTCACCTAATCGTTATGAACTTATATTCATGTGTAGTGGAGGTCGCTTATAAACGATCGCGTTAAGTGAATTCTTGGCAAGAGTATCATGCTCATCATAGTTATGAATGCCTCGTCAATGCTTATAGTTTTCATGAAGCTTAATGATCTTTGATTGTACCTCTATTGTGCTATTCACGTGGGGGATTTTTAGAGAATGTTTTGAGTTGTTGTATGCGCTTTCCCATCCAATTCAATAACTTAAGGAGAACTTGAGGGTTAATTTAAGCGTACCTAATTAATCTGGGGTGTTAAGTGATAGGAGCATATTTATGCGACTTAGTTAGCTTGTTTTCTTGCATTTACTTAATTAGTTTCTAGTTACAAGAGTGTTTTAAGCTATTTTCTTGTGTTTGTAGGTCCAATTGGCAAAGTTGGCAAGAAAGTGCATTTTAGAGCATTTTGGAGCAATTCTGGGCTGAATTGGATTGCATGCATGTGGAGCACAAGGAACGGACGTTTTTGAAGATCAAAAGGTGCTAGGAATGTGCTACAAATCTGGAGAAACAAATTCAAGGCAAAGAAGATAAGGAAAGAGCAAGAAACATGGAACACTATCCAAAAACATTATCCAAACAACCTTATTTGTTTTCTAGAAGCTCTATCCCTTGTCCTACAAAAGTGGCGCCCCAAACTCTTCTAGAAGTCCCATATTCTACCACAAAACACAATCCTTCTAGAACCCCTAAATCTGTGCCGCACCCTTATTCCCTGTTCCCTTTGGTTTTCTGATTTCTAGAAGCCCTTTTCCTTGTTGGATTGGAGTGTAAAGTCCTTTTCCTTGTCAGATTGGAATCCAAATCCCTTTTCTACAAAGCCTAGCCATGCCCTAGGCCTATATATACATAAGTCATATTTTTCTAAAGGGTTGGACAATTTTTAGAGAGTTTTTGGAGAGTTTTCAGAAAATACAAGGGTGTGGCAGGTTTTTGGGAGATTTTCAGACTTGTGCGTGCAAGGAAGGGAGGAGGAGAGGATTCTTGGTGCCGTGACATGCCGTCCAAGGCCATTGGAGGGTTAGAGCATTTCTGGGTTTATTATATCCTTAGTTTTGTTTCCATGTTTATTTTAATTTGCTTTTCAATTTATGTGAACATGTGTAACTAAGTTTTTCTTAGTTAGAGGTGAATTCAAAGCCATGATTATATGTTTTATATGAATTGATTACATCCAGTTATTGTTTCGTAAAACATGAATGTGATTTACTTATCTGATTGATTGAGAACTTATTCTTGTATGTTGATTAAGAGGGCCTGCTTAGTTTGCATGCATGAATCTGATGCTAAAATATAAGGGAGTTTCACCTAATCGTTATGAACTTATATTTGCAAGTAGTCACTAGTCGTGATTGAGTTAAGTAAATCCTTGGCAGGAGTATCATGCTTTTCATAGTTACGAATGCCTTGTCAATGTTTATGATTTTCATGGAACTTAATGATCTTTGACATGTATCTCTATCATGCTTTTCATAGTTAGGGAACTTGATAAGAATAATTTGGTTGTGATGCGTTATCCATTCAATTCAATGAACTTAGGAAAATATGAGAATTAATTAGTGCAATACAATTAATTTGGGGCATTGTCATTCATGGTTTATAGAAAGAATAACTGGAAATCGATTTGTATTGCATATGTGTCATGTGTGGAGAAGGATCCTCTAACTAACCTTTCACCATCTTAATTCATCAATTTCGTGCCTTTTGAGTTTGTTTTACAAATTTGTTCAGTTTTAGTTTACATTCGTCCAAAAACCCCCTCAGTTCTTATTTGGTGTCTTAGTTTAGTTAAATTCATTCAAATCTGTCTAATATTTTGAGTAAAGTTAAGTTCAATTTTCGTTCAAAGTCATCTTTAGAGTCTGTTTTGAGTCAATTTCATTGTTTTATGCTGTTTTGAGTCATTCGAGTTTGTTTTGAGTTATTAGAGTTTAGTTTAGTGTTTTTGAGTCATATTTGTGTGGATTAGCAGCCCTTGTTAATCCTCGGCCTAGAACGATCCCTACTTATTCATACTACAACTATCTTAATAGGGTTCAATTTGTGTGTTAGAATATATCACATCATTGAGGTTCATGGTTTGATGCGATGTAAAACAGCACACAAATTAAACCTTATTGTTGACAGTTGTAGTAAAGATGCAAGTAGGGATCGTTCTAGGCCGGGGATTAGGAGGGATTGCTAATCTACTCTAAACTGACTTAAAAACACAAAAACAAACTTAAAAACACTTAACAAGACTCAAAACAAACTTAAAAGACTCAAAACAGCTTAAAACAACCAAATAGACTCAAAACAGACTCTAGGGAGAAATTGGATGAATTCCTAACTTAACTTGCCTCAAAACACTAAAAGACACAAGTTTAGATAGATTCTAACTAAGTTGACACAAGAAAGTAAAAGGGATTGGGTTTTGGATGAATTTAAAGTAAAAATAAAACAAAAACTAGAACTAGAGAGATTTGCACGAAATTGGGTGTTTTTGGATGAATGATGGGCTAGCTAGAAGGTTCTTATCCACACATGACACACTTGCATACAAACCAATTTTCAGTTGTTCTTTCGATAAACCATGAAACTCAACACCCCAGATTAATTAGGAACACTTAAATTAACCCTCAAGTTTTCCTTAAGTTATTGAATTGGACGAGAAAGCGCATACAACAATTCAAAACATTCTCTAAAAGTCCCCTACGTGAACAGCATAATAGAGATACAATCAAAGATCATTAAGCTTCATGAAAACTATAAGAATTGACGAGGCATTCGTAACTATGATGAGCATGAATTCACTTAACGCGATCGTTTATAAGCGACCTCCACTACATCACAACGATTAGGTGAAATTCTGATGCGATGTAAAACAGCACACAAAATTAAACCCTCTTTTTGACAATTGTAGTATATGTATAAGTAGGGATCGTTCTAGACCGGGGATTAGGAGGGATTGCTAAAACACTTGAAACTGACTCAAAAACGTAAAAACAACACTAAACTAGACTCAAAGAATGCAAAACTAGACTCTAAAACACTAAAACAACTCAAAAGACTCAAAACAGCACAAAAACACTCAAAACTGCCTAAAAACACAAACTGGGCAGTTTTGGACTCTAAACACTACTTTGGACGAAAATAGATTTTAACTTGACTCAAAACACTCAAAAACACAAACTAAATCAATTTCTAACTAATATGACTCAACAAAGTAAAAGGGGATTGGGTTTTGACGAATTTGAAAACAAAACAAACAGATTGTAAACTAAAACAGATTTTGGACGAATTTGGTAAAACATATGGATGATGGGCTAGCTAGAGGATTCTTCTCCACACATGACACACTTGCACATAAACCAATTTTCAGTTGTTCTTTCGATAAATCATGAAACTCAACACCCCAGGTTAATTAGGTCCGCTTAAATTAACCTTTAAGTTCTCCTTAAGTTATTGAATTGGATGGGAAAGCGCATACAACAATTCAAAGCATTCTCTAAAAGTCCTTTACGTGAACAGCACAATAAAGATACAATCACAGATCATTAAGCATCATGAGAACTATAAGTATTGACGGGGCATTCGTTATTATGATGAGCATGAAACTCCTGCCCAGAATTCATTTAACGCGATCGTTTATAAGCGACCTCCACTACTTGTGAATACAAGTTTGTAACTATTAGGTGAAACTCCCTTATATTCTAGCATCATATTCATGCATGCAAATTAAGTGTGCACTCTTAATAAACATACACAAATAAGTTATCAATCAAGCAGTTAAACAAATTGAATTCACAACTTATGAAATCACAACTGAAGGTAATCAATTCATATTGCAAGTATGTTCATGGCTTTGAATCTTCCCCTAGCCAAAAGGAATTTAGTTCCTCATAATCGCAGAACAAAGAATAACAAGTTTATACATTGAAAACAAAAGAAAGAAAACACCTAAACGCCCCAGCAATCCTAACTTGAATGGCAGGCACATCCAAGGGCTTTCCTCCTTCCTCTTTGCTGCGGCACAAGGGTTGTTGGTGAGTTTTTTTGGGATTATGAATGGTGTAGAAGGCTGGGTTTATGGCTAGGATGGATGTATGGTGCGGCAGGGAGTGTTTTTGGTCAGAAATTATGGAGAATGGTGAAGGATAGGTGCGGCTAGGGTTGGGGAAGGAATTCTGGCGAGACAGGTTGTGTGGATGGATGATTTGTGGCTGCAACAAGGAAGTTTATTTAAAGGTTTTAGGGAAATTAAAACCCTAACTTATTTTGGTAATCAGAAATTAAGTCAAAAGCATCTAGAAAGAGGAAACAAAATCAGAAAACTAAGGAAAAGTGCCAGGGATGTGCGGCCAGGACTTTAAATTAAAAAGGAATGTGTTTTAGTGCAAGGAAACAGGAAATAACCCTCTCCCTTGCACGGCAAGGAAGATGAAAGGGGTAAGGAGGTGCGGCAAGGGTTCTTAGGTGGTCTAGGTCCTTCAATTTGTGTCCTAGAATGCAAAGGAAGTCTTCAAAGTTGCTGGAATTTGGAAACATTAAGGATTAGGAAAGGCAAACCAAAATAGGAAACCTTGGCTTAACTTTCCTACTTCAAGTAGGAATCCTTGTTTGAGTAGGAATCCTTATGTGAGTAGGAATCCTCATTCTTCTAGGAATCCATCTTCAATTAGGAATCCTTCGTTGATTAGGAATCCTTCTTTGATTAGGAATCCTTCTTTGATTAGGAATCCTTCTTTGATTAGGAATCCTTACATCTTCAAGTCTTCAATTTCGTCCATTCCTTTTGCTCCAAACATGTGATATCCATTCCAAGCCCAATTTTGCTCCAAAATGCTCCAAAATGCATCTTCTTGCATATTTTGTCTTTAGGACCTAGAAACACACGAAAATGGCTTTAAACACTAAAATAACTAAGAAAACACAACATAAATGCACAAGAACAAGCCAACTAAGTCGCATAAATATGCTCCTATCAAATTCCCCCACACTTAGCTTTTGCTAGTCCTCGAGCAAAACAAACAAACAAAAGAAAACAAACGAAACAAAATAAACAAAACACAACCTACACCTTCCAACATTTGCCTCAGGGATTTCTAATACACATGACATGTTAAAAATCATCATTCCCACAGATTTTAGTCAACTTAACACTTGAGCATATACTTAATCACAGTCACCACTTACTAGTTCACATTTAACCAATTAAAACGATGTTTTGAATGTAGTAACATGCCTTAGAGAATTCACTCAATTCCTTACAAGATATGCACTCAATTCTCACACACATTTTCTTACTACACACCCTACACTAGGTATATGTGAGAAGATTGATGTAAACATGAAAACGAACACTCACATATTTATAGCAAAAAAAGCAATTTCTGGAGTTAATAAACATGTTTAGATATGATCTCATGAATGGAATGCTACTACTTAGATGCGAGAACCAGTGACACCATATGCTCATACCAATTCCAAACTTCACATATTGAAACACACAACACCCAAGATTGAAGTTAAAGGGTTGTAACGGGGCTTGGGGTGTTGGGTGAGAAAGAAAGGATATGGAAAACAAAGGTTCTTAAAGAAATAGTAAGCAAAATAATGAAATCAACACTTAGAATTCACTTTAAATGCAGAAATCAACTTGAACACAAAAAGGGAAGATTTACACACTCAAGGGCTGAATTCAATGTTTTGGACCCTTTCTTCAACAAACAACACTTTAGAACTCTCTTTCACATACTTTTCAACTCTTTTTCATTCTTTTCACAACCTTTTCTTTTTCTTTCTATTTTTTCCACGAATTTTTCTTTTCGTTTTTTTTTTTTTTTTTTTTTTTTTTCAAACCCGTGCCTTATTAAAGACTTTGGCACACACACACACACAAAATCCCTTCCCCCGCACTTGTTTTCTGCAAAAGGACAATCAAAAGGAATTCATTCTAATTCATGCTTTACTATCCTTTGAGAACAAGGGTATGGATGGTCCTAATCTAGGCTAGGTGAGGATCATGTGGTTCACAAATAAAATGGGCTAAACAAGGCTCAAAGGGGGTTTAAACCTACAACACAAATGACAAAGGGGGTTCGGCTGTTTGGCTGTGGTGGTTCACTAATTAACTTCATCATGATCGTGTGTTATGCAAATCAATGTCATGCTTTGAATGGAATGGGCATGAGTTCTAGTATTTGGAACTAAATGATGAAACGCCTTCTAAGTAGCAACCAAGCAAAGAATAATGAGATCATGCAACGACTTTAGAAAACAACAAATGCACAGATTATAACTCTCCAAAAGAACGTTTAAGGCTCAAGTCTCACAAGGTTGTAGCGTTAATTTGAGTTCCTTCCTTCAAGCATGTTACAAAAACTGATTTTATCCTTTATGATTGCATATGAATTCATAAATTATAACCACAACCAAGCATAAACCAAAGAGTAAATCAAACTTTCATCCATGTTTATAACTCTCTTTAACAATCATGCAATTAAAAACCAAATCCTCATCATTGTGTTGGAAGGTATCTAAGACACAAACAACACACAAAAACAACTCTTTTTGGGTTTTTCTAAGCAATTTGCTCAAATTTTTATGAGATTTTCGGATTTTTAAGGCAAAACACACTAAAACATTCCAAAACAGCTTAAAAACACTTAAAAACAGCAAGGAACAACTTTTGAAGCAATGGGTGATAAAACCCCACGAATTTCATCAAAAACACTTTGTTACCCCCCCCCACACTTAAATCAAACATTGTCCTCAATGTTTCAAGCATAAACTCACACAAAAAACAAACAAACAAACAACAACAAATAAACAATTAAACAAGGCAAAATTGAAACAACAACAAAGAAAAGGGTTTAGGAACGCAAATCTGGAATTGGAGTGATTCCTAGGTCTTCCTTTGTTGAATACATGGGTTGCCTCCCAAGAAGCGCTTGCTTTAACGTCTTGCAGCCAGACGAAGAACTCATTCACTCCCCATTAGAGCCCACGGCCTGCAGGGGAACCTCCTCCACTACATGCTCAACAAAGTTCTCATAGTAGGGCTTCAATCGATGTCCATTCACCTTGAATTCTTGTCCAGTTTTCAAACTTTGTATTTGGACTGCACCATGCACAAAAACATTAGTAATAACAAATGGACCAACCCATTTAGAACGTAGCTTACCAGGGAATAAACGAAGACGGGAGTTAAATAGCAACACTTTTTGCCCAATTGAGAGTGTTTTGCCTCGAATCATCTTATCATGGAATGCCTTGGTCTTCTCTTTGTAAATTCGAGCATTCTCATAAGCATCATGCCTAATCTCTTCAAGTTCATTCAATTGCAGCTTTCTGTGATTTCCAGCCATGTCCACATCCATATTGAAGGTCTTGATCGCCCAATGTGCCTTGTGCTCAAGCTCCACGGGTAAATGGCATGGCTTGCCATAGATGAGCCGAAATGGGGACATGCCAATGGGCGTTTTGTAAGCCGTTCGATATGCCCACAGTGCATCCTCCAAACGCAAGCTCCAATCCTTTCTAGTTGGCCCAATGGTCTTCTCTAAAATCTGCTTGATCTCCCTATTCGAGACCTAGGCCTGGCCACTTGTTTGGGGGTGATAAGGTGTTGAAACCTTATGTGTCACATTGTACTTCTTGAGTAGTGCCTCAATGGTGCGATTGCAAAAATGAGACCCACCATCACTTATAAGTACTCTCGGCATCCCAAATCTGGAAAAAATGTTAGATTTCACAAAACCTGCCACAACTTTAGAATCATTAGTGCGGGTGGCTTTGGCTTCCACCCACTTCAAAACATAATCAACCGCAAGTAAAATGTAAGTGAAACCGAAAGAATAAGGAAAAGGACCCATAAAATCAATACCCCAAACGTCAAAAATTTCAACAACAAGAATTGGAGTCTGCGGCATTTGGTCTCTTTGGCCTGAATTTCCTGTCCTTTGGCAGCGATCACATGTTATGCAAAAAGTTCGAGCATCTCTAAACAAAGTAGGCCAATAAAATCCACATTCAAGAACCTTAAGGGCAGTGCGCTGTGTGCCAAAGTGTCCACCACATGCATATGTATGGCAAAAGCTTAGAATTGGGTTAAACTCAGATTCATGAACACATCTACGCATGATTTGATCAGGGCAAAATTTCCACAAATATGGGTCGTCCCAAACATAAAAACGTGCATCCTTTTTAAGTTTATCACGTTGAGACTTGCTTAGAGTGTTTGGAATCTGCTTAGACACCAAATAGTTGACCAAATCAGCATACCAAGGTATACTTACCTCAATGGACAGTAGTTGCTCATCCGGAAACGTTTCTAAAATGGGAATGGACTCCTCTTCACGCACCATCCGACTTAGGTGGTCAGCCACCACGTTTTCACATCCTTTCTTGTCCCTTATTTCAATGTCGAACTCTTGAAGTAAAAGCATCCAGCGAATGAGTCTTGGTTTAGCTTCCTTTTTGGTGAACAAGTACTTCAAGGCTGCATGATCAGTGAAAACAATGACTTTAGTGCCAATTAAATAAGATCGAAACTTATCTAATGCAAATACAACAGCCAAGAGTTCTTTTTCAGTTGTGGAATAGTTCAATTGGGCATCATTTAAGGTGCGTGAAGCATAATAAATGACATGTGGCTGCTTGTTTTTCCTTTGGCCCAAAACAGCTCCAAGTGCAAAATTTGATGCATCACACATGAGCTCGAAGGGAATGCTCCAATCTGGTGGAGTGATGATTGGTGCTGTGGTCAGTAAGGCCTTGAGATGGTTGAATGCTTTCTCACACGCCTCATTAAATTCAAAGGACACTTCCTTTTGTAGGAGACGGCATAGGGGCTGTGCAATCTTGGAAAAATCCTTGATAAATCGTCTATAGAATCCTGCATGACCAAGAAAAGAACGAACCTCTCTAACCGAAGTAGGAGAGGGTAAGTAGCGTACAAGATCTATTTTAGACTTATCAACCTCAATACCATTTTCAGAGATGATATGACCTAAAACTATACCTTGTTTAACCATGAAATGACATTTTTCCCAATTAAGAACAAGGTTAGTTTCAACACATCGTTTTAAGATCAAACTGAGATTATGCAAACACCCATCAAATGAATCACCAAAAACGCTAAAATCATCCATGAAAACCTCAATAATTTTCTCAACATAATCAGAAAAAATGCTCATCATACATCTTTGAAATGTGGCAGGTGCATTGCATAAACCAAATGGCATACGACGATAAGCAAATGTACCAAATGGGCATGTGAAAGTGGTTTTTTCTTGGTCCTCAGGTGCTATGACAATTTGGTTATAACCAGAATAACCATCAAGAAAACAATAAAATGCATAACCTGCTAACCTTTCAAGCATTTGATCAATGAATGGCAATGGGAAGTGATCCTTTCGTGTGGTGGCGTTGAGCTTCCTATAATCGATACAAACCCTCCAACCTGTTTGGATTCGAGTCGGCACAAGCTCCTCTTTAGCATTCTTGACCACAGTCACTCCAGATTTCTTTGGAACACATTGTACAGGGGAAACCCAACGACTATCGGAGATTGGATAGATCACTCCACAATCAAGTAGCTTGATTATCTCCTTTTTCACAACTTCCATCATCCGAGGGTTGAGACGGCGTTGAGCCTCTCTAGTTGGTTTGGCCCCCTCCTCAAGAAATATGTGATGCATACAAGTTGTAGAGCTTATCCCCTTGATGTTGGCTAAGGTCCAACCTAGGGCAGATTTGAACTCTCTTAAAACACGCACTAGCTTCTCTTCTTCTTGTGCCGTGAGGGATGAGGAAATAATGGCAGGTAAGGTCTCTTTTTCCCCCAAGAAAACGTACTTCAAATGGTTTGGTAACGGTTTAAGTTCTAGGGTAGGTGCCTGAATTACTGAAGGAAGCAACTTATTAGTCGAAATGGGAACTGAATCAAAGTTAGGAGACTTACCATCATGCTTGGGTAACGACTCAAGGGCAGCAGCCATCTCAATGAATTCCTCACAAGGGGGCACGGCATGGATGGGTTCATGTATGCCGTGGGTTAGCATGGGTTCTGCCCACTTGTTGTTGAGCTCCATCCCTCTTGTAATGACCTTTTCAAGTGCATCGTCATTCAAATCTTCCAAATACCCCTGCGCCAAAGAATCAATAATATCAATAGAAAAACAAGAGTGATCATCATTAGGATATCTCATGGTTTCAGAAATATTGAAATCAATCACTTCCCCATCAAATTCCATTGACAACGTTCCTTTGAACACATCAATCTTGGTGCGGGCTGTCTTCATGAATGGCCTACCAAGGAGAATCGGCAAAGAGGTGGAATGGGCTGAATCTTCCATGTCCAAAACATAAAAATCAGCCGGGAAGACTAAATGATTCACCTGCACTAAAACATCCTCCAATACTCCTTTTGGATAAGCGTTAGAACGATCAGCCAATTGTATGATCACACCATCCTTTTTCAATTCACCCAAGTTCATAGATGCATAAATGGAATAAGGCATGACATTTATAGATGCACCAAAGTCAAGCATGGCAGATTCAAAACGAGTATGGCGAATTACACAAGGAATCGTAAAACTGCCGGGATCTTTGCATTTAGGGGGCAGTTTACGTTGCAATACGGCTGAAACATTTTCACTTACCTTCACAACCTCCTTGTTTGAAACTCTCTTCCTAGTTGTGCACAACTCCTTTAGAAACTTGGCATACCTCGGAACTTGCTTAATTGCATCCAAAAGTGGTATATTGACTTGAACTTTCCTAAATGTCTCTAGAATGTCCTTTTCAGCTTCCTCTTTCTTTGTTTGCATGAATCTGCTAGGAAAAGGAACATTCGAAGGAAAAACATTAGTAGGAATTGAATTTGACACATTTTTATCCTTGTTGGACAGATTTGATGGTTTAGGAGCACTTAGGGCCTGCGGCAAAGGTGTATCCTTCCTTGCCGTAGGTTGGCTTTGTCCCTCCTCTTCAAATTGAAGTTTTTCATCCTCTTTGTGACCTGATGTTGATGGTTATGTTCCTGCCCCAACTTCTTTTCCACTTCTCAACAATATGGCTTTTGCAGTTTCGAAACCTCCCTTTGGATTTGGAATGGTGGAACTAGGGAGTTGGCCTTGGCCTCGAAATTTCCCTACAAATTCTGCAATCTGCCCAATTTGTTTCTCCAAATGATCCACCCTTTTGTCTTGGTTTTGCATTGCTTTGGTTTGATTTTCTTGCCCCTAAGACAAATTGGTTAATAGCTTAAGAAGTGTATCATTATCTAGAGATGTACCTGAAGCATTTGGGGCAGATTGTTGCAGAACTTGTGTGGGTGCATATGGCTTGGTGTAGAAGCCTGGGGGTTGCTGTCTAAAACCTCCTTGTTGTTGAGATTGTTGGGGCTCCCTCCACTTGAAATTTGGATAATCTCTCCAACCTGGATTATACGTATTGGAATATGGATCGTTCCTTGGTTGGTTTTGGCCTCCAAAACCCACTGCATTGGCAGATTCCCATCCACCATTCTCAATTAGTTGCGGGCACTTATCAGAGGGGTGTCCTTGGATAGAACACACGCCACACACACTTGATCCATGCATCTTCATTCCTTCAGCCATCTGAGACACAATGGAAGTAAGATTAGTTAATTGGGATTGAATGTCAGATGTGGAACTTACCTCATTTACTTGCTGACGTGGGGTTCCTCTTTGTCCAATGCCTTCATATTGTTGAGCGTTCAAAGCTCGATTAGTAATCAAGATCTTGGCAGCCATGGGTGTCCTGTCCACCAACGCTCCTCCCGCTGAGGCATCTAGCATTTGGCGTTCAATTGGTAGAAGCCCTTCGTAGAAATATTGAAGAAGAAGCTCCTCCTTCATTTGGTGCTGTGGACATGAAGCAACAAGAGATTTAAAACGTTCATAATAAGTGGGAAATGATTCACCTTCGTCTTGCTGAATTCCACTTATCCTTTTGCGTAGAAGAATGACTCGAGAAGTTAGGAAAAACTTCTCCAGAAACGCCCGTTTCATGCTCTCCCATGATGTGACAGTTCCGGGGGCTAGTTCATACAACCAATCTTTAGCTTTGTCCATTAGAGAGAATGGAAAAGCTTTCATCTTCAATATGCTTCCATCCACATTGATAGGGGTCATGCTTGAACACACCACTTCAAACTCCTTCAAGTGTTTGTTTGGATCCTCCATGGACAGCCCATGGAACTTTGGGATGTGGTGCAACAAACTGGACTTCAACTCAAACTCATCAGTCTTATCTTGGGCAGCCCTAGGGTATTGAATACATAGGGGGGCGGCATTGGCAAATCCCGAAGCAGAGAGCTCCTTGATTGTTCGATTATCCGCTGCCATGGTTTGCACTTCCTCTAACACTTGAGCCGTGGGCTCCTCTTCCTCTTCTAGCACCGGTTCTTCAAGCTCAGGTTCAGGGCTAGGTGGATTAGATTCTTGCTGGTTCCTCTGCCTTCCCAAAGTCCTCTCAAAATCGTCGTCAAATTCCAAAATATTCTTTTGAACAGGTTGAGAGCTTCGAGTCATAAACTAGTACCTAAAAACAAGAAACAAACAAAGTCAGAAACTTAAACAAACTAAAAGTAAACAGAAAGAAAAAAATCCAAGGGATTAGCAAAGTTGCTAATCCCCGGCAACGGCGCCAAAAATTTGATGCGATGTAAAACAGCACACAAAATTAAACCCTCTTTTTGACAATTGTAGTATATGTATAAGTAGGGATCGTTCTAGACCGGGGATTAGGAGGGATTGCTAAAACACTTGAAACTGACTCAAAAACGTAAAAACAACACTAAACTAGACTCAAAGAATGCAAAACTAGACTCTAAAACACTAAAACAACTCAAAAGACTCAAAACAGCACAAAAACACTCAAAACTGCCTAAAAACACAAACTGGGCAGTTTTGGACTCTAAACACTACTTTGGACGAAAATAGATTTTAACTTGACTCAAAACACTCAAAAACACAAACTAAATCAATTTCTAACTAATATGACTCAACAAAGTAAAAGGGGATTGGGTTTTGACGAATTTGAAAACAAAACAAACAGATTGTAAACTAAAACAGATTTTGGACGAATTTGGTAAAACTTATGGATGATGGGCTAGCTAGAGGATTCTTCTCCACACATGACACACTTGCACATAAACCAATTTTCAGTTGTTCTTTCGATAAATCATGAAACTCAACACCCCAGGTTAATTAGGTCCGCTTAAATTAACCTTCAAGTTCTCCTTAAGTTATTGAATTGGATGGGAAAGCGCATACAACAATTCAAAGCATTCTCTAAAAGTCCTTTACGTGAACAGCACAATAAAGATACAATCACAGATCATTAAGCATCATGAGAACTATAAGTATTGACAAGGCATTCGTTACTATGATGAGCATGAAACTCCTGCCCATAATTCATTTAACGCGATCGTTTAGAAGCGACCTTCACTACTTGTGAATACAAGTTTGTAACTATTAGGTGAAACTCCCTTATATTCTAGCATCATATTCATGCATGCAAATTAAGTGTGCACTCTTAATAAACATACACAAATAAGTTATCAATCAAGCAGTTAAACAAATTGAATTCACAACTTATGAAATCACAACTGAAGGTAATCAATTCATATTGCAAGTATGTTCATGGCTTTGAATCTTCCCCTAGCCAAAAGGGATTTAGTTCCTCATAATCGCAGAACAAAGAATAACAAGTTTATACATTGAAAACAAAAGAAAGAAAACACCTAAACGCCCCAGCAATCCTAACTTGAATGGCAGACACATCCAAGGGCTTTCCTCCTTCCTCTTTGCTGCGGCACAAGGGTTGTTGGTGAGTTTTTTTTGGGATTATGAATGGTGTAGAAGGCTGGGTTTATGGCTAAGATGGATGTATGGTGCGGCAGGGAGTGTTTTTGGTCAGAAATTATGGAGAATGGTGAAGGATAGGTGTGGCTAGGGTTGAGGAAGGAATTCTGGCGAGACAGGTTGTGTGGATGGATGATTTGTGGCTGCAACAAGGAAGTTTATTTAAAGGTTTTAGGGAAATTAAAACCCTAACTTATTTTGGTAATCAGAAATTAAGTCAAAAGCATCTAGAAAGAGGAAACAAAATCAGAAAACTAAGGAAAAGTGCCAGGGATGTGCGGCCAGGGCTTTAAATTAAAAAGGAATGTGTTTTAGTGCAAGGAAACAGGAAATAACCATTTCCCTTGCACGGCAAGGAAGAGGAAAGGGGTATGGAGGTGCGGCAAGGGTTCTTAGGTTGTCTAGGTCCTTCAATTTGTGTCCTAGAATGCAAAGGAAGCCTTCATAGTTGCTGGAATTTGGAAACATTAAGGATTAGGAAAGGCAAACCAAAATAGGAAACCTTGGCTTAACTTTCCTACTTCAAGTAGGAATCCTTGTTTGAGTAGGAATCCTTATGTGAGTAGGAATCCTCATTCTTCTAGGAATCCTTCTTTGATTAGGAATCCTTCTTTGATTAGGAATCCTTACATCTTCAAGTCTTCAATTTTGTCCATTCCTTTTGCTCCAAACATGTGATATCCATTCCAAGCCCAATTTTGCTCCAAAATGCTCCAAAATGCATCTTCTTGCATATTTTGTCTTTAGGACCTAGAAACACACGAAAATGGCTTTAAACACTAAAATAACTAAGAAAACACAACATAAATGCACAAGAACAAGCCAACTAAGTCGCATAAATATGCTCCTATCAAATTCCCTTATATTCTAGCATCAAATTCATGCATGAAAACTAAGCGTGCACTCTTAATCAACATACAAGAATAAGTTATCAATCAAACAGTTAAGTAAATTGAATTCACAATTTATGAAATCACAACTGAAGGTAATCAATTTATAACGCAAGTATAATCATGGTAATTAATAGCCCCTTAGCCAAAAGGGCTTAGTTCCTCATAATCGGAAAACAAAGGTAAACAGATTTATACATTGAAAACAAAAGAAAGAAAACACCTAAACGCTCAAGCGATCCAAATTTAACAGCAAGCACGTCCAAGAACTTTCCTTCCCTTCCTTTGCTGCGACACATGGGATTGGTGGTGAGTTTTAGTGTTGATTTGTGGTGGTGGATGGATGTAGGTGAGTTATGGTGAAGGATGGAGGGTGGATTTTCGGCAGAAAGTGTGTAGAATGGTCCAAGGAGAGCTTTGATGTGCGACAAGGCTTTTTATTTATAAGGGAAAGAAAGGGCATGACTTAGAATTAAATTGGAAAGGTTTAGGACTCCAAATCCTCCAGAAAAAGGGTAACAAATCAGAATCCCAATAGGAAAAAGGGTAACCAAGGTGCGGCAGGTCCTAGAGAGAAAAGGAAAGGCAATTATGTGGTAGATTTTGGAAGAATGGGTAAGGAGATATGCGGCAAGGGGTTTAGGAAAGGGGAAACATATAATTAAGTGTCCTAAAGTATTTAGGACACTCCTTTGCAGCTGGAACCTTGATAGATTAGGATTAAGAGTTGACTAAGTCAAAATAAGGTAAGTTTGACTAGTCAATCCTTCTTCTTGCTGGATTCCTTTTCTTCCTTGAATTAATTCTTCCTTCTTTTAAACACATTCTTTAGATCTTTAGATCTAAAGAATATGCTGGATTCCTTTCCTTCCTAGCCTCTTTAGATCTTCAATTTCGTCCATCCACTTTGCTCCAAGCATATGCTATCCATTCCATGCCCAAAACTGCTCCAAAAGGCACCAAAATGCACTTTCTTGCCACTTTAGTCCTTTAAACCTACAAACACATGAAAATAGCTTAAAATACATTAATAACTAAGAACTAACAACATAAACGCCAAGAAACAAGCTAACTAAGTCGCATAAATATGCTCCTATCATGGTTCATCGGAAAAGCAACTGGAAATCGATTTGTATGCAACTGTGTCGTGTGGAGAAGAACCCTCTAGCTAGCCCACCATCCATCAATTCACAATTTCGTTCTAAAATCTGTTTAAGTTTATAATTTGCTTGTTTTACTTTAAATTCCAGAAAGGGTCCAAAAAGTTTGAATATGACCCTAAGTTGTACGAAATCCCCTTAGTGTTTCAAGTTATTTGCTGCATTCAAGAGAGAATTCTAAGTGTTGATTTCATTGCTTTGCTTATTATTTCTTTAAGAACTTTTGTTTATCCTTACCTTTCTTTGTTGGCCAATACCTTAGCCCCATTACAACCCTTGACTTTAATCTTGATTGTTATGTGTTTCAATAATGTGGAGTTTGAAATTGGTACGAGCATATGGTGTCCCTGGTTGTTGCATCTACGTAGTGGCATTCCATTCATGAGATCATATATATACATGCATTAATAATTCCAGAAAAGTGCCTTCTTTGTTATAACATATGTGATGTTTAGTCTACATGTTTACATCAATCTTTTCACATATACCTAGTGTAGGTAGTGTAGTCAAAAAATCTGTGTGAAAATAGAGAGTATATCTTGTGAGGAATTAAGGGATTCTGTAAGGCATGTTACTACATTCAAAATGTTGTTTTAATTGATTAAATGAGAGCTAGTGGGTGATTACTGCAATTAAGTATGAGTTTAAGGGTAGGGATAACTAAAATCTATGTAAGTAATGATTGTTAACATGCTATGTACCAGTGGAAATCCCCAAGGCAATTGTTGGAAGGTTTAGGTTGTGTTTTATTTTCTTTGTTTTGCTCGAGGACTAGCAAAAGCTAAGTGTGGGGGAATTTGATAGAAGCATATTTGTGGGACTTTATTAGCTTGTTTCCTTGCATTTACTTAGTTAGTTTCTATTTATAAAAGTGTTTTAAGCTATTTTCGTGTGTTTGTAGGTTCAAATGGCAAAATTGGCAAGAAAGTGCAATTTTGATCATTTTGGAGCAAATCTGGGCTTGGAATGGATTGCACGTGTATAGAGCAAGGTGGATGGACGAATTTGAAGTTCAAGAGAGGCTAGGAATGTTCAAAAGATTTGGATAAATTAATTCAAGTCATTGGAGATAAGGAATCAGCTCAAAAGAATGAGACATTATCCAAAACCTTATCCAACCTTATCTTATCCAAACTAACCTTATCTTACCTTATCTTATCATAATCTTATCTTACCTTAATTCCAGCTACAAGGGGGACTCCTTTTTATATTAGGACACCTAAAACCTATTTTTAGAAGTCATTTTCCTTCTAGAAACATGCCATAACACTCTTTTCTAGAAGCCCTAAAAATCTGGCGCCTAAACCCTTTCTAGAAGACCCTAGTTTCTGCCCCAAGTTCCCAATCCTTTTCCTCTTGGATTTCTGCCTAACCCTAGTCCTTTTCCTTCAAGAATTGTGCCAAATACATATTCCTTTCCTTCAGAAATTCGTGTTGTGCCCTAGCCTTATAAATATATGCATTCTGCCACACCATTCACTACCCATCCTTCACCATAACTCACTTACATCCATCCACCACCACAATTCACACCATATACACAAAAATTCATCAACTGCCACAATAAGGAAGGACGGAGAAGAGGAGCATTATGCTGTGCCACCATCCAAGGAAGTGCCGTAGCCTACTTTGGAGTGTTGAAGCGTTTCTGGGTTTTTTCTATCCTTAGTTTTAGTTCAATGTTTATTTTTAGATTGCTTTTCAACTATGTTAGACATGTGGAACTAATTTCTTTTTAGTTAGAGGTGATTTCAAAGCCATGATTATACGTTTTATATGAACTGATTACGTCCAGTTATTGTTCCTTGAGTCTTGAATGTGATTTGCTTATCTGAGTTATCAAAACTTGTTTATGTATGTGGATTAAGGGTCAACACTTAATTTGTATGCAAGAACTTGATGCTAGAATACAAGGGAGTTTCACCTAATCGTTATGAACTTATATTTACAAGTAGTGGAAGTCACTAGTCATGATTGTGTTAAGTAAATCTTAGGCAGGAGTATCATGCTTTTCATAGTTACGAATGCCTCGTCAATGCTTATGGTTTTCAAAGAACTTAATGACCTTTGATATGTTTTTCTATCATGCTTTTCATAGTTACAGAACTTGATAAGGATAATTTGGTTGTGATGCGTATTCCATCCAATTCAATGAGTTAAGGAAAATCTGATGGTTAATTTGTGCTATCATGGTTAACTTGGGGTGTTGTCATTCATAGTCTAAAGGAATAATAACTGGAAATTGGTTTGTATGCATATGTCATGTGTGGAGAAGGACCCTCTAACTAGCCTTTCACCCTTTTCAATTCACCAAATTCGTTTTATAAAGTGTTTTATGCAAAGTTTCTGTTTTAAGTTTTAAATTCGTCAAAAACAATCCCCCTTTCATTGAGTCTTGTTATTTGAGTCGAAATTTGTGTTCTTTTAGTTTTTGAGTCAAATTAAGTTTGATTTTCGTTGGAATCACTTGTTAGGTCTAGAATTGAGTCTTTTTGATTGCTTGTTGCTGTTTTGAGTGTTTTGAGTCAGTTTTGAGTCTATAAAGTCTAATTTAGTGTTTTTAAGTCTTATATTTGTTGATTAGCATCCCTAGTTAATCCCCAGTCTAGAACGATCCCTACTTACATCTTTACTACAATTGTCA
This sequence comes from Heteromeles arbutifolia, assembly GCA_024362995.1. Taxonomy (NCBI): domain Eukaryota; kingdom Viridiplantae; phylum Streptophyta; class Magnoliopsida; order Rosales; family Rosaceae; genus Heteromeles; species Heteromeles arbutifolia. Next base: position 15,285,144 of record JANCRC010000008.1, on the reverse strand, counting down.
ACAATAAGGTTTAATTTGTGTGTCAAGTTAATTTTCACATTAGGCACAAGGGATTGGTGGTGAGTTTTAGTGTTGATTTGTGGTGGTGGATGGATGTAGGTGAGTTATGGTGAAGGATGGAGGGTGGGTGGTTGTGGCAGAAAGTGTAGAATGGTCAGGGATTCCCATATGTGGTGCGGCAAGGGCTTAAATATATATCAAGATATGTAAAAACCCCTAAGGAATTAAAGCTAAGGTGCAACAAAAAATAAAGGGAAAGGAATTAAAGTTTTTATTATTGTTTTAGGATTTTAACTCTAAATCTACTAGGAAAAGGCTAAGTCAAGTCAGAAATAAAAAGGGAAAGGCTAAGGGATATGCGGCAGGTCCTAGAGAGAAAGGGAATGTGATTTACAACACAAAATAGGAAAGGAAAGGATTCCCCTTGTGCACCAAGGAAGGGAAAGTGTGCTAGGAGGTGCGGCATCCCTCTAGACAAAGGTTTAGGACATCTAGAACATTTATTTAAGTGTCCTAAATTAATTTAAGATCCTCCTTGCAGCTGGAAATTATGTAAATTCGGATTAGGACCAAATCAGGAAACTTGAACATCAATTTCGTCCATCCACCTTGCTCCAAGCATGTGATATCCATTCCAAGCCCAAAACTGCTCCAAAATGCACCAAAATGCCCTTTCTTGCCATCTTAGCCCTTTGGACCTACAAATACACGAAAATAGCTTAAAATACTAAAATAACTAAGAACTAACAACCTAAATGCAAGGAAATAAGTTAACCAAGTCGCATAAATATGCTTCTTGATGCAAAATATATAAGCACACAAATTAAACCCTCTTGTTGACAATTGTAATATAGATGCAAGTAGGGATCGTCCTAGACCGGGGATTAGGAGGGATTGCTAAAACACTTGAAACTGACTCAAAAACGTAAAACTAAGTTAAAAACACTAAACTAGACTCAAAGAATGCAAAACTAAACTCTAAAACACTAAAACAACTCAAAAGACTCAAAACAGCACAAAACAAGCTAGAAGACTCAAATCTGCTACTAAGAGTAAATTTGGACGAAAATAGGTTTTGAATAGACTCAAAACACTTAAAAACACAAACAAAATCAGTTTCTAACTAATATGACTCAACAAAGTAAAGGGGGATTTGGTTTTGACGAATTTGAAAACAAAACAAGTAAATTAAAGAACTAATGAAATCTGCACGAATTTGGGTAAAACTATGGATGATGGGCTAGCTAGGAGGTTCTTCTCCACACATGACACACTTGCAAACAAAACGATTTCCAGTTGTTTTTCAATAAACCATGAATTCTCAACACCCCAGAATAACCGTGAATTGCACTAATTAACCCTCAGATTTTCCTAATTTCATTGAATTGGATGATTGCATACAACAACCCAAAGCATTCTCCACAAATTCCCTACATGAATTGCATAATAGAGATACAAGCAAAGATCATTAAGTTCTATGAAAATCATAAGCATTGACGAGGCACTTGTAACTATGAATTGCATGAAACTTATGCCAAGAATTTACTTAACGCGATTGTGACTAGCAACCTCCACTACTTATGAATATAAGTTCATAACGATTAGGTGAAACTTCCTTATATCCTAGCATCAGATTTATGCATGAAAATTAAGCGTGCACTCTCAACCAACACACACAAATCAGTTTTAATTCAAACAAATAAGTAAATTGAATTCACAACTTATGAATCACAACTGGATGTAATCAAATCATATTGCAAGTATAACCATGCTTTCGAATTCCCCCTAGCTAAAAGGGGTTTAGTTCCTCATACTCACAAAACAAAGACTATTGAATTGAAACATTGAAAACAAAAGAAAGATTACACCTAAAATGTTCCAGCAATCCTAACTCGAATGGCAGGCACGTCCAAAGGCTCTCCTCCTTCCTCTTTGCTGCGGTACAAGGGTTGGTGGTGAGTTTTGGGGGTTATGAATGGTGTAGAAGGCTAGGTTTATGGCTAGGATAGGTGTATGGTGCGACAAGGGGTGAATAAAATCAGAAACTATGGAGAATGGTGAAGGATGGATGCGGCAGAGAGTGGGGAGTGATTTCTGGCGTGAATGGATGAATGAATAGATGATTTGGGGCTGCTAAAAGGAAGTTTATTTAAGGTTTTCAGAAATTAAAACCCTAACTTATTTAGGTAATCAGAAATTAAGTCAACAGCTTCTAGAAAGAGGAAACAAGATCATAAAACTAAGGGAAAGTGCTAAGATATGGGGCAGAGACTTTAATTGAAAGGGGAATGTGTTTTAATGCAGGAAATAGGAAAGAGGGACTCTCCCTTGCACGGCAAGGAAGAGGAAAGGTCCAAAGGGATGCGGCAAGGGTCCATGTGTGTACTAGGTTCTTTAGTTTGTGTTCTAGAATGTATAGGAGGCCTTCAATGTTGCTGGAATTTAAGGACATTTAGGATTAGGAAAGGTCAAACCAAAATAGGAAACCTTGGCTTAACTTTCCTACTTCAAGTAGGAATCCTTGTTTGAGTAGGAATCCATCTCCAATTAGGAATCCTTCTTCAATTAGGAATCCTTCGTTGATTAGGAATCCTAACATCTTTAAATCTTCAATTTCGTCTATTCCTTTTGCTCCAAGCATGTGATAACCATTCTAAGCCCAATTTTGCTCCAAAAGGCTCCAAAATGCACCTTCTTGCATACTTTGTCCGTAGAACCTGAAAACACACGAAAATGGCTTAAAAGACTAAAATAACTAAGAAATAACAACGTAAATACACAAGAACAAGCCAACTAAGTCGCCTAAATATGCTCCTATCACTTCTATCATTGAATGCCACAAATCTTTTTCCTCAAAAGAATGACTCTTAATGTTGGAAAGAACTTCTCTAAGAATGCTCGCTTTATGCTTTCCCATGAGGTGACGATTCCAAGTGCCAATTCGTACAACCAATCTTTAGCTTTTTCCAAAAGAGAGAACGAAAAATCTTTCATCTTCAATATGCTTCCATCGACATTGACAAGGGTCATGCTTGAACACACCACTTCGAACTCCTTTAAGTGCTTGTCTGGATCATCCATGGACAGCCCGTGGAACTTCGAGATATGGTGCAACAAACTGGACTTCAATTCAGACCCCTCGGTCTTACCTTTAGCTGCTGTGGGGTATTGAATGCATAGGGGTGTGGCATTGTCCACTCCCGAAGCAGAGAGCTCCTTGATTGTTCAATTGTCTGCTGCCATGGCTTGTGCTTCCTCCAACACCTAAGCCGTGGGCTCTTCTTCCTCTTCTAGTATTGGCTCTTCAAGCTCAGGTTCAGCGCTAGGTGGATTAGATTCTTGTTGATTCCTCTGCCTTCTCAAAGTCCTCTCAAAATTGTCGTCAAAGTCCAAGATGTGCTCACGAACAAGTTGAGAACTTCGAGTCATAAACTAGTACCTAAAAACAAGAAAAACAAAACAAAGTCAGAAACTAAAACAAAATAAAATAAACGAACAGAACAGAACCAAGGGATTAGCAAAGCTAATCCCCGGCAACGGCGCCAAAAATTTGATGCGATGTAAAACAGCACACAAATTAAACCCTCTTGTTGTCAATTGTAGTAAGGAATGCAAGTAGGGATTGTTCCAGGCCGGGGATTAGGAGGGATCGCTAAAACACTTGAAACTGACTTAAAAACATAAAACTAAGTTTAAAACACTAAACTAGACTCAAAGAATGCAAAACTAGACTCTAATGACTCAAAACAACTACAATGACTCAAAACAGTACAAAACAAGCTAATTAACTCAAAACAGACACTAAGAGTGATTTTGGAGGAAAATTGGTTTTTTCTGGACTCAAAACACTTAAAAACACAAAGTTGGACAGACTGTAACTAGTTTGACACACAAAAGTAAAAGGTGATTGGTTTTGGACGAATTTAAGTAAAAACAAAATATAAACTAGAATTAGACAGATTTGCATGAAATTGGGTGTTTTTGGATGGATGATGGGCTAGCTAGAGGGTTCTTCTCCACACATGACACACTTGCATACAAATCGATTTCCAGTTGTTTCTTTCAATAAACCATGAATCTCAACACCTTAGATTAATGAGGTACGCTTAAATTAACCCTCAGATTTTCCTTATGTCATTGAATTGGACAGAAATAGCGCATCGCAATCAAATTATTCTTCAAACGTTCCCTACATGAAAGCGCATAATAGAGATACAATCAAAGATCATTACGCTCTATGAAAATCATAAGCATTGACAAGACATTCGTAATTATGAAAGCGCATGATACTCCTGCCAGGAATCTACTTAACATGATTGTGACCAGCAACCTTTACTACTAGTGAATATAAGTTCATAACGATTAGGTGAAACTCCCTTATATTCTAGCATTGAATTCATGCATGCAAATTAAGTGTGCAGCCTCAACCCACATACACAAACAAGTTTTAATTCAAACAGTTAAGTAAATTGAATTCACAACTTATGAAATCACAACTGGATGTAATCAATTCATATTGCAAGTATAATCATAGTTTTGAATTCCCCCCTAGCTAATAGGGGTTTAGTTCCTCATGTTTGCAGAACAAAGATTATTGAACTTAAACATTGAAAACAAAAGAAAGATTACACCTAAAAACGTTCCAGCAATCCTAACTCAAATGGCAAGCACGTCCAAAGGCTCTCCGCCTTCCTCTTTGTTGCGGCACAAGGTATGGTTGATGGTTTGAGTGGTGAATTGTATGAGAGAGTGGATAGAAGGCTGAATCGGATGATGGCTGCAACAGATGATAGGAGCATATTTATGCGACTTGGTTAACTTGTATCCTTGCATTTATGTTGTTAGTTCTTAGTTATTTTAGTGTTTTAAGCTATTTTGTGTGTTTGTAGGTTAAAAGGGTTAAAGAGGCAAGAAAGTGCATTTTGGTGCAATTTGGTGCAGTTTTGGGCTTGGAATGGATATCACATGCCTGGAGCAAGGTGGATGGACAAAATTGATATTCAAGAAGGATTAGAAATGTGCTTGAAGACTTAAGTAAAAAATTTTGAAGAAAGGAATCAGTTTAGAAGAAGGAATGTTAGCCAAGTTTCCTGATTTGGTCCTAATCCGAATTTACCTAATTTCCAGCTGCAAGGAGGATCTCAAAATAATTTAGGACACTTAAATAAATGTTCTAGAAGTCCTAAACCTTTCCCTAGAGGGATGCCGCACCTCCTAGCACACTTTCCCTTCCTTGCCGCACAAGGGGGATCCTTTCCTCTCCTATTTTGTGTTGCAAGTCACATTCTCTTTCCTATTTTCTGCCATAAACCACTTTCCCTTTCTCTAAAGATCTTGCCGCATATCCCTTTCCTATTTTCTCTTTAATTTCTAATTGGTACTTATCCTTTTTAACTGTGGGACTAAAATAGCTAAGTTTTAATTCTTTCTTAAACCAAGCCATGTGATAGGAGCATATTTATGTGACTTAGTTAGCTTGTTTCTTGGTAGTTATGTTGTTAGTTCTTAGTTATTTATGTATTTTAAGCTATTTTCGTATGTTTGTAGGTTTAAAGGACTAAAGTGGCAAGAAAGTGCATTTTGGTGCTTTTTGGAGCAGTTTTGGGCATGGAATGGATAACATATGCTTGGAGCAAAGTGGATGGACGAAATTGAAGATCTAAAGAGGCTAGGAATTGATGTGAGAAGTAACTTAACACACAAATTAAACCCTATTGATGATTATTGTAGTAGAGATGCAAGTAGGGATCGTTCTAAACCGGGGATTAACTAGGGATGCTAATCAACACAAATAAGACTCAAAAACACTAAACTAGACTTTATTGACTCAAAACTAACTTAAGACACTAAAAACAGCAAGAAACAATAAAAAAGACTCAAATCTAGACCTAACAATTGGTTTTGATGAAAATAGAACTTAAAAGACTCAAACAACTAAAAGAAAACAGGTTTTGGCTCTAAAAGCAAGACTTAAGAAAAAGGGATTTTGTTTTGACGAAATTGAAACTTTAAAACAGAAACTTGTAAATGATGTGAGAATTAACTTAACACACAAATTAAACCCTATTGATGATTATTGTAGTAGAGATGCAAGTAGGGATCGTTCTAAACCGGGGATTAACTAGGGATGCTAATCAACACAAATAAGACTCAAAAACACTAAACTAGACTCTATTGACTCAAAACTAACTTAAGACACTAAAAACAGGAATAAGCAATCAGAAAGACTCAAATCTAAAGCTAACAATTGGTTTTGACGAAAATAGAACTTATAAGACTCAAACAACTAAAAGAAAATACGTTTTGACTCAATAAACAAGACTTAAGAAAAAGGGATTTTATTTTGACGAATTTGAAACTTTAAAACAGAAACTTATAAAACAACTTTGAAAAGACACAAAATTGGTGAAATAGAATGATGAAAGGCTAGTTAGAGGGTTCCTTCTCCACACATGAAACATATGCATACATTGATTTCCAGTTATTCTTTCGACAAACCATGAATGACAATGCCCCGAATTAATTGGATTGCACTAATTAATTCTCAGGTTTCCCTATATTCATTGAATTGAATGGATAACGCATCACAACCAAATTATTCTTTATCAAGCTCCCTAACTATGAAAAGCATGATAGAGACACGAAACAAAGATCATTAAGCTTTGTGAAAACCATAAGCATTGACAAGGCATTCATAACTATGAAAAGCATGTTACTCTTGCCTAGGATTTACTTAACACAATCGTGACTAACGACTTTTAGTACTCATGAATATAAGTTCATAACGATTAGGTGAAATTCCCTTATACTCTAGCATCAAATTCATGCATGTAAACTAAGTATGCATCCTTAATCAACACACAAGAACAAGTTCTTAATAAAACAGATAAGTAAACCACATCCACGATTCATGAAATCATAACTAGAGGAAATCAATTCATATAAAACATATGTCCATGGCTTCGAATTCACCTCTAACTAAAAAGAAATTAGTTCCACATGTCTAACATAATTGAAAAGCAAATTAAATTAAACATTGAACCAAAACTAAAGGTAGAAAGAACCAGAAACGTCCCAGCCCTCCAAGGGCAAATTTCGAACCCCCTTTGAATGGCTAAGCACGCATAAATCTCCAAGACTTCTCCAAGAAACCTGCGGCACTCTCTCTAAAACTCTCTCTGAAATAGATGGATGTGTATATGGGTGCGTAACCTTGCAGAAAAATATGTTTTCCTATATATAAGCATAGGGCACGGCAAGGGTCTATAGGAGAAGGATTAGGTTAGGATAAGATAAGATAAGGTTAGTTTCGATAAGATAAGGTTGGATAAAGTTGTGGATAATGTTCCTTCTTTTTAGCTGATTCCTTATCTTCAATGTTTGAATTAATTTCTTCAACTCTTTTGCACATTCCTAGCCTCCTTTAACCTTCAAATTCGTCCATTCCTTGTGCTTCATATGCATACACTGTTGGAAATGTGCCCTAAAACTAATCATATGATGATACTTTACGGACATTTCACATGTTAAACTAATCTAGTTTAATATAAAGGGCAAAGATTATTGTTTTAAGCCGTCTCATATAAATGTTATATGCTTAAACGATAAGTCCAAGGAATATGTAATAGGGAGAATGTGATCTAAAGAAGTTAGATTCATGAGACCATTCTCTTTTGAATACATATCCTAAAAGTTCCTGATCATAGGATTGCCAATTGGGCATTACAGTCCTTTAAGATCAGTACGTCCTATGTCTTCTCTTAGGGAGAGTGACTGGTCTCAAGTCAATGGTGTGACTGACACCAAGACAAGTACGTAGGTGCTCAATAGAGAATGAGTCCACTGAACGCGATCAACGAGGAGTTCTCATACTCATGTCACATGAGAACTCCTGGTTGGGATAATGCAAAGTAGTCCCTTGACCTGAGGCATCATAGTTGTCTTGTGGTTAGGTCCTTGATCTTTGGCTATGTCAAAGTCACTCCATCAGAGGGTGTCCATGGCATAGTTGGGGTTAAGCCACTTAGCCATGGAGGCAAGTGAATGCGCAACAAGGGATCTCTAACCTTCAAACGTTGAGGGAGAATACTCTATGATATGATTTAGAATCTCTGGCCAGAGTATGAATGAGATTTAGGAAGTTGTTCCAAATCACATTCAAGGTAATCATATAAGTAACAGAATCACATTGGATAGTAGACATGAATAAACTATTAAACCAAACAATGTGGTCAAGAGTATTGTATTAGAGAAATACCGTATTGCATTGTAATCACAAACTGAATAGGTTCTCCAACCTCTTCTGATTAGCTTGGGTAGCCATGACATACTGCTAGGTGTCACTCATGGCTTGTGGAAGCCCTGAAGATGTATAATCACTAAAGGGAGAATTGAAAGTAAGTTTCAATTCACAATCGATTAGTAAGAGTTCTAATTGCCCACTGCCTCGCTAAAAAGAACCTAATGGATCGCACACCGTGTAAGGTAATGATTGAAGGATATTACGAAGATGAGTAAGGATAATTAAATGGTTTAATTATTTATGGCTAGGATTAATTAATATGTTAATTAATCAAATGAATAAGTTCGTTTTAGACCTCGGGTTAGTTTTGGGGCTCATGGCCCAATGGGCTTCGAATGTCAAGCCCATTAACTTAAGTTGTATGACAACTTAAATGACTTGAGATTTAAAAGGGCCCAAACAGCCCAATGCCTATGGTAGGCCGGCCATGTGATGAAAAATAGGGTTTTGTTCTTTTAGTCACTTAAGTGAAGTGACTATATAAAGAACTTTATAGCCAAAATTCATTTAGGGTTTCTTTTGGAGAAAATTGGAGAGAACATGTCTCTCCCTTTCTCTCTAGGAGGCCGGCCCCCTTGGAGGGGTTTAGCTAGCAATCCTTCCTCCTCCAAGGTCACTCATCTTCTTCCTTCACCATCCTTGGTGTCGAAAATTAGAGGTCTCCTACCTTGGGGACTTTTGGAGAATCAATTCTTCCATCCATATCCATGGAGCCAAGGAGCAAGGAGACAAAGGAAAGAAGGCCTTCACATGGGTGATTAACCTTTGCTAAGCAAAGAGGTGCTTCAAAGGTATAAAAGTTTCTCAACTCCTTTCTATAAGATTTGAGTTGAGTCTTGGTTCACCATAACTACTAGGCTTTGAATTTCATGGGTAATGTTTTGTTTTGAGTGCATACAAGCATGATTCCGCCTTTAAATGTTAATTGCATGCCATAGATGTTGCTCAAATGAACATGTTTTTCACAAATTTTTCTTCATACACTCCATTCCAGCCCAATTTTGCTCTAAAATGCACCAAAATGCACTTTCTTGCTAACTTTGCCAATTAAACCTACAAACACACGAAAATAGCTTAAATCACTATAATAAACAATAACTAACTATGTAAATGCAAGAAAACAAGCTAACTAAGTCACATAAATATGCTTCTATCAAATTCCACCACACTTAGCTTTTGCTAGTCCTCGAGCAAAACAATGAAACAAAACATAACCTAAACCATCCAACGTTCGCCTCAGGGATTTCCAATGGAACATGACATGTTAAAAACCACTACTTACATAGATTTTAGCCATCCCTACCCTCGAACTCATACCTAATCGCAGTTGCCACCCACTAGCTCTCATTTAATCAATTAAAACATTGTTTTGAATGTAGTAACATGCCTTAGAGAATCCCTCAATTCCTCACAAGATATACACTTTTTTTTCACACAGATTTTCTGACTACACTCCTTACACTAGGTATATGTGAGAAGATTGATGTAAACAAGAAAACTAATACTCACATATGTTTAAAACAAAGAAGGCATTTTCTGGAATTATTAATACATGTATATGATCTCATGAACGGAATGCTACTACTTAGACGCGAGAACTAGGGATACCATATGTTCATAACAATCCCAAACTCCACATTATTGAAACACAAAACAAGCAAGATTGAAGTCTAAGGGTTGTAACGGGGCTAAGGGTGTTGGCTAACAAAGAGAGGTAAAGGATAAACGAAAGTTCTTAAAGAAATAGTAGCAAAGAAATGAAATCAACACTTAAAATTCACTTTTGATTGCAGAAATCAACTCTAAACACAAAGGGAAGATTCAAACATCACTTAGGGTCGAATTCAAACTTTTTGGACCCTTTCTTCAACAACCAACATTTGTGAGATGTTTCTCACTTATTTGGAGCTTTTTCTTTCTTTTTCACAACTTTTCCTTCTTTTTTTTTTTTTTCTTTCCTTTTTTTCTACCCATGCCCTTCTTGTTTATTTTGGCACACAAAATCGTACAACCTTCCCCCACACTTGTTTTTCTGCAATTTGTAGATCAAAAGGAATCCCTCTAAGTTATGCTTTACTATCCTTTAAGAACAAAGGTATGGATAGTCCTATTCTAGGCTAGGTAAGTATAATGTGGTTAACAAAGAACATAGGCTAAACAAGGCTCAAAGGGGTTAAACCTACAAAACATATGAAAAAGGGGGTGCGGCTGTTTGGCTCTGGTTTAACTAACAACTTCATCTTCTTATTTGTTATGCTAATCAATTTCATGTTTTGAACGAAACGAACATGACTTCTAGTATTTGGAACTAAATGATGAAATGCATTCTAAGTAACAACCAAGCAAAGAATGATGAGATCATGCAACAACTTTAGAAAACAAGAATGTCAAGATTAATAACTCTCCAAATAAAGTATAGGCTCAAGTCTCTCAGGGTTGTAGCGTTAGTTTGAGTTAGTTCCTTCAAGCATGTTACAAAAACCTTTTTTTTTTCCTTGTGATTACATGTGAATTCGTAAATGACAACTACAACTAAGCATTAACCAAATAGCATATCAAACTTCCATCCATGTTTGTAACTTTCTTTAATAGTCATGCAATTAAAAACCAAATCCTCATCATTGTGTTGGAAGGTACCCTAAGACGCGACACACAAAAACAACTTAAAAACGACTTTTTTGGTATTTTTCAAAACTTATTTCGAATTTTTTTTGTAAATTTTCGTATTTTTCTTTCAAGACACATAAAAACACTTCAAAACACACTAAAAACACTCAAAATCGTATTTTTCTTTCAAGACACATAAAAACACACTAAAAACACTCAAAAACAGTGAAAAACAACTTTAGAAGTGATGGGTGATAAAATCCCACGAATTTGCAATGAAAACACTTTGTTTACCCCCTCTTAAACCAAACATTGTCCTCAATGTTTCAAACATAGACTCACACACAAACAAGCAAACAAACAACTAACAAACATGACAAATATGGCAAAGTAAAAGCAATAAAGAGTACGGTTTAGAAACGTAAATCTGGTTGTGGAGCCGGAGACTCCTAGGTCTTCTTTATTTGAATGCATGGGTTGCCTCCCAAGAGGTGCTTGGATAGGGCCCACGGCATGGAGGGGTACATCCTCCACAACATGCTTCTCAAAACATCCATACATTGGATCTATAAAAGCCATTGGATAGTGATCCTTCCTGATTGTGGCGTTGAGCTTCATAAAGTCAATGAAAAGTGTCCCACCACCTTGAATTCGATTAGGTACCTGCACCAAAGAAGGTAACAACCTATTAGTCGAAATGGGAATCGAAATTAGAGGAAGAGACTCACCAATGTATTGCGATGAAGTGGCAACACTGTCAACAGATGCACAAGGGGTGCTCTCGGCTAGATTTGGGGGTTTGAGGGTTGTGGCCTTGCAATTCTTGTAATCCACTCTAATTCCCTATTCGTTGGTGATTCGAAATGCATCATTCTTGATTGGAGCTGAATGTTCCTGCCCTTTATTTTCAATTACATCAAGAAACTAACGTTTCAAAACGCTTGTAATATGCTAGAAACGACTCCCCTTGGTTTTGTTGGATGCCACTAATTCTCTTCCTCGAGAGAATGACTCGTGAGGTTGGGAAAAACTTCTCCAAGAATGCTCATTTCATGCTCTCCCAAGAAGTAACCGTTCCAGGTTGATGTGATGTAAAACAGCACACAAATTAAACCCTTTTGTTGACAATTGTAGTATAGATGCAAGTAGGGATCGTTCTGGACCGGGGATTAGGTGGGATTGCTAATCTACACTAAACTGACTTAAAAACACAAAAACAAACTTAAAAACACTTAACAAGACTCACAAGACTCAAAACAAACGTAAAAGACTCAAAACAGCTTAAAACAACCAAATAGACTCAAAGCAGACACTAAAGAGTTATTTGGACAAATTTAAGACTAGTAAGACTCAAAACACTTAAAAAACACAAGTTTAGACATATTCTAACTAACAGACACAACCAAGTAAAGGGGGATTGGGTTTTGGACGAAATAAAAGTAAAAACAAACAGATTGTAAACTTAGACAAAGTTCGGATGAAATTGGGTGAATTGATGGATGATGGGCTAGCTAGAGTCTCGTTCTCCACACATGACATGTATGCATTGAGATACAATCATAATAGAGATACAATCAAAGATCATTACGTTCAATGAAAATCATAAGCATTGACAAAGCACTTGCAACTATGACGTCATGTCACTTCTACTAGGAATTGAACTTAACGCGATCGTCACTAGCGACCTTCACTACATATGAATATAAGTTTGTAACGATTATGTGAAACTCTCTTATACTCTAGCATCAAATTTATGCATGCCAATTAAGTGTCGACCCTCAATCAACAAACACAAATAAGTTATCAATCAAACAGTTAAGCCAATTGCATTTACGATTCAAGAATTCATAACTTGAATTTATCAACTCAAATTGCACACATAATCATGGGTTTGAAATCACCCCTAGCCAAGAGGGATTTAGCCACTCATGTTCACAGCAAAACAAAAGGAAAAGAAATTAAACATTGTAAATATAGAGCGAATTACACCTAGAATGCTCCAACAATCAAGCTCGAACATCCAAGAGTCCTTCCTTCTTTCTCCTTGCTGCGGCACAAAGGTGGGTGAAGTGTATGGGATATGTTTTGGGGTCAGGAATATGTTTTAGGTTGAATGGGAGTTGCGGCCAGGGTGTAGAGATGGCTGGGAATTTGTAGATTAGTGTAAGGTTGTGTGAATTGGTGAATGGTCTCCCTAAGGCTGCGGCATGACTTAGTATTTAAAGGACAAGGCTCCAAATTAAATTAGGTAATCAGGAATTATTCTAAAACTTAAAGGAAATAGGAAATTAGAACCAAAATCCCAAGGAAATAGGTAACAAGGTGCGGCTGAGAGGGAAAGGGCAAGGGAATACCTTGCAAGGCAAGGAAAAAGGGTTTCCTTGCTGATTTAGGTGCAGCAAAGGTCCTAATTCTAAAGGGAATGAGTTATCTTGTGCGGCAAGGTAAAGGATGTGAAGGCAAATGTGCGGCTGGATCCTAAGGGATAAGGGAATTATTTTGCAATGTCCTAAGGGGAAAAGGAAAGGTTTTTACATGGTTTAGGGATAAGGAAACATGGCAAGGGGCAATGTTGTACGAGGGGAGACAAGGAGGGAACACAAAGAGGACAAGGCGCCACCTTTGTAGGAGTGGGTCAATTTGTGTTTTTCTTTGTCTTCCAGGCTTCCAAACTGATTTCTCTTGACTTCTAGCACCTTTCTAGCCTCTTTTGGTCTTCAATTTCATCCACCCACCTTGCTCCATGCATATACAATCCATTCTAAGCTCAATTTTGCTCTAAAAGGCTCCAAATTGCACCTTTTTGCATACTTTGTCCTTCAAACCTGAAATTGCACCAAAAATGACTTTAAACACTAAAATAACTAAGGAATGGCAACATAAATGCATGAAAACAAGCTAGCTAAGTCGCATAAATATGCTCCTATCAAATTCCCCCACACTTAGCTTTTGCTAGTCCTCGAGCAAAACGAAACAACAAATTAAAACCAAGTAAACAAAACACACTCTAATCCTTCCAACATTTTCCTCAAGGATTTCCAACGCACATGACATGTTAAAAATCATCATTCCCACACATTTTAGTCAACTTAACACTTGAGCACATACTTAATCACAGTCACCACTCACTAGTTCACATTTAACCAATTAAAACGATGTTTTGAATGTAGTAACATGCCTTAGAGAATTCCCTCAATTCCTTACTAGATATGCACTCAATTTTCACTCAGATTTTCTGACTACACACTCTACACTAGGTATATGTGAGAAGATTGATGTAAACATGAAAACTAGTACTCACATATGTTATAACAAAGAAAACAATTTCTGGAGTTAATAAGCATGTTTAGATATGATCTCATGAATGGAATGCTACGACCTAGATGTGAGAACCAGTGACACCATATGCTCATACCAATTTCAAACTCCACAAATTGAAACACACAACACTCAAGATTGAAGTCAAGGGTTGTAACGGGGCTTGGGGGTAATGGCTAACAAAGAAAGGATAGGGATAACAAACGTTCTTAAAGTGATAACAAGCAAAGTAATGAAATTGACACTTGGAATTCACTTTTGGAATGCAGAAATGAACTTTTAAACACAAAGGGAGATTCAAGCAACACTTAGGGCTGAATTCAATGTTTTGGACCCTTTCTTCAACAAACAACACTTTCAAACTCTTTTTCTCATAATTTTCAACTCTTTTTCACTCTTTTCACAACTTTTCTTTTTTTCTTTTTCTTTTTCCATGAATTTTCTTTTCTTTTGAAACACAAAATGTAGAACTGAGCTTAAAACAACCAATCATTCCCCCACACTTGATTTTCTGCATAATGTAGATCAAAAGGAATTCATTCTAAGTCATGCTTCATTATCCTTTAAGAGCAAAGGGTATGGATAGTCCTAATCTAGGCTAGGTAAGGATAATGTGGTTAACAAAGAACATAGGCTAAACAAGGCTCAAACGGGGTTAAACCTACAAGACATATGAAGTAAAAGGGTACGGCTGTTTGGCTGTGGTGGCAACTAAACAACTTCATCTTGTTTATGTGTTATGCAAATCAATGTCATGCTTTGAATGATACGGGCATGAGTTCTAGTATTTGGAACTATAATGATGAAAATGCATTCTAAGTAGCAACCAAGTAAAGAATAATGAGATCCTGCAACGACTTTAGAAAACAAGAATGCACAGAATATTAACTCTCCAAAGAACGTTTTAAGCTTAAGTCTCACAGGGTTGTAGCTTTAATTTGAGTTCCTTCCTTCAAGCATGTTACAAAAACTGATTTTTCCTTTATGATTGCATGTGAATTCATAAATTATAACCACAACCAAGCATAAACCAAAGAGTAAATCAAACTTTCATCCATGTTTATAACTCTTTTTAACAGTCATGTAATTAAAAACCAAATCCTCATCATTGTGTTGGAAGGTACCCTAAGACACAAACAAACACACAAAAACAACTCTTTTTGGGTTTTTCAAAACAATTTTTCAAATTTTTATGAGATTTTCGGATTTTTTCGGATTTTTATGTCAAGACACACTAAAACACTCCAAAACAGCTTAAAAACACTTAAAAACAGCAAGGAACAACTTTTGAAGTAATGGGTGATAAAATCCCACGAATTTGCATCAAAAACACTTATTTACCCCCCCTCCCCACACTTAAAATAAACATTGTCCTCAATGTTGCAAGCATATAAATTCACACAAAAACAAGCAAACTAACAAACAACGAATAAACAAACTAAACATGGCAGAATAGAAACAACAACAAAGAGAAGGGTTTAGGAACGCAAATCTGGAATTGGAGTGATTCCTAGGTCTTCCTTAGTTGAATGCATGGGTTGCCTCCTAAGAAGCGCTTGCTTTAACGTCTTGCAGCCGGACGAAGAACTCATTCACTCCCCATTGGAGCCCACGGCTTCGAGAGAGATCTCCTCCACAACCTGCCCTTCAAAGTTCTCATACAGTGGATCGATGAATGGAAGGGGATAGTGATGTTTGCTGATTGGTGCGTTGTGTTCCCTAAGGTTTATTGAAATTCGCCCACCATCGGGGATTTACTTGGGTACTTGGACCAAAGAAGGGAACCACCTATCAATTTTAATGGGAATTGGATTTGGATTAGGGGACTTACCTACGTGCTGTGATGAAGTGGCAGCACTGTGAACATTTGTCCCCGTAATACTTTCGACCAATTTGGGCACTTTGAGGGCAGTGGCTGTATGGTCCTTGTGCTCCACTCCAATTCCCTCGTTTTGTATGGTTCTTGATGCATCCTTTGTGCTTGGTGCTGAACGGTCCAGCCCTATCTTTTTTATTTAATCAATGGCAAAACAAGAATGAACAACGTTAGGATTCTCAACAGACTTTGAAACATTAAATTTAATCTTATCACTACCAAACTTCATAGTTAACGTCCTCTTGGCCACATCAATCTTGGTTTGGGCTATTTTCTTGAAAGGTCTTCCAAGTAGAATCGGCATTCGGGAAGAATGAGCCGACTCTTCCATCTTAAGCACATAGAAATCAGCCGGAAAAATTCAGTGATTGACCTGCACTAAAACATCTTCCAAAACTCCCTTTGGATAGGCATTAGATCGATCGACCAATTGTATAATCACACCATCATTTTTCAACTCGCCTAAGTCCATAGATGCATAAATTGAATATGGCATGACATTTATAGATGCACCTAAGTCTAACATGGCAGATTCAAAACGAGTATTGCCAATAACATAAGGAATTGTAAAACTGTTGGGATCTTTGCACTTAGGAGGTAATTTTCGTTGCAAAACGGCTGAGACATTCTCACTTACTCTTACCACTTCTTTGTTCGAAGCCCTCTTTCTTGTAATGCACAACTCCTTCAGGAACTTAGCATACTTGGGGACTTGTTTAATTGCATCTAGAAGTGGAATATTGACTTGCACCTTCCTAAATGTGTCCAAAATGTCCTTTTCACTTTCCTCCTTCTTTGTTTGCATGAATCTGCGAGGAAAGGGTGCTCGGATGGAATAAGGTTAGAATTAACATAATTTGAACCCAACTTACCTGTGATGGACGATTTAGGAATGCTAGGAGTGCACGGTAAGGTTGTTTCCTTCCTTGCCGTGGGTGTGTGTTGGACATCCTCTTCTTGTTACAGCTTCTCGTCCTCCGTTTGGGCAGATTTTGATGCTTGGGGGTCCGTTCCAACTGCTTTTCCACTTCTCAACATAATGGCCTTGGCGGATTCAAATCATCCCCTTGGATTCACAATGGTTGTGCTAGGCAGTTTGCCTTGCTCTTTGAATTGCCCCATGAACTCCGCCATTTGGCCCATTTGTTTCTTCAACTCATCCACCTCCTTAGCTTGATTGAGCATTGTTTTGGTTTGATTTTGCTGCCCCTGCACCAAAGAGGTTAGTAATTGAACAACTTGATCATTATCCATGGATGTACCTGAATTAGTTTGAGCAGGTTGTGGTTGAGGTTGCGTTGGCGCGTAGGGCCATGGGTGTATCCCAAGGGGTGTTGGCCGAATTCCTTGAGGTTGTTGAGACTCCTTCCACTTGAAATTTGGATGATCATGCCATCTCGGATTGTAAGTGTTGGCATATGGATCATATCGGGGCTGATTTGGGCCTTGATCGTCAATGGCGTTTGCACTTTTCTATCCACCATTCTCAATCAATTGAGGACACTTCTCAGATTGGTGGCCTTGAATAGAGCATACGCCATACACACTGGGGGACATTCCTTGCGTTTTGCATCCTTCCATAAACTACGAAAACATAGAAGTAAGGTTAGTTATTTGAGATTGCAAATCAGAAACAGAACTTACCTCATTTACTTGCTGCCGTGGGAGGTCTCTTTGCCCAACACCTTCATATTGTTGTGCATTATGGGCTCGGTTTACAATTAGAGTTTTTGCAGCCACCGGAGTCTTGTCGACCAACGCACCACCCGCTGAAGCATCTAGCATTTAGCGTTCAATGGGGAGGAGTCCTTCGTAGAAATATTGAATGAGCAGCTTCTCCTTCATTTGATGCTGTGGACATGAAGCAACAAGAGTTTTAAAACATTCATAATAAGCTGGAAACGATTCAGCTTGATTTTGTTAGATGCCACTAATCCGTTTCCTCAAGAGAATGACTCTTGAAGTTGGGAAAAATTTCTCCAAGAATGCTCGTTTCATGCTCTCCCATGAAGTAACTGTTTCGGGTGCCAATTCATACAACCAATCCTTAGCCTTGTCCACAAGTGAGAATGGAAAGGCTTTCATCATTAATATGCTGCCATCAACATTGACTGGGGTCATGCTTGAACAAACCACTTCAAATTCCTTCACGTGCTTGTTTGGATCCTCCATGAATAGCCCATGGAACTTTGGAATGTGGTGTAGCAAGCTTGACTTCAATTCAAACTCCTCGGTCTTTCCTTGAGCTGCCGTGGGATATTGAATGCATAGGGGTGTGGCATTGTCCAATCCTGAGGCAGAAAGCTCCTTGATTGTTCGGTTGTCCGCTGCCATGACTTGTATTTCCTCCACAACTTGTGTCGTGGGCTCTTCTTCCTCCTCAATTGGATGTTCTTCAAGCTCAGGTTTAGGATTAGAATTAGGTGGGCTAGGTTCTGGTCCTTTCTTCTTCCTTCTCAAAGTCCGTTCAAAATCGTCGTCAAATTCCAAGATGTTTTCACGAACAGGTTGAGAGCTTCGAGTCATAATTAGTACCTAAAAACAGGAAACAAAACAAATTCAGAATCTTAAACAAAAACAAACGAAAAAGAAACAAGGGAATAGCAAAGTTGCTAATCCTCGGCAACGGCGCCAAAAATTTGATGCGATGTAAAACAGCACACAAATTAAACCCTCTTGTTGACAATTTTAGTATATATGCAAGTAGGGATCGTTCTGGACCAGGGATTAGGAGGGATTGCTAATCTACACCAAACTGACTTAAAAACACAAAAACAAACTTAAAAACACTTAACAAGACTCACAAGACTCAAAACAAACGTAAAAGACTCAAAACATACGCTAGAGAGTTATTTGGACGAATTTAAGACTAGTAAAACTCAAAACACTAAAAAAACACAAGTTTAGACAGATTCTAACTAATAGACACAACCAAGTAAAGGGGGATTGGGTTTTGGACGAAATTAAAGTAAAAACAAACAGATTGTAAACTTAGACAAAGTTTGGACGAAATTGGGTGAATTGATGGATGATGGGCTAGCTAGAGGCTCTTTCTCCACATATGACATGTATGCAAACGACTCAATTTCCAGTTACTCCTTCATTGAATTATGAACGACAATGCCCCAAATTAATCGTGACATCACTAATTAACCCTCAGATTTTCCTTGTATTATTGGATTGGATGACATCATTCGACAACCCAAAGCATTCTTCAAAAGTTCCCTACATGACATCATAATAGAGATACAATCAAAGATCATTACGTTCAATGAAAATCATAAGCATTGATAAAGCACTTGCAACTATGACATCATGTCGCGTATGCTAGGAATTGAACTTAACGCGATCGTGACTAGTGACCTTCACTACATATGAATATAAGTTTGTAACGATTATGTGAAACTTTCTTATACTCTAGCATCAGATTTATGCATGCAAATTAAGTGTCGACCCTCAATCAACAAACACAAATAAGTTATCAATGAAACAGTTAAGCCAATTGCATTCACGATTCAAGAATTCATAATTGGAATTTATCAACTCAAAT
Source organism: Heteromeles arbutifolia (assembly GCA_024362995.1). Taxonomy (NCBI): domain Eukaryota; kingdom Viridiplantae; phylum Streptophyta; class Magnoliopsida; order Rosales; family Rosaceae; genus Heteromeles; species Heteromeles arbutifolia. Next base: position 15,265,491 of record JANCRC010000008.1, on the reverse strand, counting down.
TGCACACATAATCATGGCTTTGAAATCACCCCTAGCCAAGAGGGATTTAGCCACTCATGTTCACATTAAAACGAAAGGAAAAGAAATTAAACATTGTAAATATAGAGCGAATTACACCTAGAATGCTCTAACAATCAAGCTCGAACATCCAAGAGTCCTTCATTCTTTCTCCTTGCTACGGCACAAAGGTGGGTGAAGTGTATGGGATATGTTTTGGGGTAAGGAATATGTTTTAGGTTGAATGGGAGTTGCGGCCAGGGTGTAGAGATGGCTGGGAATTTGTAGATTAGTGTAAGGTTGTGTGAATTGGTAAATGGTCTCCCTAAGGCTATGGCATGACTTAGTATTTAAAGGACAAGGCTCCAAATTAAATTAGGTAATCAGGAATTATTCTAAAACTTAAAGGAAATAGGAAATTAGAACCAAAATCCCAAGGGAAATATGTAACAAGGTGCGGCTGAGAGGGAAAGGGCAAGGGAATGCCTTGCAAGGCAAGGAAAAAGGGTTTCCTTGCTGATTTAGGTGCAGCAAAGGTCCTAATTCTAAAGGGAATGGGTTATCTTGTGCGGCAAAGTAAAGGATGTGAAGGGAAAGGTGCGGCTGGATCCTAAGGGATAAGGGAATTGTTTTGCAATTTCCTAAGGGGAAAAGGAAAGGTTTTTACGTGGTTTAGGGATAAGGAAACATGACAAGGGGAAATGTTGTACGAGGGGAGACAAGGAGGGAACACAAAGGGGACAAGGCGCCACCTTTGTAGGAGTGGGTCAATTTGTGTTTTTCTTTGTCTTCCAAGCTTCCAAACTGATTTCTCTTGACTTCTAGCACCTTACTAGCCTCTTTTGGTCTTCAATTTCGTCCACCCACCTTGCTCCACGCATATACAATCCATTCCAAGCTCAATTTTGCTCTAAAAGGCTCCAAATTGCACCTTTTTGCATAATTTGTCCTTCAAACCTGAAATTGCACCAAAAATGACTTTAAACACTAAAATAACTAAGGAATAACAACATAAATGCATGAAAACAAGCTAGCTAAGTCGCATCAGTTTCTCCACACATGACACATATGCATACACATCGATTTCCAATTACTCTTTCAATAAACCATGAACGTCAACGCCCCAAGTTAATCGTGAATGCACAAATTAACCATCAGATTTTCCTAAAGTCATTGAATTGGATGAACACATCTGCAACCAAATTATTCTTCAATAGTCCCCTACATGAACGCATAATAGAGATACATATCAAACATCATTAAGTTCTATGAAAATCATAAGCATTGACAAGGCATTCGTAACTATGAATGCATGATACTCCTGCCAGGAATTCCCTTAACACAATCGTTTATAAGCGACCTCCACTACTTGTAAATATAAGTTGGTAACTATTAGGTGAAACTCCCTTATATTCTAGCATCAAATTCATGCATGCAAACTAAGCGGGCCCTCTTAATCAACATACAAGAATAAGTTATCAATCAAGCAATGATAGGAGCATATTTATGCGACTTAGTTAGCTTGTTTTCATGCATTTACGTTGTTAGTTCTTAGTTAATTTTGTATTTTAAGCTATTTTCGTGTGTTTGTAGGTTCAAAGTGTCAAGATGGCAAAAAGAAGCAATTTGGAGCATTCTAGAGCACTTTTGGGCCAATATTGGGTAGTGCAAGCATGGAGGCAAGTTGATGGACGAAATTGAAGATATAAAGGCTTGAAATTAGCTAAGAAGATGGAAGAAAGAAGTCAAAGATAAAGAAGATAAGGAATCAGCTCAAAAGAAGGACAATTATCCAAAACATTATCCAAAACAACCTTATCTTATCTTACCCAATCCTTATCTTATCTTACCTTATCTTATCCTAATCTTATCCTAACCTATTTTCTTCAGTTTAGGGGACTTAAAACCTGATTTCTAGAAGTCTTATCCATTCCCCTACAAAAGTGGCGCCCCAAACTCTTCTAGAAACCCCAAAATCTGCCCAGAAACACATTCTTTCTAGAAGCCTAAAAATTTGGCGCCTCCCTCCTTTCTAGAAGGTCTTTTCCTTGCCTTGCAAGGCTCCCTGCCTTATCCCTTTGTGCCGTGCCTTCTCACTTCCATTCCCTCTTGGATTCTGACTTATTAAGCCTTTTCCTTGTGGATTTGGGTTCTACAAATCTTTTTCAGAAATCAATTGGGCCACAATCCTTTTTCCTAATGGATTCACAATTTCTGCCACACCTAGGGCCCTAATTCCTTGTTTATACTGAGTCCTAGCCCTAATCTGATTACCCTAGGGTTTGTGGTGCCTATATATACAAGTTTAGAGGGTTGCCGCAGGTTTCACCCCCTCCATATACATCATTCACGCCAGAAATCACCCACCACTCTCTGCTGCACCTTTCCCTCACCATTCTCCATAGTTTCTGACCTAATTCACCCTCTGCCGCACCATACCATCCAACCACCCCATATACATTTAGAAAACCATACTTTGCCGCAGAGAAGAGAAGAGAAGGCTTGCCGTGCAACCATTGGAGTTTCTTGGAGTTCTTTCTTCTCTTGTTTGATCTTTATGTTTAATTTAACTTGCTTTTCAATTATGTTGAACATGTGGAACTAATTCCGTTGTAGTTAGAGGTGGAATCAAAGCCATGGACATGTGTTTGATATGAATTGATTACCTTCAGTTATTGTTGCATAAATTGTGAATGTGTTTTACTTATCTGTTTTATGAAGAACTTGTTTTTGTGTGTTGATTAAGGAGATCTACTTGGTTTGCATGCATGAATTTGATGCTAGGATAAGGGAATTTAACCTAATCGTTAGGAACTTATATTCACAAGTAGTAAAGATTGCTAGTCACAATTGTGTTAAGTAAATCCTAAGCAAGAGTAACATGCGTATTCCATAGTTATGAATGGCTTGTCAATGTTTATGATTTCCATGAACTTAATGATCTTTGATATGTATCTCTATCATGCGTATTACATAGTTAGGGAACTTGATAAGAATAATTTGGTTGTGATGCGTTATCCATTCAATTCAATGAACTTAGGGAAATCTGGGAATTGATTAGTGCAATACAATTAATTCAAAGCATTGTCATTCATGGTTTATCGAAAGAATAACTGGAAATCAATTCATATGCATATGTTCATGTGTGGAGAGGAACCCTCTAACTAGTTTTCACCCCTGAATTCACCTTTATCTCTTTCAATTGACTTTGTTTGCTTAAATCTGCTTAGTTTTGCTTAATTCGTCCAAAAAACCCCCTAGTTCTTAATTGAGTCTTAGTTTGTTTAAATTCGTCCAAATCTGTCCCCTTTTAGTGTTTTGAGTCTAACTAGTCCAAAAGTCATCCAATTCACCCCTTAGAACCTGTTTTGAGTCTGTTTAAGTTAGTTTTGTTGTTTTGAGTCTATTTAGCCTGTTTTGAGTCTCTAGTGTCTAGAATCTGTCTAGTTGAGTTTTATTTGTTGTTTTAAGTTTGTTTTGGTTTGTTTGAGTCAAGTTAGGTTGTTTTAAGTTGTTTGAAGTTAAAATTCGTTCAGATTGACCCATAGTACCTGTTTTCATTGTCTAGAGTCCAGTTTTAGTGTTTTAGAGTTTAATTTGTATAGATTAGCATCCCTTCTAATCCCCGGCCTTAAACGATCCCTACTTTCATATACTACATCGATAGGGTTTTAATTTGAGTGTCAAGTAATTCTCACATTAAATTTTGGCGCCGTTGCCGGGGATTAGCAAACTTGCTAATCTCCCTAGTTTCTGCCGTGTATTTTAACTTGTTTATGTTTCTGTTTTGCTTAGTTTTCTGATTTTAACTTGCTAATCTCCTTAGTATGACTCGAAGTTCTCAACCCGTTCACACACATATCTTGGAGTTTAATGACGATTTCGAGTGAGATTTGAGAAGGAAGAGGAAGCACCCAGAACCTGGTCTACTTAGTTCAAGTTCTAATTCCGAATCTGAAGTTGAAATTGAAGAGGATTTGGAAGAGGAGCACGACATGGCTGCAGATAACCGAACAATCAAAGAACTTTCAGCCTCGGGATTGGACAATGCAACCCCTTTATGCATTCAGTATCCTAGGGCAGCCGAGGGTAAGACTGACGAATTCGAATTGAAGTCTAGCTTTTTGCACCTCATCCCCAAATTCCACGGGTTGTCTATGGAAGATCCGAACAAGCACTTGAAGGAATTTGAAGTGGTTTGTTCAAGCATGACCCCTGTTCATGTTGATGGGAGTATATTGAAGATGAAAGCCTTTCCATTCTCTCTTTTGGAAAAGGCTAAGGATTGGCTCTACGAACTAGCACCTGGAACCGTTACTTCGTGGGAAAGCATGAAGCGCGCATTCTTAGAGAAATTTTTCCCAACTTCAAGAGTCATTCTCTTGAGGAAAATGATAAGTGGCATTCAACAAAACCAAGGGGAATCGTTTCCAGCCTATTATGAGCGTTTCAAGGCGCTTGTTGCTTCTTGTCCACAACACCAAATGAAAGAAGAGTTTCTCCTCCAATATTTCTATGAAGGACTTCTCCCCATTGAGAGACAAATGCTTGATGCTTCAGCGGGATGAGCTTTGGTTGACAAAACACCCGTGGCTGCCAAGACTCTAATTGCAAATCGAGCCTTGAATGCGCAACAATACGAAGGAGTTTGACAGAGAGAAGGGCCACGGCAACAACAAATGAATAAGGTAAATGCAATTGTAGAATCACAATCTCAAATAGCTAATCTCACTCTTCTTTTGTCACAGGTTGTGGATGGAACCAAAGCACAAGGGCCGGCCATCTATGTAGGGACATCTCAACGATCAATGCCCTCAATTGATTGAGAATGGAGGGTGGGAAACTGCCCAAGCCGTGGGTTTTCAAGGCCAAACCCAACAAAGACACGACCCATACTCAAACACATACAATCCAGGATGGAGAGATCATCCAAACTTCAAGTGGAGAGACTCTCAACAAGCACAGCCACAAAGTGGATTTAGACAGCCCCCTGGATGTTTCCAAGGCCGTATGCAGCCCCACAACCTCAACCAACTTCGGCCCAAACTAATTCAGGTTCGTCGTTAAATAATGATAAAATTCTTCAAGTACTAACCTCTTTGACACAGGACGTGCAGAGCATAAAAAATCAAGCTAAAGAGGTGGACGAATTGAAGAAACAAATGGGGCAAATGGCTGAATTCATGGGCCAATTCCGAGAACAAGGCAGATTGCCTAGTTCAACCGTTGTTAATCCTAAAGGAGGATTTGAAACCGCCCAAGCAATCACGTTGAGAAGTGGTAAGCAGGTTGGAACTGATTCACAACCATCTAGATCAAGTCAAGAAGAGGACAAGAAGCTGCAATTGGAGGAGGATGAATCACCCAAACCCACGGCAAAGAATGCACAATCCTTGCCGCAGCCAATTCCCACTTCTAAACCATCCCCAACCATCAAGGTAAGTTCCAATATAAATTCTTCTAGCTCTACTCCACTAATTGTGTCCTTTCCTGGCAGGTTGCGGCAATCAAAGAAAGAGGATGCTGAAAAAGACATTCTAGAGACATTCCGGAAAGTTCAAGTCAATATCCCACTCCTTGATGCAATAAAGCAGGTCCCAAGGTATGCTAAGTTTTTGAAAGAGCTTTGTACAACAAGGAGAAGGATTTCTAACAAAGAAGTGGTTCAAGTAAGTGAGAATGTCTCTGCTGTTTTACAAAGGAAATTACCCCCTAAATGCAAAGATCTGGGTAGTTTTACAATTCCTTGCGTTATTGGTAATACTAAGTTTGAACATGCTATGTTAGACTTAGGAGCTTCAATTAATGTCATGCCATACTCTATTTATGCATCTATGAACTTAGGTGAGCTTAAAAACGATGGTGTTATAATTCAATTAGCCGATCGTTCTAATGCATATCCAAAATGAGTTTTGGAAGATATTTTGGTGCAGATTGGAAATCTGATTTTTCCAGCGGACGTGCTTGACATGGAGGATACACCCCATTCTACCCCATTGCCGATCCTCCTTGGGAGACCTTTCATGAAAACAGCCCGCACCAAGATCGATGTGTTCAAAGGGACGTTGACAATGGAATTTGATGGGGAAGTTATTGATTTCAATCTTGCTGAAACTATTAAATTTCCTAAAGAAAATCATTCTTGTTTTACTATTGATATATTTGATGAATTGGCGCAGGATTACCTTGATTCCTTGGAGAGGGATCCCCTTGAATCAACAATTGCACAAGGAATTGGGCAAAAACCCAATATTGCCGTGCCTAGAAATGAAGAAGAGGCCGAGATGGTGGCTGCCCTAAAGTCACTACCTCAGCACCGTGGTAAGCCTTCAAAACCAAATTCAATTCCAATTTCTACTGACAAGTTGTTACCCTCAGTGATTCAGGCACCCGTACTTGAGCTTAAACCATTGCCGGATCATTTGAAGTACGTCTTTTTGGGAGATAACGAGACGTTTCCCATCATTGTGTCCTCCACACTTACGGCAACAGAGGAAGGAAAGTTAATTCGGGTGTTGAAAGAGCACAAAACAGCCATTGGGTGGACATTGGCCGATATTAGGGGGATTAGCCCTACAACATGCATGCATCGCATACTTCTAGAGGAGGGGCTAAACCAACTCGAGAGGCTCAATGCCGACTCAACCCTCCAATGATGGAAGTTGTGAAGAAGGAGATTATAAAGCTTCTTGATTGTGGAGTGATTTATCCAATCTCGGATAGCCGTTGGGTTTCACCGGTGCAATGTGTTCCAAAGAAATCTGGGGTCACTGTGGTGAAGAATGCGAAGAATAAACTTGTGCCCACACGTGTCCAAACAGGTTGGAGAGTGTGCATCGACTATAGGAAGCTAAACGCCACGACGAGGAAGGACCACTTCCCTTTGCCATTCATTGATCAAATGCTTGAAAGGTTAGCCGGTCATTCTTTTTATTGTTTTCTTCATGGTTATTCTGGGTATAATCAGATTGTTATAGCTCCGGATGACCAAGAAAAGACCACTTTCATGTGCCCCTTTGGTACCTTTGCCTATCGTCGTATGCCATTCGGTTTATGCAATGCACCTGCCACCTTTCAAAGATGCATGGTAAGTATCTTTTCAGATTTTGTGGAGAAGATTATTGAGATATTCATGGATGATTTTAGTGTTTTTAGGGATTCGTTTGATGGGTGCTTAGATAATCTCACGTTGATTCTAAAACGTTGCATTGAAACTAACCTTGTTTTGAATTGGGAAAAATGTCACTTTATGGTAAAACAAGGCATAGTTTTAGGTCATATCATTTCAGAAAGGGGAATTGAGGTTGATAAATCAAAAATAGACCTTGTGCGTTACTTACCCTCTCCTACTTCGGTTGGAGAGGTTCGTTCTTTTCTTGGACATGCAGGTTTCTATAGGCGATTCATCAAGGATTTTTCGAAGATCTCCACCCCCCTTTGCCGTCTCCTCCAGAAAGATGTGACTTTTGTGTTTGATGAGGAATGTGAGAAGGCATTCAAACACCTCAAAGAGATGCTAACTTCGGCCCCTATCATAGTCCCACCAGATTGGAGCCTTCTTTTTGAGCTTATGTATGATGCTTCTGATTATGCATTAGGAGCTGTTTTGGGACAAAGGAAGGACAAGAAGCCCCATGTCATCTATTATGCATCTCGGACCTTGAATGATGCACAATCGAATTACTCTACCACTGAAAAAGAACTTCTTGCTGTTGTGTTTGCTTTAGATAAGTTTCGTTCTTATTTACTTTGTACTAAAGTTATTATTTAGACTGACCATGCAGCTTTGAAGTATTTGTTCACCAAGAAAGAGGCCAAACCAAGACTCATTCGCTGGATGCTTCTTCTCCAAGAGTTCGATATTGAAATCTGGGACAAGAAAGGGAGTGAAAACGTGGTGGCTGACCACTTGAGCCGTATGGTGCATGAGGAGAAGGCCGTGCCTATCCAAGAGACATTCCCAGATGAGCAGCTGCTGTCCATCAAGGTAAGTGAGCCATGGTATGCTGATTTAGTGAATTATTTGGTGTCTAAACACATTCCAAGAGAGCTAAACAAGCACCAACGTGAAAAATTTCAAAAGGATGCACGTTCTTATGGAAATATTGCCCTGATCAGATTCTTCGTAGGTGTGTGCATAATTCTGAGTTTAATTCAATTTTAACTTTCTGTCACACTTATGCATGTGGAGGTCACTTTGGCACTCAAAGAACAGCACATAAAGTTTTAGAATGTGGATTTTATTAGCCTACTATCTTTAGAGATGCTAGAACTTTTTGTATGACATGTGATCGTTGTCAAAGAACTGGTAATATTAGTGCAAGAACCCAAATGCCGCAGCACCCTATATATTCTGTTGAAATCTTTGACGTTTGGGGTACCCGTGCTAATGATTCTAAAGTGGTTGCAGATTTCATTAAAACTAACATATTTGCAAGGTTTGGAATGCCAAGAGTACAAATCAGTGATGGGGGCTCCCATTTTTGCAATCGAACCATTGAGGCGTTGCTCAAGAAGTATAATGTCATGCATAAGGTTTCAACACCTTATCATCCTCAAACAAGTGGGCAAGCCGAGGTTTCTAATAGGGAAATCAAGCAGGTTTTGGAGAAGACAGTCGGACCAACTCGGAAGGATTGGAGCTTGCGTTTGAATGATGCATTGTGGGCGTATCGTACTGCCTACAAAACACCAATTGGGATGTCCCCATTTCGGCTGATTTATGGGAAACCATGTCACTTACCTGTTGAGTTAGAGCATCGGGCACATTGGGCTGTGAAGACATTCAACATGGACATTGATGCCGCTGGGATTCATAGGAAGCTTCAATTGAATGAGCTTGAAGAGATAAGGAATGAAGCTTATGAGAACGCTCACATTTACAAGGCGAAAACAAAGGCTGCCCATGACAAGATGATTCGTAGCAAAGTGTTCTTTGTGGGGCAGAAAGTGTTACTTTTCAATTCTCGCCTTCGGTTGTTTCCGGGTAAGTTACGTTCTAAGTGGATTGGTCCTTTTGTTGTTACTAATGTTTTCCCTCATGCTGCAGTTCAAATCCAAAGTTTGAAGACGGATTAAGAGTTTAAAGTGAATGGACATCGGTTGAAGCCATATTATGAGACTTTTGAGGAGCATGTTGTGGAGGATGTACCCCTCCATGCCATGGGTTTCATGGGAGCATAAATGGAAGAATCGTCCAGCTGGAAGACGTTAAAGCAAGCGCTTCTTGGGAGGCAACCCATGTGTTCAAACGAGAGAAAGATGGAATTCTAGCTCCAAAACCAGATTTGCGTTCTTAAACTCTCTCTCTTTATTGCTTTTGTTTTGCCATATCTGTTATGTGTGTTAGTTGTGTTATTTGCTTGTTTTTGTGTGAGTTTATGTTTGAAACATTGAGGACAATGTTTGATTTAAGTGTGGAGGGGGGGGTAACAAAGTGTTTTTGCATGAAATTTGTGGGTTTTTATCACCTATCACTTTGAATGTTGTTTTCCGTGTTTTTAAGTGTTTTTAAGCTGTTTTGGAGTCTTTTAGTGTGTTTTGAAAAGAAAATCCGAAAATACCATAAAAATTTGAAACATTGTTTTGAAAAACCCAAAAAGAGTTGTTTTTGTGTGTTTGTTTGTGTCTTAGGGTACCTTCCAACACAATGATGAGGATTCGGTTTTTAATTGCATGACTATTGAGGAAAGTTATAAACATGGATGGAGGTTTGAATTGCTCTCTGGTTTATGCTTGATTATGGTTATAATTCATGAATTCATGTTTAATCACAAAGGACAAAATCAGTTTTTGTAACATGCTTGAAGGAAGAATCTCAAACTAACGCTACAACCCTGAGAGACTTGAGCTTAAAACATTCTTTGGAGAGTTAAAAATCTGTGCATTTGTTGTTTTCTAAAGTCATTGCATGATCTCATTATTCTTTGCTTGGTTGCTACTTAGAAGGCGTTTCATTATTTAGTTCCAAATACTAGAACTCATACCCGTTTCATGCAAAGCATGAAATTGATTAGCATAACACATAAACAAGATGAAGTTGTGTAGTGAACCAGTGCCAAATAGCCGAACCTCCCTATGTTATTTGTTTTGTAGGTTTAACCCTTTTGAGCCTTGTTTAGCCTATGTTTTTTGTTTACCCACAATATCCCTACCTAGCCTAGATTAGGACCATCCTTACCCTTGTTCTTAAGGCGTAGCTAAGCATGACTTAGAGTGAATTCCCTTTGTTCGTTATTGGGCAGCAAACAAGTGTGGGGGAAGGGAAGTTGTACATTTATGTGTGCCAAAGTATCAAAAGAGGCACGGGTGAAGAAGCAGAAAAAAAAAAAGAAAAAAAAGAGAAGACAAATTCGTGCAAAAGAAAAAGAAGAAAAGTTTGTGAAAAAAAAAAGGTATGAAAGTGTTCAAAATAAGTGAGAATAAGCTCGCAAGTGTTGATTGTTGAAGAAAGGGTCCAAAAAGTTGAATTCGGCCCTAAAATATGTGTAATCTTCCCCTTATGTATCAAAGTGTGTGGCTGCATTTAGAAAGGGAGTTCTAAGTGTCATATTCATTACTTTGCTTGCTTTTGCTTTAAGAACGTTTGTTTTCCTTACCTTTCTTTGTTAGCCAATACCCTTAGCCCCGTTACAACCCTATACTTCAATCTTGAGTGTTGTGTGTTTCAATATGTGGAGTTTGGGATTGTTACGAGCATATGGTATCCCTGGTTCTCGCATCTAAGTAGTAGCATTCCATTCATGAGATCATATATAAACATGTTTATTAACTCCAGAAATTGCTTTCTTTGTCATAAACATATGTGAGTGTTCGTTTTCATGTTTACATCAATCTTCTCACATATACTTAGTATAGGGAGTGTAGTTAGAAAATCTGAGTGAAAATAAGAGTGTACCTAGTGAGGAATTGAGTGAATTCTCTAAGGCATGTTACTACGTTCAAAACATTGTTTTAATTGGTTAAATGAGAGCTAATGAATGGTGACTGTGGTTAAGTATATACTAAAGGGTGGGGAAGACTAAAAGCTATGGTTATGATGATCTTAAATATGTCATGTATGTTAGAAATCCCTGAGGTGAAAGTTGGAAGGTCTAGTTTGTTTGGTGTTTGTTTCGTTTGCTTGGTTTCATTTTGCTTGAGGACTAGCAAAAGCTAAGTGTGGGGGAATTTGATAGGAGCATATTTATGCCACTTAGTTAGCTTGTTTTCATGCATTTACGTTGTTAGTTCTTAGTTAATTTTGTATTTTAAGCTATTTTCGTGTGTTTGTAGGTTCAAAGTGTCAAGACGGCAAAAAGAAGCAATTTGGAGCATTCTAGAGCACTTTTGGGCCAAGATTGGGTAGTGCAAGCATGGAGGCAAGTTGATGGACGAAATTGAAGATATAAAGGCTTGAAATCAGCTAAGAAGATGGAAGAAAGAAGTCAAAGACAAAGAAGATAAGGAATCAGCTCAAAAGAAGGAGAATTATCCAAAACATTATCCAAAACAACCTTATCTTATCTTATCTTACCCAATCCTTATCTTATCTTACCTTATCTTATCCTAATCTTATCCTAACCTGTTTTCTTCAGTTTAGGGGACTTAAAACCTGATTTCTAGAAGTCCTATCCATTCCCCTACAAAAGTGGCGCCCCAAACTCTTCTAGAAACCCCAAAATCTGCCCAGAAACACATTCTTTCTAGAAGCCTAAAAATCTGGCGCCTCCCTCCTTTCTAGAAGGTCTTTTCCTTGCCTTGCAAGGCTCCCTGCCTTATCCCTTTGTGCCGTGCCTTCTCACTTCCATTCCCTCTTGGATTCTGACTTATTAAGCCTTTTCCTTGTGGATTTGGGTTCTACAAATCCTTTTCAGAAATCAATTGGGCCACAATCCTTTTTCCTAATGGATTCACAATTTCTGCCGCACCTAGGGCCCTAATTCCTTGTTTATACTGAGTCCTAGCCCTAATCTGATTACCCTAGGGTTTGTGGTGCCTATATATACAAGTTTAGAGGGTTGCCGCAGGTTTCACCCCCTCCATATACATCATTCACGCCAGAAATCACCCACCACTCTCTGCTGCACCCTTCCCTCACCATTCTCCATAGTTTATGACCTAATTCACCCTCTGCCGCACCATACCATCCAACCACCCCCATATACATTCAGAAAACAATACTTTGCCGCAGAGAAGAGAAGAGAAGGCTTGCTGTGCAACCATTGGAGTTTCTTAGATTTCTTTCTTCTCTTGTTTGATCTTCATGTTTAATTTAACTTGCTTTTCAATTATGTTGAACATGTGGAACTAATTCCATTGTAGTTAGAGGTGGAATCAAAGCCGTGGACATGTGTTTGATATGAATTGATTACCTTCAGTTATTGTTGCATAAATTGTGAATGTGTTTTACTTATCTGTTTTATGAAGAACTTGTTCTTGTGTGTTGATTAAGGAGATCTACTTGGTTTGCATGCATGAATTTGATGCTAGGATATAAGGGGATTTCACCTAATCGTTAGGAACTTAGATTCACAAGTAGTAAAGATTGCTAGTCATAATTGTGTTAAGTAAATCCTAGGCAAGAGTAACATGCGTATTCCATAGTTATGAATGCCTTGTCAATGTTTATGATTTCCATGGAACTTAATGATCTTTGATATGTATCTCTATCATGCGTATTCCATAGTTAGGGAACTTGATAAGAATAATTTGGTTGTGATGCGTTATCCATTCAATTCAATGAACTTAGGGAAATCTGGGAATTGATTAGTGCAATACAATTAATTCAAAGCATTGTCATTCATGGTTTATCGAAATAATAACTGGAAATCAATTCATATGCATATGTTCATGTGTGGAGAGGAACCCTCTAACTAGTTTTCACCCCTGAATTCACCTTTATCTCTTTCAATTTACTTTGTTTGCTTAAATCTGCTTAGTTTTGCTTAATTCGTCCAAAAACCCCCCTAGTTCTTAATTGAGTCTTAGTTTGTTTAAATTCGTCCAAATCTGTCCCCTTTTAGTGTTTTGAGTCTAACTAGTCCAAAAGTCATCCAATTCACCCCTTAGAACCTGTTTTGAGTCTGTTTAAGTTAGTTTTGTTGTTTTGAGTCTATTTAGCCTGTTTTGAGTCTCTAGTGTCTAGAATCTGTCTAGTTGAGTTTTATTTGTTGTTTTAAGTTTGTTTTGGTTTGTTTGAGCCAAGTTAGGTTGTTTTAAGTTGTTTGAAGTTAAAATTCGTTCAGATTGACCCATAGTACCTGTTTTCATTGTCTAGAGTCCAGTTTTAGTGTTTTAGAGTTTAATTTGTATAGATTAGCATCCCTTCTAATCCCCGGCCTTAAACGATCCCTACTTTCATATACTACGTCGATAGGGTTTTAATTTGAGTGTCAAGTAATTCTCACATCAAGCAGTTAAGCAAATTGCATTCACAATTTATGAAATCACAACTGAAAGTAATCAATTCATATTATAAATGAGTTTCACCTAATCATTACAAGTTTATATTCATGAGTAGTGAAGGTTGCTAATCACGATCGCGTTAATTGAATTATTGGCAAACGTATCATGCATTCATAGTTACAATTGTCTCGTCAACACTTATGATTTTCATGGAACGTAATCCATCCATCGTATTATTTCCTAAATTCGTTTTACAATCTGTTTAGTTTTACAATTTGTTTGTTTGTTTCAATTTCGTCAAAACCAAAACCCCATTTTACTTTCTTGTTTCAAAGTGCTTAAAATCTGTTATGTTTGTGTTTTAGAGTGTTTTGAGTCAAGTCAAAACCCTAAATTCGTCCAAAGTTGTGTTTAGAGTCCAAAACTGCCCAGTTTGTGTTTTTAGGCAGTTTTGAGTGTTTTTGAGTTGTTTTAAGTCTTTTGAATCTGTTTTGAGTCCCTTGAGTCTTTCCATGCGTTTTTAACTTTGTTTTTTTTGTCTTCTGAGTCAGTTTAGAGGTTTTAGCAAGCCCTCCTAATCCCCGGTTTAGAACGATCCCTACTTGCATTTATACTACGATTTGACAACAAGAGGGTTTAATTTGAGTGCTTAATTTTTATCACATCAAATTTTGGCATCGTTGCTGGGGATTAGTAACTTTGCTAATCCCTTGGTTCTTTTCTTTTCGTTTAGTTTGTTTTTATTTTAGTTTCTGACTTGTTTTGTTTTCTTGTTTTTAGGTACTACTGTATGACTCAAAGTTCCCAACCTGTTCGTGAGCACATCTTGGACTTTGACGACGATTTTGAGCGAACCTTTAGAAGGAAAAGAAAGAATCTAGAACCTCACCCACCTAATTCAAGTTCTAAAGCTGAGGTTGAAGAGCAAAAAGAGACCGAATCTGAGGAGACAGAGGAGGCCGAGGTTGAAGAGGCTATGGCTGCAGATAATCGAACCATCAAAGAGCTTTCTGCCTCGGGTGTGGATAATGCCGTGCCTCTATGCATCCAATATCCTAGGGCAGCTCCAGATAAGGCCGCCGAGTTCGAATTGAAGTCAAGCTTGTTACATCATATTCCGAAGTACCATGGGCTATTTATAGAGGATCCAAACAAGCACTTGAAGGAGTTTGAAGTAGTTTGTTCGAGCATGACCCCGGTGAATGTCGATGGCAGCATCTTGAAGATGAAAGCTTTTCCATTCTCTCTAATGGATAAAGCTAAAGATTGGTTGCATGAACTAGCACCTGGGACGGTTACATCTTGGAAAAGTATGAAACAAGCATTCTTGGAGAAATTTTTCCCAACTGGAAGAGTCATTCTCTTGAGGAAACGGATTAGTGGCATCCAACAAAATCAAGGTGAGTCGTTCCCAGCTTATTATGAACATTTTAAAACTCCTGTTGCTTCATGTCCACAACACCAAATGAAGGAGGAGCTACTCATTCAATACTTCTACGAATGACTCCTCCCCATTGAACGACAAATGTTAGATGCCTCGGCGGGTGGTGAGTTGGTGGACAAGACCGCGGTGGCCGCCAAGATTTTGATTGCAAACCGAGCCCTCAATGCACAACAATATGAAGGTGTTGGACAGAGAGAGAACCCACAGCAGCAACATGTCAATAAGGTGAGTGCAATTTCTTAAATTCAATCACAATTAGCTAACCTTACCTCTCTTGTGTCTCAGGTTGTAATTGGGTCCAAAGCACAAGAAAATCAAGTTTGCATCGTGTGCTCCATCCAAGGGCATTTGTCCGAGAATTGCCCTCAGTTGATCGAGAATGGTGGCTGGGAATCTGCCAATGCTATTGGATTCCAAGGCCAAAATCAAACCAAATACGATCCATACTCGAACACATACAACCCCGGATAGAGAGATCACCCTAATATGAAGTGGAAAGAGCCCCAACAACCTGCACAACAAGGGGGATTTCGGTAAAACCCCATTGTGTTCCCACGACCATATCAACAAAATCAACCACTTTCGGCCCAATCTAGAACAGGTACGTCCATGGATAATGATCAATTTGTTCAATTATTAACTAATGTGGCGCAGGGCATGCAAAATCAAGCCAATGAAGTGGAAGATTTGAAGAAACAAATGGGACAAATGGCTGAATTCATAGGGAAATTCAGTAGAGAATAAGGTAAGCTACCTAGTGCAACAAATGTGAATCTGAAGAGAGGATTCGAATCTGCCCAAGCCATTACCTTGCGTAGTGGAAAAGAAGTTGGAGTTGAGTCCAACACTCCCAAATCTGCCAGAAAAAAGATGACAACCTGCAAAACGTGGAGGGGAGCACTAGCACACCCACGACAAGAGTATATCAACCTTTGCCGCAGGCTTCTATCACTCATAATTCGGCCAAACAAGGTAAGTTGGTTTCAAATTCACTTAATACTAATCTGACCAATGTTCGTTTTCCTCATAGGTTCATGCAATCGAAGAAGGATGAGAATGAGAAGGACATTCTTGAAACATTCCGGAAAGTGCAAGTGAACATACCACTCCTTGATGCAATTAAACAAGTCCCGAAATATGCCAAATTTCTCAAGGAGTTGTGCACAACCAAGAGAAGAATGTCGAACAAAGAGGTAGTTAAGGTAAGTGAAAATGTTTCAGCCATATTGCAATGAAAACTGCCCACTAAATGCAAAGACTTCGGTAGTTTTACGATTCCTTGTGTAATTGGTAATACTCGGTTTGAAAATGCAATGCTAGATTTAGGTGCATCTATAAATGTCATGCCTTACTCCATTTATGCATCTATGAACTTGGGTGAATTGAAAAAGGATGGTGTGATTATACAATTGGCTGATCGTTCTAACACATACCCAAAAGGTGTTTTGGAGGATGTTTTAGTGCAGGTGAACCGCTTGATCTTCCTGGCTGATTTTTACATTTTTGACACGGAAGATTCAGCCCATTCCACCTCTTTGCCGATTCTCCTTGGTAGGCCATTCATGAAGACAGCCTGTACAAAGATTGATGTATTCAAGGGAACTTTGACGATGGAATTCGATGGGGAAGTTATTGATTTTAATATTTCTGAAACTATGAGATACCCCATTGATGATCACTCTTGTTTTTCTATTGAAATAGCCATTACGAATGGCATAGAACTCAAAAACCAAGAAATTGGAGCTATGCAAACCCACGGCCAGATTGGGGATTCCATTGACGTGCCATTTAATGAAGAAGTTGCAGAGGTTTTGGCTACCCTTGAGTCATTACCACAACAATATGGTAAGGTTCCGCTCTCAATTTCAAGTTCAGTTTCTACTAAGATGTTACCTTTTGTTATTCAGGCACCCACTCTTGAACTTAAGCCATTGCCGGACCATTTAAAGTATGTGTTTTTGGGAAATGACGAGACATTGCCCGTCATTATTTCTTCAAGTCTCACGGCACATAAGGGAGAAAAGCTTGTGAGGGTGCTACGAGAGTACAAAACTGCCATAGGGTGGACTTTGGCCGACATTAGGGGAATAGCCCCACCACTTGCATGCACCGCATACTTCTTGAGGAGGGGACTAAACCATCCCGAGAGGCTCAACGCCGTCTCAACCCTCCAATGATGGAAGTCATGAAGAAGGAAATAATCAAGCTCTTAGATTGGGGAGTGATCTATCCTATTTCCGATAGCCTTTGGGTTTCACCAATTCAAGTCATTCCCAAGAAGTCCGGAGTTACTGTTGTCAAGAATGCAGAGAATGAGTTACTGCCTACACGAATTCAAACTGGATGGCGAGTTTGTATTTACTATAGGAAGCTAAACGCCACAACTAGGAAAGATCACTTTCCTTTGCCATTCATCAACCAAATGCCTGAAAGGTTAGCCGGTCGTGCTTTTTATTATTTTCTTGATGGATATTCTGGATATAAACAAATTGTGATAGCCCCGGATGATCAAGAGAAGGCCACATTCAAGTGTCTCTTTGGAACTTTTGCTTATCGTCGCATGCCATTCGGCCTATCCAACGCACCTGCCACTTTCCAAATATGTATGATAAGTATTTTCTCTGATTTTGTTGAGAAGATAATTGAGGTATTTATGGATGATTTCAGTGTATTTGGGGATTCTTTTGATAATTGTTTGGACAATCTGACGTTGATCTTGAAACGATGTGTTGAAACTAACCTTGTCTTGAATTGGGAAAAATGTCATTTTATGGTTAAACAAGGTATAGTTTTAGGCCATATCGTTTCAGAAAAAGAGATTGAAGTACATAAATCAAAGATAGACCTTGTACGTCACTTACCCTCTCCTACTTCGGTTAAAGAGGTTCGTTCGTTTCTTGGCCATGCAGGGTTCTATAGGCGTTTCATCAAGGATTTTTCCAAGATTTCCAATCCCCGTTGCCGATTGCTTCAAAAGGATGTGCCCTTCAAGTTTGATGAGGAGTGTGAATCGGCATTCAAGCAACTCAAGGAGAAACTCACTTCGGCCCCTATCATTGTTCCTCCTGATTGGAGCCGTCCTTTCGAGCTTATGTGCGATGCATCCGACTATGCATTAAGAGCTGTTTTGGGGCAAAGAAAAGACAAGCAGCCGCATGTCATATACTACGCTTCTCGGACTCTCAATGATGCCCAATTGAACTACTCCACAACAGAAAAAGAAGTTCTAGCTGTTGTTTTTGCTTTAGATAAATTTCGTTCTTATTTAATTGGCACTAAAGTGATTGTTTATACTGATCATGCAGCTTTGAAGCACTTACTAACAAAGAAGGAAGCAAAACCTAGGCTTATTCGTTGGATGCTTCTTCTTCAAGAATTTGACATCGAAATCCGAGACAAGAAAGGAAGCGACAATGTGATGGCTGACCACTTAAGCCGAATGGTTCATGAGGAGCATGAGCATGCCGTGCCTATCCCAGAAACCTTCCCCAATGAGCAGCTGATGTCCATTGAGGTAAGCGAACCTTGGTATGCCGATTTGGTGAATTACTTAGTGTCTAAACAAGTTCCAAGCACTCTCACCAAGCACCAATGTGATAAACTTTGAAAAGATGCACGATTCTATGTTTGGGATGATCCTTATTTGTGGAAGTATTGCTCTAATCAGATTTTGCGTAGATGTGTGCATGATTGTGAATTTAATTCAATTATAAGATTTTGTCATACTTATGCTTGTGGTGGACATTTTGGCACCCAATGAACGGCATTAAAAGTTCTTGAATGTGGATTTTATTGGCCCACTTTGTTTAAAGATGCTAGAACTTTTTGCCTAACCTGTGATCGTTGCCAAAGAACGGGAAATATAGGTGCCAATGACCAAATGCCGCATCAACCCTTATCTTTTGTTGAAATTTTTGATGTTTGGGGTATTGATTTTATGGGTCATTTCCCTCCATCTTATGGTTTCACTTATATCTTGCTAACGGTTGATTATGTTTCAAAATGGGTGGAAGCAAAAGCCACACGTACTAACGATTATAAGGTTGTTGCAGATTTTGTGAAAACTAACATTTTTGCTAGGTTTGGAATGCCTAGAGTTCTCATTAGTGATGGAGGCTCCCACTTTTGTAATCGAACCATTGAGGCTTTGCTCAAGAAGTACAAAATTACGCATAAGGTTTCAACACCTTATCATCCTCAAACCAATGGGCAAGCTGAGGTTTCAAATAAGGAGATCAAGCAAATACTAGAGAAAACCGTGGGGCCAACAAGGAGGGATTGGGGCTTGCACTTGGACGATGCATTGTGGGCTTATCGTACGGCCTACAAAACTCCCCTTGGCATGTCACCTTTTCGGCTCATCTATGGCAAGCCATGCCATTTGCCTGTCGAGTTAGAGCACAAGGCACATTAGGCTGTGAAGACCTTCAACATGGATATAGATGCCATTGGGGTGCACAGAAAGCTCCAATTGAATGAACTTGAGGAGATTAGGCACGAGGCTTACGAGAATGCCCGCATTTACAAGTACAAGACCAAGGCGTATCATGATAAGATGCTTCGTACAAAGACCCTCTCTAAGGGGCAAAAAGTGCTCCTCTTTGATTCTCGCCTTCGGTTATTCCCCGGTAAGTTAGGTTCTAAGTGGATTGGACCTTTTGTTGTTACGAATGTTTTTCCTCATGGTGCAGTCTTGAAAACCGGACACGAATTCAAGGTGAATGGACATCGTTTGAACCCCTATTACGACCTGTTTGAGGAGCATGTGGTGGAGGACCTACCCCTTCATGCCGTGGGCTCCAAGGAAGCTTAAAGGATGGTATTCGTCCAGCTGCACGACGTTAAAGCAAGCGCTTTGTGGGGGGCAACCCATGCTAATAAAGAACACCTAGAATCGGCTCTACATCCAGATTTGCTTCCTTTCAACCTTTTTCCTTGCCGCCCTTATCTTTCTATGCTTATGTGTTGCTTGTTTGATTGTTTTTATGTGAGTTTATGTTTGAAACATTGAGGACAATGTTTGCTTTAAGTGTAGGGGGGTAAACAAGCTGTTTTTGCATGATTTTCGTGGGTTTTTATCACCTATCACTTCTAATATTGTTTCTCACTGTTTTTAAGTGTTTTTAGTGTGTTTTGAGGTAGTTTGTGTGTTTTGAAGTAAAAATACGAAAATGTAAAAAAAAAAATAATCAGTTTTTGAAGTGTTTTTAGAGTCGTTTTGGTGTATTTGTGTCTTAGGTACCTTCCAACACAATGATGAGGATTTGGTTTTTAATTGCATGATTGTTAAAGAGAATTATAAACATGGATGGAAGTTTGATTTATTCTTTGGTTTATGCTTGGTTGTGGTTATAATTTATGACTTCACATGCAATCATAAAAGAAAAAAATCAGTTTTTGTAACATGCTTGAAGGGAGGAACTCAAATTAACTCTACAACCCTGAGAGACTTGAGCCTAAACGTTTAGTTAGAGAGTATTAATCTGTGCATTTTTGTTTTCTAAAGTCGTTGCATGATCTCATCATTCTTTGCTTGGTTACTGCTTAGAAGGTTTTCATCATTTAGTTCCAAATACTAGAACTCATGCCCGTTCCATTCAAAGCATATCATTGATTTGCATAACACATGATCAAGATGAAGTTGTTTAGTTACCACCACAGCCAAATAGCCGTACTCCCTTTTTCATATGTTTTGTAGGTTTAACCCCGTTGAGCCTTGTTTAGCCTATGTTCTTTGTTAACCACATTATCCTTACCTAGCCTAGTATAAGATCATCCATACCCTTGTTCTTAAGACATAGTGAAGCATGCCTTAAAAAGAATTCCTTTTGATTGTCCTCTTGCAGAAAAACAAGTGTGGGGGAAGGGAATTGTGTGTGTTTGTGTGCCAAGAGAAGAAATAAGGCACAGGTTTGGTAAAGAAAAAGAAAAATTCGTGGAAAAAAGAAGAAGAAAAAGAAAAAGTTGTGAAAAGAATGAAAAAAAGTTGAAAAATAAGTGAGAATGAGCTCACAAGTATTGATTGTTGACGGAAGGGTCCAAAACATCAAAATTCGGCTGTAGAATGTGTAAATCTTCCCTTTTGTGTGTTAAAAGTTGATTTCTGCATTCAAAAGTAAATTCTAAGTTGATTTCATTGCTTTGCTTACTATCGCTCTAAGAACCTTTGTTTATCCTTACCTTTCTTTGTTAACCAATTCCCTTAGCCCCATTTCAACCCTTAACTTCTATCTTGAGTGTTGTGTATTTCAATATGTGGAGTTTGGAATTGGTATGAGCATATGGTGTCACTGGTTCTCGCATCCAAGTAGTAGCATTCCATTCATGAGATCATATCTAAACATGCTTATTAACTCCAGAAATTGCTTTCTTTGTTATAACATATGTGAGTACTAGTTTTTCATGTTTACATCAATCTTCTCACGTATAACTAGTGTAGGGTGTGTAGTCAGAAAATGTGTGTGAAAATAGAGAGTATCTTGTAAGAAATTGAGCAAACTCTCTAAGGTATGTTACTACATTCAAAACATCGTTTTAATTGGTTAAATGTGAACTAGTAAGTGGTGACTGTGATTAAGTATGTGCTCAATCATAGCAGCATATTTATGCAACTTAGTTAGCTTGTTTCCTTGCATTTACGTTGTTAGTTCTTAGTTATTTTAGTATTTTAAGCTATTTTCATGTGTTTGTAGGTCTAATGTGCAAAGTATGCAAGAAAGTGCATTTTGGTGCTTTTCGGAGCAGTTTTGGGCACTAAATGGATTGCACATGCTTGGAGCTAAGTGGATGGACGAAATTGAAGATCAAGTGAGCTTAGGATCAAATGAAGAATGAAGAGTTCAAAATTGGAAGCTAAGGTTTCTAAAGTTGGAAGTTTCTATTTGTGAAGGTTTCCATTTGCGCAAGTTTCCATTTGTGGAGGTTTCCATTTTTGGGGTTTCTAAAACATGTAGGTTGCCTAATTACTCATTCTAGATGCCCAAAACCGTGCCTAACACATTCCCCTTTTGTTTCAATCCTTGTTGCACAAGGGAGAGGTTTTCTTGCCTATTTTCCGTCATAAAACACATTCCTCTTTTATTCTAATCCTTGCTTCACAAGGGAGAGGTTTTCTTGCCTATTTTCTGCCCAAAAATACTTCCCCTTTCTCTTACAAATCAATGCCACACCTTCTTTCCCTTTCTCTCTTAATTTCTGACCTTTAAAACACATTCCTTTTCTCTCCTACATATTCTGCCGAATTTCACATTCTTATTCTCTTTGATTTTCTGATTCTTTCTTACCTATTAAATTGTGGAACCAAAATAGCGAAGTATTGAACCTTTCCTATTATTTTCTGAATACCCTAGCCCTTTAAATAAAGCTTGTTGCACCATTTAAATCTTTCTACAAAATTTCTACCGAAAATCCACTATCCACCCTTCACCATAACTCACCTATATCCATTCACCACCATAAACAACCCTTCAAACCATCTCCAACACCTTGTGCCATAGCAAAGAGAAGAAGGAAGACCCTTGGAGTGCTTGCCATTCAAGAGTGGATTGCTGGAGCATTCTTAGGTGTTTTCATTCTTTTGTTTTCATTGTCTAAGTTTATGTATCTTTCTTTTGCGATTATGAGGAACTAAAGTTCTTTTGGCTAGAGGAGAATTTCGAAACCATGATCATATTTGCATTATGAATTGATTACTTTCAGTTGTGATTTCATAAATTGTGAACGCAATTTACTTAACTGTTTTATTCAAAACTTATTCTTGTATGTTGATTAAGGTGGCCAACTTTGTTTGCATGCATGAATTTGATGCTAGAATATAAGGGAGTTTCACCTAATCGTTATGAACTTATATTCATAAGTAGTGGAGGTTGCTAGTCACAGTCGTGTTAAGTAAATTCCTGGCATAAGTATCATGCAATTCATAGTTACGAGTGCCTTGTCAATGCTTATGATTTTCATAGAACTTAATGATCTTTGCTCGTATCTCTATTATGCAATTCATGTAGGGAACTTGAGAAGAATGCTTTGGGCTGTTGTATGTAATCATCCAATTCAATGAACTTAGGAAAATCTGAGGCTTAATTAGTGCAATTCACGGTTAATCTGGGGCGTTGAGAATTCATGGTTTAGTGAAAAGCAATTGGAAATCGATTTGTGTGTGATAGGAGCATATTTATGCGACTTAGTTAGCTTGTTTCCTTGCATTTACTCAGTTAGTTTATGTTTATTATAGTGTTTTAAGCTATTTTCGTGTGTTGGTAGGTCCAATTGGCAAAGTTGGCAAGAAAGTGCATTTTAGAGCATTTTGGAGCAATTCTGGGCTGGAATGGATTGCATGCATATGGAGCACAAGGAATGGACGAATTTGAAGTTCAAATCAGGCTAGGAATGTGTTTAAAAGTTGGAGAAACAAAGTCAAGTCAAAGAAGATAAGGAATCAGCAACAAACATGGAACATTATCCAAACCAACCTTATCTTATCTTATCCTTATCTAATCTTATCCTATCTTAATTCCAGCTGCAAGGGGGACTCCTTTTCATAATAGGATGCCTAAAACCTGTTTTTAGGAGGTCTTTTCCATCTAGAAACATGCCACAACACTTATTTCTAGAAGTCCTAAAAATCTGGCACCCCAAACCTTTCTAGAAGGCCTTTGCCTTGCCTTGCAATCCATCCCCTTCCCTCCAATTGCTGCCCCACTTTCCCTACCCTTATTCCTCTTGGATTCTGATTTAATTAGCCTATTCCCTTGTGGATTTGGATTGTGCAAACCCTTTTCAGAAATTAATTGGGCTAAACCCTTTTTGTTATGGATTTAAGCCTTGTGCCGCACCCTAGGGCCCTAATCCTTTATTTCTGCTAAGTCCAAGTCGTAACCTGATTTCCCTAGGGTTTGCCCTGCCTATATATACATATTTTGAGGCTTTGCTGCAAGTTACCACCCCCTATACCACACCATAATTCGTAGCCATCACCATCCATACACAGAAACACCCTTTGCCGCAAGAATGAGAGAATGAGAACTTTGCCGTGGCTTCCATTGAAGGAGGACCTTGTGCCGCAACAACCTGCAACCATTGGAGACTTCATGAGTTCTTTCTTCCCTTGTTTTAGTTTCAATGTTTATTTCATATTGTTTTTCAATTGTTATGAACAAGTGTAACTAAGTTTTTCTTAGTTGGGGGGAAGTTTGAAGCCATGAACATGTTTGAGATATGAATTGATTTCTGCCAATTGTGATTTGTTAAGCTATGATTGCAATTCAATTATCTGTTTTATTCACAACTGATTTGTGTATGTTTATTAAGGATGCATACTTAGTTTTCATGCATGAATGAGATGCTAGAATATAAATGAGTTTCACCTAATCATTACAAGTTTATATTCCTGAGTAGTGAAGGTTGATTGTCACAATCGTGTTAATTGAATTCTTGGCAAACGTATCATGCATTCATAGTTACAATTGCCTCATCAACACTTAAGATTTTCATGAAACGTAATGATCTCTGATTGTATCTCTATTATGCATTCATGTAGAGGACTTTTGGAGAATGATTTGGGCTGTCGCATGCATTCATCCAATTCAATAAGTAAAGGAAAATCTGAGGGTTAGTTTGTGCATCACGGTTAATCTGGGGTGTTGGGCATCATAGTTTATTGAAAAGCAATTGGAAATTGATTCATGTACAAGTGTGTCATGTGTGGAAAACGGACCTCTAACTAATCCATCCATCATCTTATTTCCTGAATTCGTTTTACAATTTGTTTAGTTTTACAAATTGTTTCTTTGTTTCAATTTCGTCAGAACCAAAACCCCCCTTTTACTTTCTTGTTTCAAAGTGTTTAAAATCTGTTTTGTTTGTGTTTTAGAGTGTTTTGAGTCAAGTCAAAACCCTAAATTCGTCCAAAGTTGTGTTTTTAGGTAGTTTTGAGTGTTTTTAGCTTGTTTTGAGTCTTTTGAGTTTGTTTTGAGTCCCTTGAGTCTTTCCAAACGTTTTTAACTTTGTTTTTGTGTTTTGAGTCAGTTTAGAGGTTTTAGCAAGCCCTCCTAACCCCCAGTTTAGAACGATCCCTACTTGCATTTATACTACGATTCGACAACAAGAGGGTTTAATGTGAGTGCTTAATTTTTATCACATCAAATTTTGGCGCCGTTGCCGGGGATTAGCAACTTTGCTAATCCCTTGGTTCTTTTCTTTTCATTTATTTTGTTTTTGTTTTTGTTTCTGACTTTGTTTTGTTTTCTTGTTTTCTTTAGCTAATCCCCTTTGTTTTTGTTTTTGTCTTTTACTTTTGATATTTGAGTTAGTTTTACTTCTTTGATTTCAGGTATTGGAAAAGCAAGACATGGATTTTGCTAACATTCAAGCTCAATTGGCGAATCTTACTTCTCAATTGTCCCAGATTGCCGAAACAACCACAATGCACACTGCTCAAACTCATCAACGTGCTCAAATGACTGCAAATGGAGGTGCTTGGGGTTATCAAAGCCATAACCAATCAAGGGACAACATGTTTTCCAACGCTTACAATTCGGATTGAGTCCCTTGAGTCTTTCCAAACGTTTTTAACTTTGTTTTTTTGTGTTTTGAGTCAGTTTAGAGGTTTTAGCAAGCCCTCCTAATCCCCGGTTTAGAACGATCCCTACTTGCATTTATACTACGATTTGGCAACAAGAGGGTTTAAATTGAGTGCTTAATTTTTATCACATCAATAACTTCCCCATCAAATTCGATTGTCAAAGTCCCTTTAAACACAACAATCTTTGTGCGGGCGGTTTTGATGAATGGCCTTCCAAGTAGAATTGGCAATGGTGTGAAATGAGCCGAATCTTCCATCTTAAGTACATAGAAGTCAGCTGGAAAGATCAGGTGATTAACCTGCACTAAAACATCCTCCAAAACTCCCTTTGGATAGGCATTAGATCTATCGGCTAATTGAATAATCACACCATAGATGCATAAATTGAATAAGGCATGACATTAATAGATGCACCTAAGTCTAACATGGCATGTTCAAAGCGAGTATTACCAATAACACAAGGAATTGTAAAACTACCCGGATCTTTGTATTTAGGGGGCAGTTTCCTTTGCAAGACAGCTGAAACGTTTTCACTTACCTTTACCACCTCCTTGTTTGAAATCTTTTTCCTGGTTGTGCAAAGTTCTTTCAAGAATTTGGCATACTTAGGAACTTGTTTAATTGCATCCAAGAGTGGGATATTGACTTGAACTTTTCGAAACGTTTCCAGAATGTCCTTTTCAGCCTCCTCCTTCTTTGATTGCATAAATCTGCGAGGAAAGGGTACATTTGGAGGAATAACGTTAGAAATAATCGAATTTGAACCTTTCTTGCCTGTGGTGGATGAATGGAATGGATTAGGGAGTTTAGAAGGCTGCGGCAAGGTTGTTTCCTTCCTTGCCAGCCTTGTCTTGGTCTTCCTCTTCAAATTGCAACTTCTCGTCCTCCTTTTGGTTGGAATGCGATGGTTGGGGATCAGTTCCTACTTCCTTTCCACTTCTCAACATGATTGCCTTGGCAGATTCAAAGCCTCCCTTTGGATTCACAACGGTTGAACTAGGAAGTTTGCCTGGTTCTCGAAACTGTCCTACAAACTCCGCAATCTGCCCAATTTGCTTTTCCAATTGACCCACCCTTTTGTCTTGGTTTTGCATTACTTTGGTTTGATTTTCTTGCCCCTGAGACAAATTGGTGAGTAAATTAAAAAGTGTGTCATTATCCAAAGAAGTACCTGAAGTGTTTTGGGTAGATTGTTGTGGGGCTTGTGTTGATGTGTATGGCTTTGTGTAGAAGCCCGAGGGTTGCTGCCTAAACCCTCCTTATTGTTGGGGTTGCTGGAGCTCCCTCCACTTGAAATTTGGGTGGTCTCTCCAACCTGGATTTTAGGTATTAGAGAATGGATCGTTCCTTGGCTGGTTTTGGCCTCCAAAACCCACGGCATTGGCAGATTCCCATCCACCATTCTCAATCAATTGAGGGCACTTCTCAGATGAGTGTCCTTGGATAGAACACACGCCACACACACTTGGTCCTTGCATCTTCATCCCTTTGGCCATCTGAGACACAATAGAAGTAAGATTAGCTAATTGGGATTGAATGTTGGATATGGAACTTACCTCATTCACTTGCTGCCGTGGGGTGTCTCTCGGCCCAATTCCTTCGTATTGTTGTGCATTCAATGCATGGTTTGCAATTAGTGTCTTTGCTGCCATATGTGTCTTGTCCACCAACGCACCACCTGCTGAGGCATCTAGCATTTGCTTTTCAATTAGAAGAAGGCATTCATAGAAGTATTGAAGGAGAAGCACTTCTTTCATTTGGTGTTAAGGACATGATGCAACAAGGCTTTTGAAACGTTCATAGTATGCTGGAAACGACTCGCCTTGGCTTTGCTGGATTTCGCTAATCTTCTTCCTCAAAAGAATGACTCTTGATGTAGGGAAGAACTTCTCTAAGAACACCCTCTTCATGCTCTCCCAAGAAGTGACGGTTCCAGGGGCTAATTCGTATAACCAAGCCTTAAGCTTCTCTAGAAGAGAGAAGGGAAAGGCTTTCATCTTCAAAATGTTGCCATCGACATTGATTGGAGTCATGCTTGAACACACGACTTCGAACTCTTTCAAATGCTTGTTTGGATCTTCCATAGAAAGCCCATAGAATTGGGGAATGTGGTGCAGCAAGCTAGACTTCAATTCGAATTCATCGGTCTTGTCTTTAGCCGCCCTAGGGTATTGGATGCATAAAGGTGTAGCATTGTCCAATCCCGAGGCAGAAAACTCCTTAATTGTTCGATTGTCCACTGCCATGGCTTGTGGTTCTTCTAAATTCCTTGTCATGGGGACTTCTTCCTCTTCCATCACTTGTTCTTCAAGCTCAGGTTCAGGGCTAAGTGGATTAGATTCTTGCTGGTTTCTCTGCCTTCTCAAAGTCCTCTCAAAATCGTCGTCAAAGTCCAAGATATTCTTACGAACAGTTTGAGAACTCTGAGTCATAAACTAGTACCCGAAAACAAGAAACAAAACAAAGTCAGAAACTAAAACAAAAACACACGAAAAGGAAACAAGGGATTAGCAAAGTTGCTAATCCCCAGCAACGGAGCCAAAAATTTGATGCAATGTAAAACAGCACACAAATTAAACACTCTTGTTGACAATTGTAGTATATATATGTAAGTAGGGATCGTTCTACATCGGGGATTAGGAGGGATTGCTAAAACACTTGAAACTGACTTAAAAACGTAAAAACTAAGTTTAAAACACTAAAATAGACTCACAGAATGCAAAACTAGACTCTTGTGACTCAAAATAACTAAATTGACTCAAAACAGCTTAAAACAAGCTAAAAGACTCAAAACAGACTCTAGGGGTGAATTTGGACGAATTTGGAACTATGAAGACTCAAAACACTTAAAAACACAAAGTTGGACAAATTCTAACCAATTTGACACACGAAAGTAAAGAGGATTGGGTTTTGGACGAATTTAAAGTAAAACAAGTAAATTGAAGACTAAGACAGATTTAGGCACGAAATTGGTGTTTTGAATGGATGATGGGCTAGCTAGAGGGTCCTTCTCGACACATGACACACTTGCATACAAATTGATTTCCAGTTCCTTTTTCAATAAACCATGAACGACAACGCCCCAAGTTAACTGTGAATGCACAATTTAACTACCAGATTTTCCTACATTCATTGAATTGGATGAACGCATCGACAATCCAAATTATTCTTCAATAGTTCCCTACATGAACGCATAATAGAGATACGTATCAAAGATCATTAAGTTCTATGAAAATCATAAGCATTGACATGACATTCGCAACTTTGAACGCATGATGCTCCTGCCAAGAATTCACTTAACGCGATTGTGATAAGCAACCTTCACTACTTATGAATATAAGTTTGTAACTATTAGGAGAAACTCCCTTATATTCTAGCTTCAAATCCCTGCATGCAAACTAAGTTGGCCACCTTAATCAACAAACAAGAATAAGTTATCAATCAGACAGTTAAGTAAATTGCATTCACAACTTATGAAATCACAAATGGAATTAATCAACTCATATTGCAAATATTATCATAGTTTTGAAATTCCCCCTAGCTAAGAGGGGTTTAGTTCCTCATGTTCACAAAACAAAGATAATTGAATTTAAACATTGAAAACAAAAGATTGAAAACACCTAAGAATGATCCAGCAATCCAAACGTGAATAGCAAGCATTCCAAAAGTCCTCATTCTTCTCTTTGCTGTGGCACAAAAATTGGGGTAAGGTTTGAAGGGTGATTTCTATGGAAGATTGACTGAGAAGATGAATGGATGTGAAGGGTTGAGTGGAAAGCTATGGCAAGAGTGTTTGGATGTGTTTGGGAGTGAATGATGACGAATGATTGTGGCTGGATGTGTATGTGTATGAATTGGTGCGGCTGGGAAGGTTTATTTTTAAGGCTTTAGGGCAACAAGGCTCAGAAATTAAATTAGGTAACAGAAATTAAACAAAAACTTTAAGGGAAATAGGAATTAAATTCAGAATCCCAAGGAATCAGGAAGGTGCGGCTGAGAGGGAAAGAGCAAGGGAATGCCTTGCAAGGCAAGGAAAAAGGGTTTCCTTGCTGATTTAGGTGCGGCAAAGGAAGGATAGTGAAGGGAAAAGGGTCCCCTTGCACGGTAAGGAAAAGGGAAACAAGGACAGGTTTAGTTTGTGTCCTAAAATGCATAGGAGATCATCATTGTTGCTGGAACTTAGGGACATTTAGGATTAGGAAAGGTCAAACCAAAATAGGAAACCTTGGCTTAACTTTCCTACTTCAAGTAGGAATCCTTGTTTGAGTAGGAATCCTTCTTCAATTAGGAATCCTTCTTCAATTAGGAATCCATCTTCAATTAGGAATCCTTCTTTGATTAGGAATCCTAACATCTTCAAGTGTTCATTTTCGTCCATTCCTTTTGCTCCAAGCATGTGATATTCCAAGCCCAATTTTGCTCCAAAAGGCTCCAAAATGCACTTTCTTGCATACTTTGTCCTTAGAACCTGAAAACACACGAAAATGGCTTAAAAGACTAAAATAACTAAGGAATAACAACATAAATGCACGAAAACAAGCTAGCTAAGTCGCATAAATATGCTCCTATCAACAACATCCAAGATCGAAGTTAAAGGGTTGAAACAGGGCTAAGGGTGTTGGGTAAGAAAGAAAGGACAAGGAAAACAAAGGTTCTTAAAGAAATAGTAAGCAAAGCAATGAAATCAACACTTAGAATTCAATTTTGACTACAGAAATCAACTTTAAACACAAAAGGGAAGATTTACACATTCTAGGGCCAGATTTTGATGTTTTGGACCCTTCCTTCAACAATCAACACTTGTGAGCTCATTCTCACTTATTTTTCAACTCTTTTTCATTCTTTTCACAACTTTTTCTTTTTCTTTTTTATTTGCATACGAATTTTCTTTTTTATTTGCATACGAATTTTCTTTTCTTTTGAAGCACAAAATGTAGAACTGAGCTTAAAAACAAACAATCCTTCCCCCACACTTGATTTTCTGCATAATGTAGATCAAAAGGAATTCATTCTAATTCATGCTTTACTATCCTTTAAGAACAAGGGTATGGATAATCCTAAACTAGGCTAGGTAAGGATAATGTGGTTAACAAAGAACATAGGCTAAACAAGGCTCAACGGGGTTAAACCTACAAAACATATGACAAAGGGGTTTGGCTTTTTGGCTGTGGCTCACTAAACAACTTCATCTTGATCATGTGTTATGCAAATCAATGTCATGCTTTGAATGGAACGGGCATGAGTTTTAGTATTTGGAACTAAATGATGAAACGCATTCTAAGTAGCAACCAAGCAAAGAATAATGAGATCATGCAACGACTTAAGAAAACAAGAAATCACAGATTAATAACTCTCTAAAAGAACGTTTAGGCTCAAGTCTCTCAAGGTTGTAGCATTAGTTTGAGTTCCTTCCTTCAAGCATGTTACAAAAATTGATTTTATCCTTTTGTGATCAAATGTGAATTCATGAATGTCAACTATAACCAAGCATAAACCAAATTCATGAATGTCAACTATAACCAAGCATAAACCAAATCCATGGTTGTAACTTTCTTTAACAGTCATGCAATTAAAAACCAAATCCTCATCATTGTGTTGGAAGGTACCTAAGACACAAACACACCAAAACAACTCAAAAAACAACTCTTTTTGGTATTTCTCAAACTGATTTTTCAATTTTTTATCAAATTTTAGGATTTTTACTTCAAAACACACAAAAGCACTCCAAAACAGCTTAAAAACACTTAAAAACAGTGAGAAACAACCTTAGAAGTAATGGGTGATAGAATCCCACGAAAATCATGCAAAAACACTTTGTTACACCCCCCCCCCCCACACTTAAATCAAACATTGTCCTCAATGTTTCAAGCATAAATTCACAGAAAACAAGCAAACAACACAACTAACAAACATGACAAGATAAAAGCAGTAAAGAGAAGGGTTTAGGAACGCAAATCTGGTTATTGGGTGATTCTTAGAACTTCCTTCGTTGAATGCATGGGTTGCCTCCCAAGAAGCGCTTGCTTTAACGTCATGCAACCGGACGATACCTCCAATTATGCTTCATTAGAGCCCACGACATTGAGTTTATCTTTGAATGGAATGTGATACTTGAAATGATCCAGCAATGGTTTAAATTCTAATGTGGGTGCCTGAATCATGAAAATCAGCAAGTTAGTAGAAAACAGAATTGAAATTGGAGAAGATGGCTTACTTGCTTGCTCTGACACAAACTCAATGACAAACACCACATCTTTGAAAGTTTCAGGAATTTTGCACTTGGCCAGATTGAATGTGATGGTTGTGACTTGTCCCGTGTCATCAAATTCAACTTCCTTGGGCTTTGTTGTCTCATGAGCATCCTCTTTGATGCATTCTACATATTCTCCAGCCACTTCTTGCTCTTGAATCCTTCATCTTGATGTACAATTCTCTTCGAACAGTTCAACACAATCTGGGACTTGTTGTGGTGTATCAAGAATTTGGGTATGATTTTGCATATTTGGGAAGGCTTCCACGATGGCTTTTTCACTTTCTTCATTCGTTGGAATAAAAAACCTGCGAGGGAAGGGTACATTTGGAGGAATAACATTAAAATGAATTGAATTTGGGACGTCCTTACTTGTGGTGGGTGGTTGAGAGGGCTTAGGGGGCTGTGGCAAGGGTTGTTCTACCCTTGCCGTGTGTATGTCTTATTCCTCATCCTCAATCAGCAGCATCTTGTCCTCTTCTTTGCTATATTTGGATAATTTTGGTTCAGCTTCAACCTCCATACCACTTTCCAATTTTTCTTGAAATTGCCCCATGAATTTTGCAATCTGCCCCATTTGATTCTTCAATTCGCTCATCACTTGGGCTTGATTTCGTGATTCCTGAGTCATAGAGGTAAGTAATTCAAGAATTTTATCATTATCCATTGACGAACCTGAACTTGGTTGGGCCGAATATGGTTGAGGCTGTGGTGGTTCATATGGCTTTTGATAGATCTCCTCAGATGGCTGCCAATATCCTTCTTGGTGTGAGCCCTGCATGAAAGAAGTTAATACATCAAGAATTTCATCATAACTCATGGACATACTTGAATTCGATTGGAATTGTTGTGGGGGAGGCTATGGTGGCTGCATAGGTCTTGAATAGAACTCCTCATCTTGCTGCCAATATGCACTTTGCTGAAATTGTTGAGGATCCCCCCACATATAATCTGAATACTCTCTCCAATCTGAATTGTAAGCGTTGGAAAACATGTTGTCCCTTGATTGGTTATGGCTTTGATAACCCCAAACACCTCTATTTGCAATGAATTGAGGGCGTTGATGAGTTTGAGAAGTGTGCATTGTTAGCAAACACCTCTTTCGGCAATCTGTGACAATTGAGAAGTAAGATTCGCCAATTGAGCTTGAATGTTAGAAAAATCCATGTCTTACTACTCTAGTACCTGAAATCAAAGAAAGAGAACTAAATCAAATATCAAAAGTAAAAGACAAAAACAAAAACAAAGGGGATTAGCTAAAGAAAACAAGAAAACAAAACAAAGTCAGAAACTAAGAAAAAATACACGAAAAAGAAACAAGGGATTAGCAAAGTTACTAATCCCCGGCAATAGCGCCAAAAATTTGATGCAATGTAAAACAGCACACAAATTAAACCCTCTTGTTGTCAAATTGTAGTAAAGATGCAAGTAGGGATCGTTCTTGACCAGGGATTAGGAGGGCTTGCTAAAACCTCTAAACTGACTTTAAAAACACAAAACTAAACTTAAAAACACTTAACAAGACTCACAAGATTCAAAACAAACTTAAAAGACTCAAAACAGCTTAAAACAGCCAAAAAGACTCAAAACAGACACTAGGAAATTATTTGGACGAATTCTAGACTAGTAAGACTCAAAACACTAAATTGGACAGATTTCAACACACTTCTAACTAATCTAGCACACTTAATTAAAGGGGGATTGGGTTTTGGACAAATTTCAAGTAAAACAAGTCAGAAACTAAAACTAGACAAATTCGCACGAAATTGGGTGTTTTGGATGGATGATGGGCTAGCTAGAGGTTCCTTCTCCACACATGACAAATATGCGACACAAATCGATTTCCAGTTGTTCTTTCTATAAACCATGAACGACAATGCACCAAATTAATTGTGACTGCACGCATTAACCTTCAGATTTTCCTAAGTTCGTTCAATTGGATGCAACGCCGCAAACCAAATTATTCTTATCAAGTTCCCTATATGAGACTGCATACTAGAGATACATATCAAAGATCATTAAGCTTTGTGAAAATCATAAGCATTGACATGACATTCGTGACTATGACTGCATGACACTCCTGTCAGGAATTTACTTAACGCGATTGTGACTAGCAACCTCCACTACTTGTAAATATAAGTTTGTAACGATTAGGTGAAACTCCCTTATATTTTAGCATCAAATCCTAGCATGCAAACTAAGTAGGCCTCCTTAATCAACACACAAGAATAAGTTTTAATGAAACAGTTAAGCAAAGTGCATTCACAATTTATGAAATCACAACTGGATGAAATCAATTCATATCACATATATGCTCATAGTTTCGAATTCCCCCCTAGTTAAATAGGGGTTTAGTTCCTCATGTTCACAAAACAAAGATACATAAACTTAGACATTGAAAACACCTAAGAATGTTCCAGCAATCCAATCTTGAATGGCAAACACTCCAAGGGTCTTCCTTCTTCTCTTTGTTGCGGCACAAGGTTTGTTTGAAGGTTTTAGTGGTGAATTGTGGTGGTGGATGGATATAGGTGGGTTATGGTGAAGGATGGAGGGTGGTTCTCGGCAAAAATTAAATTTAATGGTCCCCCCCTTCCAAAGGCTGCGACATATGTATTTAAAGGTGGGGAAGACACGGTTTTGATGTGTTTTAGGGAAGGAAATAACTTAGCTATTTTGTCCTATAATTAAAAGTCAGAAATCAATGGAAAATAGGCAAGTAAGGTGCAAGAATTAAAGAGAATAGGAAAGGAAATTCGGCAAAAGAGTGTAGGATAGATTCAGGAATGTGTTCTGAGGCACAAAATAGGTAAGAATCCTCTCCCCTTGTGTGGCAAGAATTGAAACAAAAGGGAACGTAATTTTGGGTCAGAAAATAGGTAAGAAGAGGATCCCTTGTGCGACAAGGTTGTGGAGAGAAAGGGAAAGGCAATTATGTGGCAGCTTTTGGAAGAAAGGGAAAGGAGATATGCAGCAAGGTTAGGGAAAGGTCCTAGGACTTCTAGAAACATGTAATGAGGCAACCTAACATGTTTTGGAACCCTTTTATGGCTGGAACATAGGTGAGGAAGGATTAGGAAACGTTTAGGCCAAGAATAGAAACTTTCAAGAATGGAAACCTCCAAGAATAGAAACTTCCAACTTTAGAAACTTTGGCTTCCAATTTTGAACTCTTCATTCTTCATTTAATCCTAAGCTCATTTGATCTTCAATTTCATCCATCCACTTAGCTCCAAGCATGTGCTAACCATCCAATGCCCAAAACTGCTCCAAAAGGCTCCAAAATGCCCTTTCTTGCATACTTTGCACATTAGACCTACAAACACACGAAAATAGCTTAAAATACTAAAATAACAAAGAACTAACAACATAAATGCAAGGAAACAAGCTAACTAAGTGATGTAAATATGCTCCTATCAGAAGGATTAGGAAACTTCCAAGCCAAGAATAGAAACTTTCAAGAATGGAAACCTCCAAGAGTAGAAACTTCCAACTTTAGAAACTTTGGCTTCCAATTCTGAACTCTTCATTCTTCATTTGTCTTGAATCCAATTCTTCACATCTTCATTCAATCCTAAGCTCATTTGATCTTCAATTTCGTCCATCCACTTAGCTCCAAGCATGTGCAATCCATTTAGTGCCCAAAACTGCTCCAAAATGCACTTTCTTGCTCCTTGATAGGAGCATATTTATGCGACTTTGTTAGCTTGTTTCCTTCCACTTTCTTAGTTAGTTTCTACTTATTATAGTGTTTTAAGCTATTTTCGTATGTTTGTAGGTCCAACTGGCAAAGTTGGCAAAAAGATGCAATTTGGAGCATTTTAGAGCAATTTTGGGCCAAGAATGGATAACACAAGTATGGAGCAAGATGGATGGATGAATTTGAAGTTCAAGAGAGGCTAGGAATGTGCAAAAGAGTTGAAGCAATAAATTCAAGTCAAAGAAGATAAGGAATCAGCTACAAAGAAAGAGAATTATCCAAAACCTTATCCAACCTTATCTTATCCAAACTAACCTTATCTTACCTTATCTTATCTTATCCTATCCTAATCTTATCCTACCTTAATTCCAGCTACAAGGGGGACTCCTTTTCATATTAGAATGCCTAAAACCTATTTTTAGAAGGCCTTTTTGTTCTAGAAACATGCCACAACACCCCTTTCTAGAATCCCTAAAAATCTGGCGCCCCAACCTTTCTAGATGGCCTTTTCCTTGTTGGTTTGGAGTCCTAAATCCTTTTCCTTGACAACCTAGGCCAAGTAATCCCAGGCCTATAAATACACTTTTTTGCTGCACCATTCAGACCACCACCCTCTACCATAACTCACCTACATCCATCCACCACCATTCACCACACACACCTCATTGTGCCGCAGTTGTGCAAGGAAGGAGAGGAGCCATCTGGAGCCGTGCTTGCCATTCACAACGTTGGATCGTTGGAGCATTTCTAGGTGTATTCTATCCTTTGTTTTCAATGTTTAAATTTATTTATCTTTGTTTGATTGCGAACATGAGGAACTAATTTTTTTATAGTTAGAGGTGAATTCGAAGCCATGATTATATGTTATATATGAATTGATTTCCTCTAGTTATGATTTCATGAATCGTGGATGTGGTTTGCTTAACTGTTTGATTAAAACTTATTCTTGTATGTTGATTAAGGGTGCACACTTAGTTTGCATGCTAGGATTTGATGCTAAAATATAAGGGAGTTTCACCTAATAGTTACAAACTTATATTTACAAGTAGTGGAGGTTGCTAGTCACGATCGCATTAAGTAAATTCCTGGTAGAAGTGTCATGCTTTTCATAGTCACGAATGCCTTGTCAATGCTTATGATTTTCACAAAGCTTAATGATCTTTGTTTCGTGTCTCTATCATGCTTTTCATAGTTAGAGAGCTTAATAAAGAATAATTTGGTTGTAATGCGTCATCCATTCAATTAAATGAATCTAGGGAAATCTGAGAATTAATTAGTTCAATACAATTAATTTGGGGCATTGTCATTCATGGTTTGTTGGAAAAAGAACTGGGAATCGATTCGTATGCATATGTCATGTGTCGAGAAGGACCCTCTAGCTAGCCATTCACCCATTTAAATCACCAATTTCGTGTCTTTTTAAGTTGTCTTTACAATTCTGTTTGTTTAAGTTTAAATTCATTCAAAACCAATCCCTTGCTTGTAGTTTGAGTCTAAATTCATCAAATCTTGAGTCTTTTAGTCTTTTGAGTCAATTAGAGTCTTAATTTCGTTCAAATCAATCTTAGGTGTTAGTTTTGAGTCTAAAGAATCTGTTTTGTGTGTTTTAAGTCTAATTAGCTTGTTTTGAGTGTCTAGAGTCCATAAACTGTCTAGTTTGAGTCTAGTTTAGTGTTTTAAAGTTTAATTAGTGTAGATTAGCATCCCTTCTAATCCGTGGCTTGAACGATCCCTACTTACACATACTACATTGATAGGGTTTAAATTTGAGTGCAATTTAATTTCACATCACTCCTTTAGCCCTTTGGACCTACAAACACACGAAAATAGCTTAAAATACTAAAATAGCTAAGAACTAACAACCTAAATGCAAGGAAATAAGTTAACTAAGTCACACAAATATGTTCCTATCACCCAGCACCCTAAACAGGTTCCAACATGATAAATTGAAAAAAGATGCATGCTTTTATGTTTGGGATGATCCATACTTGTGGAAATATTGCTCTGATCAGATTCTACGTAGGTGTGTGCATGATTTGGAGTTTAATTCAATTTTAACTTTCTGCCACACTTATGCATGTGGGGGACACTTTGGGACACAACGCACAGCCCTTAAGGTTTTAGAATGTGGATTTTATTGGCCAACTATATTTAGGGATGCTAGAACCTTTTGGATGTCTTGTGATTGTTGTCAAAGAACGGGTAATATAGGTGCAAGGGATCAAATGCCACAAACTGTTATACTTCCTGTCGAAATTTTTGATGTTTTGGGCATTGATTTTATGGGTCATTTTCCTTCTTCACATGGTTTCCATTATGTCTTACTTGCTGTGGATTATGTGTCGAAATGGATGGAAGCAAGAGCCACTCGAACTAATGATTCTAGAGTGGTTGCAGATTTCATTCAAACTAACATATTTGCAATCAAACCATTAAGGCGTTGTTCAAGAAGTACAATGTCACACATAAGGTTTCTACACCTTACCATCCTCAAACAAATGGCCAACTCGAGGTTTCGAATAGAGAAATCAAGCAAATTTTACAAAAGACCGTTAGGCCAACAAGGAAGGATTGGAGCTTGCGATTGGATGATGCACTGTGGGCATATCGCACGGCCTACAAAACACCCCTTGGCATGTCCCCATTTCGGCTCATCTATGGCAAACCATGCCATCTTCTTGTAGAATTGGAGCACAAGGTGCATTGGGTTGTTAAAACATTCAACATGGACATTGACGCCGCTGGAATTCATAGGAAGCTTCAATTGAATGAACTTGAAGAGATTAGGCACGAGGCTTATGAGAACGCTCGAATTTACAAGGAGAAGACCAAGGCTTATCATGACAAGATGATTTGTGGCAAATCATTCTCAATTGGGCAGAAAGTGTTACTTTTTAATTCCCGCCTTCGTTTATTCCCTGGTAAGTTACGCTCCAAATGGGTTGGCCCTGAGGTACATCTGGGTAAGGATGATCGAAATCTATGTAAGTGATGATTTTTAATATGTCATGTTCATTGGGAATCCCTGAGGTAAATGTTGGAAGGTTTAGATTGAGTTTTGTTTCTTTTGTTTTGTTTGTTTTGCTTGAGGACTAGCAAAAGCTAAGTGTGGGGTATTTGATAGGAGCATATATATGCATCTTAGTTAGCTTATTTCCTTGCATTTAGGTTGTTAGTTCTTAGTTATTTTAGTATTTTAAGCTATTTTCGTGTGTTTGTAGGTCCAAAGGGCTAAAGGAGCAAGAAAGTGCATTTTGGAGCAGTTTTGGGCACTAAATGGATTGCACATGCTTGGAGCTAAGTGGATGGACGAAATTGAAGATCAAATGATCTTAGGATCAAATGAAGAATGAAGAGTTCAAAATTGGAAGCCAAACTTTCTAAAGTTGGAAGTTTCTATTCTTAGAGATTTCCATTCTTGAAAGTTTCTATTCTTGGCTTGGAAGTTTCCTAATCCTTTCTCACCTATGTTCCAGCCACAAAAGGATTCCAAAATATGTTAGGGCACTTAATTGGTTGTTCTAGAAGCCTTAGACATGCCCTAAAAGGCCATGCCGCACCTCTCTATGATTTGATCCTTCCTTGCAGCACAAAACATCTTCTCCTTTCCTATTTTATGTTCTTAAAACCACATTCCTGTTTTGATCCTCCCTTTTTCCGCACATATCCCTCTTTCTTACCTATTTCCTGACCCAAAATTGCATTCCCTTTTGTTTCAATTCTTCCCGCACAAGGGGAGAGGATTCTTACCTATTTTGTGCCTCAAAACACATTCCTGAATCTGTCCTACACTCTCTGCCGAATTTCCTTTCCTATTCTCTTTAATTCCTGCACCTTACTTGCCTATTTTCCATTGATTTCTGACTTTTAATTATAGGACAAAATAGCTAAGTTATTTCCTTCCCTAAAACACATCAAAACCGTGCCTTCCCCCCTTTAAATACATATGTTGCACCTTTTAATTGGAGGGATCCCTGAACACATTCTTTGCATCCATTCCATCCACCTATCTACCTATCCATCCTCTACCACCCATCACCACCCATTCTACACACCTTAACCCCTTGTGCTGCAGCTTTACAAAGGAAGAAAGAGGGGATTAACTTGAAGCCGTGCCTAGCCATTCAAGACGTTGGATTGCTGGAACGTTTCTAGGTGTAATATATCTTTGTTTTCAATGTTTAATTTAATTTCTCTTTGTTTTGCTGTGAACATGAGGAGCTAAACCCTTTTGGCTAGGGGGAATTTCGAAGTCATGAACATATTTGCAATATGAATTGATTAATTCCAGTTGTGATTTCATAAAGTGTAAATGCAATTTGCTTAACTGTTTTATTCAAAACTTATTCTTGTATGTTGATTAAGGAGGCCTACTTAGTTTGCATGCTTGAATCTGATGCTAGAATATAAGGGAGTTTCACATAATCGTTAGAAACTGATAGGAGCATATTTGTGCGACTTAGTTAGCTTGTTTCCTTGCATTTACTTAGTTAGTTTTTACTTATTATAGTGTTTTAAGCTATTTTCGTGTGTTTGTAGGTCCAATTGGCAAAGTTCGCAAGAAAGTGCATTTTAGAGCATTTTGGAGCAATTCTGGGCTGGAATGGATTGCATGCATATGGAGCACAAGGAATGGACGAATTTGAAGTTCAAATGAGGCTAGGAATGTGCTTAAAAGTTGGAGAAACAAATTCAAGTCAAAGAAGATAAGGAATTAGCTACAAACATGGAACATTATCCAAACCAACCTTATCTTATCTTATCTTATCCTTATCTTATCTTATCCTTATCTAATCTTATCCTATCTTAATTCTAGCTGCAAAGGGACTCCTTTTCATAATAGGATGCCTAAAACCTATTTTTAGGAGGTCTTCTCCATCTAGAAACATGCCACAACACTCCTTTCTAGAAGTCCTAAAAATCTGGCGCCCCAAACCTTTCTAGAAGGCCTTTGCCTTGCCTTGCACTCCATCCCCTTCCCTCCAATTGTGCCGCTCCTTCCCTATCTTTATTCCTCTTGGATTCTGATTTAAGTAGCCTATTCCCTTGTAGATTTGGATTGTGCAAAGCCTTTTCAGAAATTAATTGGGCTAAACCCCTTTCCTGATGGATTTAAGCCTTGTGCCGCACCCTGGGGCCTTAATCCTTTATTTCTGCTAAGTCCAAGTCGTACCCTGATTTCCCTAGGGTTTGTCATGCCTATATATACATATTTTGAGGCTTTGCTGCAGGTTACCACCCCCTATACCACACCATAATTCGTAGCCATCACCATCCATACCCAGAAACACCCTTTGCCGCAAGAAGGAGAGGAGGAGAGCTTTGCCGTGGCTTCCATTGGAGGAGGACCTTGTGCCGCAACAACCTGCAACCATTGGAGATTTCCTGAGTTCTTTCTTCCCTTGTTTTAGTTTCAATGTTTATTTTAGATTGCTTTTCAATTGTCATGAACATGTGTAACTAAGTTTTTCTTAGTTAGAGGTGAATTCGAAGCCATGGACATATGTTTAATATGAATTGATTACCTCCAGTTATTGTTTCGTAAAACAAGCGATTCACTTATCTGTTTGATTAAAACTTATTCGTGTATGTGGGTTAAGGGTGCAGACTTAGTTTGCATGCATGATTCTGATGCTAAAATATAAGGGAATTTCACCTAATTGTTATGAACTTATATTTATGAGTAGTAAAGGTTGCTAGTCACAATCGTGTTAAGTGAATCCATGGCAGGAGTATCATCATGCTTTTCATGGTTACGAATGCCTTGTCAATGCTTATGATTTTCATAGAACTTAATGATCTTTCAATGTATCTCTATTATGCGTATTCCATGTAGGGAACTTGATAAGAATAATTTGATTGTCGATGCGTTATCCATCCAATTCAATGAATTAAGGAAAATCTGAAAGTTAATTTGTGCATTCACGATTAATTTGGGGCATTGTCATTCATGGTTTAAAGAAACAATACTGGAAATCAATTTGTATGCATATGTTTCATGTGTGGAGAAGGATCCTCGAACTAGCTTTTCACCCTTGAATTCACCTTAATTTCGTTTTAACTTACTTTGTTTGCTGCAATTTACTTAGTTTTGTCAAATTCGTCCAAAAACCCCCTCAGTTCTTATTTGTATTTTAGTTTTGTCAAATTCGTCCAAATCTATCCCCTTTCTGTGTTTTGAGTCTTACTAGTCTAGAATTTCTCCAATTCACTCTCTAGTATCTGTTTTGAGTCTATTTAGCTTAGTTTGTGTGTTTTGAGTCAATTTGGTCAGTTTTGAGTCATAAGAGTCTAGTTTAATTTGAGTGTCAAGTAATTTTCACATCAGAAACTTATATTCACAAGTAGTGAAGGTTGCTGGTCACAATCGCGTTAAGTTAGATTCCTAGCATGAGTATCATGATGTCATAGTTACGAATGCTTTGTCAATGCTTATGATTTTCATAGAACGTAATGATCTTTGATTGTATCTCTCTTACGATGTGCATGTAGGGAACTTTTGAAGAATGCTTTGGGTTGTCGAATGATGTCCATCCAATCCAATAACTAAAGGAAAATCTGAGGGTTAATTAGTGATGGCACGGTTAATCTGGGGCATTGTCATTCATGGTTTATCGAAATCGTAACTGGAAATCAATTTTGTGTTGCATGTGTGTCATGTATGGAGAAGAACCCTCAAGCTAGCCCATCATCCATTGAATCACCTTAGTTTTATGTCTTTGTTTAGAATCTACAAGTTACTTAGTTTTAGATTCAATTTTCGTAGAAACCAAACCCCCCATCTTTAAGTTGTGTCAGTTTAGTTAGAATCTGTTTAGATTTGTGTCTAGTTAGTCCTTTGAGTTTGTTTTCTTCCAAATCAGTCCCTAGTGTCTGGTTTGAGTCAATTTGGCTGTTTTAAGCTGTTTTAAGTCTTGTTAAGTGTTTTTAAGTTTGTTTTTGTGTTTTTAAGTCAGTTTCGAGTTTATTAGCAATCCCTCCTAATCCCCGGCCTAGAACGATCCCTACTTGCATCTTTACTACAACTGTCAACAAGAGGGTTTAATTTGTGTGCTGTTCTACATCGCATCAAATTTTTGGTGCCGTTGTCGGGGATTAGCAACTTTGCTAATCCCCCGTTGTTTCCTTTGTTTCTTTTTCGTGTCTTTCATTTTAGTTGCTGACTTTGTTTCTGTTTGTGTTTTTGTGTGTGTCTTTTACTTTTGATATTTGATTTAGTTTTCTTTCTTTTATTTTAGGTACTAGAGTAGTAAGACATGAATTTTGCTAACATTCAAGCTCAATTGGCGAATCTTACTTCTCAATTGTCACAGATTGCCGAAAGAACTTCAATGCACACTGCCGCTACATTTGATGTACCCTATGGGCAAGAACATCAAACTCATCAATTCACTGTGAATGGAGGTGCTTGGGGTTATCAAGGACATAACCAATCAAGAAGCAAATTGTGTTCCAACACTTACAATTCGGATTGGAGAGATTATTCAGATTATATGTGGGGGGAACCTCAACAATTTCAACAATGTGGATAATTGCAGCAAGATGAAGAGTTCTATTCAAGACCTATGTAGCCACCACAGCCTGCCCTACAACAATTCCAATCGAATTCAAGTATGTCTATGAATTATAATCAAATTCTTGATGAATTAATTTCTTTGGCGCAGGGCTTAGAACAAGAAGAATATTTGCTACCATATGAGGAGATCTATCAACCATATGAACCACCATAACCTCAACCATATTTGGCCCAAACAAATTCAGGTATGTCTTTGGATAATGATCAAATTATTCAATTACTCACTTCTTTGTCTTAAGGACAAAAAAATCAAAACAAAGCGATGCAAATTCAAGACAAAAGGGTGGACCATTTGGAAAAGCAAATTGGATAGATAGCGAAATTCGTGGTACAAATTCAAGAACAAAGTGAACTTTCCAATCCAACCGTTGTAAATCCAATGGGAGAATTTGAAATTGCTGAAGTTCTCACCTTGGCAAGTGGCATGGAGGTTGAAGATGAACCCAAGACGTCCAAACCAAGCCAAAACATGGATGAACAGATGCTAATTGAGGAGGAGGAATAAGAAACACCCTTGCCGCAGGCCCCTAGTGCTTCTAAGCCATCCAATCAAGGTAAGTTGGGTTCAAATTCGGTTCAATCTAACATTATTCCACCAAATGTACCTTTCCCTTGCAGGTTTTTTATTCCAACAAATGAAGAAAGTGAAAAAGACATCGTGGAAGCCTTCCCAAATGTGCAAAGTGACATTCCAATTCTTGGTGCAACAAATCAAGTTCCAGATTGTGTTGAATTGTTTGAAGAGAATTGTACATCAAGAACAATGATTCAAGAGAAAGCAGTGGCTGGAGAATATGTAGAATGCATCAAAGAGGATGTTCATGAGACAACAAAGCCCAAAGAAGTTGAATTTTATGACATGGGACAAGTCACAACCATCACATTCAATCTGGCCAAGTCCAACTGATGCGGTGTAAAACAGCACACAAATTAAACCTTCTTGTTGACAGTTGCAGTAAAGATGCAAGTAGGGATTGTTCTAGGCCGGGGATTAGGAGGGATTGCTAATCTACTCTAAATTGACTTAAAAACACTTAACAAGACTCACAAGACTCAAAACAAACTTAAAAGACTCAAAATAGCTTAAAACAACCAAAAAGACTCAAAACAGACACTAGGGAGAAATTGGACGAATTCCTAACTTTACTTGACTCAAGACACTAAAAGACACAAGTTTTGACAGATTCTAACTAATCTAACACACTTAATTAAAGGGGGATTGGGTTTTCACGAATTTAAAGTAAAACAAGTAAACTAAAGACTTAGACAGATTTGGACGAATTTGGTGAATTGGATGGATGATAGGCTAGCTAGAAGGTTTTCCTCCACACATGACACACTTGCATACAAATCAATTTTCAGTTGTTCTTTCAATAAACCATGAACCTCAACACCCCAGATTAATTAGGTACGCTTAAATTAACCCTCAGATTTTCCTTATGTCATTGAATTGGACGAAAATAACGCATCACAATCAAATTATTCTTCAAAAGTTCCCTACATGAAAGCGCATAATAGATATACAATCAAAGATCATTAAGCTCTATGAAAATCATAAGCATTGACAAGGCATTCGTAACTATGAAAGCGCATGATACTTCTGCCAGGAATCTACTTAACATGATCGTGACCAGCGACCTTCACTACTTGTGAATATGAGTTCATAACGATTAGGTGAAACTCCCTTATATTCTAGCATCAAATTCGTGCATGCAAACTAAGTACGCATCCTTAATCAACATACAAGAATAAGTTCTGAATCAAACAGTTAAGCAAATTGCATTCACAATTTATGAAATCACAACTGAAGGTAATCAATTCATATTGCAAATATATTTATGGCTTTGAATCTCCCCATAGCCAAAAGGGGTTTAGTTCCTCATAATCGCAAAACAAAGGTAAACAGATTTA
Source organism: Heteromeles arbutifolia (assembly GCA_024362995.1). Lineage (NCBI taxonomy): Eukaryota > Viridiplantae > Streptophyta > Magnoliopsida > Rosales > Rosaceae > Heteromeles > Heteromeles arbutifolia. The sequence goes on along the minus strand of JANCRC010000008.1, from coordinate 15,220,648 downwards.
TACATTGAAAACAAAAGAAAGAAAACACCTAAACGCTCCAGCGATCCAAATTGAATGCCAAAACGTCCAAAAGTTCTCATTCTTCTCCTTTGTTGCGGCACAAGGGATTGGTGGTGAGTTTTAGTGGTGATTTGTGATGGTGGATGGATGTAGGTGAGTTATGGTGAATGATGGAGGGTGGATTTTCAGCAGAAAGTGTGTAGAATGGTCCAGGGAGCCCATTGATGTGCGGCAACGCTCCTTGCAGTTGGAAATGGATTAAGACCAAATCAGGAAACTTGGCTAACATTCCTTCTTCTTGTAGGAATCCTCATTCTTCTAGGAATCCTTCTTCAAATAGGAATCCTTCTTCAATTAGGAATCCTTCTTCAACTAGGAATCCTTCTTCAAATAGGAATCATTCTTCAACTAGAAATCCTTGCATCTTTAGGTCTTCAATTTCGTCCATCCCCATTGCTCCAAGCATGTGCTATCCATTCCAAGCCCAAAAGGCACCAAAATGCACTTTCTTGCCACTTTAGTCCTTTAAACCTACAAACACACGAAAATAGCTTAAAATACTAAAATAACTAAGAACTAACAACCTAAATGCAAGGAAATAAGTTAACCAAGTCGCATAAATATGCTCCTATCACCAACATTCCTGAAACATTCAAAGATGTGGTGTTTGTCATTGAGTTTGTGTCGGAGCAAGCAAGTAAGCCATCTTCTCCAATTTCAATTTTGTTTTCTACTAACTTGCTGATTTTCATGATTCAGGCACCCACATTAGAATTTAACCCATTGCCGGATCATTTTAAGTATCACCTCCCATTCAAAGATCACATACATGCCATGGCTTCCAATGATGCTTAAATGGAGGTATCGTCCGGCTGCAAGACATTAAAGCAATCGTTTCTTGGGAGGCAACCCATGCATTTAATTGAGGAAGGCCTAGGACTCGCTCCACAATCAGATTTGCATTCCTAAAACCTTCTCTTTCCTACACTTATCTTGCCATGTTTAGTTCGTTGTTTGTTTGTTTGCTTTTTGTGAGTTTATGCTTGAAACATTGAGGACAATGTTTGATTTAAGTGTTGGGGGGGGGGGGGGTAACAAAGTGTTTTTGATGCAAATTCGTGGGATTTTATCACCCATTACTTCTAAAGTTGTTTCTCACTGTTTTTGAAGTGTTTTTAGACTGTTTTGAAGTGTTTTAGTGTGCTTTGAAGTAATTATACGAAAATTTGAAAAAAAATCAGTTTTTGAAGTGTTTTTAGAGTCATTTTTGTGTGTTTGTGTCTTAGGTACCTTCCAACACAATGATGAGGATTTGGTTTTTAATTGCATGACTGTTAAAGAAAGTTACGAACATGGATGGAAGTTTGATATGCTCTTGGTTTATGCTTAGTTGTAGTTGTTGTTTACGAATTCACATGTAATCACAAAGAAAAAAAAATCAGTTTTTGTAACATGCTTGAAGGAAGGAACTCAAACTAACGCTACATCCCTGTGAGACTTGAGCCAAAACGTTCTTTTGGAGAGTTATTAATCTGTGATTTTTGTTTTCTAAAGTCGTTGCATGATCTCATTAATTCTTTGCTTGGCTGCTACTTGGAATGCATTTTCATCATTATAGAACCAAATGCTAGAACTTGTATCCGTTTCATTCAAAGCATGACATTGAACAGCATAACACATATCAAGATGAAGTTGTTTAGTTGCCACCAAAGCCAAATAACCGTACCCTATTTCATTTGTTTTGTAGGTTTAACCCCGTTTGAGCCTTCTTTAGCCTATGTTCTTTTTTAACCACATTAACCTCACCTCGCCTAGTGTAGGAATGTCCATACCATTGTTTTTAAAGGACAGTGAAGCATGCCTTAAAATGAATTCCTTTTGATAAACATTTTGCAGAAAGACAAGTATGGGGGAAAAGATTTTTGTGTGTTAGTCTGCCAAGAAAAGAAATAAGGCACGGGTGAAAAATAAAAAGAAAATTCGTGGAAAAAGGAAAAGGAAAAGAAAAGTGTGTAAATAGACAGAAAAAGAGTTGAAAAGAAGTGAAAATAAGCTCACAAGTGTTGGTTGTTGAAGAAATGGTCCAAAACATTGTGAAAATCCAAGAAAGGGTTTTCTTTGTTATAACATATGTGAGTTTTCATTTTCATGTTTACATCAATCTTCTCACATCTACCTAGTGTAGGGAGTGTAGTCTGAAAATCTGAGTGACAATTGAGTGTTTATCTAGTAATGAATTGAGGGAATTCTCTAAGGCATGTTACTACATTCAAAATGTTGTTTTAATTGATTAAATGCGAACTAGTGAATGGTGACTATGATTAAGTATGAGTTGAAGTGTAAGGATGACCAAAATCTGTCCAAGTGATGATTTTTAATATGTCATGTGCATTGGAAATCCCTAAGGCAAATGTTGGAAGGATTAGATTGTGTTTTGTTTGTTTTGTTTGTTTTGTTTTGCTCAAGGACTAGCAAAAGCTAAGTGTGGGGGTATTTGATAGGAGCATATTTATGTGACTTAGTTAACTTATTTCCTTGCATTTAGGTTGTTAGTTCTTAGTTATTTTAGTATTTTAAGCTATTTTCGTGTGTTTGTAGGTCTAAAGTGCAAAGTAGGCAAGAAAGTGCATTTTGGTACCTTTTGGAGCAGTTTTGGGCTTGGAATGGATATCACATGCTTGAAGCTAAGTGGATGGACGAAATTGAAGATCAAATTGAAGATCAAATGAGCTAAGTGGATGGATTCAAGACAAATGAAGAATGACGAGTTCAGAATTGGAAGCCAAAGTTTCTAAAGTTGGAAGTTTCTATTCTCGGAGGTTTCCATTCTTGAAAGTTTCTATTCTTGTTTTGGAAGTTTCCTAATCCTTTCTCACCTATGTTCCAGCCACAAAAGGATTCCAAAATATGTTAGGGCACTTAATTGGTTGTTCTAGAAGCCTTAGACATGCCCTAAAAGGCCATGCCCCACCTCTCTATAATTTGATCCTTCCTTGCCGCACAAAACATCTTCTCCTTTCCAATTTTATGTTCTTAAAACCACATTCCTATTTTGATCCTCCCTTTTTCCGCACATATCCCTCTTTCTTACCTATTTTCTAACCCAAAATTACATTCCCTTTTGTTTCAATTCTTCCCGCACAAGGGGAGAGGATTCTTACCTATTTTGTGCCTCAAAACACATTCCTGAATCTGTCCTACACTCTCTGCCGAATTTCCTTCCCTATTCTCTTTAATTCCTGCACCTTACTTGTCTATTTTCCACTGATTTCTAACTTTTAATTATAGGACAAAATAGCTAAGTTATTTCCTTCCCTAAAACACATCAAAACCGTGCCTTCCCCCCTTTAAATACATATGCCGCACCCTTTAATTGGAGGGATCCCTGAACACATTCTTTGCATCCATTCCATCCACCTATCTACCTATCCATCCTCTACCACCCCTCACCACCCATTCTACACACCTTAACCCCTTGTGCTGCAGCTTTACAAAGGAAGAAGGAGAGGATTAACTTGAAGCCATGCCTAGCCATTCAAGACGTTGGATTGCTGGAACGTTTCTAGGTGTAATCTATCTTTGTTTTCAATGTTTAATTTAATTTCTCTTTGTTTTGCTGTGAACATGAGGAGCTAAACCCTTTTGGCTAGGGGGAATTTCGAAGCCATGAACATATTTGCAATATGAATTGATTAATTCCAGTTGTGATTTCATAAAGTGTAAATGCAATTTGCTTAACTGTTTTATTCAAAAATTATTCTTGTATGTTGATTAAGGAGGCCTACTTAGTTTGCATGCTTGAATCTGATGCTAGAATATAAGGGAGTTTCACATAATCGTTACAAACTTATATTCACAAGTAGTGAAGGTTGCTGGTCATGATCGCGTTAAGTTAAATTCCTAGCATGAGTATCATGATGTCATAGTTACGAATGCTTTGTCAATGCTTATGATTTTCATAGAACGTAATGATCTTTGATTGTATCTCTATTGTGATGTGCATGTAGGGAACTTTTGAAGAATGCTTTGGGTTGTCGAATGATGTCCATCCAATCCAATAACTAAAGGAAAATCTAGGGGTTAATTAGTGATGGCACGGTTAATCTGGGGCATTCTCATTCATGGTTTATCGAAATCGTAACTGGAAATCAATTTTGTGTTGGATGTGTGTCATGTGTGGAGAAGAACCCTCTAGCTAGCCCATCATCCATTGAATCACCTTAGTTTTATGTCTTTGTTTAGAATCTGCAAGTTACTTAGTTTTAGATTCAATTTTCGTAGAAACCAAACCCCCCATCTTTAAGTTGTGTCAGTTTAGTTAGAATCTGTTTAGATTTGTGTCTAGTTAGTCCTTTGAGTTTATTTTCGTCCAAATCAGTCCCTAGTGTCTAGTTTGAGTCAATTTGGTTATTTTAAGCTGTTTTGAGTCTTTGAAGTTTGTTTTGAGTCTTGTGAGTCTTGTTAAGTGTTTTTAAGTTTGTTTTTGTGTTTTTAAGTTAGTTTAGAGTTGATTAGCAATCCCTCCTAATCCCCGGCCTAGAACGATCCCTACTTGCATCTTTACTACAACTATCAACAAGAGGGTTTAATTTGTGTGCTGTTTTACATCGCATCAATGTTTAAGTTTATTTTTCTTTGTTTTGCTGTGAACATGAGGAACTAAACCTCTCTTGGCTAGGGGGAATTCGAAACCATGATTATACTTGCAATATGAATTGATTACATCCAGTTGTGAATTCGTAAGTTGTGAATTCAATTTACTTAACTGTTTGCATTAAAATTGTTTGTGTATGTGGGTTGAGAGTGCACACTTAATTTACATGCATTAATCTGATGCTAGAGTATAAGGGAGTTTATAAGGGAGTTTCACCTAATCGTTATGAACTTATATTCACAAGTAGTGAAGGTCGCTGGTCACGATCGTCTTAAGTAGATTCCTGGCAGGAGTATCATGTGCTTCCATAATTACGAATGCCTTGTCAACGCTTATGATTTTCATAGAACGTAATGATCTTTGATTGTTTCTCTATTATGCGCTTTCATGTAGGGAACTCTTGAAGAATAATTTGATTGCGATGAGCTATTTCCGTCCAATTCAATGACATAAGGGAAATCTGAGGGTTAATTTAAGCGTACCTAATTAACTTAGGGCGTTGAGATTCATGGCTTATTGAAAGAAACAATTGGAGATTGATTTGTATGCAAGTGTGTCATGTGTGGAGAAGAACCCTCTAGCTAGTCCATCATCCAATCAAAACACCAATTTCGTGTTTAAATCTGTCCAGTTCTTAACTTTACTTTGTTAGTTTTCAAATTCGTCAAAACCAAACCCCCCCCCTTTACTTTAAAGTGTCAAATTAGTTAGAATCTGTCCAATTTTGTGTTTTTAAGTGTTTTGAGTCAAAGTAAAACCAAATTTCGTCCAAAATCACCCTTAGTGTCTGTTTTGCATTCTTTGAGTCTAGTTTAGTGTTTTAAACTTAGTTTTACGTTTTTAAGTCAATTTCTAGTGTTTTAGCAATCCCTCCTAATCCCCGGCCTAGAACGATCCCTACTTACATTCTTTACTACAATTGACAACAAGAGGGTTTAATTTGTGTGCTGTTTTACATTGCATCACATAACACTCAAGATAGAAGTCAATGGGTTGTAACGGGGCTAAGGGTGTTGTCTAACAAAGAAAGGTAAAGATAAACAAAGGTTCTTAAAGAAATAGTAAGCAAAGCAATGAAATCAACACTTAGAATTCACTTTTGAATGCAGAAATCAACTTTTGACCAAAACGGGAAGATTTACACATTTTAGGGTCAGATTCAATGTTTTGGACCCTTTCTTCAACAATCAACATCTTAAACTCATTTTCACTTCTTTTCAACTCTTTTTCTTTCTTTTTCTTTTCTTTTTACACACTTTTCTTTTGCATACGTTTTTCTCTTCTTTTTCTTTTCTTTTGAAACCCAAAACGTACAATTGAGCTTAAAACAACCATACCCTCCCCCCACACTTGATTTTCTGCATAATGTAGATCAAAAGGAATTCATTTTAAGTTATGCTTCGCTATCCTTTAAGAACAAGGGTATGGACATTCCTACACTAGACTAGGTGAGGTTAATGTGGTTAACAAAGAACATAGGCTAAACAAGGCTCAAATAAGGTTAAACCTACAAAACATATGAAGTAGAAGGGTACGGCTATTTGGTTGTGGCTCACTAAACAACTTCATCTTGATCATGTGTTATGCAAATTAATGTCATGCTTTGAATGGAACGGGCGTGAGTTCTAGTATTTGGAACTAAATGATGAAAATGCATTCCAAGTAGCAACTATGCAAAGAATTAATGAGATCATGCAACGACTTTAGAAAACAAGAAATCAGATTAATAACTCTCCAAAAGAAGTTTAGGCTCAAGTCTCACAGGGAGGTAGCATTAGTTTGAGTTCCTTCCTTCAAGCATGTTACAAAAACTGATTTTATCCTTTTGTGATCACATGCGAATATAAGTTCATAACAACTAGGTGAAATTCCCTTATATCCTAGTATCAAATTCATGCATGTGATAGGAGCATATTTATGCGACTTAGTTAGCTTGTTCTTGTGCTTTTATGTTGTTAGCTCTTAGTTATTTAGTCTTTTAAGCCAAATTCGTGTGTTTTCAGGTTCTAAGGACAAAGGATGCAAAAAGAAGCAATTTAGAGCATTCTAGAGCATTTTTGAGCCAAGATTGGATAGTGCAAGCAGGGAGGCAAGTTGTTGGATGAGTTTGAAGAGAAAAAGGCTTGAAATCAGCCTCAAAACACACTTTCTAGAAGTCCTATCCTTTGTCCTACAAAAGTGGCCCCTCAAATCCTCCTAGAAGCTCCAAAATCTGCTACAAAACACATTCCTTCTAGAACCCTAAAAATCTGGCGCCTCCTTTCCTTCTAGAATCCTTTTCCCTTGCCTTGCAAGGCATTCCCTGCCCTTATCCTTTTGTGCCGCACCTCTCAGGCCTTTTCCCTCTTGGATTCTGATTGTTAGGCCCTTTTCCTTGTGGATTTGGGTTCTACAAATCCTTTTAAGAAATTAATTGGACCACAATTCCTTTTTCAAAATAAATGCCGAACCCTAGGGCCCTAATCCATTATTTCTGCTAAGTCCAAGTCCCAATCTGATTGACCTAGGGTTTTGAGGTGCCTATATATACATGTTTTAGGGTTTTGCCGCAGGGGGGCCAGCCATTCATCACAGAAATTCATTCATCCGCACACACCACCATTCTACACATTCAAAACACAATTCCAGCCATCTTCCAAGCCTTGCTGCAACCCACATCCATTCTAAATCCATCTCTGACCCTTTCATACGTCCATACACACCCTAGAACCCTTGTGCCGCAGCTAGTTGGGGATGAAGAAGAACCTGTGCGCTTCATGCTTGCAGATTACAGCGTTTTAGGAGTACTTCGTTCTTGTTTTCAATGTTTAATTCGTTATTACTTTCTGAACTTGCTGTAATCATGAGTGGCTAAACCCCTAATTAGTTAGGGGGAAGTTTGAAGCCATGAACATGCTTGAGATATGAATTGATTTCTGCCAATTGTGATTTGATAAGTTATGGTTGCAATTCAATTATCTGTTTTATTCATAACTGATCTGTGTATGTTTATTAAGGATGCATACTTGGTTTTCATGCATGAATCAGATGCTAGAATATAAATGAGTTTCACCTAATCGTTACAAGTTTATATTCCTGAGTAGTGAAGGTTGATTGTCACAATCGCGTTATTTGAATTCTTGGCAAACGTATCATGCATTCATAGTTACAATTGCCTCGTCAACACTTATGATTTTCATGAAACATAATGATCTCTGATTGTATCTCTATTATGCATTCATGTAGAGGACTTTTGGAGAATGATTTGAGTTGTTGCATGCATTCATCCAATTCAATGAGTTAAGGAAAATCTGAGGGTTAATTTGTGCATCACGGTTAATCTGGGGTGTTGAGCATCATAGTTTATTGAAAAGCAATTGGAAATCGATTCGTATACAAGTGTGTCATGTGTGGAAAATGGACCTCTAACTAATCCATCCATCATCTAATTTCCTAAATTCGTTTTAGAATCTGTTTAGTTTCACAATTTGTTTATTTGATTCAATTTCGTCAAAACCAAAACCCCCATTTACTTTCTTGTGTCAAAGTGTCTAAAATCTGTTATGTTTGTGTTTTAGAGTGTTTTGAGTCAAGTCAAAACCCTAAATTCGTCCAAAGTTGTGTTTAGAGTCCAAAACTGCCCAGATTGTGTTTTTAGGCAGTTTTGGGTGTTTTTAGCTTGTTTTGAGTCTTTTGGTTTGTTTTGAGTCCCTTGAGTCTTTCCAAACATTTTTAACTTTGTTTTTGTATTTTAAGTCAGTTTAGAGGTTTTAGCAAGCCCTCATAATCCCCAGTTTAGAACGATCCCTACTTGCATTTATACTACAATTTGACAACAAGAGGGTTTAATTTGAGTGCTTAACTTTTATCACATCAAATTTTGGCGCCGTTGCCGGGGATTAGCAACCTTGCTAATCCCTTGGTCCTTTTCTTTTCGTTTAGTTTGTTTTTATTTTAGTTTCTGACTTGTTTTGTTTTCTTGTTGTCAGGTACTAGTGTATGACTCGAAGTTCCCAACCTGTTCGTGAGCACTTCTTGGACTTTGACGACGATTTTGGGCGAACTTTGAGAAGGAAAAGAAAGAATCCAGAACCTGATCTACTTAGCTCTAGTTCTAATTCCGAAACTGAAGTTGAATTTGAAGAGGATTCGGAAGAGGAGCAAGACATGGCTGCAGATAATCGAACGATCAAGGAACTTTCAGCCTCGGGATTGGACAATGCAATGCCTCTATGTATCCAATATCCTAGGGCAGCTCTAGATAAGACCGCCGAATTTGAATTGAAGTCAAGCTTGTTACATCATATTCCAAAGTACCATGGGCTATCCATGGAGGATTCAAACAAGCACTTGAAGAAGTTTGAAGTAGTTTGTTCGAGCATGACCCCGGTGAATGTCGATGGCAGCATCCTGAAGATGAAAGCTTTTCCATTCTCTCTAATGGATAAAGCTAAAACTGGTTGTATGAACTAGCACCTGGGACGGTTACATCTTGGGAAAGTATGAAACGAGCATTCTTGGAGAAATTTTTCCCAACTTCAAGAGTCATTCTCTTGAGGAAACGGATAAGTGGCATCCAACAAAATCAAGGTGAGTCGTTCCCAGCTTATTATGAACGTTTTAAAACTCTTGTTGCTTCATGTCCATAGCACCAAATGAAGGAGGAGCTGCTTATTCAATACTTCTACGAAGGACTCCTCCCCATTGAACGCCAAATGTTAGATGCTTCGGCGGGTGGTGCATTGGTTGACAAGACCCCGGTGGCTGCCAAGACTTTGATTGCAAACCGAGCCCTCAATGCACAACAATATGAAGGTGTTGGACAGAGAGAGAACCCACGGCAGCAACATGTCAATGAGGTAAGTGCAATTTCTGAAATTCAATCACAATTAGCTAATCTTACATCTCTTGTGTCTCAGGTTGTAATTGGGTCCAAAACACAAGAAAATCAGGTTTGCACTGTGTGCTCCATCCAAGGGCATCTATCTGAGAATTGCCCTCAGTTGATCGAGAATGGTGGATGGGAATCTGCCAATGCTATTGGATTCCAAGGCCAAAATCAAACCAAATACGATCCATACTCGAACACATACAACCCCGGATGGAGAGATCACCCTAATATGAAGTGGAGAGAGCCCCAACAACCTGCACAATAAGGGGGATTTCGGCAAAACCCCCATGGGTTCCCACGGCCATACCAACAAAATCAACCACTTCCGGCCCAACCTAGAACAGGTACGTCCATGGATAATGATCAACTTGTTCAATTATTAACTAATGTGGCGCAGGGCATGCAAAATCAAGCCAAGGAAGTGGAAGATTTGAAGAAACAAGTGGGACAGATGGCTGAATTCATGGGGAAATTCAGTAGAGAACAAGGTAAGCTACCTAGTGCAACAAATGTGAATCCGAAGGGAGGATTCGAATCTGCCTAAGCTATCATCTTGTGTAGTGGAAAAGAAATTGGAACTGAGGCCAACACTCCCAAATCTGCCCAGAAAGAAGATGAAAAGCTGCAAAACGAGGAATGGAGCATTAGCACACCCACGACAAGGGTGAAACAACCCTTGCCCCAGGCCCCTATCCTTCCTAACTCGGCCAAACAAGGTAAATTGGTTTCAAATTCACTCAACACTAATCTGACCAATGTTCCTTTTCCTCGTAGGTTCATGCAATCGAAGAAGGATGAGAATGAGAAGGACATTCTTGAAACATTCCGGAAAGTGCAAGTGAACATACCACTCCTTGATGCAATTAAACAAGTCCCGAAATATGCCAAATTTCTCAAGGAGCTGTGCACAACCAAGAGAAGAATGTCGAACAAAGAGGTCGTTAAGGTAAGTGAAAATGTTTCAGCCGTATTGCAACGTAAACTGCCCCCTAAATGCAAAGACCCCGGTAGTTTTACGATTCCTTGTGTAATTGGCACTAATCGGTTTGAACATGCAATGCTTGACTTAGGTGCATCTATAAATGTCATGCCTTATTCCATTTATGCATCTATGAATTTGGGAGAATTGAAACAGGATGGTGTGATTATACAATTGGCTGATCGTTCTAACGCATACCCAAAAGGTGTTTTGGAAGATGTTTTAGTGCAGGGGAACCATTTGATCTTCCCGGCTGATTTTTACGTTCTAGACATGGAAGATTCAGCCCATTCCACATCCTTGCCGATTCTCCTTGGTAGGCCATTCATGAAGACAGCCCGCACAAAGATAGATGTATTCAAGGGAACCTTGACGATGGAATTCGATGGGGAAGTTATTGATTTTAATATTTCTGAAACTATGAGATACCCTAGTGATGATCACTCTTGTTTTTCTATTGATTTTGTTGATTCTTTGGCGCAGGAGTATCTTGAGGGATTGAACGAGGATGCCCTTGAAATAGCCATTACGAAGGGAATAGAACTCAAAAACCAAGAAATTGGAGCAATGCAAACACATGGCCAGATTGGGGAGTACTTTGCCGTGCCCTTTAATGAAGAAGTTGCAGAGGTTGTGGCTGCCCTTGAGTCATTACCACAACAATATGGTAAGGTCCCGCTCTCAATTTCAAGTTTAGTTTCTACTAAGATTCTACCTTCTGTTATTCAGGCACCCACTCTTGAACTTAAGCCATTGCCGGACCATTTGAAGTATGTGTTTTTGGGAAATGACGAGACATTACCCGTCATTGTTTCTTCAAGTCTCATGGCACATGAGGAAGAAAAGCTTGTGAGGGTGCTACGAGAGCACAAAACGGCCATAGGGTGGAATTTGGCCGACATTAGGGGAATTAGCCCCACCACGTGCACGCACCGCATACTTCTTGAGGAGGGGACTAAACCATCTCGAGAGGCCCAACGCCGTCTCAACCCTCCAATGATGGAAGTTGTGAAGAAGGAAATAATCAAGCTCTTAGATTGTGGAGTGATCTATCCTATTTCCGATAGCCGTTGGGTTTCACCAATTCAAGTAGTTCCCAAGAAGTCTGGAGTTACAGTTGTCAAGAATGCAGAGAATGAGTTGGTGCCTACACGAATTCAAACTGGATGGCGAGTTTGTATTGATTATAGGAAGCTAAACGCCACAACAATGAAAGATCACTTTCCTTTGCCATTCATTGACCAAATGCTTGAAAGGTTAGCCGGTCATGCTTTTTATTGTTTTCTTGATGGATATTCTGGATATAACCAAATTGTGATAGCCCCGGACGATCAAGAGAAGACCACATTCACACGTCCCTTTGGAACTTTTGCTTATCGTCGCATGTCATTTGGCCTATGCAACGCACCTGCCACTTTCCAAATGTGTATGGTAAGTATTTTCTCTGATTTCGTTGAGAAGATAATTGAGGTATTTATGGATGATTTCAGTGTATTTGGGGATTCTTTCGATAATTGTTTGGATAATCTGACCTTGATCTTGAAAAGATGTGTTGAAACTAATCTTGTTTTGAATTGGGAAAAATGTCATTTTATGGTCAAACAAGGTATAGTTTTAGGCCATATCGTTTCTAAAAAAGGAATTGAAGTAGATAAATCAAAGATAGACCTTGTTCGTCACTTACCCTCTCCTACTTCGGTTAGAGAGGTTCGTTCTTTTCTTGGCCATGCAGGGTTTTATAGGCGCTTCGTCAAAGATTTTTCCAAGATTTCCAGCCCCCTTTGCCGATTGCTCCAAAAAGATGTGCCCTTCAAGTTTGATGAGGAGTGTGAATCGGCATTCAAGCAACTCAAGGAGAAGCTCACTTCGGCCCTTATCATTGTTTCTCCAGATTGGAGCTGTCCCTTTGAGCTTATGTGTGATGCATCCGATTATGCATTAGGAGCTGTTTTGGGGCAAAGACAAGACAAGCAGCCGCATGTCATATACTACGCCTCTCGGACGCTCAATGATGCCCAGTTGAACTACTCTACAACGGAAAAAGAACTTCTAGCTGTTGTCTTTGCTTTAGATAAATTTCGTTCTTATTTAATTGGCACTAAAGTGATTGTTTATACTGATCATGCAGCCTTGAAGTACTTACTAACGAAGAAGGAAGCAAAACCTAGGCTTATTCGTTGGATGCTTCTTCTTCAAGAGTTCGACATCGAAATCCGAGACAAGAAGGGAAGCGAGAATGTGGTGGCTGGCCACTTGAGCCGAATGGTCCATGACGAGCATGAGCATGCCGTGCCTATCCCATAAACCTTCCCCGATGAGCAGCTGCTGTCCATTGAGGTAAGTGAACCTTGGTATGCTGATTTGGTGAATTACTTAGTGTCTAAACAAGTTCCAAGCACTCTCACCAAGCACCAAGGTGAAAAACTTCGAAAAGATGCACGATTCTATGTTTGGGATGATCCATATTTGTGGAAGTATTGCTCTGATCAGATTTTGCGTAGATGTGTGCATGATTGTGAATTTCATTCAATTCTTAGATTTTGTCATACTTATGCTTGTGGTGGACATTTTGGTACCCAAAGAACGGCTTTAAAAGTTCTTGAATGTGGATTTTATTGGCCCACTTTGTTTAAAGATGCTAGAACTTTTTGCTTAACCTGTGATCGTTGCCAAAGAATGGGAAGTATAGGTGCCAAAGACCAAATGTCGCAGCAACCCCTATCCTTTGTTGAAATTTTCGACGTTTGGGGTATTGATTTTATGGGTCCTTTCCCTCCATCTTATGGTTTCACTTATATCTTGCTAGCAGTTGATTATGTTTCAAAATGAGTGGAAGCAAAAGCCACCCGTACTAACAATTCTAAGGTTGTTGCAGATTTTGTGAAAACTAACATTTTTGCTAGGTTTGGAATGCCTAGAGTTCTCATCAGTGATGGAGGCTCCCATTTCTGTAATCGAACCATTGAAGCTTTGCTCAAGAAGTACAACGTTACGCATAAGGTTTCAACACCTTATCATCCTCAAACCAATGGGCAAGCCGAGGTTTCGAATAGGGAGATCAAGCAAATACTAGAGAAAACCGTGGGGCCAACAAAGAGGGACTGGAGCTTGCGCTTGGATGATGCATTGTGGGCTTATCGTACGGCCTACAAAACTCCCTTGGGCATGTCACCTTTTCGGCTCATCTATGGCAACCCATGCCATTTGCCCGTCGAGTTAAAGCACAAACCACATTGGGCTGTGAAGACCTTCAACTTGGATATAGATGTCGCAGGGGTGCATAGAAAGCTCCAATTGAATGAACTCGAGGAGATTAGGCACGAGGCTTACGAGAATGCCCGCATTTACAGGGACAAGACCAAGGCGTATCATGACAAGATGCTTTGTACAAAGACATTCTCTAAGGGGCAGAAAGTGCTCATCTTTGATTCTCGCCTTCGGTTATTCCCCGGTAAGTTACGTTCTAAGTGGATTGGACCCTTTGTTGTTACTAATGTTTTTCCTCATGGTGCAGTCCAAGTCCAAAGCTTGAAAACCGGACATGAGTTCAAGGTGAATGGGCATTGTTTGAAGCCCTATTACGACCTGTTTGAGGAGCATGTGGTGGAGGACCTACCCCTCCATACCGTGGGCTCCAAGGAAGCTTGAAAGATGGTATTCGTCCGGCTGCAAGACGTTAAAGCAAGCGCTTCGTGGGAGGCAACACATGCCAATGAAGAACACCTAGAATCGGCTCTACATCCAGATTTGCTTCCTTTCACCCTTTTTCCTTGTTGCCTTTATCTTTCTATGTTTATGTGTTGCTTGTTTGATTGTTTTTATGTTAGTTTATGTTTGAAACATTGAGGACAATGTTTGGTTTAAGTGTGGGGGGGAGGTACACAAGTTGTTTTTGCATGATTTTCGTGGGATTTTATCACCTATCACTTCAAATGTTGTTTTCAGTGTTTTAAAGTGTTTTTAAGCTGTTTTGAAGTCTTTTTGTGTGTGTTGACATAAAAATCCGAAAATTTCAAAAAAAAAAAAAAAAAAGAGTTGTTTTTGTGTGTTTGTTTGTGTCTTAGGGTACCTTCCAACACAATGATGAGGATTCGGTTTTTAATTGCATGACTATTAAGGAACGTTATAAACATGGATGGATGTTTGAATTGCTCTTTGGTTTATGCTTGATTATGGTTATAGTTCATGAGTTCAAGTTTAATCAAAAAGGAAAAAAATCAGTTTTTGTAACATGCTTGAAGGAAGAATCTCATACTAACGCTACAACCCTGAGAGACTTGAGCCTAAACGTTTTATTTGGACAGTTAATAATCTGTGCATTTATTGTTTTCTAAAGTCGTTGCATGATCTCATCATTCTTTGCTTGGTTGCTACTTAGAAGGCGTTTCATCATTTAGTTCCAAATACTAGAACTCATACTCGTTTCATTCAAAGCAAGATATTGAAATGCATAACACATAACAAGATGAAGTTGTGTAGTGAACCAGTGCCAAATAGCCTTATCCCTGTGCATTAAGTTTTGTAGGATTAACCCCCGTTGAGCCTTGTTTAGCCTATGTTCTTTGTTAACCCACGTTTTCCCTACCTAGCCTAGATTAGGACCATCCTTACCCTTGTTCTTAAGGCGTAGTGAAGCATGACCTAGAGTGAATTCCCTTTGTTCGTTATTTGGCAGCAACCAAGTGTGGGGGAAGGGATTTTTGTACGTTTATGTGTGCCAAGGTATCAATGAGGCACGGGTGGAGAAAAAAAATGAAGGAAAAACAAGAAAAAAAAAAAAGAGAAAACAAAAGAAAAAATTCGTGGAAAAAAGAAGAAGAAAAAGAAAAAGTTGTGAAATGTGTGAAAAGAGTTGAAAAATAAGTGAGAATAAGCTCACAAGTGTTGGCTGTTGAAGAAATGGTCCAAAAAGTTGAATTCGGCCCTAAGTATGTGTGATCTTCCCCTTTAGGTATTAAAGTTTGTGGCTACGTTCAAAGGGAGTTCTAAGTGTCATATTCATTACTTTGCTCGCTATTGCTTTAAGAATGTTTGTTTTCCTTACATTTCTTTGTTAACCAATTCCCTTAGCCCCGTTTCAACCTTATACTTCTATCTTGAGTGTTGTGTGTTTCAATATGTGGAGTTTGGGATTGGCATGAGTATATGGTGTCCCTGGTTCTCGCATCTAAGTAGTAGCATTCCGTTCATGAGATCATATCTAAACATGCTTATTTCACTCCAGAAATTGCTTTCCTTGTTATAAACATATGTGAGTGTTTGTTTTCATGTTTACATCAATCTTCTCACATATAACTAGTATAGGGAGTGTAGTTAGAAAATCTGAGTGAAAATAAGAGTGTACCTAGTGAAGAATTGAGTGAATTCTCTAAGGCATGTTACTACATTCAAAACATTGTTTTAATTGGTTAAATGCGAGCTAATGAATGGTGACTGTGATTAAGTATGTACTAAAGTGTGGGGATGACAAAAATCTATGGTTATGATGATCTTGAATATGTCATGTGTGTTGGAAATCCCTGAGGTGAACGTTGGAAGGTCTAGTTTGTTTGTGTTTGTTTTGTTTTGTTTGTTTTGTTTTGCTCGAGGACTAGCAAAAGCTAAGTGTGGGGGAATTTGATAGGAGCATATTTATGCGACTTTGTTAGCTTGTTCTTGTGCTTTTATGTTGTTAGCTCTTAGTTATTTAGTCTTTTAAGCCAAATTCGTGTGTTTTCAGGTTCTAAGGACAAAGTATGCAAAAAGAAGCAATTTAGAGCATTCTAGAGATTTTTGAGCAAAGATTGGATAGTGCAAGCATGGAGGCAAGTTGTTGGACGAGTTTGAAGAGAAAAAGGCTTGAAATCAGCCTCAAAACACACTTTCTAGAAGTCCTATCCTTTGTCCTACAAAAGTGGCGC
This sequence comes from Heteromeles arbutifolia, assembly GCA_024362995.1. Lineage (NCBI taxonomy): Eukaryota > Viridiplantae > Streptophyta > Magnoliopsida > Rosales > Rosaceae > Heteromeles > Heteromeles arbutifolia. The sequence goes on along the minus strand of JANCRC010000008.1, from coordinate 15,204,245 downwards.
CTCAAATCCTCCTAGAAGCTCCAAAATCTGCTACAAAACACATTCCTTCTAGAACCCTAAAAATCTGGCGCCTCCTTTCCTTCTAGAATCCTTTTCCCTTGCCTTGCAAGGCATTCCCTGCCCTTATCCTTTTGTGCCGCACCTCTCAGGCCTTTTCCCTCTTGGATTCTGATTGTTAGGCCCTTTTCCTTGTGGATTTGGGTTCTACAAATCCTTTTAAGAAATTAATTGGACCACAATTCCTTTTTCAAAATAAATGCCGAACCCTAGGGCCCTAATCCATTATTTCTGCTAAGTCCAAGTCCCAATCTGATTGACCTAGGGTTTTGAGGTGCCTATATATACATGTTTTAGGGTTTTGCCGCAGGGGGGCCAGCCATTCATCACAGAAATTCATTCATCCGCACACACCACCATTCTACACATTCAAAACACAATTCCAGCCATCTTCCAAGCCTTGCCGCAATCCACATCCATCCTAAATCCATCTCTGACCCTTTCATACGTCCATACACACCCTAGAACCCTTGTGCCGCAGCTAGTTGGGGAAGAAGAAGAACCTGTGCGCTTCATGCTTGCAGATTGGAGCGTTTTAGGTGTACTTCGTTCTTGTTTTCAATGTTTAATTCGTTATTACTTTCTGAACTTGCTGTAATCATTAGTGGCTAAACCCCTAATTAGTTAGGGGGAAGTTTGAAGCCATGAACATGCTTGAGATATGAATTGATTTCTGCCAATTGTGATTTGATAAGTTATGATTGCAATTCAATTATCTGTTTTATTCATAACTGATCTGTGTATGTTTATTAAGGATGCATACTTGGTTTTCATGCATGAATCAGATGCTAGAATATAAATGAGTTTCACCTAATCGTTACAAGTTTATATTCCTGAGTAGTGAAGGTTGATTGTCACAATCGCGTTAATTGAATTCTTGGCAAACGTATCATGCATTCATAGTTACAATTGCCTCGTCAACACTTATGATTTTCATGAAACATAATGATCTCTGATTGTATCTCTATTATGCATTCATGTAGAGGACTTTTGGAGAATGATTTGAGTTGTTGCATGCATTCATCCAATTCAATGAGTTATGGAAAATCTGAGGATTAATTTGTGCATCACGGTTAATCTGGGGTGTTGAGCATCATAGTTTATTGAAAAGCAATTGGAAATCGATTCGTATACAAGTGTGTCATGTGTGGAAAACGGACCTCTAACTAATCCATCCATCATCTAATTTCCTAAATTCGTTTTAGAATCTGTTTAGTTTCACAATTTGTTTGTTTGATTCAATTTCGTCAAAACCAAAACCCCCATTTACTTTCTTGTGTCAAAGTGTCTAAAATCTGTTTTGTTTGTGTTTTAGAGTGTTTTGAGTCAAGTCAAAACCCTAAATTCGTCCAAAGTTGTGTTTAGAGTCCAAAACTGCCCAGATTGTGTTTTTAGGCAGTTTTGGGTGTTTTTAGCTTGTTTTGAGTCTTTTGAGTTTGTTTTGAGTCCCTTGAGTCTTTCCAAACGTTTGTAACTTTGTTTTTGTATTTTAAGTCAGTTTAGAGGTTTTAGCAAGCCCTCCTAATCCCCGATTTAGAACGATCCCTACTTGCATTTATACTACAATTTGACAACAAGAGGGTTTAATTTGAGTGCTTAACTTTTATCACATCAGCATGCAAACTAAGTATGCATCCTTAATCAACACACAAGAACAAGTTCTCACTAACGCAGAAAAGTAAATCACATTCATGTTTTACGCAACAATAATTGAAGGTAATCAATTCATATTAAACATATGTCCATGGCTTTGAATTCACCTCTAACTAAAACGAAATTAGTTCTACATGTTCATAGTAATTGAAAAGCAAAGTAAAATAAACATGGAAACAGAAACAAGAGAAGAAAGAACTCTAAGAACTCCAATGGTTACAGGTAGGCTGCGGCATAACCCTTCCTTTCCAAAGGCTGCGGCAAAGGGGATGAGTGGATGTAGATGGATTGCTGTGATGTACAATGAATTGTGATGTGTATAGGGGGTGGTGAAACCTACGGCATCCCTCTAAATTTGTATATATAGGCACCACAAACCCTAGGGTAATCAGATTAGGGCCCTAGGTGCGGCAGGATGTGTAAATCCATTAGGAAAAAGGATTATGGCCCAATTAATTTCTGAAAAGGATTTGCACAACCCAAATCCACAAGGAAAAGGGCTAGGCACGGCTAGGGTTTTTAGAAAAGGGATTTTGACTCCAATTTGAGAAGGAAAAACGTTTAACAATCCACTCCAACAAGGAAAAGGACTTCTAGAAGTCAGAAAACCAAGGGAAACAAGGGATAAGGTGCGGCACAAAGATAGGGGTTCTAGAAGGACAATAGGTGCCATATTTATAGGGTCTTCTAGAAAGAACATGTTGTGTCATGTTCTAGAAAGAACATGACATAAAACACAAGGCATGTTTTTTTAGGAAAAGACAAGGCTTTCTAGAAGAAACATGACATGAAACATGTAACATGTTTTTAGGAACATGTTTGGATAATGTTGAGACAAACTAGGAACGGATAAGGTTTTGGATAATGCTCTTTGTTTTGAGCTGATTCCTTATCTTCTTTGACTTGGATTTGATATCTTCAACTTTGAAACACATTCCTAGCCTCCTTTGACCTTCAAATTCGTCCATCCAACTTGCTTGAATCATAAGCTATCCGCTCTTGGCCCAAAAATGCTCCAAAACACTTCAAATTGCCTCTTTTTGCATACTCTGCCATATAAACCTAAAATTGCACGAAAATGACTTTAAACACTATAATAAGTAGTAACTAACTAGGAAAATGCAAGGAAACAAGTTAACAAAGTCGCATAAATATGCTCCTATCAAATTCCCCCACACTTAGCTTTTGCTAGTCCTCGAGCAAAATAAACAAACAAAACATAACCTAAACCTTCCAACGTTCGCCTCAGGGATTTCCAATGGTACATGACGTGCCAAAGATCACTACTCATGTAGATTTTAGCCATCCCTACTCTCATGCACATACTTAATCATAGTCATCACTTACTAGCTCGCATTTAATCAATTAAAACAACATTTTGAATGTAGTAACATGCTTTAGAGAATCCCTCAATTCCTTACAAGATATGCACTCGATTTTCAGACAGATTTTCTGACTACACTCCCTACACTAGGTATATGTGAAAAGATTGATGTATAAATGAAAACTAGTACTGACATATGTTTATAACAAAGAAGGCACTTTTCTGGAATTATTAATGCGCATATGAATATGATCTCATGAACGGAATGCTACTACCTCGACGCAAGAACCAGGGATACCATATGCTTATACCAATCCCAAACTCCACATTATTGAAACACATAACAATCAAGATAGAAGTCAAAAGGGTTGTAAAGGGGCTAGGGATATTGGCTAACAAAGAAAGGTAAGGAAAAACAAACGTTCTTAAAGCAATAGTAAACAATGCAATGAAATCAACACTTAGAATTCCCTTTTTAAATGTAGAAATCAACTTTAAACACAAAGGGGATTCAAACAATACTTAGGGTCGAATTTAAACTCTTTGGACCCTTTCTTCAACAACCAACACTTGTGAGCTTATTCTCACAACTTTTTCTATTCTTCTTTTCTACCGTGCCCTTTTTATTTCTTTTGGCCCACAAAAACGTCCAAACTCCCCTACGCTTGTTTTTCTGCAACTTATAGATCAAAAGGAATCCCTCTAAGTTATGCTTTACTATTCTTTTAAGAACAAGGGTATGGATAGTCCTATTCTAGGCTAGGTAAGGTTAATGTGGCTAACAAAGAACATAGGCTAAACACGGCTCAAAAGGGTTAAACCTACAAAACAAATGAGAAAGGGGTGCGGCTGTTTGGCTCTAGTTTAACTAAACAACTTCATCTTGTTATTTGTTATGGTAATCAATTTCATGCTTTGAATGAAACAGACATGAGTTCTAGTATTTGGATCTAAAGTGATGAAACGCATTCTAAGTAGTAACCAAGCAAAGAATAATGAGATCATGCAACGACTTTAGAAAACAACAAATCACAGATTAATAACTCTCCAAAGAACGTTTTAGGCTCAAGTCTCTCAGAGTTGTAGCGTTAATTTGAGTTTCTTCCTTCAAGCATGTTACAAAAACTGATTTTTTCTTTTGTGATTACATGTGAATTCGTAAATTATAACTACAACTAAGCATAAACCAAAGAGCATATCAAACTTCCATCCATGTTTGTAACTTTCTTTAACAGTCATGCAATTAAAAACCAAATCCTCATCATTGTGTTGGAAGGTACCCTAAGACACAAACACACAAAAACGACTCTGTTTGGTATTTTTCAAAACTTTTTCGATTTTTTCTTTCTTTTTCTGTTATATGACACTAAAACACATCAAAACGCACTAAAAACACCTAAAAACAGTGAGTAACAACATTAGAAGTGATAGGTGATAAAATCCCACGAAAATATCAATGAAAACACTTGTTTACCCCCCTCCCCCCCCCCCCCCCCCAACACTTAAACCAAACATTGTCCTCAATGTTTCAAACATAGACTCACACAAAAGCAAGCAAATAACACAACTAACAAACATAACAGTAATAGCAAAGTAAAAGTAAGAAAGAGTAGGGTGGAGGAAAGCAAATTTGGTTTTAGAGCTAGAATTCCATCATTCTCTCGTTTGAACACACGGGTTGCCTCCCAAGAAGCGCTTGCTTTAATGTCTTCAAGCCAGACGGCACCTCCATTTATGCTGCAATAGGGCCAACGGCATGGAGGGGAACATCCTCCACGACATGCTCCTCAAAAGTCTCATAATATGGCTTCAAACGATGTCCATTCACTTTAAATTCTTGTCCTGTCTTCAAACTTTGAATTTGGACTGCACCATGAGAAAAAACATTAGTAATAACAAAAGGACCAATCCACTTAGAACGTAACTTACCCGGAAACAACCGAAGGTGAGAATTGAAAAGTAACACTTTCTGCCCCACAGATAACGTTTTGCTATGAATCATCTTGTCATGGGCAGCCTTTGTTTTTTCCTTGTAAATGTGAGCGTTCTCATAAGCTTCATTCTTTATCTTTTTAAGCCCATTCAATTGAAGCTTCCTATGAATTCCAGCGGCATCAATGTCCATATTGAATGTCTTAACAGCGCAATTTGCACGATGCTCTAACTCAACGGGAAGGTGACATGGTTTCCCATAGATAAGCCGAAATGGGAACATCTCAATTGGTGTTTTGTAGGCGGTACGATAAACCCACAATGTATCATTCAAAAGCAAGCTCCAATCCTTCCGAGTGGGTCCAACTGTCTTCTCCAAAATCTGCTTGATTTCCCTATTAGAAACCTCGGCTTGCCCACTTGTTTGAGGATGATAAGGTGTTGAAACCTTATGCGTGACATTGTACTTCTTGAGCAGCGCCTCAATGGTTCGATAGCAAAAGTGGGAACCCCCATCACTGATTAGTACTCTTGGAATTCCAAACCTTGCAAATATGTTAGCTTTAACAAAATCTGCAATCACTTTAGAATCATTAGTATGGGTGGCTTTTGCTTCCACCCATTTCGACACATAATCCACAACAAGCAAAATATAAAGGAAACCATGTGAAGAAGGAAAGGGACCCATGAAATCAATACCCCAAACATCAAAGATTTCGACAGAATAGATAGGATGCTGCGGTATTTGGTTTCTTGCACCTATATTGCCCGTTCTTTAACAACGATCACAAGTCATACAAAAAGTTCTAGCATCTCTAAAGATAGTAGGCCAATAAAATCCACATTCTAAAACTTTATGTGTTGTTCTTTGAGTGCCAAAGTGACCTCCACATGCATAAGTGTGACAGAAAGTTAAAATCGAATTAAACTCAGAATCATGCACACACCTCCGAAGAATCTGATCAGGGCAATATTTCCACAAGTATGGGTCATCCCAAACATAAAAACATGCATCATTTTGAAGTTTATCACGTAAGTGCTTGTTGAGCTCGCTTGGAACGTGTTTAGACACCAAATAATTCACTAAATCAGCATACCATGGCTCACTTAGCTTGATGGACAGCAGCTACTCATCTGGGAATGTCTCTTGGATAGGCACGGCATCCTCCTCATGCACCAAACGGCTTAAGTGGTCCGCCACCACGTTTTCACTCCCTTTCTTGTCCCGGATTTCGATATCGAACTCTTGGAGAAGAAGCATCCAGCGAATGAGTCTTGGTTTGGCCTCTTTCTTGGTGAACAAATACTTCAAAGCTGCATGGTCAGTGTAAATAATAACTTTAGTATGATGTGAAAATTAACTTGACACTCAAATTAAACCCTATTGGCGACAATTGTAGAAGAGATGTAAGTAGAGATCGTTCTAAACCGGGGATTAACTAGGGATGCTAATCAACACAAATAAGACTCAGAAACACTAAACTAGACTCTATAGACTCAAAACTGACTTAAAACAATAAAAACAGCAAGAAACAATAAAAAAGACTCAAATCTAGACTTAACAATTGGTTTTGACGAAAATAGAACTTAAAAGACTCAAACAACTAAAAGAAAACAGGTTCTGACTCAAAAAAACAGGACTTAAGAAAAAGGGATTTTGTTTTGACGAAATTGAAACTTTAAAACAGAAACTTATAAAGTAGACAGACTTAAGTACTCACAAAATTGGGTGAATTAAAATGGTGAAAGGCTAGTTAGAGGGTTATTTCTCCACACATGAACGTATGCATATGAATTGATTTCCAGTTATTCTTTCGATGAACCATGAATGACAATGCTTTGAATTAATTGTATTGCACTAATCAATTCTCAAATTTCCCTAAGTTCATTGAATTGAATGGATAACGCATCACAACCAAATTATTCTTATCAAGTTCCTTAACTATGGAATATGCATGATAGAGACACATATCAAAGATCATTAAGTTCCATGGAAATCATAAACATTGACAAGACATTCATAACTATGAACTGCATGATAATTCTGCCTTGGATTTACTTAACACAATCGCGACTAACGACTTTTACTACTTACAAATATAAGTTCATAACGATTAGGTGAAATTCCCTTGCATCCTAGCATCAAATCCCTGCATGCAAACTAAGTATGCATCCTTAATCAACACACAACAACAAGTTCTTAATAAAACGGATAAGTAAACCATATCCACGATTCATGAAATCATAACTGGAGGAAATCAATTCATATAAAACATATGTCCATGGCTTTGAATTCGCCTCTAACCAAAAGGAAATTAGTTCCTGATGTCTAACATAATTGAAAAGCAAATTAAATTAAAAATTGAACCAAAACTAAGGATAGAACGAACCCAGAAACGCTCCAGCCCTCCAATGGCCTTGGATGACATGTCACGGTACAAGACTCCTTCCTCTCCAAACGATTCAGCAAGGGTGATTTGGTGTATGGGTGATTTGGTAGTACGAAATTGGACGAATATATGGGGTGTCTGGTGGTTTGATTTATGCGATATGATGTATTTATAGGGCTGAGAAAAGGCACGACCCCAAGTTGTTTTGGAGAAGAATTTACGACTCCAAATCCTCAAGGAACAAGGCTAATTACAAGTCACAAACCAGGGAGGACAAGGAAACCTTTGTGAGACAAAAAACCTAGCTTCTAGAAGGTCTAAAGTCAGATTTCTAGAACAAAAGGCCTAAAACATGCAGCACCTTTTTAAGAAAGGATAAGGTGTTCTAGAAATCAGGTTTTAAGTCTCCTAAACTGAAATTAAATCCCTTTTGTACATGGAAACAAGATAGGATAAGAGTAGGATAGGACAAGATAAGGTTTGGATAAGATAAGCTAGTTTGGATAATGTTTTGGATAATTCTCCTTCTTTGTAGCTGATTCCTTATCTTCTTTGACTTGAATTTATTTCTCCAACTCTTTTGCACATTCCTAGCCTCTCTTGAACTTCAATTTTGTCTATCTATTTTGATCCATGCATGTGACATCCATTCTTGGCCCAAAACTGCTCTAAAATGCTCCAAATTGCCTCTTTTTGCATACTTTGGGACTTGGACCTACAAACACACGAAAATAGGTTAAATTACTATAATAAACAATAACTAACTATGTAAACGCAAGAAAACAAGCTAACTATGTCGCATAAATATGCTCCTATCAAATTTGCCCACACTTAGCTTTTGCTAGTCCTCAAGCAAAACAAAACAATCAAAACATAACCTAGACCTTCCGACATTTGCCTCAGGGATTTCCAATGGTACATAACATGTCAAAAATCACTACTCACATAGATTTTAGCCATCCCTACTCTCATGCACATACTTAATCACAGTCATCAATTACTAGCTCACATTTAATCAAAAACAACGTTTTGAATGTAGTAACATGCCTTAGAGAATCCCTCAATCCCTCACAAGATATACACTCTATTTTCACATAGATTTTCTGACTACACTCCCTACACTAGGTATATGTGAGAAGATTGATGTAGACATGAAAACTAACACTCACATATGTTATAACAAAGAAGGCATTTTCTGGAATTATTAATGCATGTATATATATGATCTCATGAACGGAATGCCACTACTTAGACGCGAGAACCAGGGATACCATATGCTCATACTAATCCCAAACTCCACATTATTGAAACACATAACAATCAAGATAGAAGTCTAAGGGTTGTAACGGGGCTAAGGTATTGGCTAACAAAGAAAGGTCAAGATAAACAAAACTTCTTAAAGAAATAGTAAGCAAAGCAATGAAATCAACTTAGAATTCCCTTTTGAAATGCAGCAATCAACGTTAAACACAAAGGAAGATTCATGCAACACTTACGGTCAAATTCAACTTTTTTGGACCCTTTCTTCAACAACCAACACTTGTGAGTTCTTTCTCACTTATTTTGAAACTCTTTTTCTTTCTTTTCACAACTTTTTCTTCTCTTTTTTTTTTTTTTTTCTTCTTTTCTTTTTATTTCTACCTGTGCCCTTCTTATTTCTTTTGGCACACAAAAACGTACAACCTCCCCCACACTTGTTTTTCTGCAATTTGTAGATCAAAAGGAATCCCTCTAAGTTATGCTTTACTATCCTTTAAGAACAAGGGTACGGATAGTCCTATTCTAGGCTAGGTAAGATTAATGTGGGCTAACAAAGAACATAGGCTAAACAAGGCTCAAAAGGGTTAAACCTACAAAACAAATGAGAAAGGGGTGCGGCTTTTTGGCTCTAGTTTAACTAAACAACTTCATCTTGTTATTTGTTATGCTAATCAATTTCATGCTTTGAATGAAATGGACATGAGTTCTAGTATTTGGAACTATAGTGATGAAACGCATTCTACGTAGCAACTAAGCAAAGAATAATGAGATCATGCAACGACTTTAGAAAACAAGAATGCACAGATTAATAACTCTCCAAAGAACGTTCTAGGCTCAAGTCTCTCAGGGTTGTAGCGTTAATTTGAGTTTCTTCCTTCAAGCATGTTACAAAAACTGATTTTTTCTTTTGTGAGTACATGTGAATTCGTAAATTATAACTACAGCTAAGCATAAACCAAAGAGCATATCAAACTTCCATCCATGTTTGTAACTTTCTTTAACAGTCATGCAATTAAAAACCAAATCTTCATCATTGTGTTGGAAGGTACCCTAAGACATAAACACACAAAAACGACTCAAAAACGACTCTTTTTGGTATTTTTCAAAACTTTTTCGATTTTTTCTTTCTTTTTCTATTATATGACACTAAAACACATCAAAACACACTAAAACACTTAAAAACAGTGAGTAACAACATTAGAAGTGGTACTTGATAAAATCCCACAAAAATCATGCAAAAACAGCTTGTTTACCCCCCCACACTTAAACCAAATAGTGTCCTCAATGTTTCAAACATAAACTATCACACAAGCAAGCAAACGACACAACGAACAAACATGACAAGCATGGCATAATAAAAGCAATAAAGAGTAGGGTTTAGGAACGCAAATCTGGCTGTAGGGCCGAAGCTTCCTAGTTCTTCTTTATTTGCATGGGTTGCCTCCCAAGAAGCGCTTGCTTTAACGTCTTCCAGTCGGACGATACATCCATTTATGCTGCAATAGGGCCAACGGCATGGAGGGGTACATCCTTCACGACATGCTCCTCAAAAGTCTCATAATCTGGCTTCAAACGATGTCCATTCACTTTAAATTCTTGTCCCATCTTCAAACTTTGAATTTGGACTACACCATGAGAAAAAACATTAGTAACAACAAAAGGACCAATCCACTTAGAACAGAACTTACCCGGAAACAACCGAAGGTGAGAATTGAAAAATAACACTTGCTGCCCTACAGAGAACGTTTTGTTACGAATCATCTTGTCATGGGCAGCCTTTGTTTTCTCCTTGTAAATGTTAGCGTTCAAATAAGCTTCATTCCTTATCTCTTCAAGCTCATCCAATTGAAGCTTCCTATGAATTCCAGCGGCATCAATGTCCATATTGAATGTCTTAACAGGCCAATGTGCACGATGCTCTAACTCAACGGGAAGGTGACATGGTTTCCCATAGATGAGCCGAAATGGGGACATCCCAATTGTTGTTTTGTAGGCGGTACGATACGCCCACAATGCATCATTCAAACGCAAGCTCCAATCTTTACGAGTTGGCCCAACGGTCTTCTCCAAAATCTGCTTGATTTCCCTATTAGAAACCTTGGCTTGCCCACTTGTTTGAGGATGATAAGGTGTTGAAACCTTATGCGTGACATTGTACTTCTTAAGCAGCGCCTCAATGGTTCGATTGCAAAAATGGGAACCCCCATCACTGATTAGTACTTTTGGCATTCCGAACCTTGCAAATATGTTAGTTTTAACGAAATCTGCAACCACTTTAGAATCATTAGTACGGGTGGCTTTTGCTTCCACCCATTTCGACACATAATCCACAGCAAGCAAAATATAAAGGAAACCATGTGAAGAAGGAAAATGACTCATGAAATGAATACCCAAACATCAAAGATTTCGACATAATAGATAGGATGCTGCGGCATTTGATTTCTTGCAATTATATTACCCGTTCTTTGACAACGATCACAAGTCATACAAAAAGTTCAAGCATCTCTAAAGATAGTAGGCCAATAAAATCCACATTCTAAAACTTTATGTTCTTTTCATTGAGCGCCGAAGTGACCTCCACATGCATAAGTGTGACAAAAAGTTAAAATCGAATTAAACTCAGAATCATGCACACACCTCCGAAGAATCGGATCAGGGCAATATTTCCACAAATATGGGTCATCCCAAACATAAAAACGTGCATCCTTTTGAACTTTATCACGTTGGTGCTTGTTGAGCTCGCTTGGAACGTGTTTAGACACCTAATAATTCACTAAATCAGCATACCATGGCTCACTTACCTTGATGGACAACAGCTGCTCATTTGGGAATGTCTCTTGGATAGGCACGGCATCATCCTCATCCACTATACGACTCAAGTGGTCAGCCACCACGTTTTCACTCCCTTTCTTGTCCCGGATTTCGATATCAAACTCTTGGAGAAGAAGCATCTAGTGAATGAGTCTTGGTTTGGCCTCTTTCTTGGTGAACAAATACTTCAAAGCTGCATGGTCAGTGTAAATAATAACTTTAGTACCAAGTAAATAAGAACGAAACTTATCTAAAGCAAACACAATAGCAAAAAGTTCTTTTTCAGTGTTGGAGTAGTTCCTCATCAAACACAAAAGCCACATTTTTCTGGAGGAGACGGCAAAGGGGGTTGGAAATCTTTGAAAATCCTTGATGAATCGCCTATAGAATCCTGCATGTACAAGAAAAGAACGAACCTCTCTAACCGAAGTTGGAAAGGGTAAGTAGCGTACAAGATTTATTGTCGATTTATCAACCTCAATTCCCCTTTCTAAAATGATATGACCTAAAACTATGCCTTGTTTGACCATAAAGTGACATTTTTCCCAATTCAAAACAAGGTTGGTTTTAATGCAACGTTCTAGAATCAAAGTGAGATTATCTAAGCACCCATCAAACGAATCACCAAAAACACTAAAATCATCCATGAATACCTCAATAATCTTCTCCACAAAATCTGAAAAAATACTTACCATGCAACTTTGAAAGGTGGCAGGTGCATTGCATAAACCAAATGACATGCGACGATAGGCAAAGGTACCAAAGGGGCACGTGAAAGTGGTCTTTTCTTGGTCATCCGGAGCTATGACAATCTGACTATATCTAGAATAACCATCAAGAAAACAATAAAAAGAATGACCGGCTAACCTTTCAAGCATTTGATCAATGAACGGCAAAGGGAAGTGGTCATTCCTCGTGGTGGCGTTTAGCTTCCTATAGTCGATGCACACTCTCCAACCTGTTTGGACACGTGTGGGCACAAGTTCATTTTCTGCATTCTTCACCATAGTGACTGATGCGTTGTAAAACAGCACACAAATTAAACCCTCTTGTTGTCAAATTGTAAAGATGCAAGTAGGGATCGTTCTGGACCGGGGATTAGGAGGGCTTGCTAATAACCTCTAAACTGACTCACAAAACATAAAAACAAAGTTAAAAACGTTTGGATAGACTCAAGGTACTCAAAACAGACTCACAAAACTCAAAACAAGCTAAAAACACTCAAAACTGCCTAAAAACACGAATTGGACAGTTTCTGACTCTAAACACAACTTTGGACGAAAATAAGGTTTTGGCTTGACTCAAAACACTTAAAAACACAAACAAAACAGATTTTAAACACTTTGAAACAAGAAAGTAAAAGGGGGTTTTGGTTTGGACGAATTTGAAACAAACAATCAAGTTATAAAACTAAACGATTGTAAAATGAATTTTGGGAATAAGATGGTTGATGGATTAGCTAGAGGTCCATTCTTCACACATGACACACTTATACATAAATCGATTTCCAATTGCTTTTCAATAAATTATGATGCTCAGCACCCCAGATTAACCGTGATGCACTAATTAACCCTTAGATTTTCCTTTACTCATTGAATTGGATGAATGCATGCGACAACCCAAATCATTCTCCAGAAGTCCCCTACATGAATGCATAATAGAGATACAATCAGAGATCATTATGTTCCATGAAAATCATAAGTGTTGACGAGACAATTGTAACTATGAATGCACGATACGTTTGCCAACCTTCACTACTCATGAATATAAACATGTAACGATTAGGTGAAACTTATTTATATTCTAGCATCAAATTCATGCATGAAAACTAAGTATGCATCCTTAATCAACATACAAGAATCAGTTTTGAAGAAAATAGTTAATTGAATTGCATTCACAACTTATCAAATCACAATTGGAAGAAAGCAATTCATATCTCAAGCATGTTCATGGCTTCAAACTTCACCACCCATCCACACCACCTTTGTACATCCACAAACTCTACCAGCCACCTGTGCCGTAGCCTTGCAAGGAGGAAGGAGAGGATGAGCGGCCTTGGAGCGTGTTGCACCCAATCTGGATTGGTAGGCGTTCTTATGTGTTTTCTACCTTATGTTTTCGATGTTTAATTTAATTTTCCTTTGTCTTGCTGTAATCATGAGAAGCTAAACTTATTTTTAGCAAGAGGCTACTTTGAAACCATGATTTTGTGTGTGATATGATTTGATAAATTTCAGTTACAGATTCTTGAAGTATGAATGCAATTGGCCTAACTGTTTGAATTAGAACTTATTTTTGTTTGTTGGTTGAGGGTCGACACTTAATTGGCATGCAGAAATTTGATGCTAGGATATAAGTGAGTTTCACATAATCGTTACAAACTTAGGTTCACAAGTAGTAAAGGTTGCTGGAACAATCGTGTTAAGTTCAATTCTTGGTGTGAGTAACATGATGTCATAGTTATGAATGTGATGCGATGTAAAACAGCACACAAATTAAACCCTCTTTTGACAATTGTAGTATATGTATAAGTAGGGATCGTTCTGGACCGAGGATTAGAAGGGATTGCTAATCTAAACTAAACTGACTTTAAAACACAAAAACACAAAAAGAAACTTAAAAACACTTAACTAGACTCTATAGACTCAATACAAACTGAAAAGACTCAAAACTAACTAGAAAGACTCAAAACAGCACAAAACAATGAAATCGACTCAAAACTGACTCTAGGGAGTTATTTGGACGAAAATTAACTTGAACTTGACTCAAAACACTTAAAAACACAAATTGGATGGATTCTAACCTAATTAACACAACAAAGTAAAGGGGGATTGGGTTTTGGACGAAAATAAAGTAAAACAAAACAGAAACTAGAACTAGACAGATTTGGATGAATTTCGTAAATTAGATGGATGATGGGCTAGCTAGAAGGTTTTTCTCCACACATGACACACTTGCATACAAATCAATTTTCAGTTGTTCATTCGCTAAACCATGAAACTCAACACCCCAGATTAAGTAGGTACGCTTAAATTAACCCTCAGATTTTCCTTAAGTCATTGAATTGGACGGAAATAGCGCATCGCAATCAAATTATTCTTCAAAAGTTCCCTACATGAAAGCACATAATAAAGATACAATCAAACATCATAAAGCTTTATGAAAATCACAAGCAGTGACAAGGCATTCGTAACTATGAAAGCGCATGATACTCCTGCCAGGAATTTACTTAACATGATCGTGACCAGCGACCTTTACTACTTGTGAATATAAGTTCATAACGATTAGGTGAAACTCCCTTATATTCTAGCATCAAATTCATGCATGCAAACTAAGTATGCATCCTTAATCAACATACAAGAATAAGTTCTGAATCAAATAGTTAAGCGAATTGCATTCACAATTTATGAAATCACAAATGAAGGTAATCAATTCATATTGCAAATATATCCATGGCTTTGAATTTCCCCCTAGCCAAAAGGGTTTAGCTCCTCATGTTCACAGCAAAACAAAGAGAAATTAAATTAAACATTGAAAACAAAGATAGATTACACCTAGAAACGTTCCAGCAATCCAACGTCTTGAATGCAAGCATGTCCAAGGGTCTCTTTTCTTCTCCTTTGCTGCGACACAAGGTGGCAGTGGTGGTCGAAGTGGTGAATGGTGGTGGTGGATGGATATAGGTGAGTTATGGTGAAGGGTGGATTGTGGATTTTCGGCAGAAATTGTGTAGAGAGATTAGGGGGCTGCGGCATATGTATTTTAAAGGGGGGAAGGCACGGTTTTGATGTGTTTTAGGGAAAGAAATAACTTAGCTATCTTGTCTGATAATTAAAGTCAGAAATCAATGGAAAATAGGCAAGTAAGGTGCAGGAATTAAAGAGAATAGGAAAGGAAATTCGGCACAAGAGTGTAGGACAGATTCATGAATGTGTTTTGGGGCACAAAATAGGTAAGAATCCTCCCCCCTTGTGTGGTAAGAATTGAAACAAAAGGGAATGTAATTTTGGGTCAGAAAATAGGTAAGAAGAGGATCCCTTGTGCGGCAAGGTTGTGGAGAGAAAGGGAAATGAAATTATGTGGCAGATTTTGGAAGAAAGGGAAAGGAGATATGCGGCAAGGTTAGGGAAAGGTCCTAGGACTTCTAGAAACATGTAATGAGGCAATCTAACATGTTTTGGAACCCTTTTATGTCTGGAACATAGGTGAGGAAGGATTAGGAAACTCCAAGCCAAGAATAGAAACTTTCAAGAATGGAAACCTCCAAGAATAGAAACTTCCAACTTTAGAAACTTTGGCTTCCAATTTTGAACTCTTCATTCTTCATTCAATCCTAAGCTCACTTGATCTTCAATTTCGTCCATCCACTTAGTTCCAAGCATGTGCTAACCATCCAATGCCCAAAACTGCTCCAAAAGGCTCCAAAATGCACTTTCTTGCATACTTTGCACATTAGACCTACAAACACACGAAAATAGCTTAAAATACTAAAATAACTAAGAACTAACAACGTAAATGCAAGGAAACAAGCTAACTATGTGATGTAAATACGGTCCTATCAAATACCCCCACACTTAGCTTTTGCTAGTCCTCGAGCAAAACAAAACAAACAAAAGAAACAAAACACAATCTAAACCTTCCAACATTTACCTTAGGGATTTCCAATGAGCATGACATATTAAAAAGCATCACTTACACAGATTTTGGTCATCCTTACCCTTAAGCACATACTTAATCATAGTCACCATTCACTAGTTCGCATTTAACCCATTAAAACAACATTTTGAATGTAGTAACATGCCTTAGAGAATTTCCTCAATTCCTTATTAGATATGCACTCAATTTTCATTCAGATTTTCTGACTACACACCCTACACTAGGTATATGTGAGAAGATTGATGTAAACATGAAAACTAGTACTCACATATGTTATAGCAAAGAAATCAATTTTTGGAGTTAATAAGCATGTTTAGATATGATCTCATGAATGGAATGCTACTACTTAGATGCGAGAACCAGTGACACCATATGCTCATACCAATTCCAAACTCCACGTATTGAAACACACAACACCCAAGATCGAAGTTAAAGGGTTGAAACGGGGCTAAGGGTGTTGGCTAAGAAAGACAAGATATGGAAAACAAAGGTTCTTAAAGAAAAGCAAGCAAAGTAATGAAATTGACACTTAGAATTCAATTTTGAATGCAGAAATCAACTTTTAAACACAAAGGGAGATTCAAGCAACACTTAGGGCCGAATTCAATGTTTGGACCCTTTCTTCAACAAACAACACTTTAGAACTCTTTTTCTCATAATTTTCAACTCTTTTTCACTCTTTTCACAACTTTTCTTTTTTTCTTTCCATTTTTCACGATTTTTTTTTTCCGTTCTTTTCTACCCGTGCCTTATTAAGGACTTTGGCACACACATACACACAAAAATAACTTCCTCAACACTTGTTTTTCTGTAAAAGTTCAACAAAAGGAATTCCATCGAAATTATGCTTTACTATGCTTCAAGAACAAGGGTATGGATGGTCCTAATCTAGGCTAGGTGAGGATAGTGTGGGTTAACAAAGAACATAGGCTACACAAGGCTCAACGGGGTTAAAACCTACAAAACATATGAAGTAGAAGGGTGCGGCTGTTTGGCTATGGTGGTTCACTAAACAACTTCATCTTGATATGTGTTATGCAATTCAATGCCATGCTTTGAATGAAATGGGCATGAGTTATAGTATTTGGAACTAAATGATGAAACGCCCTCTAAGTAGTAACCAAGCAAAGAATAATGAGATCATGCAACGACTTTAGAAAACAAGAATGCACAGAATATTAACTTTCCAAAGAACGTTTAGGCTCAAGTCTCACAGGGATGTAGCGTTAGTTTGAGTTTCTTCCTTCAAGCATGTCACAAAAACTGATTTTTCCTTTATGATTGCATGTGAATTCATAAATTATAACCACAACCAAGCATAAACCAAAGAGTAAATCAAACTTTCATCCATGTTTATAACTCTCTTTAATAGTTATGTAATTAAAAACCAAATCCTCATCATTGTGTTGGAAGGTACCTAAGACACAAACACACCAAAACAACACAAAAACAACTCTTTTTGGGTTTTTCAAAACAATTTTTCAAATTTTTATTAGATTTTCGGATTTTTATGTCAAGACATACTAAAACACTCCAAAACAGCTGAAAAACACTTAAAAATAGCAAGGAACAACTTTTGAAGTAATGGGTGATAAAATCCCACGAATTTGCATCAAAAACACTTTGTTACCCCCCCCCCCCAACACTTAAATCAAACATTGTCCTCAATGTTTCAAGCATAAACTCACAGAAACAAACAAACAAACAACTAACTAATCATGGCAAGATAAATGCAGTAAAGAGAAAGGTTTAGGAACGCAAATCTGATTGTGGGGCGATTCCTAGGTCTCCCTTCTTCGAATGCATGGATTGATCTTGGAATGGATGGTGATACTTGAAATGATCCGGCAATGGTTTAAATTCTAGTGTGGGTGCCAGAATCCTCAAAATCAGCCAGTTAGTAGAAAAAAAAATTGAAATTGGAGAAGATGGCTTACTTGTTTGCTCTGACAAGAACTCAAGGACGAACACCACTTCTTTAAAAGTTTCAGGGATTTTGAACTTGGCCAGATTGACTATGATGGTTGTGACTTGTCCCGTGTCATCAAACTCAACTTCTTTGGGCTTTGTTGTCTCATATATGTCCTCTTTGATGAATTCTTGGTATTCTCTAGCCACTTCTTGCTCTTGAATCATTCTTCTTGATGTACAATTCTCTTCGAACAGTTCAACACATTCTGGAACTTGATTTGGTGTGCCAAGAATTGGGATATCACTTTGCACATTTGGAATGGCTTCCACAATGTCTTTTTCACTTTCATCTTTCTTGGGAATTAAAAACTTGCGAGGAAAATGTGCATTCGGTGGAATGGGGTTAGAATGAATTGAATTAGGAACGATATTACCAGAGTAGGACGGCCTAGGGACTCTAGGGGGCTGCGGCAAGGGTTGTCCTTGCCTTGCCGTGGGTGTGGCCTCCTCCTCTTCTTCTAGCAGCAGCTCCTCATCCACTTCTAGGCTATGTTTGGACGTTGTTAGGTTAGCTCCAACCTCCATAGCACTTCCCAAAGTGATAACATCATGGATTTCAAAATCTTCCTTCGAATTTGCAATAGTTGAGTTGGAGAGTTCACTTTGCTCTTGAATCTGCGCCATGAACTCCATAATCTGCCCAACTTGCTTATCCAATTCTTCCACTCTTTTGACTCGGTCTTTCATCTCCTTATTTTGATTTTCTACTCCCTGTGTCAAATAGGTGATTAATTGAATAATGTTATCATTACACAAAGACATACCTGAGTTTGTTTGGGCAGATTGTGGTGGAGGCTATAATGGTGCATATGGCCATTGATAAAAATCCTCAGATGGCTGCAATTGTTCTTCTTTTTGTGAGCCCTACGTCAAAGAGATTAGTCCTTCAAGAATTTCATTATAACTCATGGGCATACTTGAATTCGATTGGAATTGTTGTGGGAGAGGCTGTGGTGGCTACATAGGTCTTGAATAGAACTCTTCCTCTTACTGCCAGTATCCACCTTGTTGAAAATTTTGAGGTTCCTCCCACATATAATTAGAATAATCTCTCCAATCTGAACTGTAAGTGTTGGAAAACATGTTGTTTCTTGGTTGATCATAGCCTTGATAACCCCAAGCATCTTCATTCACAGCGAATTAAGGACGTTGATGAGTTTGATATCCTTGCCCATAGGGTACACCAAATGTAGAGGCAGTGCGCATTGTGGTTCTTTCAGCAATCTGGGACAATTGAGAAGTAAGATTCGCTAATTAAGCTTGAATGGTAGCAAGTGCCATGTCTTACTTCCCTATGTACCTGAAATCAAAGAATTAAAACTAAATCAAATATCAAAAGTAAAGGACACAAACACAAACAAAATCAGCAACTAAAACAAAAGTCACGAAAAAGAAACAAAGGGGGATTAGCTAAAGAAAACAAGAAAACAAAACAAAGTCAACACCCTAGATTAATTAGGTACGCTTAAATTAACCCTCAGAATTTTCTTAAGTCATTGAATTGGACGGAAATAGCGCATCGCAATTAAATTATTCTTCAAAAGTTCCCTACATGAAAGCGCATAATAGAGATACAATCAAAGATCATTAAGCTCTATGAAAATCATAAGCATTGACAAGGCATTCGTAACTATGAAAGCGCATGATACTCCTGCCAGGAATTTACTTAACATGATCGTGACCAGCGACCTTCACTACTTGTGAATATAAGTTCATAACGATTAGGTGAAACTCCCTTATATTCTAGCATCAAATTCATGCATGCAAACTAAGTATGCATCCTTAATCAACATACAAGAATAAGTTCTGCATCAAACAGTTAAGCAAATTGCATTCACAATTTATGAAATCACAACTGAAGGTAATCAATTCATATTGCAAATATATTCATGGCTTTGAATTTCCCCCTAGCCAAAAGGGTTTAGCTCCTCATGTTCACAGCAAAACAAAGAGAAATTAAATTAAACATTGAAAACAAAGATAGATTACACCTAGAAACGTTCCAGCAATCCAACGTCTTGAATGCAAGCACGTCCAAGGGTCTCCTTTCTTCTCCTTTTCTGCGGCACAAGGTGGCAATGGTGGTCGAAGTGGTGAATGGTGGTAGTCGATGGATATAGGTGAGTTATGGTGAAGGGTGGATTGTGGATTTTCGGCAGAAATTATGTAGAGAGATTAGGGGGCTGCGGCATATGTATTTTAAAGGGGGAAGGCACGGTTTTGATGTGTTTTAGGGAAAGAAATAACTTGGCTATCTTGTCTTATAATTAAAAGTCAGAAATCAATGGAAAATAGGCAAGTAAGCTGCAGGAATTAAAGAGAATGGGAAAGGAAATTCGGCAAAAAAGTGTAGGACAGATTCAGGAATGTGTTTTGAGGCACAAAATAGGTAAGAATCCTCTCCCCTTGTGTGGCAAGAATTGAAACAAAAGGAAATGTAATTTTGGGTCAGAAAATAGGTAAGAAGAGGATCCCTTGTGCGGCAAGGTTGTGGAGAGAAAAGGAAAGGCAATTATGTGGCAGATTTTGGAAGAAATGGAAAAGAGATATGCGGCAAGGTTAAGGAAAGGTCCTAGGACTTCTAGAAACATGTAATGAGGCAACGTAACATGTTTTGGAACCCTGTTATGGCTGGAACATAGGTGAGGAAGGATTAGGAAACGTCTAAGCCAAGAATAGAAACTTTCAAGAATGGAAACCTCCAAGAATATAAACTTCCAACTTTAGAAACTTTGGCTTCCAATTTTGAACTCTTCATTCTTCATTCAATCCTAAGCTCATTTGATGTTCAATTTTGTCCATCCACTTAGCTCCAAGCATGTGCTAACCATCCAGTGCCCAAAACTGCTCCAAAATGCACTTTCTTGCATACTTTGCACATTAGACCTACAAACACATGAAAATAGCTTAAAATACTAAAATAACTAAGAACTAACAACGTAAATGCAAGGAAATAAGCTAACTAAGTGATGCAAATATGGTCCTATTAGAATGCCTCGTCAATGCTTATGATTCTCATTGAGCGTAATGATCTCTGATTGTGTCTCTATTACGTTGTCATGTTGGGAAATTGATGAGAATAATTTGGTTGTAGATGAGTTGTCCGTCCAATTCAATGAAATTAGGAGAATCTGAGGGTTAATTAGTGATTGACACAGTTAATATGGGGCATTGTCATTTGTAATTCAATGAATGAGTAACTGGAAGTTAAGTTATTTGCATATAAGTCATGTGTGGATAAGGAAACCTCTAGCTAGTTCACCATCCATCCTAAAAACCCAATTTCATCTAAATCTGCTTACTTTAAAGTCTTTGTTTGTTTTAGCTTAGTTTCACTCTAAAACCAATCCCCCTTCACTTGTTTGAGTCAAATTAGTTAGAATCTGTCTTAGTTTGTGTCTTTGTGTGTTTTAAGTCAAGTTTAATTCAATTTTCGTCCAAAGTTGTGTCTAGTGTCTAGACTAGAATCTGTCCAATTAGTGTTTTTAAGCAGTTTTGAGTGTTTTGAACCTGTTTTGACTCTTACTAGTCTACTTAGAGTCTTTTGAGTCTTGTGCTGCTTATTTGAGTCAGTTTGTGTTAGATTAGCAAGCCCTCCTAATCCCCGACAACGGCGCCAAAAATTTGATGTGATTAAAGTTAAGCACACAAATTAAACCTTCTTGTTATCAATTGTAGTATAAATGCAATCCCCCGTTGTTTCTTTTTGTTTATTTTCATATGTGTTAGTTTAGATTCTGATTCTAGTTTGTTTTCTTTGTTTTCAGGTACTAGTTTATGACTCGTAGTTCTCAAACGGTTCGTGAGCATATCTTGGATTTTGACGACGATTTTGAACGAACCTTGAGAAGGAAAAGAAAGAATCCAGAACCTCACCCACCTAGTTCAAGTTCTGAAGCCGAGGTTGAGGAGCATGAAGAGGCCGAATCTGAGGAGATAGAGGAGGCCGAGGTTGAAGAGGTTATGGCTGCAAATAATCGAACCATTAAGGAGCTTTCGGCCTCGGGATTGGATAATGCAGTACCTCTATGTATCCAATATCCTAGGGCAGCTCCAGATAAGATTGACGAGTTCAAATTGAAGTCTAGCTTGTTGCATCACATTCCCAAATACCATGGGCTGTCCATGGAGGATCCAAACAAGCATTTGAAGGAATTTGAAGTGGTTTGCTCGAGTATGACACCCATTAATGTTGATGGGAATATTTTGAAGATGACAGCCTTTCCATTCTCATTGTTGGAAAAGGCTAAAGATTGGTTGTACGAATTGGCGCCCAGAACTATCACATCTTGGGAAAGTATGAAACGAGCATTCTTGGAGAAGTTTTTCCCAACTTCAAGAGTCATTCTCTTGAGGAAACGGATTAGTGGTATTCAACAAAATCAAGGAGAGACTTTCCCTACATATTATGAGCATTTTAAGGGCCTAGTTGCATCATGCCCTCAACCCCAAATGAAGGAGGAGCTGCTCATTCAATACTTCTACGAATGACTCATCCCCATTGAACGCCAAATGCTAGATGCATCAGCGGGTGGTGCATTGATAGGAGCATATTTATGCGTCGTAGTTAGCTTATTTCCTTGCATTTAGGTTGTTAGTTCTTAGTTATTTTATTATTTTAAGCTCTTTTCGTGTGTTTGTAGGTCCAAAATGCTAAAGGAGCAAGAAAGTGCATTTTGGTGCCTTTTGGAGCAGTTTTGGGCTTGGAATGGATTGCACATGCTTGGAGCTAGGTAGGTGGATGAAATTGAAGATCAAATGAGCTTAGGATCAAATGAAGAATGAAGAGTTCAAAATTGGAAGCCAAGGTTTCTAAAGTTGGAAGTTTCTATTCTTGAAGGTTTCCATTCTTGAAGGTTTCTATTCTTGGCTTGGAAGTTTCCTAATCCTTCATCACTTATATCCCAGCCACAAAGGGATGCCGCACCACCCTAAGTCCTTTCCCCTTCCTTGCCGTGCAAGGAAGGCCCTCCTTTCCTTTTTTCTGCACAAAATCACATTCCCTTTTCTTCCAAAAATCTGCCTCATATCTTTTTTCCTTTTCTTCAAATCTGCCAAGTATCTCCCTTCCTGATTTCCTTAACTTTTGTTAACCTTTTCTTGGGGAATTGGAAAGTTAAAATCTTCCCTAAAAATACATTAAAGTCGTGGCCCTCCCTTGCTCTATAAATAACTCAATCTGCCGCATCATTAAGGATCCCAGAACACATTCTCTGCATCCATTCCATCCACCTATCTACCTATCCATCCTCTACCACCCATCACAACCCATTCTACACACCTTAACCCCTTGTGCCGCAGCTTTACAAAGGAAGAAGGAGAGGACTAACTTGAAGCTGTGCTTAGCCATTCAAGACGTTGGATTGCTGGAACGTTTCTAGGTGTAATCTATCTTTGTTTTCAATGTTTAATTTAATTTCTCTTTGATTTGCTATGAACATGAGGAGCTAAACTCTTTTGGCTAGGGGGAATTTCGAAGCCATGAACATACTTGCAATATGAATTGATTAATTCCAGTTGTGATTTCATAAAGTGTGAATGCAATTTGCTTAACTGTTTTATTCAAAACTTATTCTTGTATGTTGATTAAGGAGGTGATAGGAGCATATTTAGGTGACTTAGTTGGCTTGTTCTTGTGCATTTACGTTGTTATTTCTTAGTTATTTTAGTCTTTTAAGCCATTTTCGTGTGTTTTCAGGTTCTAAGGACAAAGTACGCAAGAAGGTGCATTTTGGAGCCATTTGGAGCAAAATTGGGCTTGGAATGGATATCACATGCTTGGAGCAAAAGGAATGGACGAAATTGAAGACTTGAAGATGTTAAGATTCCTAATCAACGAAGGATTCCTAATCAAAGGAGGATTCCTAATTGAAGATGGATTCCTACTCAAACAAGGATTCCTACTTGAAGTAGGAAAAGTTAAGCCAAGGTTTCCTATTTTGGTTTGACCTTTCCTAATCCTAACTGTCCCTAAATTTCAGCAACCTTGAAGGCTTCATTTGCATTCTAGGACACAAACTAAAGGACCTAGAACACCCATGGACCCTTGCTGCACCTTGTTCTTGGTTTCCTCTTCCTTGCCGTGCAAGGGAGAGTCCCTCTTTCCTATTTCCTACATTAAAACACATTCCCCTTTTAATTTAAGTCCTTGCTGCATATCCCTTGCACTTTCCCTTAGTTTTCTGATTTTATTTCCTCTTTCTAGAAGCTTTTGACTTAATTTCTAATTACCTAAATAAGTTAGGGTTTCAATTTCTGAAAACCTTAAATAGACTTTCTTTTTGGAGCCCCAAAATCATCCATTCAGTCATCCATTCATGCCAGAAATCAACCCCCACTCTCTACCGCATCCATCCTTCACCATTCTCTATAGATTCTGACTTTATTCATCCCTTGTCGCATCATACACCTATCCTAACCATAAACCCAGCCTTCTACACCATTCATAACCCCCAAAAACTCACCACCAAACCATGTGCTGCAGCAAAAAGGAAGGAGGAGAGCCTTTGGACGTGCCTGCCATTCGAGTTAGGATTGCTGGAACGTTTTAGGTGTAATCTTTCTTTTGTTTTCAATGTTTCAATTCAATAATCTTTGTTTTGTGAGTATGAGGAACTAAACCCCTCTTAGCTAGGGGGGAATTCGAAACCATGGTTATGCTTGCAGTATGATTGGATTACATCCAGTTGTGATTCATAAGTTGTGAATTCAATTTACTTATCTGTTTGAATTAAAACTAATTTGTGTGTGTTGGTTGAGAGTGCACGCTTAATTTTCATGCATAAATATGATGCTAGGATATAAGGGAGTTTCACCTAATCGTTATGAACTTATATTTATAAGTAGTGGAGGTTGCTAGTCACAATCGCATTAAGTAAATTCTTGGCATAAGTTTCATGCAATTCGTAGTTACAAGTGCCTCGTCAATGCTTATGATTTTCATAGAACTTAATGATCTTTGCTTGTATCTCTATTATGCAATTCATGTAGGGAACTTGCAGAGAATGCTTTGGGTTGTTGTATGCAATCATCCAATTCAATGAAATTAGGAAAATCTGAGGGTTAATTAGTGCAATTCATAGTTAATCTGGGGCGTTGAGAATTCATAGTTTATTGAAAAGCAACTGGAAATCGTTTTGTTTGCAAGTGTGTCATGTGTGGAGAAGAACCTCCTAGCTAGCCTATCATCCATAGTTTTACCCAAATTCGTGCAGATTTCATTAGTTCTTTAATTTACTTGTTTTGTTTTCAAATTCGTCAAAACCCAATCCCCCTTTACTTTGTTGAGTCATATTAGTTAGAAGTTGATTTAGTTTGTGTTTTAAGTGTTTTGAGTCTAGTCAAAACCTATTTTCGTCCAAATTTACTCTTAGTGGCAGATTTGAGTCTTTTAGCTTGTTTTGTGCTGTTTTGAGTATTTTGAGTTGTTTTAGTGTTTTAGAGTTTAGTTTTGCATTCTTTGAGTCTAGTTTAGTATTTTAAACTTAGTTTTACGTTTTTGAGTTAGTTTCAAGTGTTTTAGCAAAAGAGGGTTTAATTTACATATTCTAGAATTGTCAAAAGAGGGTTTAATTTGTGTGCTTATATATTGTGCATCAGGAGGCCTACTTAGTTTGCATGCTTGAATCTGATGCTAGAATATAAGGGAGTTACACATAATCGTTCCAAACTAATATTCACAAGTAGTGAAGGTTGCTGGTCACAATTGCGTTAAGTTAAATTCCTAGCATGAGTATCATGACGTCATTGTTACGAATGCTTTGTCAATGCTTATGATTTTCATAGAACGTAATGATCTTTGATTGTATCTCTATTATGATGTGCATGTAGGGAACTTTTGAAGAATGCTTTAGGTTGTCGAATGATGTCCATCCAATCCAATAACTAAAGGAAAATCTGATGGTTAATTAGTGATGGCACGGTTAATCTGGGGCATTGTCATTCATGGTTTATTGAAAAAGCAACTGGAGATCGATTTATATGCAAGTGTATCATGTGTGGAGAAGAACCCTCTAGCTAGTCCATCATCCATCCAATTTAATCCAATTTCGTGCAAATCTGTTTTGTTTTTAGCTTAATTTCGTCCAAGACCCAATCCCCCTCTACTTTCTTGTGTTAGATTAGTTAGAAGTGTGTTTAAATCTGTCCAATTTAGTGTTTTGAGTCTTACTAGTCTAGAATTCGTCCAAATCAGTCCCTAATGTCTGTTTGAAGTCTATTGGGCTGTTTTAAGCTGTTTTGAGTCTTTTAAGTTTGTTTTGAGTCTTGTGAGTCTTGTTAAGTGTTTTTAAGTTTGTTTTTGAGTTTTTAAGTCAGTTTAGCGTAGATTAGCAATCCTTCCTAATCCTCGGTCCAGAACGATCCCTACTTGTTGATAACTCATATATTTCATACGTTTATACCATCCATTCCTAGTCTCTTTGTGATATTTTTGAGTTAAACTGGTTGCGTTTTACTCTCTTTTGTGTTAATGTGCAGTTAATTGGATTTTAGAGCCATTTGAGGGTAAATAAGGCAAAATGAAGCTGAAAGTGGAGAATTGAATAAGGATTCTGATGTAGAGAGAGATTCAAAGTATACAATTGAATATGGTGATGAATATAGCCCTTTAAGAGACCAATAACAGCAAAAAAACGTGGGAATTAAATGCCCAATTACTAGGATGTATTGGCAATCTGTAACAGCCTCTTTAACCTTATAAAACTGAGAGTTTCAGCCACTTGTAGAGAAGCTTTCCCTTGGGGTCGCCCAGAGCTCTCTCTCTTCTCTTTCTTTAGCCTTTCTTCCAGAAACCAAACCCTATTTTCCTTCACCATCTGCTGCCACCAAAGAAACCACACAGCCTCGCTGTTCTTGGAGAAGTTCAACATCAAAATTGCTTCAAATGGGTTTCTTCTATGAACTTTAATTTTACTCATGTTGTTCTTGATATTTATATATTCTGTAATCATGTTGTGTAATTAAGTTCATTTCTGGGGATTTCGATATAGCCTTGCAAACCTATTCTACGTTATTAAGTTGAAGTATTCAAATTACCAATTTGTGTTCTTGTTTCATTCATTGATTTTATAGTATAATTTGTTTGTTAATCTTAATGTTTGATCACCATTAGGGCTGCCTATGAATTATTTGATCAAGGTTACAGTACACATCATGCTTAATCTTGGTGGACATGTGAATGTATGAAGAAACTGCTATGCATGCATACATCCTGCCATGTGATTTCTTTGGTTCTTGGAAGTTTTCTTGTTCTTAATGGATTTCTTTTTGGTAATCTAAGTTGAACATCACAACTAGGTTGCAGATTAGGAATACTTGATCACAACCACACATCAAATGGATGATCATAAATAAGTAAAACGAACCCTAGTTGCAGATTGGAGAGTTGAATACGTTTTGACTTAATTTTCATTGAACTGGCTTGTAATCGTGAAATCGATATTCCTAGTTTCATTCCCATCGATTCTGAACCAATTTATCATTCATCTTTATCTTGTCTTGCATTTTAAGTTACTTTAGGTTTCAAAACAAAAACCTAAATTCAGTTTTCATTTGCATTTCTTTAGGGTTCACATAAAGCTAGTAATTGTAGAGGTCTAATTAGTCCCTGTGGTTCGACACCCTTACTTGTCCCACTATACTATCCTTATATTTGCACTTGAAAGGAACACAACACTTGCATCTATACTACAATTATCAACAAGAGGGTTTAATTTGTGTGCTGTTTTACATCGCATCATGCATTGGTTGACAAGACTCCGGTGGCTACCAAGACTTTGATTGCAAACCGAGCCCTCAATGCACAACAATATGAAGGTGTTGGACAAAGAGAGAGCCCACGGCAGCAACATGTCAATGAGGTAAGTGCAATTTCTGAAATTCTATCACAATTGGCTAATCTCACTCTCCTCGTGTCTCAGGTTGTCGAAGGACCAAAATCACAACCACCTACAATCTGTGGCATGTGTACCATACAAGGGCATGCCTGTGAAAGTTGCCCTCAATTGATTGAGAATGGAGGATGGGAGAGTGCCAACGCTGTTAGGTTCCAAGGCCAAAATCAGCCCCGATATGATCCATATGCAAATACCTACAATCCGGGTTGGAGAGATCATCCAAATATGCGTTGGAGGGAGCCCCAACAACCTCAACAACAAGGTGGATTTTGGCCACCACCCCTTGGGATGTTTCCGAGGCCATATGCACCCATGCAATCCCAAACACAATCTGCCCAAAACAACTCAGGTTTGTCTCTTGATAATGATCAAGTTATTCAATTACTAACTACTTTGGCACATGGGCAGCAAAATCAAACCAAAGAGCTGCAAAATTATGCCAAAGAGGTGCAAAATCAAGACCGGGAGGTGACTGAATTGAAGAAACAAATGGGACAAATGGTTGAGTTTATGGGACAGTTTCGAGAGCATGGCAAACTTCCTAGTTCTACCACTGTGAATCCAAAGGGTGGATTCGAATCTGCCAAGGCCATTACCTTAAGAAGTGGTAAGGAAGTTGGGACCGATCCACCGACGTCCAAATCTGCCCAAAAGGAGGATGAAATGTTGCTACAAGGGGAGGTAGAACAAGAGGAAGCCACGGCAAAGAGTGCTCCAATCTTGCCGCAGCCTTCTAATGGTCCTAAACCTCCCAAATCGTCCAACAATGGTAAATTAGGTTCAAATTCAATTAATTCTAACACTATTCCACCCAATGCACCATTTCCTTGCAGATTTATGCAATCAAGGAAAAAGGAAACCGAAAAGGACATTATGGACACGTTTCGAAAGGTGCAAGTCAATATTCCACTCTTGGATGCAATCAAGCAAGTTCCCAAATATGCCAAATTCTTGAAGGAGCTGTGCACAACAAAGAGGAGATTTTCGACCAAGGAGGTGGTACGGGTAAGTGAAAATGTTTCAGCGGTGTTGCAACGCAAATTGCCTCCCAAATGCAAGGACCCAGGTAGCTTTACTATTCCGTATGTTATTGGTAATACTAGGTTCGAACATGCCATGTTAGGTCTAGGTGCATCAATAAATGTCATGCCTTATTCTATTTATGCATATATGAACTTGGGCGAATTGAAAAATGATGGAGTGATTATTCAATTGGCCGATAGATCTAACGCTTATCCAAAGGGAGTTTTGGAGGATGTCTTAGTGTAGGTTAATAACCTCATCTTCCTGGCTGATTTCTACGTGCTAGAGATGGAAGATTCAGCCCATTCCACCCCATTGCTGATTCTACTTGGAAG
Source organism: Heteromeles arbutifolia (assembly GCA_024362995.1). Taxonomy (NCBI): domain Eukaryota; kingdom Viridiplantae; phylum Streptophyta; class Magnoliopsida; order Rosales; family Rosaceae; genus Heteromeles; species Heteromeles arbutifolia. The sequence goes on along the minus strand of JANCRC010000008.1, from coordinate 15,174,937 downwards.
GCCATTCATGAAAATAGCTTGCCCAAAGATTGATGTGTGGTGCGATATATATGAGCACACAAATTAAACCCTCTTTTGACAATTGTAGTATATGTATAAGTAGGGATCTGATGTGAGAATTACTTGACACTCAAATTAAAACCCTATCGACGTAGTATATGAAAGTAGGGATCGTTTAAGGCCGGGGATTAGAAGGGATGCTAATCTACACAAATTACACTCTAAAACACTAAACTGGACTCTAGACAATGAAAACAAGTACTAGTGATCAATCTGAACGAATTTTAACTCTAGACAACCTAACTTGACTCAAATAACACAAAACAAACTTAAAACAACAAATAAAACTCAACTAGGCAGATTCTAAACACTAGAGACTCAAAACAGGCTAAATAGACTCAAAACAGCAAAACTAACTTAAGTAGACTCAAAACAGGTTCTATGAAGTGAATTGGATGACTTTTGGACTAGTTAAACTCAAAACACTAAAAGGGGACAGATTTGGACGAATTTAAACAAACTAAGACTCAATTAAGAACTAGGGGGGTTTTTTGGACGAATTAAGCAAAACTAAGCAGATTTAAGCAAACAAAGTAAATTGAAAGAGATAAAGGTGAATTCAGGGGTGAAAACTAGTTAGAGGGTTCTTCTCCACACATGAACATATGCATACGAATCGATTTCCAGTTATTCTTTCGATAAACCATGAATGACAATGCTTCGAATTAATTGTATTGCACTAATTAATTCCCAGACTTCCCTAAGTTCATTGAATTGAATGGATAACGCATCACAACCAAATTATACATATCAAAGGCATTCATAACTATGGAATACGCATGTTACTCTTGCCTAGGATTTACTTAACACAATTGTGACTAGCAATCTTTACTACTTGTGAATATAAGTTCCTAACGATTAGGTGAAATTCCCTTATATCCTAGCATCAAATTCATGCATGTAAACTAAGTAGGCCTCCTTAATCAACACACAAGAACAAGTTCTTCCTAAAACAGATAAGTAAATCACATTCACAATTTATGAAACAATAACTGAAGGTAATCAATTCATATCAAACATATGTCCATGGCTTTGAATCCACCTCTAACTAAAACGAAATTAGTTCCACATGTTTAACATAATTGAAAAGCAAGTTAAATTAAACATAGAAACGAAACAAGAGAAGAAAGAACTCCTCCTTCTCCAATGGAAGCCACGGCAAGGCCTTGTCCTCCCCTCTCTGCAGCAAAATATGGTTTTCTGAATGTATATGGGGGTGTAGAATTCGTATGGATGGGTGGTGGTCTGCGGCAAGGCTTGGAAATATGTATATATAGCATGGCAAACCCTAGGGGAATCAGTTTAGGACTTGGACTCAGCATAAGCAAGGGATTAGGACCCTAGGTGCGGCAGAATATGTAGGAAAAAGGATTATGGCCCAATTGATTTCTGAGAAGGAGTTGTAGAACCCAAATCCACAAGAAAATAGGCTAACAAATCAGAATCTAAGAGGGAAAGGGATAGGGATACACGGCATGGCTTGGATAAGGCAGGGAATTGAGTGCAAGGCAAGGCAAAGGCCTTCTAGAAAGGAGGGAGACGCCAGATTTATAGGGTTCTAGAAAGAATGTGTTTTGTGGCAGATTTTGGGGTTTCTAGAAGAGTTTGGGGCGCCACTTTTGTAGGGGAATGGATAGGACTTCTAGAAATCAAGTTTTAAGTCCCCTAAACTGAAGAAAACAGGTTAGGATAAGATTAGGATAAGATAAGGTAAGATAAGATAAGGATTGGGTAAGATAAGATAAGATAAGGTTGTTTTGGATAATGTTTTGGATAATTCTCCTTCTTTTGAGCTGATTCTTTATCTTCTTATCTTTGACTTCTTTCTTCCATCTTCTTAGCTGATTTCAAGCCTTTATATCTTCAATTTCGTCCATCAACTTGCCTCCATCCTTGCACTACCCAATCTTGGCCCAAAAATGCTCTAGAATGCTCCAAATTGCTTCTTTTTCCCATCTTGACACTTTGAACCTACAAACACACGAAAATAGCTTAAAATACAAAATTAACTAAGAACTAACAATGTAAATGCATGAAAACAAGCTAACTAAGTCGCATAAATATGCTCCTATCAAATTCCCCCACACTTAGCTTTTGCTAGTCCTCAAGCAAAACGAAACAAAACAAACGAAACAAACACCAAACAAACTAGACCTTCCAACATTCACCTCAGGGATTTCCAACATACATGACATATTTAAGATCATCATAACCATAGCTTTTAGTCTTCCCCACCCTTTAGTACATACTTAACCACAGTCACCATACATTAGCTCTCATCTAACCAATTAAAACAATGTTTCGAACGTAGTAACATGCCTTAGAGAATTCACTCAATTCCTCACTAGGTACACTCTTATTTTCACTCAGATTTTCTAACTACACTCCCTATACTAAGTATATGTGAGAAGATTGATGTTAACATGAAAACGAACACTCACATATGTTTATGACAAAGAAAGCAATTTCTGGAGTTAATAAACATGTTTAGACATGATCTCATGAATGGAATGCCACTCTTTAGATGCGAGAACTAGGGATACCATACGCTCGTACCAATCTCAAACTCCACATATTGAAACACACAACACTCAAGATTGAAGTATAGGGTTGTAACGGGGCTAAGGGTATTGGCTAACAAAGAAACGTAAGGAAAACAAACGTTCTTAAAGCAAAAGCAAGCAAAGTAATGAATATGACACTTAGAACTCCCTTTCTTGAATGCAGTCGCACACTTTGATACATAAGGGGAAGATCACACATATTTAGGGCCAACTTCAACTTTTTGGACCCTTTCTTCAACATCCAACATTTGTGAGCTTATTCTCACTTATTTTGAACACTTTTCATACTTTTTTTTTTCACAAACTTTTCTTCTTCTTCTTTTGCACGAATTTGTCTTCTCTTTTTTTTTTATTCACCCGTGCCTCTTTTGTGACTTTGGCACATATAAACGCACAACTTTCTTTCCCCCACACTTGTTTGCTGCCCATTAACGAACAAAGGGAATTCACTCTAAGTCATGCTTAGCTACGCCTTAAGAACAAGGGTAAGGATGGTCCTATACTAGGCTAGGTAGGGATAATGTGGGTAAACAAAAAACATAGGCTAAACAAGGCTCAAAAGGGTTAAACCTACAAAACAAATAACATAGGGAGGTTCGGCTCTTTGGCACTGGTTCACTACACAACTTGATCTTGTTTATGTGTTATGCTAATCAATTTCATGCTTTGAATGAAACGGGTATGAGTTCTAGTATTTGGAACTAAATGATGAAACGCCTTCTAAGTAGCAACCAAGCAAAGAATAATGAGATCATGCAACGACTTTAGAAAACAACAAATGCACAGATTTTTAACTCTCCAAAGAACGTTTTAAGCTCAAGTCTCTCAGGGTTGTAGCGTTAGTTTGAGATTCTTCCTTCAAGCATGTTACAAAAACTGATTTTTTCTCTTTTTGATTAAACATGAATTCATGAACTATAACCATAATCAAGCATAAACCAGAGAGCAATTCAAACCTCCATCCATGTTTATAACTGTCCTCAATAGTCATGCAATTAAAAACCAAATCCTCATCATTGTGTTGGAAGGTACCCTAAGACACAAACAAACACACAAAAACAACCCTTTTTGGGTTTTTCAAAACAATTTTTCAAATTTTTATGGTATTTTCGGATTTTCTTTTCAAAACACACTAAAAGACTCCAAAACAGCTTAAAAACACTTAAAAACACTGAAAACAACATTCAAAGTGATAGGTGATAAAAACCCACGAATTTCATGCAAAAACACTTTGTTACCCCCCACACTTAAATCAAACATTGTCCTCAATGTTTCAAACATAAACTCACACAAAAGCAAGCAAATAACACAACTAACACACATAACAGATATGGCAAAACAAAAGCAATCCTTCTCCTTGTTGTACAAAGCTCTTTCAAAAACTTAGCATACCTTGGGACCTACTTTATTGCATCAAGGAGTGGGATATTGACTTGAACTTTCCGGAATGTCTCTAAAATGTCTTTTTCAGCATCCTCTTTCTTTGATTGCCGCAACCTGCCAGGAAAGGGCACAATTAGTGGAGTAGAGCTAGAAGAATTCATATTGGAACTTACCTTGATGGTTGGGGATGGTTTAGAAGTGGGAATTGGCTGCGGCAAAGATGTCTCTTTCCTTGCCGTGGGTTTGGGTGATTCATCCTCCTCCAATTGCAGCTTTGTGTCCTCTTCTTGACTTGATCTAGATGGTTGTGAATCAGTTCCAACCTGCTTACCACTTCTCAACGTGATTGCTTGGGCGGTTTCAAATCCTCCTTTGGGATTAACAACGGTTGAACTAGGCAATCTGCCTTGTTCTCTGAATTGGCCCATGAATTCAGCCATTTGCCCCATTTGTTTCTTCAATTCGGCCACCTCTTTAGCTTGATTCTTTATGCTCTGTATGTCCTGCGTCAAAGAGGTTAGTACTTGAAGAATTTTATCATTATCTAACAACGAACCTGAATTGGTTTGGGCCGAAATTGGTTGAGGTTGTGTGGCTGCATATGGCCTTGGAAACAACCCAGGGGGCTGTCTAAATTCGCCTTGTTGCTGTGCTTGTTGAGAGTCCCTCCACTTGAAGTTTGGATGATCTCTCCATCCCGGATTGTATGTATTGGAAAAGGGGTCACCACGGTTTTGGTATTGATTCCCAAAACTCACGGCATTGAGTGTCTCCCACCCTCCATTCTCTATCAATTGTGGGCACTTATCCGTGGGATGTCCTTGCATGGAGCACACGTCACAAGAAGCCACGGTTTGCACTTTTGGTCCTTCAACAACCTGAGAAAGAAGAGTGGTAAGGTTAGCCATTTGATTTTGAAGTTCGGTTATAGCACTTACCTCATTCACTTGATGTTGCCGTGGAATGCTCCTTTGTCCAACACCTTCGTATTGTTGAGCGTTCAACGCTCGATTAGCAATCAAGGTCTTTGCAGCCGTGGGGGTCTTGTCCACCAAGGCTCCTCCCGCTGAGGCATCTAACATTTGACGTTCGATTGGTAGAAGTCCCTCGTAGAAGTATTGTAGGAGAAGTTCATCCTTCATCTGATGCTGTGGACATGAAGCAACAAGAGATTTAAAACGTTCATAATACGTAGGAAAAGACTCACCTTCTTCTTGCTGAATTCCACTTATCCTTTTTCGTATGGTGATGACTCGAGAAGTTGGGAAAAACTTCTCCAAGAAAGCCCGTTTCATGCTCTCCCACGATGTGACAGTTCCGGGAGCCAATTCATACAACCAATCCTTCGCCTTTTCCAAGAGAGAAAAGGGAAAGGCCTTCATCTTCAAAATACTCCCATCGACATTGACGGGGGTCATGCTTGAACACACCACTTCGAATTCTTTCAAGTGTTTGTTCGGATCTTCCATGGATAACCCGTGGAATTTGGGGATGTGGTGCAACAAGCTAGACTTCAATTCGAATTCGTCAGTCTTGCCCTCAGCTGCCCTAGGATATTGAATGCATAAAGGGGTTGCATTGTCCAATCCCGAGGCTGAAAGTTCCTTGATCGTTCGATTATCTGCAGCCATGTCTTGCTTCTCTTCCAAATCCTCTTCAATTTCAACTTCAGATTCGGAATTAGAACTTGAACTAAGTAGATCAGGTTCTGGGTTCTTCCTTTTCCTTCTCAAATCTCGTTCAAAGTCGTCGTTAAAATCCAAGATATGTGCGTGAATGGGTTGAGAACTTCGAGTCATACACTAGTACCTAAAACAAAGAGAGCAAAACAAATCAGAAAACTAAGCAAAACAAAAACAAAAACAAGTTAAAATACACGGCAGAAACTAGGGAGATTAGCAAGTTTGCTAATCCCCGGCAACGGCGCCAAAATTTGATGTGAGAATTACTTGACACTCAAATTAAAACCCTATCGACGTAGTATATGAAAGTAGGGATCGTTTAAGGCCGAGGATTAGAAGGGATGCTAATCTACACAAATTACACTCTAAAACACTAAACTGGACTCTAGACAATGAAAACAAGTACTAGTGATCAATCTGAACGAATTTTAACTCTAGACAACCTAACTTGACTCAAATAACACAAAACAAACTTAAAACAACAAATACAACTCAACTAGGCAGATTCTAGACACTAGAGACTCAAAACAGGCTAAATAGACTCAAAACAGGCTAAATAGACTCAAAACAGCAAAACTAACTTAAGTAGACTCAAAACAGGTTCTATGAAGTGAATTGGATGACTTTTGGACTAGTTAAACTCAAAACACTAAAAGGGGACAGATTTGGACGAATTTAAACAAACTAAGACTCAATTAAGAACTAGGGGGGTTTTTTGGACGAATTAAGCAACACTAAGCAGATTTAAGCATACAAAGTGAATTGAAAGAGATAAAGGTGAATTCAGGGGTGAAAACTAGTTAGAGGGTTCTTCTCCACACATGAACATATGCATACGAATCGATTTCCAGTTATTCTTTCGATAAACCATGAATGACAATGCTTCGAATTAATTGTATTGCACTAATTAATTCCCAGATTTCCCTAAGTTCATTGAATTGAATGGATAACGCATCACAACCAAATTATTCTTATCAAGTTCCCTAACTATGGAATACGCATAATAGAGATACATATCAAAGATCATTAAGTTCCATGGAAATCATAAACATTGACAAGGCATTCATAACTATGGAATACGCATGTTACTCTTGCCTAGGATTTACTTAACACAATTGTGACTAGCAATCTTTACTACTTGTGAATATAAGTTCCTAACGATTAGGTGAAATTCCCTTATATCCTAGCATCAAATTCATGCATGTAAACTAAGTAGGCCTCCTTAATCAACACACAAGAACAAGTTCTTCCTAAAACAGATAAGTAAATCACATTCACAATTTATGAAACAATAACTGAAGGTAATCAATTCATATCAAACATATGTCCATGGCTTTGAATCCACCTCTAACTAAAACGAAATTAGTTCCACATGTTTAACATAATTGAAAAGCAAGTTAAATTAAACATAGAAACGAAACAAGAGAAGAAAGAACTCCTCCTTCTCCAATGGAAGCCATGGCAAGGCCTTGTCCTCCCCTCTCTGCAGCAAAATATGGTTTTCTGAATGTATATGGGGGTGTAGAATTCGTATGGATGGGTGGTGGTCTGCGGCAAGGCTTGGAAATATGTATATATAGCATGGCAAACCCTAGGGGAATCAGTTTAGGACTTGGACTCAGCATAAGCAAGGGATTAGGACCCTAGGTGCGGCAGAATATGTAGGAAAAAGGATTATGGCCCAATTGATTTCTGAGAAGGAGTTGTAGAACCCAAATCCACAAGAAAATAGGCTAACAAATCAGAATCTGAGAGGGAAAGGGATAGGGATGCACGACATGGCTTGTAGAACCCAAATCCACAAGAAAATAGGCTAACAAATCAGAATCTGAGAGGGAAAGGGATAGGGATGCACGGCATGGCTTGGATAAGGCAGGGAATTGAGTGCAAGGCAAGGCAAAGGCCTTCTAGAAAGGAGGGAGACGCCAGATTTATAGGGTTCTAGAAAGAATGTGTTTTGTGGCAGATTTTGGGGTTTCTAGAAGAGTTTGGGGCTCCACTTTTGTAGGGGAATGGATAGGACTTCTAGAAATCAGGTTTTAAGTCTCCTAAACTGAAGAAAACAGGTTAGGATAAGATTAGGATAAGATAAGGTAAGATAAGATAAGGATTGGGTAAGATAAGATAAGATAAGGTTGTTTTGGATAATGTTTTGGATAATTCTCCTTCTTTTGAGCTGATTCCTTATCTTCTTATCTTTGACTTCTTTCTTCCATCTTCTTAGCTGATTTCAAGCCTTTATATCTTCAATTTCGTCCATCAACTTGCCTCCATCCTTGCACTACCCAATCTTGGCCCAAAAATGCTCTAGAATGCTCCAAATTGCTTCTTTTTGCCATCTTGACACTTTGAACCTACAAACACACGAAAATAGCTTAAAATACAAAATTAACTAAGAACTAACAACGTAAATGCATGAAAACAAGCTAACTAAGTCGCATAAATATGCTCCTATCAGGATCGTTCTGGACCGGGGATTAGGAGGGATTGCTAATCTAAACTAAACTGACTTTAAAACACAAAAACACAAAAAGAAACTTAAAAACACTTAACTAGACTCTATAGACTCAATACAAACTGAAAAGACTCAAAACTAACTAGAAAAACTCAAAACAGCACAAAACCATGAAATAGACTCAAAACTGACTATAGGGAGTTGTTTGGACAAAAATTAACTTGAACTTGACTCAAAACACTTAAAAACACAAATTGGATAGATTCTAACCTAATTAACACAACAAAGTAAAGGGGGATTGGGTTTTGGACGAAAATAAAGTAAAAAAAAAAACAGAAACTAGAACTAGACAGATTTGCACGAAATTAGGTGTTTTTGGATGGATGATGGACTAGCTAGAGGGTCTTTCTCCACACATGACACACTTGCATATAAATCGATTTCCAATTGCTTTCCAATAAACCCTGAATTCTCAACGCCCCAGATTAACCATGAATTGCACTAATTAACCCTCAGATTTTCCTAATTTCATTGAATTGGATGATTGCATGCAACAACCCAAAGCATTCTCCACAAGTTCCCTATATGAATTGCATAATAGAAATACGAGCAAAGATAATTAAGTTTTATGAAAATCATAAGCATTGACAAGGCACTCGTAACTATGAATTGCATGATACTTATGCCAGGAATTTACTTAACACGATTGTGACTAGCAACCTCCACTACTTCTGAATATAAGCTCATAACGATTAGATGAAAATCCCGTATATTCTAGCATCAAATTCATGCATGCAAACTAAGTTGGCCACCTCAATCAACATACAAGAATAAGTTTTGAATAAAATAGTTAAGTAAATTGCATTCACAATTTATGAAATCACAACTGAAAGTAATCAATTCATAATGCAAATATGATCATGGTTTCGAAATTCTCCTCTAGCCGAAAGAAGTTTAGCCTCTCATGTTCACAGCAAAACAGAGAGAAAATAAATTAAACATTGAAAACAAAGGATGGATTACACCTAAAAAACGCTCCAACAATCCAACGTCTTGAATGCAAGCACGTCCAAGGGTCTCCTTCATTCTCCTTTGCTGCGGCACAAGGTGGCAGTGGTGGTCGAAGTGGTGAATGGTGGTGCTGGATGGATATAGGTGAGTTATGGTGAAGGGTGGATTGAAGAGAGCCTTAAAGGGTGCGGCAAAGGGGTATTTATAGGCTTTAGGGTTGAAAGGCAATCAGAAAATAATAGGAAAGGTTCAATACTTAGCTATTTTGGTTCCACAATTTAATAGGTAAGAAGGAATCAAAAAATCAAAGAGAATAAGAATGTGAAATTCGGCAGAATATGTAGAACAGATTTAGGAATGTGTTTTGAGGCACAAAATAAGTAAGAAAGGGTCCTCCTTGTGTGGCAAGGCATAGAACACAAAGGGAATGTGTTTAAGTCACAAACTAGGCAAGGTAAGTTATGGTTTGTGCAGCAAAGGAAGAAAGAAAAAGGGAATGTGTCTTCCTTGCAGATTTGGTCAAGAAAAGGCAAGTGAAGCTTCTCCCTTGTGCGGCAAGCTTTGGGACTAATTTAGGGCATGTCTAAGGCTTCTAGAACATGTAATTAAGAGCCCTAACAAGTTTTGGAAACTCCTTTATAGCTGGAACATAGGTAAGATAGGATTAGGAAAGTTCTAAGCCAAGAATAGAAACTTTCAAGAATGGAAACCTCCAAGAATAGAAACTTTCAAATTTAGAAACTTTGGCTTCCAATTCTGAAGTCTTCATTCTTCATTTGTCTTGAATCCATTTCTTCCATCTCTTTGCTCATTCTTAACCTTCTTTGGTCTTCAATTTCGTCCATCCACTTAGCTCCAAGCATAAGCTGACCATCCAATGCCCAAAATTGCTCCAAAATGCACCAAAATGCACTTCCTTGCTTACTTTGCACTTTAGACCTACAAACACACGAAAATAGCTTAAAATACTAAAATTACAAAAAACTAACAACACAAATGCCAAGAAACAAGCTAACTAAGTTGCATAAATATGCTCCTATCAGGAATCGTCCGGCTGCAAGACGTTAAAGCAAGCGCTTCTTGGGAGGCAACCCACGCATTCGAATAAAGAAGACCTAGGAACAACCGGCTCAAACCCAGATTTGCATTCCTAACTCTAGTCTTTATTCCATTTACTTTGCCATGTGTGTCATGTTAGTTAGTTGTATTGTTTGCTGTTTGGTTTCTGTGAGTTTATGTTTGAAACATTGAGGACAATGTTTGGTTTAAGTGTGGGGGGGAGGGGGGTAAACAAGTTGTTTTTGCATGATTTTAGTGGGATTTTATCACCTATCACTTCGAATGTTGTTTTTCACTGTTTTTAAGTGTTTTTAAGTATGTTTTGAAGCATTTTAGTGTGTTTTGAAAAGATAATCCGAAAATTTCATAAAAATTTGAAAAAGAGTTTTGAAAAACCCAAAAAGAGTTGTTTTTCTGTGTTTGTTTGTGTCATATGGTACCTTCCAACACAATGATGAGGATTCGGTTTTTAATTGCATGACTATTAAGGAAAGTTATAAACATGGATGGAAGTTTGAATTGCTTGATTATGGATATAATTCATGAATTCATTTTTAATCAAAAAGGAGAAAACCAGCTTTTGTAACATGCTTGAAGGAAGAAACTCAAACTAATGCTACAACCCTAAGATACTTGAGCTTAAAATGTTCTTTGGAGAGTTAAACATCTGTGCATTTGTTGTTTTCTAAAGTGGTTGCATGATCTCATCATTCGTTGCATGATCTCATCATTCTTTGCTTGGTTGCTACTTAGAATGCGTTTCATCATTTAGTTCCAAATACTAGAACTCATGCCCGTTTCATTCAAAGCATGACATTGATTAGCATAACAAATAACAAGATGAAGTTGTTTAGTTTAAACCAGAGCCAAAAAGCCTTAACCCTTTTGCATTATGATTTGTAGGTTTAACCCCGTTGAGCCTTGTTTAGCCTAATTTTCTTTGTTAGCCACATTATCCTTAACTAGCCTAGAATAGGATTATCCATACCCTTGTTCTTAAAGGATAGTGAAGCATGACTTAGAGGGAATTCCTTTTGATCGATATTATGCAAAAACACAAGTGTGGGGGAAGAGATTTTTGTGTGTGGGTGTGTGCCAAAGTATCAAAAGAGGCACGGGTAGAGAAAAAAAAAAAAAAAGAAGAAGAAGAAGAAAATTCGTGAGAAAAAGAAAAGAAAAAGAAAAGTATGTGAAAAAGTGTGAAAAGTGTTCAAAATAAGTAAGATTAAGCTCACAAGTGTTGGTTGTTGAAGAAAGGGTCCAAAAAGTTGAATTCGGCCCTAAGTATGTGTGATCTTCCCTTTATGTATCAAAGTTTGTGGCTGCGTTTCAAAAGGGCGTTCTGAGTGTCATATTCATTACTTTGCTCGGTATTGCTTTAAGAACGTTTGTTTTCCTTACCTTTCTTTGTTAGCCAATACCTTAGCCCCGTTACAACCCTATACTTTTATCTTGAGTGTTGTGTGTTTCAATATGGGGATTGGTATAAACATATGGTATCCCTGGTTCTCGCATCTAAGTAGTAGCATTCCATTCATGAGATCATATCTATACATGCTTAATAACTCCAGAAATTGCTTTCTTTGTTATAAACATATGTGAGTGTTCGTTTTCATGTTTACATCAATCTTCTCACATACACCTAGAATAGGGAGTGTAGTTAGAAAATCTGAGTGAAAATAAGAGTGTACCTAGTGAGGAATTGAGTGAATTCTCTAAGGCATGTTACTACATTCAAAACATTGTTTTAATTGGTTAAATGCAAGCTAATGAATGGTGACTGTGATTAAGTATGTACTAGAGGGTGGGGATGACTAAAATCTATGGTTATGATGATCTTGAATATGTCATGTGCGTTGGAAATCCCTGAGGTGAATGTTGGAAGGTCTAGTTTGTTTGGTGTTTGTTTTGTTTGTTTTGTTTCATTTTGCTTGAGGACTAGCAAAAGCTAAGTGTGGGGGAATTTGATAAGAGCATATTTATGCGACTTAGTTAGCTTGTGTTCATTCATTAACGTCCTTAGTTCTTAGTTAATTTTGTATTTTAAGCTATTTTCATGTGTTTGTAGGTTCTAAGTGTCAAAATGGCAAAAAGAAGCGATTTGGAGCATTCTAGAGCATTTTTGGGCCAAGATTGGGTAGTGCAAGCATGGAGGCAAGTTGATGGACGAATTTCAAGATAAAAAGGCTTGAAATCAGCTCAAAAGATGGAGGAAAGAAGTCAAAGATAAAGAAGATAAGAAGTTAGCAAGAAATATGGAACATTATCCAAATCTTATCTCATCTTATCCAAAACATTATCCTATCTTATCTTGACTTTCCTAATCCAAATACACAAAGGTTTCAGCCATTAGAAGGAGTCCTAAACACTTTAGGACACCTAAACATTTTTTCTAGAAGATCAATTCCCAGCTAGAGAGGGATGCCGCACCTTTCCCTTAAGTTTTCCTTCCTTGTCGCACAAGGGAGGACATTCCCTTTTTAATTTGGACCTAAATCAGCAAGGAGAACCTTCCTTGCCGTGCAAGGAGCCCTATCCCTAATCATCTAGGCTTTGCCAAACGTATTTGATGCGATGTAAAACAGCACACAAATTAAACCCTCTTGTTGACAATTGTAGTAAAGATGCAAGTAGGGATCGTTCTAGACTGGGGATTATGAGGGATTGCTAATCTATGCAAAACTGACTTAAAAACACTAAACAAGACTTAAAAACACAAAACTAGGCTAAACACACTTAACTAGACTCAAATAACTCAAAACTGACTAGAACGACCCAAAACAACACAGAACAAGCAAATAGACTCAAAACAGACTCTAGGGTTGATTTTGGACGAATTTGAGACTTCAAAGACACAAAACACTTACAAACATGGACATATTCTAACTAATTTGACACACAAAAGTAAATAGGATTGGGTTTTGGACGAATTTAAAGTAAAAACAAAACAGAAACTAGAACTAGACAGATTTGCATGAAACTGGGTGTTTTGGATGGATGATGGGCTGACTAGAGGGTTCTTCTCCATGCATGACACACTTGCATACAAACCAATTTTCAGTTGTTCATTCGGTAAACCATGAAACTCAACACTCCAGATTAATTAGGTACGCTTAAATTAACCTTCAAGTTTTCCTTAAGTTACTGAATTGGATGGGAATGCGCATACAACAATTCAAAACAATCTCTAAAAGTCCCCTACGTGAACAGCACCATAAAGATACAATCAGAGATCATTAAACTTCATGAGAACTATAAGCATTGACGAGGCATTTGATAGGAGCATATTTGTGCGGCTTAGTTAGCATGTTTTCTTGCATTTATTTAGTTAGTTATTGCTTATTTAAGTGTTTTAAGCTATTTTCGTGTGTTTGTAGGTTCAAATGACAAAGTTGGCAAGAAAGTGCAATTTGGAGCATTTTAGAGCAGTTTTGGGCCAAGAATGGATGTCACATGCATGGATCAAGATGGATGGACGAAATTGAAGTTCAAGAGAGGCTAGGAATGTGCAAAAGAGTTGGAGAAATAAATTCAAGTCAAAGAAGATAAGGAATCAGCTACAAAGAAGGAGAATTATCTAAAACATTATCCAAACTACCTTATCTTATCCTTATCTTATCCAAACCTTATCTTATCCTATCCTAATCCTATTCTAATTTAATTCCTGCTGCAAAAGGGATTTGTTTTCAGTTTAGGAGGCATAAAAACATGTTCTAGAAGAAACCTTATCCTCTCCTACAAAGGTGGCGCCCTAAACCTTCTAGATCCTTGATTCCAGCCGCACTTTTTGTCCTATTTCCCTTTGGTTTTAAACCTTCTAGATGTCCTATTTCCTGCTGGGATTACATCCTTTTCCTCCTAGGGTTGTGTTATTATTTTCCTACACAAACTATGCCTTGTAGTCCTTTTCCTTTGCTAACAAGGTGCCGTGGGTTTTAGCCTATAAATACAAGTTTATGCTGCACCATTCAAACCACCACCCTCAACCATAACTCACCTACATCCATCCACCACACACAAGAGTTTTAAACTCAGAAAATCCCTCTTGTGCCGCAGCTTTGCAAAGGAAAGAAGGAAGAAACCTGGAGCGTTTCTAGGTGTTTTCTATCTTTGTCTCAATGTTTAATTTAAGTTTTCTTTGTTTAATTGTGGACATGAGGAACTAATTTCTTTATAGTTAGAGGTGAATTTGAAGCCATGATTATATGTTATATATGAATTGATTACGTCCAGTTATTGTTTCTTAAGACTAGAATGTGATTTGCTTATCTGAGTTATTAAAACTTGTTTATGTGTGTTAATTGAGGGTCGACACTTAATTTGCATGCATGAATTTGATGCTAGAGTATAAGGGAGTTTCACCTAATCGGTATGAACTTATATTCACAAGTAGTAAAGGTTGCTAGTCACAATCATGTTAAGTAAGTCCTAGGCAAGAGTATCATTCTGTCATAGTTACGAATGCCTCATCAACACTTACGATTTTCAAAGAACGTAATGACCTTTGATATGTTTTCTATCATGCTATCATAGTTAGGAGACTTGATCAGGATAATTTGGTTGTAATGCATCTTTCATTCAATTCTATGAATAAAAGGAAAATCTCATGGTTAATTTGTGTTATCACGGTTAACTTGAGGTGTTGTCATTCATAGTCTAAAGGAATAATGATAGGAGCATATTTATGCAACTTAGTTAGCTTGTTTCCTTGCATTTACGTTGTTAGTTCTCCGTTATTTTAGTATTTTAAGCTATTTTCGTGTGTTTGTAGGTCTAATGTGCAAAGTATGCAAGAAAGTGCATTTTGGTGCTTTTTGGAGCAGTTTTGGCCACTAAATGGATTGCACATGCTTGGAGCTAAATGGATGGACAAAATTGAAGATCAAATGAGCTTAGGATCAAATGAAGAATGAAGAGCTCAACATTGGAAGCCAATGTTTCTAAAGTTCGAAGTTTCTATTTGTGAAGGTTTCCATTTGTGCAAGTTTCCATTTGTGGAGGTTTCCATTTTTGGGGTTTCCAAAACATGTAGGTTGCCTAATTACTCATTCTAGAAGCCCAAAACCGTGCCTAACACATTCACATTCCCCTTTTGCTTCAATCCTTGCTACACAAGGGAAAGGTTTTCTTGTCTATTTTCTGTCATAAAACACATTCCTCTTTTATTCTAATCCTTGCTTCACAAGGGAGAGGTTTTCTTGCCTATTTTCTGCCCAAAAATACTTCCCCTTTCTGTTACAAATCAATGCCACACCTTATTTCCCTTTCTCTCTTAATTTATGACCTTTAAAACACATTCCTTTTCTCTCCTACATACTCTGCCGAATTTCACATTCTTATTCTCTTTGATTTTCCGATTCTTTCTTACCTATTAAATTGTGGAACCAAAATAGCTAAGTATTGAACCTTTCCTATTATTTTCTGAGTACCCTAGCCCTTTAAATAAAGCTTGTTGCACCATTTAAATCTCTCTACACAATTTCTGCCGAAAATCCACCATCCACCATTCACCATAACTCACCTATACCCATCCACCACCACAATTCATCACTAAAACCTTCAAACAAACCTTGTGCCGCAGCAAAGGAGAAGAAGGAGAGCTTTTAGACGTTCTGGCATTCAAGTTTGGATTGCTGGAGCATTCTAGGTGTTTTCTTTCTTTTGTTTTCAATGTATAAATCTGTTTACCTTTGTTTTGCGATTATGAGGAACTAAGCCCTTTTGGCTAGGGGCTATTCAAAGCCATGAACATACTTGCAATATGAATTGATTACCTTCAGTTGTGATTTCATAAATTGTGAATTCAATTTGCTTAACTGTTTGATTGATAACTTATTCTTGTATGTTGATTGAGGGTCGACACTTAGTTTGCATGCATGAATTTGATGCTAGAATATAAGAGAATTTCACCTAATCGTTATGAACTTATATTCATGTGTAGTGGAGGTTGCTAGTCACAATCGTGTTAAGTGAATTCTTGGCAGGAGTATTATGCTCATCATAGTTACGAATGCCTCGTCAATGCTTATAGTTGTCATGAAGTTTAATGATCTCTGATTGTATCTTTATTGTGCTATTCACGTAGGGGACTTTTAGAGAATGTTTTGAATTGTTGTATGCGCATTCCCATCCAATTCAATAACTTAAGGAGAACTTGAAGGTTAATTTAAGAGTACCTAATTAATCTGGAGTGTTGAGTTTCATGGTTTATCGAATAAACAACTGAAAATTGGTTTGTATGCAAGTGTGTCATGTGTGGAGAAGAACCTTCTAGCTAGCCCATCATCCATCCAAAACACCCAATTTCGTGCAAATCTGTTTAGTTTTAGTTTCTAACTTGTTTTACTTTAAATTCATCCAAAACCCAATCCCCCTTTAATTAAGTGTGTTAGATTAGTTAGAAGTGTGTTTAAATCTGTCTAATTTAGTGTTTTGATTTTTACTAGTCTAGAATTCGTCCAAAGCAGTTCCTAGTGTCTGTTTTGAGTCTTTTTTTATTGTTTTAAGCTGTTTTGGGTCTTTTAAGTTTGTTTTGAGTCTTGTGAGTCTTGTTTAGTGTTTTTAAGTTTGTTTTTGTGTTTTTAAGTCAGTTTAGAGTTGATTAGCAATCCCACCTAATCCCCGGTCCAGAACGATCCCTACTTGCATCTTTACTACAACTGTCAACAAGAGGGTTTAATTTTTGTGCTATTTTACGTCGCATCAAATAACAACTGGAAATTGGTTCATATGCATATGTCATGTGTGGAGAAGGACCCTCTAACTAGCCTTTCACCCTTTTCAATTCACCAAATTCGTTTTTATAAAGTGTTTTATGCAAAGTTTCTGTTTTAAGTTTTAAATTCGTCAAAAACAATCCTCCTTTCATTAAGTCTTGTTAGTTGAGTCAAAATCTGTTTTCTTTTAGTCTTTTGAGTCTTTTAAGTTCAATTGTCGTCAAAATCACTTGTTAGGTCTAGAATTGAGTCTTTTTTATTGTTTGTTGCTGTTTTAAGTGTTTTGAGTCAGTTTTGAGTTTATAGAGTCTAGTTTAGTGTTTTTGAGTCTTATTTGTGTTGATTAGCATCCCTAGTTGATGTGAAGTTTATATGACACTCAAATTAAAACCCTATTAAGATAGTTGTAGTATGAATAAGTAGGGATCGTTCTAGGCCGGGGACTAACTAGGGATGCTAATCTACGCAAATATGACTCAAAAACACAAATCTAAACTTAAAAACAGTCAACTAGACTCTAAAGACTCAAAACAACTTAAAACAGCTCAAAACTAACAACTAGACTCAAAATAGACTCTAGGGAGTTATTTGGACGAATTCTAGACTACTAAGACTCCACACTAAATTGGACAGATTTGAACAAGTTTCTAACTAATCTAACACACTTAACTAAAGGGGGATTGGTTTCTTACGAATTTAACTAAATTAGACAGATTGCAAAACTAAACAAAGTAGACACGAAATTGGTTGTTTAAAATGGTGAAAGGCTAGTTAGAGGATCCTTCTCCACACATGAAACATATGCAACACAAATTGATTTCCGGTACTGTTTTCTCAAACCATGAATGACAATGCCCCAAATTAACCGTGAATGCACAAATTAACTTTCAGATTTTCCTTAATTCATTGAATTGGATGGATGACGCATCGACAATCAAATTATTCTTATCAAGTTCCCTACATGGAATACGCATAATAGAGATACATTCAAAGATCATTAAGTTCTATGAAAATCATAAGCATTGACAAGGCATTCGTAACTATGAAAAGCATGATGATACTCCTGCCATGGATTCACTTAACACAATCATGACTAGTGACTTTTACTACTTGTGAATATAAGTTCATAACGATTAGGTGAAATTCCCTTATACTCGAGCTTCAAATTCATGCATGCAAACTAAGTGTGCACCATTAACCCACATACAAGAATAAGTTTTAATCAAACAGATAAGTGAATTGCATTCATGTTTTACGAAACAATAACTGGAGGTAATCAATTCATATTAAACATATGTCCATGGCTTCAAATCCACCTCTAACTAAGGAAAACTTAGTTACACATGTTCATAACAATTGAAAAGCAATTTGAAATAAACATTGAAACTAAAACAAGGGAAGAAAGAACTCAGGAAGTCTCCAATGGTTGCAGGTTGTTGCGGCATAAGGTCTTTCTCCAATGGAAGCCACAGCAAAGCTCTCATCCTCTCCTTCTTGAGGCAAAGGGTGTTTCTGTGTATGGATGGTGATGGCTACGAATTATGGTGTGGTATAAGGGGTGGTAACCTGCGGCAAAGCCTCAAAATATGTATATATAGGCATAGCAAACCCTAGGGAAATCAGGTTAGGACTTGGACCTAGCAGAAATAAAGGATTAGGGCCCTAGGGTGCGGCACAAGGCTTAAATCCATCAGAAAATGGGTTTAGCCCAATTAATTTCTGAAAAGGCTTTGCACAATCCAAATCCACAAGGGAATAGGCTAATTAAATTCGAATCCAAGAGGAATAAGGATAGGGAAGGTGCAACAGCAATTGGAGGGAAGGGGATGGAGTGCAAGGCAAGGCAAAGGCCTTCTAGAAAGGTTTGGGGTGCCAGATTTTTAGGACTTCTAGAAAGGAGTGTTGTGGCATGTTTCTAGAAGGAAAAGGCCTCCTAAAAACAGGTTTTAAGCATCCTATTATGAAAAGGAGTCCCCCTTGCAGCTGGAATTAAGATAGGATAAGATTAGGATAGGATAAGATAAGATAAGGTTGGTTTGGATAATGTTCCATGTTTGTAGCTGATTCTTTATCTTCTTTGACTTGAATTTATTTCTCCAACTTTTAAACACATTCCTAGCCTCATTTGAACTTCAAATTTGTCCATTCCTTGTGCACCGTATGCATGCAATCCATTTCAGCCCAGAATTGCTCCAAAATGCTCTAAAATGCACTTTCTTGCCAACTTTGCCAATTGGACCTACAAACACATGAAAATAGCTTAAAACACTATAATAAGTAAAAACTAACTAAGTAAATGCAAGAAAACAAGCTAAGTAAGTCGCATAAATATGCTCCTATCAAATTCCCCCACACTTAGCTTTTGCTAGTCCTTGAGCAAAACAAAACAAACAAAACAAACAAAACAAACAAAACACAACCCAAACCTTCCAACATTTACCTCAGGGATTTCCAATGCAACATAACATGTTAAAAATCATTACTTACATAGATTTTAGCCATCCCTACCCTTAAGCACATACTTAATCATAGTCATCACTTACTAGCTCACATTTAATCAATTAAAACAACATTTTGACTACAGTAACATGCCTTAGAGAATCCCCACATACCCTTTCTTTCCCTTTCCCTTGCCGTGAGTCCCCTTTCCCTTTCTTTTTAAGACATTATCCCTTTCCCAAACTGATAAGAGCACATTTATGCGACTTAGTTAGTGTGTTTTCTTGCATTTACTTAGTTATTTGTTTCTTATTATAGTGTCTTAAGTCATTTTCGTGTGTATGTAGGTCCAAGAAGCAAAGTTGGCAAAAAGATGCATTTTGGAGCATTTTGGAGCAAATCTGGGCTTGGAATGGATAGCACAAGCAATGGGCAAAGGAAGGACAAATTTGGAGTTCAAATGGAGCAAGGAATGTGCAAAACAGTTGAAGAAATAAATTGAAGTCATTGGAGATAAGGAATCAGCTCAAAAGAAGGAGAATTATCCAAAACCTTATCCAACCTTATCTTATCCAAACTAACCTTATCTTACCTTATCTTATCTTATCCTATCCTAATCTTATCCTACCTTAATTCCAGCTGCAAAAGGGACTCCTTTTCATATTAGGACACCTAAAATCTATTTTTAGGAGGCCTTTTCCTTCTAGAAACATGCCACAACACTCTTTTCTAGAAGCCCTAAAAATCTGGCGCCCCAACCTTTCTAGAAGGCCTTTTCCTTGTTGGATTGGAGTCCAAAATCCTTTTCCTTGAAAACCTAGGCCAAGTAATCCCTAGGCCTATATATACCCAATCTGCTGCACCATTCAGATTCACCACCCTCTACCATAACTCACCTACATCCATCCACCACACACAAGAGCTTTAAACTCAGAAAACCCCTATTGTGCCGCAGCTTTGCAGAGGAAGGAAGGAAGAAATCTGGAGTGTTTCTAGGTGTATTCTATCCTTTGTTTTCAATGTTTAAATTAATTTATCTTTGTTTAATTGCGAACATGAGGAACTAATTTCTTTATAGTTAGAGGTGAATTTGAAGCCATGACTATATGTTATATATGAATTGATTACGTCCAATTATTGTTTCTTAAGACTAGAATGTGATTTGCTTATCTGAGTTATTAAAACTTGTTTATGTGTTAATTGGGGGTCGACACTTAATTTGCATGCATGAATTTGATGCTAGAGTATAAGGGAGTTTCACCTAATCGTTATGAACTTATATTCACAAGTAGTAAAGGTTGCTAGTCACAATCATGTTAAGTAAGTCCTAGGCAAGAGTATCATGCTGTCATAGTTACGAATGCCTCGTCAACACTTATGATTTTCAAAGAACTTAATGACCTTTGATATGTTTTCTATCATGCTATCATAGTTAGGAGACTTGATAAGGATAATTTGGTTGTAATGCGTCTTTCATTCAATTCAATGAGTTAAGGAAAGTCTGATGGTTAATTTGTGCTATCACGGTTAACTTGGAGTGTTCTCATTCATGTCTAAAGGAATAATAACTGGAAATTGGTTCATATGCATATGTCATGTGTGGAAAATGACCCTCTAACTAGCCTTTCACCCATCTAAAGCACCCAATTTCGTACCTTTGTTACTTTGTTTCTTTAATTTGCTTAGTTTTAGTTAATTTTGTCAAAAACCCAATTCCCTTTACTTTGTTGTGTCAAATTAGTTAGAATCTGCCTAAATTTGGTTTTCTTTAGTGTTTTGAGTCTTATTAGTCTAGAATTCGTCCAAATAACTCCCCAAAGTCTGTTTTGAGTCTAGTTGTTAGTTTTGTGCTGTTTTAAGTTGTTTTGAGTCTTTAGAGTCTAGTTAAGTGTTTTTAAGTTTACTTTTGTGTTTTTGAGTCAGATTTACGTAGATTAGTATCCCTTCTAATCCCCGGCTAGAACGATCCCTACTTACACATACTACATTGATAGGGTTTAAGTTTGAGTGTGATAGGAGCACATTTATGCTAGTTAGCGTGTTTTCTTGCATTTATTTAGTTAGTTATTGCTTATTATAGTGTTTTAAGCTATTTTCGTGTGTTTGTAGGTCCAATTGGCAAAGTTGGCAAAAAGATGCAACTTGGAGCATTTTGGAGCATTTTTGGGCTTGGAATGGATAGCACAAGTATGGAGCAAGATAGATGGACGAATTTGAAGTTCAAGAGAGGCTAGGAATGTGCAAAAGAGTTGAAGAAATAAATTCAAGTCAAAGAAGATAAGGAATCAGCTACAAAGAAGGAGAATTATCCAAAACCTTATCCAACCTTATCTTATCCAAACTAACCTTATCTTATCTTATCTTATCTTATCCTATCCTAATCTTATCCTACTTTAATTCCAGCTGCAAGGGGGACTCCTTTTCATAGTAGGACACCTAAACCCTGTTTTTAGAAGGCCTTTTCCTTCTGGAAACATGCCACAACACTCCTTTCTAGAAGTCCCTACAAATCTGGCGCCCCAACCTTTGTAGTAGGCCTTTGTAGGGGAGAATTCAAAGCCATGAACCTATATGTGATATGAGTTGATTTCCTCCAGTTATGATTTCATAAATCGTGGATGTGGTTTGCTTAACTGTTTGATTAAAACTTATTCTTGTATGTTGATTAAGGGTGCACACTTAGTTTGCATGCTAGGATTTGATGCTAAAATATAAGGTTGTTTCACCTAATAGTTACAAACTTATATTTACAAGTAGTGGAGGTCGCTAGTCATGATCGCGTTAAGTAAATTTCTGGCAGGAGTGTCATGCTTTTCATAGTCATGAATGCCTTGTCAATGCTTATGATTTTCACAAAGCTTAATGATCTTTGTTTCGTGTCTCTATCATGCTTTTTATAGTTAGGGAGCTTAATAAAGAATAATTTGGTTGTCGGTGCGCATTCCATCCAATTCAATGAATCTAGAGAAATCTGAGAATTAATTAGTTCAATACAATTAATTTGGGGCATTGTCATTCATGGTTTGTTGGAAAAATAACTGGAAATCGATTTGTGTTGCATATGTGTCATGTGTGGAGAAGCCTCTAGCTAGCCATTCACCCATTTAAATCATCAATTTCGTGTCTTTTTAAGTTGTCTTTACAATTCTGTTTGTTTAAGTTTAAATTCGTTCAAAACCAATCCCTTGCTTTTAGTTTGTGTTAGTAGAGTCTAAATTCGTCAAATCTTGAGTCTTTTAGTCTTTTGAGTCAATTAGAGTCTTAATTTCGTTCAAATTAATCTTAGGTGTTAGTTTTAAGTCTAAAGAATCTGTTTTGTGTGTTTTAAGTCTAATTAGCTTGTTTTGAGTGTCTAGAGTCCAGAAACTGTCTAGTTTGAGTTCTATTTGCTGTTTTGAGAAAAATTGAGTCTAGTTTAGTGTTTTAAAGTTTAATTAGTGTAGATTAGCATCCCTTCTAATCCCCGCCTAGAACGATCCCTACTTACACATACTACATTGATAGGGTTTAAATTTGAGTGCAATTTAACTTCACATCAAATTTTTGGCGCCGTTGCCGGGGATTAGCAAATTTGCTAATCCCCCGTGTTTCTATTTGTGTTTTTCTTTTTACGTTTTAGTTTTTGATTTTGTTTTGTTTTGTTTTCATTGTTTCAGGTACTAGACATGGTAATTGCCAACATTCAAGCTCAATTGGCGAATCTTACTTCTCAATTGTCCCAGATTGCCGAAAGAACCACAATGCACACTGCCCCTACATTTGGGGTGCCCTATGGGCAAGGATGTCAAACTCATCAACGTCCTCAATTCACTGCAAACGGAGGTGCTTGGGGTTATCAAGGCCATAACCAATCAAGGGACAACATGTTTCTAACACTTACAATTCCGATTGGAGAGATTATTCAGATTATATGTGGGGGGAATCTCAACAAGTTCAACCAGAAGGATATTGGCAGCCATATGAGGAGTTTTCTTCAAGACCTATGCAGCCACCACAACCTCCCCCACAACAATTCCAATCGAATTCAAGTATGCCTATGAGTTATGATGAAATTCGTGACGTACTAACCACTTTGAAGCAGGGCTTACAACAAGAAGGGTATTAGCAGAGCCATCTAAGGAGATCTATCAAAAGCCATATAAACCACCACAACCTCAACCACTTTCGGCCCAAACCAATTCAGGTTCATCGTTAGATAATGATAAAATTCTTCAAGTACTAACCTCTTCGACGCAGGAAGTGCAAAGCATAAAAAATGAAGCTAAAGAGGTGGACGAATTGAAGAAACAAATGGGGCAAATGGCGGAATTCATGGGCCAATTCAGAGAACAAGGCAGATTGCCTAGTTCAACCGTTGTTAATCCTAAAGGAGAATTTGAAACCACCAAAGCAATGATTATATGTGTCTTGAAGCCATGATTATATGTTATATATGAATTGATTACGTCCAGTTATTATTTCTTAAGACTAGATTATGATTTGCTTATCTGAGTCATTAAAACTTGTTTGTGTGTGTTAATTGGGGGTCGACACTTAATTTGCATGCATGAATTTGATGCTAGAGTATAAAGGAGTTTCACCTAATCGTTATAAACTTATATTTACAAGTAGTGGAGGTTGCTAGTCACGATCGCGTTAAATAAATTCCTGGCAGAAGTGTCATGCTTTTCATAGTCACGAATGCCTTGTCAATGCTTATGATTTTCACAAAGCTTAATGATCTTTGTTTCGTGTCTCTATCATGCTTTTCATAGTTAAGGAGCTTAATAAAGAATAATTTGGTTGTCGGTGCGTATTCCATCCAATTCAATGAATCTAGGGAAATCTGAGAATTAATTAGTTCAATACAATTAATTTGGGGTGTTGTCATTCATAGTCTAAAGGAATAATAACTGGAAATTGATTCATATGCATATGTCATGTGTGGAGAAGGACCCTCTAACTAGCCTATCACCCTTTTCAATTCACAAAATTCGTACCTTTTCAAATTTGTTTATTTAATTTGCTTAGTTTTAGTTAAATTCGTCAAAAACAATCCCCATTTAGTATTTTGAGTCTACTTAGTTTAATTTTCGTCCAAATCGTCCCCTAGTGTTAGTTTTGAGTCTTAGGAACTTAGTTTGTGTGTTTTGAGTCTAATTAGCTTATTTTGAGTGTCTAGAGTCCAGAAACTGTCTAGTTTGAGTTCTATTTGCTGTTTTGAGTTAATTGAGCCTAGTTTAGTCTTTTAAAGTTTAATTAGTGTAGATTAGCATCCCTTCTAATCCCCGGCAACTCTCAAAACACCAAATCTGGCTGAATTTTCTAGTCCTACAACTTTCGAAGGGGTGTTTATTCTTGAGTTCATGTCGGAGCACACAGGTAAGCCACCTCCCCAAATTTCAATTTTGTTTTATACTAATATGTTGTTAATGATTCAGGCACCCACTCTAGAATTTAAACCATTGCCGGATCATTTCAAGTGTCACCTCCCATTCAAAGATCAATTCCATGCCGTGGACCCTAATGGAGCTTAAAATGAGGTATTGTCCGGCTAGAAGACGTTAAAGCAAGCGCTTCTTGGGAGGCAACCCATGCGTTCAAATAAAGAAGACCTAGGCTCCGGCTCCACAAAGAGATTTGTGTTTCTAAACCCTACTCTTTATTGCTTTTACTTTGCCATATTTGTCATGTTTGTTAGTTGTGTTGTTTGCTTGCTTGTGTGTGAGTCTATGTTTGAAACATTGAGGACAATGTTTGGTTTAAGTGTTGGGGAGGGGGGGGTAAACAAAGTGTTTTCATGAAAAATTCGTGGGTTTTTATCACCTATCACTTCTAAAGTTGTTTTTCACTATTTTGAAGTGTTTTTAGTGTGTTTTGAAGTGTTTTAGTGTGTCCTATAGCAGAAAATACGAAAATTTGAAAAAGTTTTGAAAAATACCAAAAAGAGTCATTTTTGTGTGTTTGTGTCTTAGGGTACCTTCCAACACAATGATGAGGATTTGGTTTTTAATTGCATGACTGTTAAAGAAAGTTACAAACATGGATAGAAGTTTGATATGCTCTTTGGTTTATGCTTAGTTGTAGTTGTTGTTTACGAATTCACATGTAATCACAAAGGAAAAAAAAAAAAATCAGTTTTTGTAACATGCTTGAAGGAAGAAACTCAAACTAACGCTACATCCTTGAGAGACTTGAGCCTATACGTTCTTTGGAGAGTTATTAATCTTGACATTCTTGTTTTCTAAAGTCGTTGCATGATCTTGATGTGAGAATTACTTGACACTCAAATTAAAACCCTATCGACGTAGTATATGAAAGTAGGGATCGTTTAAGGCCGGGGATTAGAAGGGATGCTAATCTACACAAATTACACTCTAAAACACTAAACTGGACTCTAGACAATGAAAACAAGTACTAGTGATCAATCTGAACGAATTTTAACTCTAGACAACCTAACTTGACTCAAATAACACAAAACAAACTTAAAACGACAAATAAAACTCAACTAGGCAGATTCTAGACACTAGAGACTCAAAACAGGCTAAATAGACTCAAAACAGCAAAACTAACTTAAGTAGACTCAAAACAGGTTCTATGAAGTGAATTGGATGACTTTTGGACTAGTTAAACTCAAAACACTAAAAGGGGACAGATTTGGACGAATTTAAACAAACTAAGACTCAATTAAGAACTAAGGGGGTTTTTGGACGATTTAAGCAAAACTAAGCAGATTTAGGCAAACAAAGTAAATTGAAAGAGATAAAGGTGAATTCAAGGGTGAAAACTAGTTAGAGGGTTCTTCTCCACACATGAACATATGCATACGAATTGATTTCCAATTATTCTTTCGATAAACCATGAATGACAATGCTTCGAATTAATTGTATTGCACTAATTAATTCCTAGATTTCCCTAAGTTCATTGAATTGAATGGATAACGCATCACAACCAAATTATTCTTATCAAGTTCCCTAACTATGGAAGACACATGATAGAGATACATATTAAAGATCATTAAGCTCCATGGAAATTATAAACATTGACAAGGCATTCATAACTATGGAATACGTATGTTACTCTTGCCTAGGATTTACTTAACACAATTGTGACTAGCAATCTTTACTACTTGTGAATATAAGTTCCTAACGATTAGGTGAAATTCCCTTATATCCTAGCATCAAATTCATGCATGTAAACTAAGTAGGCCTCCTTAATCAACACACAAGAACAAGTTCTTCATAAAACGGATAAGTAAATCACATTCACAATTTATGAAACAATAACTGAAGGTAATCAATTCATATCAAACATATGTCCATGGCTTTGAATCCACCTCTAACTAAAACGAAATTAGTTCCATATGTTCAACATAATTGAAAAACAAATTAAATTAAACATAGAAACGAAACAAAAGAAGAAAGAACTCCTCCTTCTCCAATGGAAGCCACGGCAAGGCCTTGTCTTCCCTTCTCTGCAGCAAAATATGGATTTCTGAATGTATATGGGGGTGGGTGGTCTGCGGCAACAACCAAGCTTTGTATATAAATGCATCACAAACCCTAGAGTAATCAGATTAGGTCTTGGACTTAGCATAAAACAAGGAATTAGGACTCTAGGTGCGGCAGAAAATATAGATTAGGCCTTAGGTTTCGGCAATCACTTTAGAAAAGGAATTGTGGTCCAATTAATGTCTGAAAAGGATTATAGAACCCAAATCCACAAGGAAAAGGCTTAATAAATCAGAATCCAAGAAGGAATGGGAGTGAAAACCCACGGCACAAAGGGATAAGGCAGGGAACCTTGCAAGGCAAGGAAAAGACCTTCTAGAAAGGAGGGAAGCGCCAGATTTTTAGGCTTCTAGAAAGAATGTGTTTCTGGCCAGATTTTGGGGTTTCTAGAAGAGTTTGAGGCGCCACTTTTATAGGACAAGGGATAGGACTTCTAGAAATCAGGTTTTAAGTCCCCTAAATTGAAGAAAACAGGTTAGGATAAGATTAGGATAAGATTGGATAAGATAAGATAAGATAAGGTTGTTTTGGATAATGTTTTGGATAATTCTCCTTCTTTTGAGCTGATTCCTTATCTTCTTTATCTTTGACTTCTTTCTTCCATCTTCTTAGTTGATTTCAAGCCTTTATATCTTCAATTTCGTCCATCAACTTGCCTCCATGCTTGCACTACCCAATCTTGGCCCAAAAATGCTCTAGAATGCTCCAAATTGCTCCTTTTTGCCGTCTTGCCACTTTGAACCTACAAACACACGAAAATAGCTTAAAATACAAAATTAACTAAGAACTAACAACGTAAATGCATGAAAACAAGCTAACTAAGTCGCATAAATATGCTCCTATCAGATCTCATTATTTCTTTGCTTGGTTGCTACTTAGAATGCGTTTCATCACTATAGTTCCAAATACTAGAACTCATGTCCCTTTCATTCAAGGCATAAAATTGATTAGCATAACAAATAACAAGATGAAGTTGTTTAGGTTTGAATTTGACCCTAAGTGATGTTTGAATCTTTTCTTAGTCTTTCAAGTTATTTGCTGCATTCAAAAGTGAATTCTAAGTGTTGATTTCCTTGCTTTGCTCGCTATTGCTTGAAGAACGTTTGTTTATCTTACCTTTCTTTGTTAGCCAATTACCCCTAGCCCCGTTATATCCCCTAGACTTCTATCTTGATTGTTATGTGTTCCAACATGTGGAGTTTGAGATTGGTATGAGCATATGGTGTCCCTGGTTCTCGCGTCTAAGTAGTGGCATTCCATTCATGAGATCATATATTTACACATGCATTAATAATTCCAGAAAATGCCTTCTTTGTTAATACATATGTGAGTACTAGTTTTCTTGTTTACACCAATCTTCTCACATATACCTAGTGTAGGGAGTGTAGTCAGAAAATCTGTGTGAAAATGGAGTGTATATCTTGTGAGAAATTGAGGGATTCTCTAAGGCATGTTACTACATTCAAAATGTTGTTTTAATTGATTAAATGTGAGCTAGTGACTGGCTACTGCGATTAAGTATAAGTTCGAGGGCAGGGATGACTAAAATCTATGTAAGTAGTGATTTTTAACATGTCATGTTTCGTTGGAAATCCCTAAGGCAAATGTTGGAAGGTTTCGGTTATGTTTAGATTATGTTATGTTTGTTTTGTTTGTTTTGTTTTGCTCGAGGACTAGCAAAAGCTAAGTGTGGGGGAATTTGATAGGAGCATATTTATGCGACTTAGTTAAAATGTTTTCTTGCATTTATTTAGTTAGTTATTGCTTATAAGAGTGTTTTAAGCTATTTTCGTATGTTTTAAGGTCCAATTGGCAAAGTTGGCTAAAAGATGCATTTTGGAGCATTTTTGGGCTTGGAATAGATAGCACAAGTATGAAGGAAGATGGATGGACGAATTTGAAGTTCAAGAGAGGCTAGGAATGTGCAAAAGAGTTGAAGAAATTAATTCAAGTCATTGAAGATAAGGAATCAGCTACAAAGAAGGAGAATTATCCAAAACCTTATCCAACCTTATCTTATCCAAAATAACCTTATCTTACCTTAGCTTATCTTATCATATCCTAATCCTTTCTTAACTTAATTCCTGCTGCAAAAGGGATTTGTTTTCAGTTGAGGAGACATAAAAACATGTTTTAGAAGAAACCTTATCCACTCCTACATTGATGCCGCACCTCTCCTTTCTAAAAGTGCCAAAATCAGCCAAATAACACCCTTTCTAGAAATCCCTAAAAAACTGGCACCCCAAACCTTCTAGATGTCCTATTTCCTGCTGGGATTACATAACTTTTTCCCCTTAAGGATTGTGTTATTATTTTCCTACACACAAACTATGTTTTGCAATCCTTTTCCTACATTAAATGTTTGTGCCACACCCTTCCCCTATAAATACAAGTTTATGCTGCAGCATTCAGACCACCACCCTTTACCATAACTCACCTACATCCATCCACCACACACAAGAGCTTTAAACTCAGAAAATCCCTCTTGTGCCGCAGCTTTGCAAAGGAATGAAGGAAGAAATCTGGAGCGTTTCTAGGTGTTTTCTATCTTTGTCTCAATGTTTAATTTAAGTTTTCTTTGTTTAATTGTGGACATGAGGAGCTCATTTCTTTATAGTTATAGGTGAATTTGAAGCCATGATTATATGTTATATATGAATTGATTACGTCCAGTTATTGTTTCTTAGGACTAGAATGTGATTTGCTTATTTGAGTTATTAAAACTTGTTTGTCTGTGTTAATTGGGGGTCGACACTTAATTTTCATGCATGAATTTGATGCTAGAGTATAAGGGAGTTTCACCTAATCGTTATAAACTTATATTTACAAGTAGTGGAGGTTGCTAGTCACGATCGCGTTAAGTAAATTCCTGGCAGGAGTGTCATGCTTTTCATAGTCACGAATGCCTTGTCAATGCTTATGATTTTCACAAAGCTTAATGATCTTTGTTTCGTGTCTCTATCATGCTTTTCATAGTTAGGGAGCTTAATAAAGAATAATTTGGTTGTCGGTGCGTATTCCATCTAAGTCAATGAATCTAGGGAAATATGAGAATTAATTAGTTCAATACAATTAATTTGGGGTGTTGTCATTCATAGTCTAAAGGAATAATAACTGGAAATTGATTCATATGCATATGTCATGTGTGGAGGAGGACCCTCTAACTAGGCTTTCACCCTTTTCAATTCACAAAATTCGTACCTTTTCAAATTTGTTTCTTTAATTTGCTTAGTTTTAGTTAAATTCGTCAAAAACAATCCCCATTTAGTATTTTGAGTCTACTTAGTTTAATTTTCAACCAAATCGTCCCCTAGTGTTAGTTTTGAGTCTTAGGAACTTAGTTTGTGTGTTTTGAGTCTAATTAGCTTATTTTGAGTGTCTAGAGTCCAAAAACTGTCTAGTTTGAGTTATATTTGCTGTTTTGAGTTAATTGAGCCTAGTTTAGTGTTTTAAAGTTTAATTAGTGTAGATTAGCATCCCTTCTTATCCCCGGCTAGAACGATCTTTACTTACACATACTACATTGACAGGGTTTAAGTTTGAGTGCAATTTAATTTCACATCACTTGCTTGCTCCGACACAAACTCAATGACAAAAACCACATCTTTGAAAGTTTCAGGAACTTTGCACTTGGCCAGATTGAATGTGATGGTTGTGACTTGTCTCGTGTCATAAAATTCAACTTCTTTGGGCTTTGTTGTCTCATGAACATCCTCTTTGATGCATTCTACATATTCTCCAGCCACTTCTTTCTCTTGAATCATTCTTCTTGATGTACAATTCTCTTCAAACAAATCAACACAATCAGGAACTTGATTTGTTGCACCAAGAATGGGAATATCATTTTGCACCTTTGGGAAGGTTTCCACGATGTCTTTTTCACTTTCTTTGTTCTTGGAAATCATGAACCTGCGAGGAAAAGGGACATTTGGTGGAATGGGGTTAGAATGAATTGAATTAGGAACGATATTACAAGAGTTGGACGGCCTAGGGACTCTAGGTGGCTGTGGCCTCACCTTCTTCTTCTAGCAGCAGCAATTCATCCAAGTTCGGGCTGTGTTTGGACGGTTCTGGGTCAGCTTCAACCTCCATAGCACTTCCCAAAGTTATAACTTTAGTGATTTCAAAATCTCCCGTTGGATTTACAATGTTTGAATTGGAGAGTTTACTTTGTTCTTGAATCTGTCCTATGAATTCTACAATCTCTCCCATTTGAGTCTTCAATTCACCCCACTTTTTGGCTTGATTTTGCATTGCTTCATTTTGATTTTCTTGTCCCTGAGACAAATTGGTAAGTAACTTCATCAACGTATCATTATCCAAAGACATACCTGAATTTGTTTGGGCAGATTGTGGTGAAGGTTGTGGTGGTGCATATGGCCATTGATAGTGATAGGGGCATATTTATGCACCTTAGTTAGCTTGTTCTTGTGCATTTATGTTGTTTTTCCTTAGTTAAAGTAGTCTTTTAAGCTAGTTTGATGTATTTTCAGGTTTTAAGGGCAAAGTATGCAAAAGGATGCATTTTGGAGCCTTTTGGAGCACATTTGAGCTTGGAATGGACATCATATGCTTGGAGCCAAGAGGATGGACGAATTTGAAGTTCAAGAGAGGCTAGGAATGTGCAAAAGAGTTGAAGAAATAAATCCAAGTCAAAGAAGATAAGGAATCAGCTACAAAGAAGGAGAATTATCCAAAACATTATCCAAAACTACCTTATCTTATCCTTATCTTATCCAAACCTTATCTTATCTTATCTTACCATGCCTTATCTTATCCTATCCTAATCCTTTCCTAACTTAATTCCTGCTGTAAAAGGGTTTTAATTTCAGTTTAGGAGACATAAAAACCTGATTTCCTTGCCTTGCAAGGCTTTCTAGAAACCTTATCCCTCATTATCCAAACCTGCCGCACCTTAGGCCTTTTCCCATTAAAAATCTGATTGTTTTAAACCTATTTTCGGATGGATTTGGCTTTCTAGAAGCCCTAATCTGATTTACCTAGGGTTTTTGGTGCCTATATATATATTTCTACACCCTTTGCCGCAGGTACCAGCCTCCATATACATCATTCACGCCATCTACACTACACACATCCCCTGCCGTAGCCTTCATCACCACACCACCATACTTCCTGACCTTGCCGCACCATCCATTCCCCCTAAACACTACTGCACCACTCCATATCCTTTCACCCATACACCTAAGTCCCTAAACCTGTCCCGAGTCCCTGTGACACAGCAAAGAAGAGGAGAAGAAGCTTTGGACATGCATGCCATTCAAGTTCGAATTGCTGGAAGTTTTAGGTGTTTCCTTTCCTTTGATTTCAATGTTTAAATTCAATACTCTTTGTTTTGTACGTATGAGGAACTAAACCCCCCTTGGCTAGGGGGGATTCGAAACCATGTTTATGCTTGCTATATGACTTGATTACCTCTAATTGCGTTTCATAAGTTGTGAATTCAATTTACTTATCTATTTGAATTAAACTGAGTTGTGTGTGTTGGTTGAGAGTGCACGCTTAATTGTCATGCATAAATCTAATGCTAGGGTATAAGGAAGTTTCACCTAATCGTTACAAACTTATATTCACAAGTAGTAAAGGTTGATGATCTCAATTGTGTTAAGTAAATTCTTGGCATAAGTATCATGCGCTTTCATAGTTACAAGTGCTTCGTCAATACTTATGATTTCCTTTGAACGTAATGATCTTTGATTGTATCTCTAGTATGCGCTTTCATATAGAGAACTCTTGAAGAATAATTTGATTGTGATGCGCATTTTCCGTCCAATTCATTGACAGAAAGGAAATCTGAAAGTTAATTTAAGCGGACCTAATTAACTTGGAGTGTTGAGAATTCGTGGTTTATTGAATTGCAATTAGAAATCGTTTTGTATGCAAGTGTCACATGTGTGGAGAAGAACCCCTTAGCTAGCCTTCCATCCATTCATTTAAACCAAATTCATTTTAAAATCTGTTTTGTTTTACAAAGTTTATGTTTTGTTTTCAAATTCGTCAAAACCAATTCCCCCTTTATTTTGAAGTGTCAAATTAGTTAGAAAGTGATTTAAGTTTGTGTTTTTAATTGTCTTGAGTCCAGTTATAACATATTTTCGTCCAAATTCTTCCTTAGTGCTCAAAACTGCCCAGAAAGTGGTTTTAAGACAGTTTTGAGTGTTTATGTGCTGTTTTGAGTCTTTTGGTTTGTTTTAGTGTTTTAAAGTATAGTTTTGCATTCTTTGAGTCTAATTTAGTGTTTTAACTTTGTTTTAAGTTTTTGAGTCAGTTTTCAAGTGATTTAGAAATCCCTCCTAATCCCCGGCCTAGAACGATCCCTACTTACATACTTTGCTACAATTGATAAAAAGATGGTTTAATTTGTGTGCTTATATATTTCGCATCAGATAGAACTCCTCAGATGGCTACAAATATGCTTCGTGGTGTGAGCCCTGCGTCAAAGAAATTAATTCATCAAGAATTTGATTATAATTCATGGACATACTTGAATTCGATTGGAATTGTTGTGGGGGAGGTTGTGGTGGCTGCATAGGTCTTGAATAGAACTCCTCATCTTGCTGCCAATACCCATCTTGTTCAAAGTGTTGAGGTTCCCTCCACATAAAATCTGAATAATCTCTCCAATCGGAATTGTAAGTGTTGGAAAACATGTTGTCCCTTGATTGGTTATGGCCTTGATAACCCCAAGCACCTCCGTTTGCAGTGAATTGGGGACGTTGATGAGTTTGAGCAGTGTGCATTGTGGTTGTTTCGGCAATCTGCGACAATTGAGAAGTAAGATTTGCCAATTGAGCTTGAATGTTAGCAAAATCCATGTCTTGCTAGCCCATCATCCATCAATTCACCCAATTTCATGTTTAACTTTGTTTAGTTTATGCAATTTGTTTAGTTTAATTAATTTTGTTCAAACCCAATCCCCCTTTAATTAAGTGTGTTAGATTAGTTAGAAGTATGTTTAAATCTGTCCAATTTAGTGTTTTGAGTCTTACTAGTCTAGAATTCGTCCAAATAATTCCCTAGCGTCTGTTTTGAGTCTAGAATTCTAGAGGGATTTGGTCCATTTAATTCCCCAAAACTTCAAGGACTCTGATTTCTAGAAGGGTTAGGAGTCCGAAACTTACCTAAACACCTTCCCAGCCATGACCTAGCCTTCCCCTATATATATGTGATTGTGCCGCACAGATTGGGTTCTACACATCCCTTCACATCTGCTGCAGCTCTCTTCGCATCTCAACCATTCCAAACACCTTCCACCACCCATCCACACCACCTTTGTACATCCACAAACCCTACCAGCCACCTGTGTAGCAGCCTTGCAAGGAGGAAGGAGAGGATGAGCGGCCTTGGAGCGTGTTGCACCCAATCTGGATTGCTGGGCATTCTTAGGTGTCTTCTACCTTATGTTTTCGATGTTTAATTTAATTTTCCTTTGTCTTGCTGTAATCATGAAAGGCTAAACTTGTTTGTAGCTAGAGGCTACTTTGAAACCATGATTTTGTGTGTGATATGATTTGATAAATTTCAGTTACAGATTCTTGAAGTATGAATGCAATTGGCTTAACTGTTTGAATTAGAACTTATTTTTGTTTGCTGGTTGAGGGTCGACACTTAATTGGCATGCATAAATTTGATGCTAGGATATAAGTGAGTTTCACATAATCGTTACAAACTTAGGTTCACAAGTAGTAAAGGTTGCTAGAACAATCGTGTTAAGTTCAATTCTTGGTTTGAGTAACATGATGTCATAGTTATGAATGCCTCGTCAATGCTTATGATTCTCATTGAACGTAATGATCTATGATTGTGTCTCTATTATGATGTCATGTAGGAAAATTGATGAGAATAATTTGGTTGTAGATGAGTTGTCCATCCAATTCAATGAAATTAGGAGAATCTGAAGGTTAATTAGTGATTGACACGGTTAATCTGGGGCATTGTCATTTGCAATTCAATGAATGAGTAACTGGAAGTCAAGTTATATGCATATAAGTCATGTGTGGATATGGAAACCTCTAGCTAGTTCACCATCCATCCTAAAAACCCAATTTCGTCTAAATCTGCTTAGTTTAAAGTCTTTGTTTGTTTTAGCTTAGTTTCACTCTAAAACCAATCCCCTTCACTTGTTTGAGTCAAATTAGTTAGAATCTGTCTTAGTTTGTGTCTTTGTGTGTTTTGAGTCAAGTTTAATTCAATTTTCGTCCAAAGTTGTGTCTAGTGTCTAGAATCTGTCCAATTAGTGTTTTTAATTAGTTTTGAGTGTTTTGAACCTGTTTTGAGTCTTACTAGTCTATTTAGAGTCTTCTGAGTCTTGGGCTGCTTATTTGAGTCATTTTATGTTAGATTAGCAAGCCCCCCTAATCCCATCCCTACTTGCATTTATACTACAATTGATAACAAGAGGGTTTAATTTGTATGCTTAACTTTAATCACATCATAAATCCCTAAGAGTCTTGAGCCTAAACGTTCTTTTGGAGAGTTATTAATCTCATTATTCTTTGCTTGGTAGCTACTTAGAAGACGTTTCATCATTTAGTTCCAAATACTAGAACTCATGCCCGTTCCATTCAAAGCATGACATTGATTTGCATAACACATGATCAAGATGAAGTTGTTTAGTGAGCCACAGCCAAAAAGTCGAACCCCTTTTGTCATATGTTTTTGTAGGTTTAACCCTTTTGAGGCTTATTTAGCCTATGTTCTTGATAGGAGCATATTTATGCGACTTAGTTAGCTTGTTTCCTTGCATTTACTTAGTTAGTTTATGTTTATTACAGTGTTTTAAGCTATTTTCGTGTGTTTGTAGGTCTAATTGGCAAAGTTGGCAAGAAAGTGCATTTAAGAACATTTTGGAGCAATTCTGGGCTGAAATGGATTGCATGCATGTGAAGCACAAGGAATGGACGAATTTGAAGTTCAAACGAGGTTAGGAATGTGTTTAAAAGTTGCAGAAACAAATTCAAGACAAAGAAGATAAGGAATCAGCAAGAAACAAGGAACATTATCTGAAACATTATCCAAACATGTTCTAGAAGATAAGGGATTTTAGCACCCATTACTTCTAAAGTTGTTTGATAGGATCATATTTAGGCAACTTAGTTAGCTTGTTTTCATGCATTAATGTCCTTAGTTCTTAGTTAATTTTGAATTTTAAGCTATTCTCGTGTGTTTGTAGGTTCTAAGTGTCAAAATGGCAAAAAGAAGCGATTCGGAGCATTCCAGAGCATTTTTGGGCCAAGATTGGGTAGTGCAAGCATGGAGGCAAGTTGATGGACGAATTTGAAGATAAAAAGGTTGGAAATCAGCCACAAAGCACTCTTTTTAGAAGTTCTATCCCTTGTCCTACAAAAGTGGCGCCCCAAACCCTTCTAGAAGTCCCAAAATGTGTCATAAAACACATTCTTTCTAGAACCCTAAAATTCTGGCGCCTCCTTCCATTCTAGAATCCTTTTCCTTGCCTTGCAAGGCATTCCTTTGCCCTTATCCTATTGTGCCGTACCTCTCAAGCCTTTTCCCTCTTGGATTCTGATTTGTTAGGCCCTTTTCCTTGTGGATTTGGGTTCTACAAATCCTTTTCAGAGATTAATTGGACCACATTTCCTTTTCCAAATTCAGTGCCGCACCCTAGGCCTTTATTCCTTAATTTCTGTTAAGCCCAAGTACCAATCTGATTTCTCTAGGGTTTTGAGATGCATATATATACATATTTTAGGGTTGTGCCGCAGAGACCACCATTCATAACTGATTTGTGTATGTTTATTAAGGATGCATACTTAGTTTTCATGCATGAATCAAATGCTAGAATATAAATGAGTTTCACCTAATCGTTACAAGTTTATATTCCTGAGTAG
Source organism: Heteromeles arbutifolia (assembly GCA_024362995.1). Lineage (NCBI taxonomy): Eukaryota > Viridiplantae > Streptophyta > Magnoliopsida > Rosales > Rosaceae > Heteromeles > Heteromeles arbutifolia. The sequence goes on along the minus strand of JANCRC010000008.1, from coordinate 15,138,212 downwards.
TGAAGGTTGATTGTCACAATCATGTTAATTGAATTCTTGGCAAACGTATCATCCATTCGTAGTTACAATTGCCTCGTCAACACTTATGATTTTCATGGAACGTAATGATCTCTAATTGTATCTCTATTATGCATTCATGTAGGGGACTTTTGGAGAATGATTTGGGTTGTTGCATGCATTCATCCAATTCAATGAGTAAAGGAAAATCTGAGGGTTAATTTGTGCATCACGGTTAATCTTGGGTGTTGAGCATCATAGTTTATTGAAAAGCAATTGGAAATCGATTCATGTACAAATGTGTCATGTGTGGAGAACAGACCTCTAACTAATCCATCCATCATATTATTTCCTGAATTCGTTTTACAATCTGTTTAGTTTTACAATTTGTTTGTTTGTTTCAATTTCGTCAAAACCAAAACCCCCTTTTACTTTCTTGTTTCAAAGTGTTTAAAATCTATTTTGTTTGTGTTTTAGAGTGTTTTGAGTCAAGTCAAAACCCTAAATTCATCCAAAGTTGTGTTTAGAGTCCAAAACTGCCCAGTTTGTGTTTTTAGGCAGTTTTGAGTGTTTTTTAGTTGTTTTAAGTCTTTTGAACCTGTTTTGAGTCCCTTGAGTCTTTCCAAACGTTTTTAACTTTGTTTTTGTGTTTTGAGTCAGTTTAGAGGTTTTAGCAAGCCCTCATAATCCCCGGTTTAGAACGATCCCTACTTGCATTTATACTACGATTTGACAACAAGAGGGTTTAATTTGAGTGCTTAATTTTTATCACATCAAATTTTGGCGCCGTTGCTGGGGATTGGCAACTTTGCTAATCCCTTGGTTCTTTTCTTTTCGTTTAGTTTGTTTTTATTTTAGTTTCTGACTTGTTTTGTTCTCTTGTTTTTAGGTACTAGTGTATGACTCGAAGTTCCTAACCTGTTCGTGAGCGCATCTTGGACTTTGACGACGATTTTGAGTGAACCTTGACAAGGAAAAGAAAGAATCCAGAACCTCACCCACCTAGTTCACATTTTGAAGCTGAGATTGAGGTCCAAGAAAAGGCCGAATCTGGGAGATAGAGGAGGCCGAGGTTGAATAGGTTATGGCTGCAGATAATCGAACCATCAAAGAGCTTTCTGCCTCGGGTGTGGATAATGTCGCGCCTCTATGCATCCAATATCCTAGGGCAGCTCCAGATAAGACCGCCGAGTTCAAATTGAAGTCAAGCTTGTTACATCATATTCCGAAGTACCATGGGCTATCCATGGAGGATCCAAACAAGCACTTGAAGGAGTTTGAAGTAGTTTGTTCGAGCATGACCCTGGTGAACGTCGATGGCAGCATCTTGAAGATGAAAGCTTTTCCATTCTCTCTAATGGATAAAGCTAAAGATTGGTTGTATGAACTAACACCTGGGATGGTTACATCTTGGGAAAGTAAGAAACGAGCATTCTTGGAGAAATTTTTCCCAACTTCAAGAGTCATTCTCTTGAGGAAACAGATTAGTGGCATCCAACAAAATCAAGGTGAGTCATTCCCAGCTTATTATGAATGTTTTAAAACTCCTGTTGCTTCATGTCCACAGCACTAAATGAAGGAAGATCTGCTCATTCAATATTTCTACAAAGGACTCCTCCCCATTGAACGCCAAATGTTAGACGCCTCGGGGGGTGGTGCGTTGGTTGACAAGACCCCGGTGGTTGCCAAGACTTTGATTGCAAACCGAGCCCTCAATGCACAACAATATGAAGGTGTTGGACAGAGAGAGAACCCACGGCAGCAACATGTTAATGAGGTAAGTGCAATTTCTAAAATTCAATCACAATTAGCTAATCTCACCTTCCTTGTGTCTCAGGTTGTAATTGGGTCCAAAGCACAAGAAAATCAAGTTTGCACCGTGTGCTCCATCCAAGGGCATTTATCCGAGAATTGCCCTTAGTTGATCGAGAATGGTGGATGGGAATCTGCCAATGCTATTGGATTCCAAGGCCAAAACCAAACCAAATACGATCCATACTTGAACACATACAACGCCGGATGGAGAGATCACCCTAATATGAAGTGGAAAGAGCCCCAACAACCTGCACAACAAGGGGGATTTCGTCAAAACCCCCCTGGGTTCCCACGGCCATATCAACAAAATCAAGCACTTTCGGCTCAATCTAGAACAAGTACGTCCATGGATAATGATCAACTTGTTCAATTATTAACTAATGTGGCGCAGGGCATGCAAAATCAAGCCAAGGAAGTGGAAGATTTGAAGAAACAAATAGGACAAATGGCTGAATTCATGGGGAAATTCAGTAGAGAATAAGGTAAGCTACCTAGTGGGACAAATGTGAATCCGAATGGAGGATTCGAATCTGCCCATGCCATCATCTTGCGTAGTGGAAAAGAAGTTGGAGCTGAGTCCAACACTCCCAAATCTGCCCAGAAAGAAGATGAAAAGCTGCAAAACGAGGAGGAAAGCACTAGCGCACCCACGGCAAGAGTGAATCAACCTTTGCCGCAGGCCTCTATCACTCCTAATTCGGCCAAACAAGGTAAGTTGGTTTCAAATTCACTTAATAGTAATCTGACCAATGTTCCTTTTCCTCGTAGGTTCATGCAATCGAAGAAGGATGAGAATGAGAAGGACATTCTTGAAACATTCCGGAAAGTGCAAGTGAACATACCACTCCTTGATGCAATTAAACAAGTCCCGAAATATGCCAAATTTCTTAAGGAGTTGTGCACAACCAAGAGAAGAATGTCGAACAAGGAGGTAGTTAAGGTAACTGAAAATGTTTCAGCCATATTGCCATGGAAACTGCCCACTAAATGCAAAGACCCCGGTAGTTTTACGATTCCTTGTGTAATTGGCAATACTCGGTTTGAAAATGCAATGCTAGATTTAGGTGCGTCTATAAATGTCATGCCTTATTCCATTTATGCATCTATGAACTTGGGTGAATTGAAAAAGGATGGTGTGATTATACAATTGGCTGATCGTTCTAACGCATACCCAAAAGATGTTTTGGAGGATGTTTTAGTGCAGGTAAACCATCTAATCTTCCCGGCTGACTTTTACATTCTAGACATGGAAGATTTAGCCCATTCCACACCTTTGCCGATTCTCCTTGGTAGACCATTCATGACAGCCGGCACAAAGATAGATGTGTTCAAGGGCACTTTGACGATGGAATTTGATGGGAAAGTTATCGATTTTAATATTTCTGAAACTATGAGATACCCCATTGATGATCACTCTTGTTTTTCTATTGATGTTATTGATTCTTTGGCGCATGAGTATCTTGAGGAATTGAACGAGGATGCCCTTGAAATAGCCATTACGAAGGGCATAGAACTCACAAACCAAGAAATTGGAGCAATGCAAACCCACGGCCAGATTGGGGATTCCATTGCCGTGCCCTTTAATGAAGAAGTTGCAGAGGTTGTGGCTGCCCTTAAGTCATTACCACAACAATATGGTAAGGTTTCGCTCTCAATTTCAAGTTCAGTTTCTACTAAGATTTTACCTTCTGTCATTCAGGCACCCACTCTTGAACTTAAGCCATTGCCGGACCATTTAAAGTATGTGTTTTTGGGAAATGACGAGACATTGCCAGTCATTGTTTCTTCAAGTCTCACGGCACATGAGGAAGAAAAGCTTGTGAGGGTGCTAGTAGAGTACAAAACGGCCATAGGGTGGACTTTGGCCGACATCAGGGGAATTAGCCCCACCACTTACATGCACCGCATACTTCTTGAGGAGGGGACTAAACCATCCCGAGAGGCTCAACGCCGTCTCAACCCTCCAATGATGGATGTCGTGAAGAAGGAAATAATCAAGCTCTTAGATTGTGGAGTGATTTATCCTATTTCCGATAGCCGTTGGGTCTCACCCATTCAAGTCGTTCCCAAGAAGTCTGGAGTGACTGTTGTCAAGAATGCAGAGAATGAGTTGGTGCCTACATGAATTCAAACTGGATCGCGAGTTTGTATTGACTATAGGAAGCTAAACGCCACAACAAGGAAAGTTCACTTTCCTTTGCCATTCATCGACCAAATGCTTGGAAGGTTAGCCGGTCGTGCTTTTTATTGTTTTCTTGATGGATATTCTGGATATAACCAAATTGTGATAGCCCCGGATGATCAAGAGAAGACCACATTCACATGTCCCTTTGGAACTTTTGCTTATCGTCGCATGCCATTCGGTCTACGCAACGCACCTGCCACTTTCCAAAGGTGTATGGTAAGTATTTTCTCTGATTTTGTTGAGAAGATAATTGAGGTATTTATGGATGATTTCAGTGTATTTGGGGATTCTTTTGATAATTGTTTGGATAATCTGACCTTGATCTTGAAACGATGTGTTGAAACTAACCTTGTCTTGAATTGGGAAAAATGTCATTTTATGGTTAAACAAGGTATAGTTTTAGGCCATATCATTTTAGAAAAAGGAATTGAAGTAGATAAATCAAAGATAGACCTTGTACGTCACTTACCTTCTCCTACTTCGGTTAGAGAGGTTCGTTCGTTTCTTGGCCATGCAGGGTTCTATAGGCGCTTCAACAAGGATTTTTCCAAGATTTCCAATCCCCTTTGCCGATTGCTTCAAAAGGATGTGCCCTTCAAGTTTGATGAGGAGTGTGAATCAACATTCAAGAAACTCAAGAAGAAGCTCACTTCGGCCCCTGTCATTGTTCCTCCAGATTGGAGCCTTCATTTCGAGCTTATGTGAGATGCATCCGACTATGCATTAGGAGCTGTTTTGGGGCAAAGAAAAGACAAGCAGCCGCATGTCATATACTATTGATGTGAAATTAAATTGCACTCAAACTTAAACTCTATCAATGTAGTATCTGTAAGTAGGGATTGTTCTAGCCGGGGATTAGAAGGGATGCCAATCTACACTAATTAAACTTTAAAACACTAAACTAGACTCAATTAACTCAAAACAGCAAATAGAACCCAAACTGACAGTTTCTGGACTCTAGACACTCAAAACAAGCTAATTAGACTCAAAACACACAAAACAGGTTCTTTAGACTCAAAACTAACATCTAAGATTGATTTGAACGAAATTAAGACTCTAATTGACTCAAAAGACTAAAAGAGTCAAGATTTGACGAATTTAGACTTTACTAACACAAACTAAAAGCAAGGGATTGGTTTTGAACGAATTTAAACTTAAACAAACAGAATTGTAAAGACAACTTAAAAAGACACAAAATTGGTGATTTAACTGGGTGAATGGCTAGCTAGAGGGTCTTTCTCCACACATGACATATGCACACGAATCGATTCCCAGTTATTTTTCCAACAAACCATGAATGACAATGCCCCAAATTAATTGTATTGAACTAATTAATTCTCAGATTTCCCTAGATTCATTGAATTGGATGGAATACGCACCGACAACCAAATTATTCTTCATTAAGCTCTCTAACTATGAAAAGCATGATAGAGACACGAAACAAAGATCATTAAGCTTTGTGAAAATCATAAGCATTGACAAGGCATTCGTGACTATGAAAAGCATGACACTCCTGCCAGGAATTTACTTAACGCGATCGTGACTAGCAACCTCCACTACTTGTAAATATAAGTTTGTAACTATTAGGTGAAACTCCCTTATATTTTAGCATCAAATCCTAGCATGCAAACTAAGTGTGCACCCTTAATCAACATACAAGAATAAGTTTTAATCAAACAGTTAAGCAAACCACATCCACGATTGATGAAATCATAACTGGAGGAAATCAATTTATATATAACATATAGTCATGGCTTCGAATTCACCTCTAACTACAAAGAAATTAGTTCCTCATGTTCGCAATCAAACAAAGAAAACTAAATTTAAACATTAAAAACAAAGGATAGAATCCACCTAGACACGCTCCAGATTTCTTCATTCCTTCCTTTGCAAAGCTGCGGCACAATGAGGTGTGTGATGTGATAAAAATTAAGCACTCAAATTAAACCCTCTTGTTGTCAAATCGTAGTACAAATTCAAGTAGGGATCGTTCTAAACCTGGGATTAGGAGGGCCTGCTAAAACCTCTAAACTGACTCAAAACAGAAAAACAAAGTTAAAAACGTTTGGAAAGACTCAAGGGACTCAAAACAGGTTCAAAAGACTTAAAACAACTCAAAAACACTCAAAACTGCCTAAAAACACAAACTGGGCAGTTTTGGACTCTAAACACAACTTTGGACGAATTTAGGGTTTTGACTTGACTGAAAACACTCTAAAACACAAACAAAACAGACTTTAAACACTTTGAAACAAGAAAGTAAAAAGGGGTTTTGGTTTTGACGAAATTGAAACAAACAAACAAATTGTAAAACTAAACAGATTGTAAAACGAATTCAGGAAAGAAGATGATGGATGGATTAGTTAGAGGTCCGTTTTCCACACATGACACAATTGTACATGAATCGATTTCCAATTCCTTTTCAATAAACTATGATGCTCAACACCCCATATCAACCGTGATGCACAAATTAACCCTCAGATTTTCCTTTACTCATTGAATTGGATGAATGCATGCGACAACCCAAATCATTCTCCAAAAGTCCCCTACATGAATGCATAATAGAGATACAATCAGAGATCATTACGTTTCATGAAAATCATAAGTGTTGACGAGGCAATTGTAACTATGAATGCATGATACGTTTGCCAAGAATTCAATTAACACGATTATGACAATCAACCTTCACTACTCAGGAATATAAACTTGTAACGATTAGGTGAAACTCATTTATATTCTAGCATTTGATTCATGCATGAAAACTAAGTATGCATCCTTAATAAACATGCACAAATCAGTTATGAATAAAACAGATAATTGAATTGCAATCATAGGTTAACAAATCACAATTGGCAGAAATCAATTCATATCTCAAACAGGTTCATGGCTTCAAACTTCCCCCTAACTAAATAGGGGTTTAGCCACTCATGGTTACAACAAAATCAGAGAGTAATAACAAAATAAACATTGAAAACAAGAACGAAGTATACCTAAAACGCTTTAATCTGTAAGCATGAAATGCCCAGGTTCTTCTTCTTCCCCACCTTGCTGCGGCATCAGAGACTATGGATGTGTATGGATGTGTGAAAGGGTCAGAGATGGATTAGGTTGGATGTGAGTTGCCGGAAAGGAATGAGGATAGCTGGAATTGTGTTTGAATGTGTGGAATGGTGGATGGAGTGCGGCTAAAGGATTTCTGTGATGAATGGGTGGTTCTCTGCGGCACAACCCTAGAACATCTATATATATGCATCTCAAAACCCTAGAGAAATCAGATTTGTACTTGGGCTTAACAGAAATTAAGGAATAAAGGTCTAGGGTACGGCATTTAATTTAGAAAAGGAAATGTGGTCCAATTAATCTCTGAAAAGGATTTGTAGAACCTAAATCCACAAGGAAAAGGGCCTAACAAATCAGAATCCAAGAGCGAAAGGGCTTGAGAGGTGCGGCACAATAGGATAAGGGCAAGGGAATGCCTTGCAAGGCAAGGAAAAAGGATTCTAGAAGGGAAGAAGGCGCCAGATTTTTAGGGTTCTAGAAGGAATGTGTTTTATGACAGATTTTGGGACTTCTAGAAGGGTTTGGGGTGCCACTTTTGCAGGACAAAGGATAGAACTTCTAGAAAGAATGTTTTATGGCTGATTTCAAGCCTTTTTGTCTTCAAATTCGTCCATCAACTTGCCTCCATGCTTGCACTATCCAATCTTGGCCCAAAAATGCTCCAGAATGCTCCAAATCCCTTCTTCTTGCCATTTTGACACTTAAAACGTACAAACACATAAGAATAGCTTAAAATACAAAATTAACTAAGAACTAAGGACGTTAATGCATGAAAACAAGCTAACTAAGTCGCATAAATATGCTCCTATCAGTGTGTGTGGTGAATGGTGGTGGATGGATGTAGGTGAGTTTTGGTAGAGGGTGGTGGTTTGAATGGTGCAGCATAAACTTGCATTTATAGGGGAAAGGTGCGGCACAAACATTTAATGTAGGAAAAGGATTGCAAAACATAGTTTGTGTGTAGGAAAATAATAACACAATCCTAAGGGGAAGAGGTTATGTAATCCCAAAAGGAAATAGGACATCTAGAAGGTTTGGGGCGCCACTTTTTTAGGGATTTCTAGAAAGGGTGTTATTTGGCTGATTTTGGCACTTCTAGAAGGGATAGGTGCGGCATCAATGTAGGAGAGTATAAGGTTTCTTCTAAAACATGTTTTTATGTCTCCTAAACTGAAAACAAATCCCTTTTGCAGCAGGAATTAAGTTAAGAAAGGATTAGGATAGGATAAGATAAGGTAAGGTAAGATAAGGTTATTTTGGATAAGATAAGGTTATTTAAGGTTTTGGATAATTCTCCTTCTTTGTAGCTGATTCCTTATCTTCAATGAGTTGAATTAATTTCTTCAACTCTTTTGCACATTCCTAGCCTCTCTTGAACTTCAAATTCGTCCATCCATCTTGCTCCATACTTGTGCTATCTATTCCAAGCGCAAAACTGCTTTAAAATGCTCCAAATTGTACCTTTTTGCCAACTTTGTCATTTGAACCTGAAAACACACGAAAATAGCTTAAAACACTTAAATAAGCAATAACTAACTAAATAAATGCAAGAAAAGATGCTAACTAAGTCGCATAAATATGCTCCTATCAACTACGCTTCTCGGACTCTCAATGATGCCCAATTGAACTACTCCACAACGGAAAAAGAACTTCTAGCTGTTGTTTTTGCTTTAGATAAATTTCGTTCTTATTTAATTGGCACTAAAGTGATTGTTTATACTGATCATGCAGCTTTGAAGTACTTACTAACAAAGAAGGAAGCAAAACCTAGGCTTATTCGTTGGATGCTTCTTCTTCAAGAGTTCGACATCGAAATCCGAGACAAGAAGGGAAGCGAGAATGTGGTGGCTGACCACTTAAGCCGAATGATCCATGATGAGCATAACCATGCCGTGGCTATCCTTGAAACTTTCCCTGATGAGCAGTTGCTGTCCGTTGAGGTAAGTGAACCTTGGTATGCCAATCTAGTGAATTACTTAGTGTCTAAACAAGTTCCAAGCACTCTCACCAAGCACCAAGGTGATAAACTTCGAAAAGATGCACGATTCTATGTTTGGGATGATCCTTATTTATGGAAGTATTGCTCTGATCAGATTTTACGTAGACGTGTGCATGATTGTGAATTTCATTCAATTCTAAGATTTTGTCATACTTATGCTTGTGGTGGACATTTTGGCACCTAAAGAACGACATTAAAAGTTCTTGAATGTGGATTTTATTGGCCCACTTTGTTTAAAGATGCTATAACTTTTTGCCTAACCTGTGATCGTTGCCAAAGAACGGGAAATATAGGTGCCAAGAACCAAATGCCGCAGCAACCCCTATCCTTTGTTGAAATTTTTGATGTTTGTGGTATTGATTTTATGGGTCATTTCCCTCCATCTTAGGTTTCACTTATATCTTGCTAGCGGTTGATTATGTTTCAAAATGTGTGGAAGCAAAAGCCATCCGTACTAACGATTCGAAGGTTGTTGCAGATTTTGTGAAAACTAATATTTTTGCTAGGTTTGGAATGCCTAGAGTTCTCATTAGTGATGGAGGCTCCCACTTTTGCAATCGAACCATTGAAGCTTTGCTCAAGAAGTACAACGTTACGCATAAGGTTTCAACACCTTATCATCCTCAAACCAATGGGCAAGTCGAGGTTTCAAATAGGGAGATCAAGCAAATACTAGTGAAAATCGTGGGGCTAACAAGGAAGGATTGGAGCTTGCACTTGGATGATGCATTGTGGGCTTATCGTACGGCCTACAAAACTACCCTTGGCATGTCACCTTTTCGGCTCATCTATGGCAAGCCATTCCATTTGCCCGTCGAGTTAGAGCACAAGGCACATTGGGCTGTGAAAACCTTCAACATGGATATAGATGCTGCTGGGGTGCACAGAAAGCTCCAATTGAATGAACTCGAGGAGATTAGGCACAAGGCTTATGAGAATGCCCGCATTTACAAGGACAAGACCAAGGCATATCATGACAAGATGCTTCGTACAAAGACGATCTCTAAGGGGCAAAAAGTGCTCCTCTTTGATTCTCGCCTTCGGTTATTCCCCGATAAGTTACGTTCTAAGTGGATTGGACCCTTTGTTGTTTCTAATGTTTTTCCTCATGGTGCAGTCCAAGTCCAAAGCTTGAAAACTGGACACGAATTCAAGGTGAATGGGCATCGTTTGAAGCCCTATTACGACCTGTTTGAGGAGCATGTGGTGGAGGACCTACCCCTCCATGCCGTGGGCTCCAAGGAAGCTTGAAGGATGGTATTCGTCCGGCTGCACGACGTTAAAGCAAGTGCTTCGTGGGAGGCAACCCATGCCAATAAAGAACACCTAGAATCGGCTCTACATCTAGATTTGCTTCCTTTCAACCATTTTCCTTGCTGCCCTTATCTTTCTATGCTTATGTGTTGCTTGTTCGATTGTTTTTATGTGAGTTTATGTTTGAAACATTGAGGACAATGTTTGGTTTAAGTGTGGGGGGGGTAAACAAGTTGTTTTTGCATGATTTTCATGGGATTTTATCACCTATCACTTCGAATGTTGTTTTTCACTATTTTTAAGTGTTTTTAGTGTGTTTTGAAGCATTTTAGTGTGTTTTGAAAAGATAATCCGAAAATTTCATAAAAATTTGAAAAACCCAAAAAGAGTTCTTTTTGTGTATTTGTTTGTGTCTTAGGGTACCTTCCAACACAATGATGAGGATTCGGTTTTTAATTGCATGACTATTAAGGAAAGTTATAAACATGGATGGAAGTTTGAATTGCTCTCTAGTTTATGCTTGGTTGTGGTTATAATTTATGAATTCACATGCAATCATAAAAGAAAAAAAATCAGTTTTTGTAACATGCTTGAAGGAAGGAACTCAAATTAACGATACAACCCTGAGAGACTTGAGCCTAAACGTTCTTTGGAGAGTTAAAAATCTGTGCATTTATTGTTTTCTAAAGTCATTGCATGATCTCATCATTCTTTGCTTGGTTGCTACTTAGAAGGCGTTTCATCGTTTAGTTCCAAATACTAGAACTCATACCCGTTTCATTCAAAGCATGATATTGAAGTGCATAACACATAAACAAGATGAAGTTGTGTAGTGAACCAGTGCCAAATAGCCTTATCCCTGTGCATTAAGTTTTGTAGGATTAACCCCCGTTGAGCCTTGTTTAGCCATTTTCTTTGTTTACCCACATGTTCCCTACCTAGCCTAGATTAGGACCATCCTTACCCTTGTTCTTAAGGCGTAGTGAAGCATGACCTAGAGTCAATTCCCTTTGTTCATTATTAGGCAACAAACAAGTGTGGGGGAAAGGATTTTTGTGTGTGGGTGTGTGCCAATGTATCAAAAAAGGCACGGGTAGAAAAGAAAAAAAAAAATTTTGTGGAAAAAGAAGAAGAAAAAGAAAAAGTTGTGAAAAGAATGAAAAAGAGTTGAAAAATAAGTGAGATTAAGCTCACAAGTGTTGGTTGTTGAAGAAAGGGTCCAAAAAGTTGAATTCGGCCCTAAGTATGTGTGATCTTCCCTTCATGTATCAAAGTTTGTGGCTACGTTTCAAAAGGGAGTTCTAAGTGTCATATTCATTACTTTGCTCGCTATTGCTTTAAGAACGTTTGTTTTCCTTACTTTCTTTGTTAGCCAATACCCCTCGCCCCGTTACAACCCTATACTTCTATCTTGAGTGTTTTGTGTTTTAATATGTGGAGTTTGGGATTGGTATGAGCATATGGTGTCCCTGGTTCTCTCATCTAAGTAGTAACATTCCATTCATGGGATCATATCTAAACATGCTAATTAACTCCAGAAATTGGTTAAATGTGAACTAGTAATTGGTGACTGTGATTAAGTATGTACTAGAGGGTGGGGACGACTAAAATCTATGGTTATGATGATCTTGAATATGTCATGTGTGTTGGAAATCCCTGAGGTGAACGTTGGAAGGTCTAGTTTGTTTGGTGTTTGTTTTGTTTGTTTTGTTTCGTTTTGCTTGAGGACTAGCAAAAGCTAAGTGTGGGGGAATTTGATAGGAGCATATTTATGGGACTTAGTTAGCTTGTTTTCATGCATTAACGTCCTTAGTTCTTAGTTAATTTTGTATTTTAAGCTATTCTCGTGTGTTTGTAGGTTCTAAGTGTCAAAATGGCAAAAAGAAGCAATTTGGAGCATTCTAGAGCATTTTTGGGCCAAGATTGGGTAGTGCAAGCATGAAGGCAAGTTGATGGACGAATTTGAAGATAAAAAGGTTGGAAATCAGCCACAAAACACTCTTTCTAGAAGTTCTATCCCTTGTCCTACAAAAGTGGCGCCCCAAACCCTTCTAGAAGTCCCAAAATCTGTCATAAAACACATTCTTTCTAGAACCCTAAAAATCTGGCGCCTCCTTCCATTCTAGAATCCTTTGCCTTGCCTTGCAAGGCATTCCCTTGCCCTTATTCTATTGTGCCGCACCTCTCAAGCCCTTTCCCTCTTGGATTCTGATTTGTTAGGCCCTTTTCCTTGTGGATTTGGGTTCTACAAATCCTTTTCAGAGATTAATTGGACCACATTTCCTTTTCCAAATTCAGTGCCGCACCCTAGGCCTTTATTCCTTAATTTCTGTTAAGCCCAAGTACCAATCTGATTTCTCTAGGGTTTTGAGATGCATATATATACATATTTTATGGTTGTGCCGCAGAGACCACCATTCATGACAGAAATTCCTTAGCCGCACTCCATCCACCATTCTACACATCGAAACACAATTCCAGCCATCCTTCTTCCCTTGCCGCAACCCACATCCAACCTAACCCATCTCTGACCCTTTCATACATCTACACACATCCTTGGACTCTTGCACCGCAGCAAGGTGGGGAAAAAGAATCACCTTGGTGATTCGTACTTGCAGATTGGAGCGTTTTAGGTGTCCTTCGTTCTTGTTTTCAATGTTAATTTTGTTATTACTTTCTGATTTTGCTGTAATCATAAGTGGCTAAATCCCTATTTAGTTAGGGGGAAGTTTGAAGCCATGAACATGTTTGAGATATGAATTGATTTCTGCCAATTGTGATTTGTTAAGTTATGATTGCAATTCAATTATCTGTTTTAATCATAACTGATTTGTGTATGCTTATTAAGGATGCATACTTAGTTTTCATGCATGAATCAGATGCTAGAATATAAATGAGTTTCAACTAATCGTTACAAGTTTATATTCCTGAGTAGTGAAGGTTGATTGTCACAATCGCGTTAATTGAATTCTTTGCAAACGTATGATGCATTCGTAGTTACAATTGCCTCGTCAACACATACGATTTTCATGGAACGTAATGATCTCTGATTGTATCTCTATTATGCATTCATGTAGAGGACTTTTGGAGAATGATTTGGGTTGTTGCATGCATTCATCCAATTCAATGAGTAAAGGAAAATCTGAGGGTTAATTTGTTCATCACGGTTAATCTTGGGTGTTGAGCATCATAGTTTATTGAAAAGCAATTGGAAATCAATTCATGTACAAGTGTGTGATGTGTGGAGAACGGACCTCTAACTAATCCATCCACCAAATTATTTCCTGAATTCATTTTACAATCTGTTTAGTCTTACAATTTGTTTGTTTGTTTCAATTTCGTGAAAACCAAAACCCCCTTTTACTTTCTTGTTTCAAAGTGTTTAAAATCTGTTTTGTTTGTGTTTTAGAGTGTTTTGAGTCAAGTCAAAACCCTAAATTCGTCCAAAGTTGTGTTTAGAGTCCACAACTGCCCAGTTTGTGTTTTTAGGCTGTTTTGAATGTTTTTTAGTTGTTTTAAGTCTTTTGAACCTGTTTTGAGTCCCTTGAGTCTTTCCAAACGTTTTTAACTTTGTTTTTGTGTTTTGAGTCAGTTTAGAGGTTTTAGCAAGCCCTCCTAATCCCCGGTTTAGAACGATCCCTACTTGCATTTATACTACGATTTGACAACAAGGGGGTTTAATTTGAGTGCTTAATTTTTATCACATCATTGTTTCTCATTGTTTTTAAGTGTTTTTAGACTGTTTTGAATAATTTTTGTGTGTTTTGAAATAAAAATACGAAAATTTGAAAAAAATTAGTTTTTGAAGTGTTTTTAGAGTCATTTTTGTGTGTTTGTGTCTTAGGTACCTTCCAACACAATGATGAGGATTTGGTTTTTAATTAAATGACTGTTAAAGAAAGTTACGAACATGGATGGAAGTTTGATATGCTCTTGGCTTATGCTTAGTTGTAGTTGTTGTTTACGAATTCACATGTAATCACAAAGGAAAAAATCAGTTTTTGTTACATGTTTGAAGGAAGGAACTCAAACTAATGCTACAACCCTGAGAGACTTGAGCCTAAAATGCTCTTTGGAGAGTTATCAATCTGCATTTTGTTGTTTTCTAAAGTTGTTGCATGATCTCATTATTCTTTGCTTTGTTGCTATTTAGAATGTGTTTTCATCATTATATAACTAAATGCTAGAACTCATTTCTGTTTCATTCAAAGCATGATATTGAATTGCATAACACATATCAAGACGAAGTTGTTTAGTTGGCACCATAGCCAAATAGCCGTACCCTTCTACTTCATATGTTTTGTAGGTTTAACCCCGTTTGAGCCTTGTTTAGCCTATGTTCTTTGTTAACCACATTTTCCCTACCTAGCCTAGTGTAGGAATGTCCATACCCTTATTCTTAAAGGATAGTAAGCATGACTTAAAATGAATTCCTTTTCATCTACATTATGCAGTAAATCAAGTGTGGAGGAAGGGATTTGTGTTTGTTTGTGTGCCAAGAAAAAGAAATAAGGCACGGGTTTCGTAAAGAAAAAGAAAAATTCGTGGAAAAAGAAAAAGAAAATAAAAAAGTTGTGAAAAGAATGAAAAACAGTTGAAAAATAAGTGAGAATGAGCTCACAAGTGTTGATTGTTGAAGGAAGGGTCCAAACCATTGAATCTGGCCCTAAAATGTGTAAATCTCCCTTTTTTGTTCAAAGTTAAATTTCTGCATTCAAAAGTGAATTCTAAGTGTTGATTTCATTGCTTTGCTTACTATTTCTTTAAGAACCTTTGTTTTTCCTTATCTTTCTTTGTTAGCCAACACCCTTAGCCCCGTTTCAACCCTTTAACTTCGATCTTGGATGTTGTGTATTTCAATATGTGGAGTTTGGAATTGGTATGAGCATATGGTGTCACTGGTTCCCACATCTAAGTAGTAGCATTCCGTTCATGAGATCATATTCATATATGCATTAATAACTCCAGAAAAGTGCTTTCTTTGTTGCAACATATGTGAGTGTTCGTTTTCATGTTTACCTCAATCTTCTCACATATACCTAGTGTAGGGAGTGTAGTTACAAAATCTGTGTGAAAATTGAGTGCATATCTAGTAAGGAATTGAGGGAATTCTCTAAGGCATCTTACTACATTCAAAATGTTGTTTTAATTGGTTAAATGCGAACTAGTGAATGGTGACTGTGATTAAGTATGAATTCAAGTGTAAGGATGACCAAAATCTGTGCAAGTGATGATTTTTAATATGTCATGTCCATTGGAAATCCCTAAGGCAATTGTTGGAAGGTTTAGATTGAGTTTTGTTTCTTTTGTTTTGCTCGAGGACTAGCAAAAGCTAAGTGTTGGGGTATTTGATAGGAGCATATTTATGCATCTTAGTTAGCTTATTTCCTTGCATTTGGGTTGTTAGTTCTTAGTTATTTTAGTATTTTAAGCTATTTTCATGTGTTTGTAGGTCCAAAGGGCTAAAGGAGCAAAAAAGTGCATTTTGGTGCCTTTTGGAGCAGTTTTGGGCTTGGAATGTATTGCACATGCTTGGAGCTAAGTGGATGGACGAAATTGAAGATCAAATGAGCTTAGGATCAAATGAAGAATGAAGAGTTCAAAATTGGAAGCCAAGGTTTCAAAAGTTGGAAGTTTCTATTCTTGAAGGTTTCCATTCTTGAAAGTTTCTATTCTTGGCTTGGAAGTTTCCTAATCCTTCATCACCTATATCCCAGCCACAAAGGGATGTCGCACACCCTAAGTCCTTTCCCATGCAAGGGAGGCATTCCTTTCCTATTTTCTGCACAAAATCACATTCCCTTTTCTTCCAAAAATCTGCCGCATGTCTCATTTCCTTTTCTTCAAATCTGCTAAGTATCTCCCTTCCTGATTTCCTTAACTTTTGTTAACCTTTTCTTGGGGATTTGGAAAGTTAAAACCTTCCCTAAAAATACATTAAAGTCGTGGCCTTCCCTTGCTCTATAAATAACTCAATCTGCCGCACCATTAAGGATCCCTGAACACATTCTCTGCATCCATTCCATCCACCTATCTACCTATCCATCCTCTACCAGCCATCACCACCCATTCTACATACCTTAACCCCTTGTTCCACAGCTCTACAAAGGAAGAAGAAGAGCATTAACTTGAAGCCGTGCCTAGCCATTCAAGACGTTGGATTGCTGGAACGTTTCTAGGTGTAATCTATCTTTGTTTTCAATGTTTAATTTAATTTCTCTTTGTTTTGCTGTGAACATGAGGAGCTAAACCCTTTTTAGCTAGGGGGAATTTCAAAGCCATGAACATATTTGCAATATGAATTGATTAATTCCAGTTGTGATTTCATAAAGTATGAATGCAATTTGCTTAACTGTTTTATTCAAAACTTATTCTTGTATGTTGATTAAGGAGGCCTACTTAGTTTGCATGCTTGAATCTGATGCTAGAATATAAGGGAGTTTCACATAATCGTTTCAAACTTATATTCACAAGTAGTGAAGGTTGCTGGTCACGATCGTGTTAAGTTCAATTCCTAGCATGAGTATCATGATGTCATAGTTACGAATGCTTTGTCAATGCTTATGATTTTCATATAACGTAATGATCTTTGATTGTATCTCTATTATGATGTGCATGTAGGGAACTTTTGAAGAATGCTTTGGGTTGTCGAATGATGTCCATCCAATCCAATAACTAAAGGAAAATATGAGGGTTAATTAGTGATGGCACGGTTAATCTGGGGCATTGTCATTCATGGTTTATTGAAAAAGCAACTGGAGATCGATTTTTATGCAAGTGTGTCATGTGTGGAGAAGAACCCTCTAGCTAGCCAATCATCCATCAATTGACCCAATTTCGTCCAAACTTTGTCTAAGTTTACAATCTGTTTGTTTTTACTTTAATTTCGTCCAAAACCCAATCCCCCTTTACTTGGTTGTGTCTATTAGTTAGAATCTGTCAAAACTTGTGTTTTTTTAGTGTTTTGAGTTAAGTAAAGTTAGGAATTCATCCAAAGTACTCTCTAGTGTCTGTTTTGAGTCTATTTGGCTGTTTTAAGCTGTTTTGAGTCTTTTGAGTCTTGTTAAGTGTTCTTAAGTTTGTTTTTGTGTTTTTAAGTCAGTTTAGAGTAGATTACCAATCCCTGCTAATCCTCGGCCTAGAACGATCCCTACTTGCATCTTTACTACAACTGTCAACAAGAGGGTTTAATTTGTGTGCTGTTTTACATCACATCACCCACCTGGTTTCTGTCATACAAATCCCTTTCCCTCCTGGATTGGACCGTGCTCTATCCTTGTCATCCAAGGAATTGGTGCCGCAAACCCTAGGCCTATATATACATATTTTCTGCGCACAAATCAGGTTACCACCCCCTATACCACACCATAATTCGTAGCCATCACCATCCATACGCAGAAACACCCTTTGCCGCAAGAAGAAGAGGAGAAGAGCTTTGCCGTGGCTTCCATTGGAGGAGGACCTTGTGCCGCAACAACCTGCAACCATTGGAGACTTCCTGAGTTCTTTTTTCCCTTGTTTTAGTTTCAATGTTTATTTCAGATTGCTTTTCAATTGTTATGAACATGTGTAACTAAGTTTTTCTTAGTTAGAGGTGAATTTGAAGCCATGGACATATGTTTAATATGAATTTGATAAGAATAATTTGATTGTCGATGCATCATCCATCCAATTCAATTAATTAAGGAAAATCTGAAAGTTAATTTGTGCATTCACAATTAATTTGGGGCATTGTCATTTGATAGGAGCATATTTACATCACTTAGTTAGCTTGTTTCCTTGCATTTATTTTGTTAGTTCTTAGTTATTTTAGTATTTAAGCTATTTTCGTGTGTTTGTAGGTCTAATGTGCAAAGTATGCAAGAAAGTGCATTTTGGTGCTTCTTGGAGCAGTTTTGGGCATTGGATGGTTAGCTCATGCTTGGAGCTAAGTGGATGGACAAAATTGAAGACCAAAGAAGGTTAAGAATGAGCAAAGAGATGGAAGAAATGAGCTTAGGATCAAATGAAGAATGAAGAGTTCAAAATTGGAAGCCAAGGTTTCTAATGTTGGAAGTTTCTATTTGTGAAGGTTTCCATTTGTGGAGGTTTCCATTTTTGGGGTTTCCAAAACATGTAGGTTGCCTAATTACTCATTCTAGAAGCCCAAAACCGTGCCTAACACATTCCCCTTTTGTTTCAATCCTTGCTGCACAAGGGAGAGGTTTTTTTGCCTATTTTCTTCCATAAAACACATTCCTCTTTTATTCTAATCCTTGCTGCACAAGGAGAGGTTTTCTTGCCTATTTTCTGCCCAAAAATACTTCCCCTTTCTCTTACAAATCAATGCCACACCTTCTTTCCCTCTCTCTTAATTTCTGACCTTTAAACACATTCATTTTCTCTCCTACACAATTATGCCGAATTTCACATTCCTATTTCTCTTTAAATTCTGATTGTTTCTTACCTATTAAATTGTGGAACCAAAATAGCTAAGTATTAAACCTTTCCTATTATTTTCTGATTGCCTTTCAACCCTAAAGCCTATAAATACCCCTTTGGCGCACCCTTTAGGGCTCTACAGAATCCACCCTTCACCATAACTCACCTATATCCATCCACCACCACCATTCACCACTTCGACCACCACTGCCACCTTGTGCCGCAGCAAAGGAGAAGGAAGGAGACCCTTGGACGTGCTTGCATTCAAGACATTGGATTGTTGGAGCCTTTTTTTGGTGTAATCCAACCTTTGTTTTCAATGTTTAATTTATTTTCTCTTTGTTTTGCTGTGAACATGAGAGGATAAACTTCTTTTGGCTAGAGGAGAATTTCGAAACCATGATCACATTTGCATTATGAATTGATTACTTTCAGTTGTGATTTCATAAATTGTGAATGCAATTTACTTAACTGTTTTATTCAAAACTTATTCTTGTATGTTGATTGAGGTGGCCAACTTAGTTTGCATGCATGAATTTGATGCTAGAATATAAGGGATTTTCACCTAATCGTTATGAGCTTATATTCACAAGTAGTGGAGGTTGTTAGTCACAATCGTGTTAAGTAAATTCCTGGCATAAGTATCATGCAATTCATAGTTACGAGTGCCTTGTCAATGCTTATGATTTTCATAGAACTTAATGATCTTTGCTCGTATCTCTATTATGCAATTCATGTAGGGAACTTGTGGAGAATGCTTTGGGTTGTTGTATGCAATCATCCAATTCAATGAAATTTGGAAAATCTGAGGGTTAATTAGTGCAATTCACAGTTAATCTGGGGCGTTGAGAATTCATGGTTTATTGAAAAGCAATTGGAAATCGATTTGTATGCAAGTGTGTCATGTGTCGAGAAAGACCCTCTAGCTCGTCCATCATCCATCCAAAACACCTAATTTCATGCAAATCTGTCTAGTTCTAGTTTCTGTTTTGTTTTACTTTATTTTCGTCCATATTCCAATCCCCCTTTACTTTGTTGTGTTAATTAGGTTAGAATCTGTCCAATTTGTGTTTTTAAGTGTTTTGAGTCAAGTTCAAGTTAATTTTCGTCCAAATAACTCCATAGAGTCAGTTTTGTGTCTATTTCATTGTTTTTTGCTGTTTTGAGTCTTTCTAGTTAGTTTTGAGTCTTTTCAGTTTGTATTGAGTCTGTAGAGTCTAGTTAAGTGTTTTTAAGTTTCTTTTTGTGTTTTTGTGTTTTAAAGTCAGTTTAGTTTAGATTAGCAATCCTTCCTAATCCCCGGTTCAGAACGATCCCTACTTATACATGTACTACAATTGTCAAAAGAGGGTTTAATTTGTGTGCTGTTTTACATCGCATCAAATTTTTGGCGCCGTTGCTGGGGATTAGCAACTTTGCTAATCCCTTGTTTCTTTTTCGTGTATTTTTTCTTAGTTTCTGACTTTGTTTTGGTTTTTTGTTTCTTTAGCTACTCCCCCTTTATTTCCTTTTTTGTGTCTTTTGTTTTAGTTGCTGACTTTGTTTCTGTTTGTGTTGCTGTTTGTGTCCTTTACTTTTGATATTTGATTTAGTTTTAATTCTTTGATTTCAGGTACATAGAGAAGTAAGACATGGCACTTGCTACCATTCAAGCTCAATGAGCAAATCTTACTTCTCAATTGTCCCAGATTGCCGAAACAACCACAATGCACACTGCTCAAACTCATCAACGTGCTCAATTCACTGCAAATAGAGGTGCTTGGGGTTATCAAAGCCATAACCAATCAAGGGACAACATGTTTTCCAACGCTTACAACTCAGATTGGAGAGATTATTCAGATTATATGTGGGAGGAACCTCAACAATTTCAACAAGGTGGATACTGGCAGCAAGATGAGGAGTTCTATTCAAAACCTATGTAGCCACCACAGCCTCCCCTACAACAATTCCAATCGAATTCAAGTATGCCCATGAGTTATAATGAAATTCTTGAAGGACTAATCTCTTTGACGCATGGCTCACAAAAAGAAGAACAATTGCAGCCATCTAAGGAGTTTTATCAATGGCCATATGCACCATTATAGCCTCCACCACAATCTGCCCAAAC
Source organism: Heteromeles arbutifolia (assembly GCA_024362995.1). NCBI lineage: Eukaryota > Viridiplantae > Streptophyta > Magnoliopsida > Rosales > Rosaceae > Heteromeles > Heteromeles arbutifolia. The sequence goes on along the minus strand of JANCRC010000008.1, from coordinate 15,117,374 downwards.
AAACTCAGGTATGTCTTTGTGTAATGATAACATTATTCAATTAATCACCTCTTTGACACAGGGAGTAGAAAATCAAAACAAGGAGATGAAAGACCGAGTCAAAAGAGTGGACGAATTGGAGAAGCAAGTTGGGTAGATTATGGAGTTCATGGCGTAGATTCAACAGCAAAGTGAACTCTCCAACTCAACTATTGCAAATTCGAAGAAAGATTTTGAAATCCATGATGCTATCACTTTGGCAAGTGCTATGGAGGTTGGAGCTGACCTAAAAACATCCAAACATAGCCTAGAAGTGGATGAGGAGGAGCTGTTGATTGAGGAGGAGGAAGAAGACATACACACGGCAAGGGTAGAACAACCATTGCCGCAGCCCCCTAAGCCCTCTAAATCACCCACCACAAGTAAGGACGTCCCAAATTCATTTAATTCTAATGTGATTCCTCCAAATGTCCCTTTTCCTCGCCGGTTTTTGATTCCCAAGAAAGAAGAGAGTGAAAAAGACATCATGGAAACCCTTCCAAAGGTACAAAGTACTATCTCAATTCTTGGTATACCAAATCAAGTTCCAGAATGTGTTGATTTCTTTGAAGAACTTTGTACATCAAGAAGAAGGATTCAAGAGAAGGAAGTGGCTGGAGAATACCAAGAATTCATGAAAGAGGACATATATGAGACAACAAAGCCCAAAGAAGTTGAGTTTGATGACACGGGACAAGTCACAACCATCATAGTAAATCTGGCCAAATGCAACATTCCTGAAACGTTCACGGACGTGGTATTTGTCATTGAGTTCTTGTCAGACAAAGCAAGTAAGTCAGCTTCTCGAATTTCAATTACGTTTTCTACTAACTTGCTGATTTTGATGATTGATAGGAGCATATTTAGGCGACTTAGTTGGCTTATTCTTGTGCATTTACGTTGTAATTTCTTAGTTATTTTAGTCTTTTAAGCCATTTTCGTGTGTTTTCAGGTTCTAAGGACAAAGTATGCAAGAAGGTGCATTTTGGAGCCTTTTGGAGCAAAATTGGGCTTGGAGTGGATATCACATGCTTGGAGCAAAAGGAATGGACGAAATTGAAGACTTGAAAATGTTAGGATTCCTAATCAACGAAGGATTCCTAATTGACAAAGGATTCCTAATTGACGAAGGATTCCTAATTGAAGAAGGATTCCTAATTGGAGATGGATTCTTACTCAAACAAGGATTCCTACTTGAAGTAGGAAAGTTAAGCCAAGGTTTCCTACTTTGGTTTGACCTTTCCTAATCCTAAATAAGTTCCAGCAACATTAAAGGCCTCCTATGCATTTTAGGACACAAATTGAACCTTCCTTGCACTTAAACAACCCTTGCCGCACCCCTTTGGACCTTTCCTCTTCCTTGTCGTGCAAGGGAGAGTCCTTCTTTCCTATTTCCTGCATTAAAACACATTCCCCTTTTAATTAAAGTCTCTGCCGCATATCTTAGGACTTTCCCTTAAGTTTTCTGATTTTATTTCCTCTTTCTAGAAGCTTTTGACTTAATTTCTGATTACCTAAATAAGTTAGGGTTTTAATTTCTGAAAACCTTAAATAAACTTCCTTTTTGCAGCCCCAAAATCATCCATTCATTCATCCATTCATGCCAGAAATCACACCCCTCTCTCTGCTGCATCCATCCTTCACCATTCTCTATAGTTTCTGACTTTATTCAACCCTTGTCGCACCATACACCTATCCTAACCATAAACCCAGCCTTCTACACCATTCATAACCCCCAAAAACTCATCACCAAACCTTGTGCAGCAGCAAAAAGGAAGGAGGGGAGCCCTTGGACATGCCTACCATTCGAGTTAGGATTGCTGGAACATTTTAGGTGTAATCTTTCTTTTGTTTTCAATGTTTCAATTCAATAATCTTTGTTCTATGAGTATGAGGAACTAAACCCCTCTTAGCTAGGGGGGAATTCGAAACCATGGTTATACTTGCAATATGATTTGATTACATCCAGTTGTGATTCATAAGTTGTGAATTTAATTTACTTATCTGTTTGAATTAAAACTGATTTGTGTGTGTTGGTTGAGAGTGCACACTTAATTTTCATGCATAAATCTGATGCTAGGATATAAGGGAGTTTCACCTAATCGTTATGAACTTATATTCACAAGTAGTGAAGGTTGCTAGTCACGATCGTGTTAAGTAAATTCTCGGCATAAGTATCATGCGCTTTCATAGTTTCGAGTGCCTCGTCAATACTTATGATTTTCATTGAACATAATGATCTTTGATTGTATCTCTATCATGCGCTTTCATGTAGGGAACTTTTGAAGAATAATTTGATTGTGATGCGCTTTTTCCATCCAATTCAATGACATGAGGAAAATCTGAGGGTTAATTTAAGCGTACCTAATTAATCTGGGGTGTTGAGAATTCGTGGTTTATTGAAAAGCAACTGGAAATCGTTTTGTTTGCAAGTGTGTCATGTGTGGAGAAGAACCTCCTAGCTAGCCCATCTTCCATTGATTTGCCTAAATTCGTTCAGATTTCATTAGTTCTTTAATTTACTTGTTTTGTTTTCAAATTCGTCAAAACCCAATCCCCCTTTACTTTGTTGAGTCATATTAGTTAGAAACTGATTTAGTTTGTGTTTTTAAGTGTTTTGAGTCTAGTCAAAACCTATTTTCGTCCAAATTTACTCTTAGTGGCAGATTTGAGTCTTTTAGCTTGTTTTGTGCTGTTTTGAGTCTTCTGAGTTGTTTTAGTGTTTTAGAGTTTAGTTTTGCATTCTTTGAGTCTAGTTTAGTGTTTTTAACTTAGTATTACGTTTTTGAGTCAGTTTCAAGTGTTTTAGCAATCCCTCCTAATCCCAGGTCTAGAACAATCCCTACTTGCATCTATACTACAATTGTCAACAAGAGGGTTTAATTTGTCAATGATTTAGGCACCTACACTAGAATTTAGACCATTGCATGATCATTTCAAGTATCACCATCCATTCAAACATAAACCCATGCATTCGAATAAGAAGGAAGACCTAGGAATCGCCCCACAATCAGATTTGAGTTCCTAAACCCTTCTCTTTACTGCCTTTATTTTGCTTTGTTGGTTGTTTGTTTGTTTTCTGAGTTTATGCTTGAAACATTGAAGACAATGTTTGATTTAAGTGTGGGGGGGTAACAAAGTGTTTTTTATGCAAATTCGTGAGATTTTATCACCCATTACTTCTAAGGTTGTTTCTCACTATTTTGAAGTGTTTTTAAGCTGTTTTGGAGTGTTTTTGTGTGTTTTGATGTAAAAATACGAAAAATTTGAAAAAAAATCAGTTTTAAAAGTGTTTTTAGAGTCGTTTTTGTGTGTTTCTGTCTTAGGGTACCTTCCAACACAATGATGAGGATTTGGTTTTTATTGCATGATTGTTAAAGAGAGTTATAAACATGAATGAAAGTTTGATTTACTTTTTGGTTTATGCTTGGTTGTGGTTATAATTTATGAATTCACATGTAATCAAAAGGATAAAATCAGTTTTTGTAACATGCTTGAAGGAAGAAACTCAAATTAACGCTACAACCTTGAGAGACTTGAGCCTAAAACGTTCTTTGGAGAGTTATTAATCTGTGCATTCTTTGTTTTCTAAAGTCGTTGCATGATCTCATTATTCTTTGTTTGGTTGCTTCTTAGAATGCATTTTCATCATTATAGTTCCAAATACTAGAACTCATATCCGTTTCATTCAAAGCATGGCATTGAATTGCATAGCACATATCAAGATGAAGTTGTTTAGTGAACCACCATAGCCAAATAGCCATACTTCCCTTTTCATATGTTTTGTAGGTTTAACCCCGTTTGAGCCTTGTTTAGCCTATGTTCTTCGTTAACGACATTAACCTCACCTAGCCTAGTGTAGGAATGTCCATACCCTTGTTTTTAAAGGATAGTTAAGCATGCCTTAAAATGAATTCCTTTTGATAAACATTATGCAGAAAAACAAGTGTCAGGGAAGGGATTTTTGTGTGTTAGTATGCCAAGAAAAGAAATAAGGCACGGGTGAAAAAATAAAAACAAAATTTGTGGAAAAAGAAAAGAAAAAAAGAAAAGTTGTGAAAAGAATGAAAAAGAGTTGAAAAATAAGTGAGAATGAGCTCAAAAGTGTTGATTGTTGAAGGAAGGGTCCAAAACATCAAAATTCGGCCCTAAAATGTGTAAATCTTCCCTTTTGTGTTTAAAGTTGATTTCTGCATTCAAAATTGAATTCTAAGTGTTGATTTCATTGCTTTGCTTACTATTTCTTTAAGAACCTTTGTTTTCCATATCCTTTCTTTCTTACCCAACGCCCTTAGCCCCGTTTCAACCCTTTAACTTCGATCTTGGGTGTTGTGTGTTTCAATATGTGGAGTTTGGAGGTCGTATGAGCATATGGAATCACTGGTTCTTGCATCTAAGTAGTAGCATTCCTTTCATGAGATCATATTTATATATTCATTCATAACTCTAGAAAGTGCTTTCTTTGTTGAAACATATGTGAGTGTTCGTTTTCATGTTTACATCAATCTTCTCACATATACTTAGTGTAGGGAGTGTAGTTAGAAAATCTGAGTGAAAATTGAGTGCATATCTAGTAAGGAATTGAGGGAATTGTCTAAGGCATGTTACTACATTCAAAATGTTGTTTTAATTGGTTAAATGCGAACTAGTGAATGGTGACTGTGATTAAGTATGAATTCAAGTGTAAGGATGACCAAAATCTGTGCAAGTGATGATTTTTAATATGTCATGTCCATTGGAAATCCCTAAGGCAATTGTTGGAAGGTTTAGATTGAGTTTTGTTCCTTTTGTTTTGCTCGAGGACTAGCAAAAGCTAAGTGTGGGGCAATTTTATAGGAGCATCTTTACATCACTTAGTTAGCTTGTTTCCTTGCATTTACGTTCTTAGTTCTCAGTTATTTTAGTATTTTAAGCTATTTTCGTGTGTTTGTAGGTCTAATGTGCAAAGTATGCAAGAAAGTGTGTTTTGGTGCTTTTTGGAGCAGTTTTGGGCATTGGATGGTTAGCTCATGCTTGGAGCTAAGTGGATGGACGAAATTGAAGACCAAAGAAGGTTAAGAATGAGCAAAGAGATGGAAGAAATGTGTTTAGGATCAAATGAAGAATGAAGAGTTCAAAATTGGAAGCCAAGGTTTCTAAAGTTGGAAGTTTCTATTTGTGAAGGTTTCCATTTGTGGAGGTTTCCATTTTTGGGGTTTCCAAAACAAGTAGGTTGCCTAATTACTCATTCTAGAAGCCCAAAACCGTGCCTAACACATTCCCCTTTTGTTTCAATCCTTGATGCACAAGGGAGAGGTTTTTTTGCCTATTTTCTTCCATAAAACACATTCCTCTTTTATTCTAATCCTTGCTGCACAAGGAGAGGTTTTCTTGCCTATTTTCTGCCCAAAAATACTTCCCCTTTCTGTTACAAATCAATGCCGCACCTTCTTTCCCTTTCTCTCTTAATTTCTGACCTTTAAACACATTCATTTTCTCTCCTACACAATTCTGCCAAATTTCACATTCCTATTTCTCTTTAAATTCTGATTCTTTCTTACCTATTAAATTGTGGAACCAAAATAGCTAAGTATTGAACCTTTCCTATTATTTTTTGATTGCCTTTCAACCCTAAAGCCTATAAATACCCCTTTGCCGCACCTTTTAGGGCTCTACAGAATCCACCCTTCACCATAACTCACCTATATCCATCCACCACCACCATTCACCACTTCGACCATCACTGCCACCTTGTGCTGCAGCAAAGGAGAAGGAAGGAGACCCTTGGACGTGCTTGCATTCAAAACGTTGGATTGTTGGAGCGTTTTTTAGGTGTAATCCAACCTTTGTTTTCAATGTTTAATTTATTTTCTCTTTGTTTTGCTGTGAACATGAGAAGCTAAACTTCTTTTGGCTAGAGGAGAATTTTGAAACCAAGATCATATTTACAATATGAATTGATTACTTTCAGTTGTGATTTCATAAATTATGAATGCAATTTACTTAACTGTTTTATTCAAAACTTATTCTGGTATGTTGATTGAGGTGGCCAACTTAGTTTGCATGCATGAATTTGATGCTAGAATATAAGGCATTTTCACCTAATCGTTATGAGCTTATATTCACAAGTAGTGGAGGTTGTTATTCACAATCGTGTTAAGTAAATTCCTGGCATAAGTATCATGCAATTCATAGTTACGAGTGCCTTGTCAATGCTTATGATTTTCATAGAACTTAATGATCTTTGCTCATATCTCTATTATGCAATTCATGTAGGGAACTTGTGGAGAATGCTTTAGGTTGTTGTATGCAATCATCCAATTCAATGAAATTAGGAAAATCTGAGGGTTAATTAGTGCAATTCACGGTTAGTCTGGGACGTTGAGAATTCATGGTTTATTGAAAAGCAATTTGGAAATCAATTTGTATGCAAGTGTGTCATGTGTGGAGAAAGACCCTCTAGCTAGTCCATCATCCATCCAAAACACCTAATTTCGTGCAAATCTATCTAGTTCTAGTTTCTATTTTGTTTTACTTTATTTTCGTCCAAATTCCAATCCCCCTTTACTTTGTTGTGTTAATTAGGTTAGAATCTGTCCAATTTGTGTTTTTAAGTTTTTTGAGTCAAGTTCAAGTTAATTTTCGTCCAAATAACTCCCTAGAGTCAGTTTTGAGTCTATTTCATTGTTTTGTGTTGTTTTGAGTCTTTCTAGTTAGTTTTGAGTCTTTTCAGTTTGTATTGAGTCTATAGAGTCTAGTTAAGTGTTTTTAAGTTTCTTTTTGTGTTTTTGTGTTTTAAAGTCAGTTTCGTTTAGATTAGCAATCCCTCCTAATCCCCGATCCAGAATGATCCCTACTTATACATGTACTACAATTGTCAAAAGAGGGTTTAATTTGTGTGCTGTTTTACATTGCATCATCATTCATGGTTTAAGGAAACAATACTGGAAATCAATTTGTGTTGCATATGTTTCATGTGTGGAGAAGGATCCTCTAACTAGCCTTTCACCCTTTTAAACAACCAATTTCGTGTCTACTTTGTTTAGTTTTGCACTCTGTCTAATTTAGTTAAATTCGTAAGAAACCAATCCCCCTTTAGTTAAGTGTGTTAGATGATAGGAGCATATTTATGTGACTTAGCTTGTTCTTGTGCATTTACATTGTTAGTTCTTAGTTATTTTAGTCTTTTAAGCCAAATTCGTGTGTTTGCAGGTTCTAAGGACAAAGTATGCATGAAGGTGCATTTTGGAGCCTTTTGAAGCAAAATTGGGCTTGTAATGAATAGCACATGCTTGGAGCAAAAGGAATGGAAGAAATTGAAGACTTGAAGATGTTAGGATTCCTAATTGACAAAGGATTCCTAATTGAAGATGGATTCCTAGAAGAATGAGGATTCCTACTCAAACAAGGATTCCTACTTGAAGTAGGAAGTTAAGCCAAGGTTTCCTATTTTGGTATGACCTTTCCTAATCCTAAATATTCCTAAGTTCCAGCAACATTGAAGGCCTTATATGCATTCTAGACACAAACCAAAGGTTCTAGAACACTTTCCACCCTTGCCGTGCCTTTCCTTGTGTTTTAGGGCTTCTAGAAACCCTATCCCTTTATTTGCACCCTTGCTGCACCTAAACCCTTATCCTCTCAGCCGCACCTCTCAAGCCCTTTCCATCTTGGATTCTGATTTGTTAGGCCTTTTCCCTTGTGGATTTGGGTTCTACAAATCCTTTTCAGAGATTAATTGGACCACATTTCCTTTTCCAAATTTAATGTCGCACCCTAGGCCTTTATTCCTTAATTTCTGTTAAGTCCAGGTACCAATCTGATTTCTCTAGGGTTTTGAGATGCCTATATATACATATTTTAGGGTTGTGCCGAAGGGACCACCATTCACCATAGAAATTCATTCAGCCGCACTCTATCCACCATTTTACACATCCAAACACAATTCCAGCCATCCTCCTTCCCTTGCCGCAACTCACATCCAACCTAAACTTATATCTGACCCTTTCATACATCCATACACATCCTTGGACTCTTGTGTCGCAGCAAGGTGGGGCAGAAGAAGAACCTTGGCGTTTCATGCTTGCAGATTGGAGCGTTTTAGGTGTACTTCGTTCTTGTTTTCAATGTTTATTTTGTTATTACTTTCTGATTTTGCATTAATCATGAGTGGCTAAATCCCTAGTTAGTTAAGGGGAAATTTGAAGCCACGAACATGTTTGAGATATGAATTGATTTCTTCCAATTGTGATTTGTTAAGTTGTGAGTGCAATTCAATTATCTGTTTTATTCATAACTGATTCTTGTCTGTTGATTAAGGATGCATACTTAGTTTTCATGCATGAATCAGATGCAAGAATATAAATGAGTTTCACCTAATCGTTATAAGTTTATATTCATGAGTAGTGAAGGTTGCTAGTCACGATCGCGATAATTGAATTCTTGGCAAACGTATCATGCATTCATAGTTACAATTGTCTCGTCAACACTTATGATTTTCATGGAACGTAATGATCTCTGATTGTATCTCTATTATGCATTCATGTAGGGGACTTTTGGAGAATGATTTGGGTTGTCGCATGCATTCAACCAATTCAATGAGTAAAGGAAAATCTGAGGGTTAATTTGTGCAACACAGTTAATCTGGGGTGTTGAGCATCATAGTTTATTGAAAAGCAATTGGAAATCGATTCATGGACATGTGTGTCATGTGTGGAGAACAGACCTCTAACTAATCCATCCATCATATTATTTCCTAAATTCGTTTTACAATCTGTTTAGTTTTACAATTTGTTTGTTTGTTTGAATTTCGTCAAAACCAAAACCCCCTTTTACTTTCTTATTTCAAAGTGTTTAAAATCTGTTATGTTTGTGTTTAGAGTGTTTTGAGTCAAGTCAAAACCCTAAATTCGTCCAAAGTTGTGTTTAGAGTCCAAAACTGCCCAGTTTGTGTTTTTAGGCAGTTTTGAGTGTTTTTGAGTTGTTTTAAGTCTTTTGAACCTGTTTTGAGTCCCTTGAGTCTTTCCAAACGTTTTTAACTTTGTTTTTGTGTTTTGAGTCAGTTTAGAGGTTTTAGCAAGCCCTCCTAATCCCCGGTTTAGAACGATCCCTACTTGCATTTATACTACGATTTGACAACAAGAGGGTTTAATTTGAGTGCTTAATTTTTATCACATCAAATTTTTGCGCCGTTGCCGGGGATTAGCAACTTTGCTAATCCCTTGGTTCTTTTCTTTTCATTTAGTTTGTTTTTATTTTAGTTTCTGACTTGTTTTGTTTTCTTGTTTTTAGGTACTAGTGTATGAATCGAAGTTCCCAACTTGTTCGTGAGCACATCTTGGACTTTGACGACGATTTTGAGCGAACCTTGAGAAGGAAAAGAAAGAATCCAGAACCTCACCCACCTAGTTCAAGTTCTGAAGCCGAGGTTGAGGAGCAAGAAGTGGCCGAATCTGAGGAGATAGAGAAGGCCGAGGTTGCATAGGTTATGGCTGCAGATAATCGAACCATCAAAGAGCTTTCTGCCTCGGGTGTGGATAATGCCGTGCCTCTATGCATCCAATATCCTATTCTCTTTAATTTCTGCACCTTACTTGCCTATTTTCCATTGATTTCTGACTTTTAATTATTGGACAAAATAGCTAAGTTAGTTCCTTCCCTAAAACACATCAAAACCGTGCCTTCCCCACCTTTAAATACATATGCCGCAGCCTTTGGAAGAGAGGGACCATTCAACACACTTTCTGCTGAGAACCACCCTTCATCCTTCACCATAACCCACCTACATCCATCCACCACCACAATTCACCACTAAAGCCTTCAAACAAACCTTGTGCCGCAGCAAAGAGAAGAAGGAAGACCCTTGGAATGCTTGCCATTCAAGATTGGATTGTGGAACATTCTTAGGTGTTTTCATTCTTTTGTTTTCAATGTCTAAGTTTATGTATCTTTGTTTTGTGAACATGAGGAACTAAATTGCTTTTGGCTAGGGGGAAGTTCGAAGCCATGAACATGCTTGAGATATGAATCGATTTCTTCCAATTCTGATTTGATAAGTTATGAATGCAATTCAATTAACTATTTTCTTCAAAACTGATTCTTGTATGTTGATTAAGGAGGCCTACTTAGTTTGCATGCATGAATTTGATGCTAGAATATAAATAAGTTTCACCTAATCGTTACAAGTTTATATTCATGAGTAGTGAAGGTTGCTAGTCACAATCGCGTTAATTGAATTCTTGGCAAACGTATCATGCATTCATAGTTACAATTCTCTCGTCAACACTTATGATTTTCATAGAACGTAATGATCTCTGATTGTATCTCTATTATGCATTCATGTAGGGGACTTCCAGAGAATGATTTGGGTTGTCGCATGCATTCATCCAATTCAATGAGTTAAGGAAAATCTGAGGGTTAATTAGTGCATCACGGTTAATCTGGGGTGTTGAGCATCATAATTTATTGAAAAGCAATTGGAAATCGATTTATGTACAAGTGTGTCATGTGTGAAGAATGGACCTCTAGCTAATCCTTCAACCATCTTATTCCCAAAATTCGTTTTACAATCTGTTTAGTTTTATAACTTGATTGTAACCCCCTTTTACTTTCTTGTTTCAAAGTGTTTAAAATCTGTTTTGTTTGTGTTTTAGAGTGTTTTGAGTCAAGCCAAAACCCTAAATTCGTCCAAAGTTGTGTTTTGAGTCAGAAACTGCCCAATTAGTGTTTTTAGGCAGTTTTGAGTGTTTTTAAGTTGTTTTGAGTTTTGTGAGCCTGTTTTGAGTCCTTTGAGTCTATTCAAACGTTTTTAACTTTGTTTTTATGTTTTAAAGTTAGTTTAGAGGTTATTAGCAAGCCCTCCTAATCCCCGGTCTAGAACGATCCCTACTTGCATCTTTACTACAATTTGACAACAAAAGAAATGGTTTAATTTGAGTGTTTAACTTTTATCACATCAAATTTTGGCGCCGTTGCCGGGGATTAGCAACTTTGCTAATCCCTTGTTTCTTTTTCGTGTATTTTGCTTAGTTTATGACTTTATTTTGCTAAATTCCCTTTGTTTCGTTTCGTGTCTTTTGTTTTTAAGTTTTTTTATTGTGTTTTGTTTCGTGTCTTTTACTTTTGATATTTGATTTACTTTGGTTTCTTTGATTTCAGGTACTAGAGAAGTAAGACATGGATTTTGCTAACATTCAAGCTCAATTGACGAATCTTAATTCTCAATTGTCTCATATTGCCGAAAGAACCACAATGCACACTGTCCCTACATTTGGACTGCCCTATGGGCAAGGATATCAAACTCATCAACGTCCTCAATTCACTGTGAATGAAGATGCTTGGGGTTATCAAGGCTATGATTAACCAAGCAACAACATGTTTTCCAACACTTACAATTCGGATTGGAGAGATTATTCAGATTATATGTGGGAGGAACCTCAACAATTTCAACAAGGTGGATATTGGCAGCAAGATGAGGAGTTCTATTCAAGACCTATGCAGCCACCACAATCTCCCCCGTAACAATTCCAATCGAATTCAAGTATGCCTATGAGTTATGATGCATTTCTTGATGTACTAACCTCTGTGACGCAGGGCTCTCAACAAGAAGAATATTTGCAGCCATATAAGGAGTTCTATCAATGGCCATATTCACCACCACAATCTGCCTAACCAAAAACAGGTTCGTCCATGAATAATGATCAAATTTTTGAATTACTAACTTCTTTGACGCAGGAATTACAAAATCAAGACCAAAAGATGAGCAAATTGAAGAATCAAATGGGAGAAATTGAGGAGTTCATGGCACAAATTCAAGAACGAAGTGAACTCTCCATCTCAAACATTGTGAATTCAATGGGAGATGTTGAAATCACTGAAGCTATCACTTTGGGAAGTGCCATGGAGGTTGCAGCTGACCTAAAAACGTCCAAACATATCCTAGAAGAGGACAAGATGCTGCTGATCGAAAAGGAAGAAAAAGACATACCCATGGCAAGTTGGGTTCAAATTCGGTTCAATCTAATGTTATTCTTCCAAATGTACCTTTCCCTTGCAGGTTTTTGATTCCCAAGAAAGAAGAGAGTGAAAAAGACATCGTGAAAGCCTTCCCAAATTTGCAAAGTGATATTCCAATTCTTGGTGCAACAAAACAAGTTCCAGAATGTGTTGAATTTCTTGAAGAAAATTGTACAACAAGAAGAAGGATTCAAGAGAAGGAAGTGGCTGGAGAATATGTAGAATGCATCAAAGAGGATGTTCAAGAGACAACAATGCCCAAGGAAGTTGAATTTGATGACACGGGACAAGTCACAACCATCACATTCAATCTGGCCAAGTGCAAAAAACCTGAAACTTTCAAAGATGTGGTGTTTGTCATTGAGTTTGTGTCAGAGCAAGCAAGTAAGCCATCATCTCCAAATTCAATTTTGTTTTCTACTAACTTGCTGATTTTAATGATTCAGGCACCCACACTAGAATTTAAAGCATTGCCGGATCATTTCAAGTATCACCTTCCCTTCAAAGATAAATTCCATGCCGTGGCCTCCAATGAAGCTTAATTGGAGGTATCGTCCGGCTGCACGACGTTAAAGCAAGCGCTTCTTGGGAGGCAACCCATGCATTCAACTAAGGAACAATGGAATTTTCGCTCCACATCCAGATTTGCGTTCCTAAACCCTTCTCTTTACTGCATTTATCTTGCCATGATTAGTTAGTTGTTTGTTTGTTTGTTTCTGTGAGTTTATGCTTGAAACATTGAGGACAATGTTTGATTTAAGTGTGGGGGCGTAACAAAGTGTTTTGATGCAAATTGGTGGGATTCTATCACCCATTACTTCTAAGGTTGTTTCTCACTGTTTTTAAGTGTTTTTAAGCTGTTTTGGAGTACTTTTGTGTGTTTTGAAGTAAAAATCCGAAAATTTGATAAAAATTTGAAAAATCAGTTTGAAAAATACCAAAAAAAGTTGTTTTTGAGTTGTTTTGGTGTGTTTGTGTCTTAGGTACCTTCCAACACAATGATGAGGATTTGGTTTTTAATTGCATGACTGTAAGAGAAAGTTACGAACATAGATGGAAGTTTGATATGCTCTTGGTTTATGCTTGGTTGTAGTTGTTGTTTACGAATTCAAATTTGATCACAAAAGGATAAAATTAGTTTTTGTAACATGCTTGAAGGAAGGAACTCAAACTAATGCTACATCCCTGTGAGACTTGAGCCTAAACGTTCTTTTGGAGAGTTATTAATCTATGATTCTTTGTTTTCAAAGGTTATTGCATGATCTCATTATTCTCTGCTTGGTTGCTACTTAGAAGGTGTTCATCATTTAGTTCCAAATACTAGAACTCATGCCCGTTCCATTCAAAGCAAGACATTGATTTGCGTAACAAATGATCAAGATGAAGTTGTTTAGTGGGCCACAGCTAAAAAGCCGAACCCCTTTGTCATATGTTTTGTAGGTTTGACCCCGTTGAGCCTTGTTTAGCCTATGTTCTTGGTTAACCACATTATCCTTACCTAGCCTAGTTTAGGATTATTTATACCCTTGTTCTTAAAAGATAGTGAAGCATGACTTAGAATGAATTCCTTTTGATCTATAATATGCAGAAAAACAAGTGTGGGGGAAGGGATTTGCACGGGTTGTGGTAAAGAAAAAAGAAAAAGAAAAAGAAAAAGTTGTGAAAAGAATGAAAAAGAGTTGAAAAATAAGTGAGAATGAGCTCACAAGTGTTGATTGTTGAAGGAAGGGTCCATGATGCGATAAAAGTTAAGCACTCAAATTAAACCCTTTTTTGACAATTGTAGTATATGTATAAGTACGGATCTTTCTGGACCGGGGATTAGGGGGGATTGCTAATCTAAACTAAATTGACTTTAAAACACAAAAATGCAAAAAGAAACTTAAAAACACTTAACTAGACTCTATAGACTCAATACAAACTGAAAAGACTCAAAACTAACTAGAAAGACTCAAAACAGCACAAAACAATGAAATAGACTCAAAACTGACTCTAGGAAGTTATTTGAACGAAAATTAACTTGAACTTGACTCAAAACACTTAAAAACACAAATTGGACAGATTCGAACCTAATTAACCCAACAAAGTAAAGGGGGATTGTATTTTGGACGAAAATAAAGTAAAACAAAACAGAAACTAGAACAAGACAGATTTGCATGAAATTAGGTGTTTTGGATGGATGTTGGACTAGCTAGAGGCTCTTTCTCCACACATGACACACTTGCATACAAATCGATTTCCAATTGCTTTCCAATAAACCATGAATTCTCAACGCCCCAGATTAATCGTGAATTGCACTAATTAAACCTCAGATTTTCCTAATTTCATTGAATTGGATGATTGCATACAACAACCCAAAGCATTCTCCACAAGTTACCTATTAAATTGTGGAACCAAAATAGCTAAGTATTGAACCTTTCCTAGTATTTTCTTAGTACCCTAGCCCTTTAAATAAAGCTTGTTGCACCATTTAAATCTCTCTACACAATTTCTGCCGAAAATCCACCATCCACCCTTCACCATAACTCACCTATATTCATTCACCACCATAAACAACCCTTCAAACCATCTCCAACACCTTGTGCCGAAGCAAATAGAAGAAGGAAGACCCCTGGAGTGCTTGCCATTCAAGATTGGATTCCTGGAACATTCTTAGGTGTTTTCATTCTTTTGTTTTCAATGTCTAAGTTTATGTATCATTGTTTTGCGATTATGAGGAACTAAGACCTTTTGGCTAGGGGGAAATTCGAAACCATGATCATACTTGCAATATGAATTGATTACCTTCAGTTGTGATTTCATAAATTGTGAATTCAATTTGCTTAACTGTTTGATTCAAAACTTATTCTTGTATGTTGATTGAGGTGGCCAACTTAATTTGCATGCATGAATTTGATGCTAGAATATAAGGGAGTTTCACCTAATCGTTATGAACTTATATTCATAAGTAGTGGAAGTTGCTAGTCACAATCGTGTTAAGTAAATTCCTGGCATAAGTATCATGCAATTCATAGTTACGAGTGCCTTGTCAATGCTTATGATTTTCATAGAACTTAATGATCTTTGCTCGTATCTCTATTATGCAATTCATGTAGGGAACTTGTGGAGAATGCTTTGGGTTGTTGTATGCAATCATCCAATTCAATGAAATTAGGAAAATCTGAGGGTTAATTAGTGCAATTCACGGTTAATCTGGGGCGTTGAGTATTCATGGTTTATTGAAAAGCAATTGGAAATCGATTTGTATGCAAGTGTGTCATGTGTGGAGAAAGACCCTCTAGCTAGTCCATCATCCATCCAAAACACCTAATTTCATGCAAATCTGTCTTGTTCTAGTTTCTGTTTTGTTTTACTTTATTTTCGTCCAAAATCCAATCCCCCTTTACTATGTTGTGTTAGTTAGGTTAGAATCTGTCCAATTTGTGTTTTTAAGTGTTTTGAGTCAAGTTCAAGTTAATTTTCGTCCAAATAACTCCCTAGAGTCAGTTTTGAGTCTATTTCATTGTTTTGCGCTGTTTTGAGTCTTTTCAGTTTGTATTGAGTCTATAGAGTCTAGTTAAGTGTTTTAAAGTTTCTTTTTGTGTTTTTGTGTTTTAAAGTCTGTTTAGTTTAGATTAGCAATCCCTCATAATCCCCGGTCCAGAACGATCCCTACTTATACATGTACTACAATTGTCAAAAGAGGGTTTAATTTGAGGGCTGTTTTACATCGCATCATGGATGGGTATAGGTGAGTTATGGTGAAGGGTGGATGGTGGATTTTCGGCAGAAATTGTGTAGAGAAAAGGAATGTGTTTTAAATGTCATAAATTAAGAGAGAAAAGGGAAAGAAGGTGTGGCATTGATTTATAAGAGAAAGGGGAAGTATTTTTGGGCAGAAAATAGGCAAGAAAACCTCTCCCTTGTGCAACAAGGATTGAAACAAAAGGGGAATGTGTTAGGCACTGTTTTGGGATTCTAGAATGAGTAATTAGGCAACCTACATGTTTTGGAAACCGCAAAAATGGAAACCTCCACAAATGGAAACTTGCACAAATGGAAACCTTCACAAATAGAAACTTCCAACATTAGAAACCTTGGCTTCCAATTTTGAACTCTTCATTCTTCATTTGATCCTAAGCTCATTTGATCTTCAATTTCGTCCATCCACTTAGCTCCAAGCATAAGCTAACCATCCAATGCCCAAAACTGCTCCAAAATTCACCAAAATGCACTTCCTTGCTTACTTTGCACTTTAGACCTACAAACACACGAAAATAGCTTAAAATACTAAAATTACTAAGTAATAACAACACAAATGCCAAGAAACAAGCTAACTAAGTTGCATAAATATGCTCCTATCAAATTCCCCCACACTTAGCTTTCGCTAGTCCTTGAGCAAAACGAAACAAACAAAGCAAAGCAAAACAGATTCTAATCCTTCCAACAGTTTCCTCAGGGATTTCCAATGCACATGACATGTTAACAATCATCATTCCCACAGATTTTAGTCAACTTAACACTTGAGCACATACTTAATCATAGTCACCACTTATTAGTTCACATTTAACCAATTAAAACAATGTTTTGAATGTAGTGACATGCCTTAGAGAATCCCTCAATTCCTTACTAGATATGCACTCAATTTTCACTCAGATTTTCTGACTACACACCCTACACTAGGTATATGTGAGAAGATTGATGTAAACATGAAAACTAGTACTCACATATGTTATAGCAAAGAAAGAAATTTCTGGAGTTAATAAGCATGTTTAGATATGATCTCATGAATGGAATGCTACTACGTCGATGCGAGAACCAGTGATGCCATATGCTCATACCAATTCCAAACTCCACATATTGAAACACACAACACCCAAGATCGAAGTTAAAGGGTTGAAACGGGGCTAAGGGTGTTGGGTAAGAAAGAAAGGATATGGAAAACAAATAGTAAGCAAAGTAAACAAATTGACACTTCGAATTCAATTTTGAATGCAGAAATCAACTTTAAACACAAAAGGGAAGATTTACACACTCTAGGGCCAAATTTTAATGTTTTGGACCCTTCCTTCAACAATCAACACTTGTGAGCTCATTCTCACTTATTTTTCAACTCTTTTTCATTCTTTTCACAACTTTTTCTTTTTCTTTTTCTTTTTCCACGAATTTTTCTTTTTCTTGGCACACAAACACACACAAATCCCTTCCCCCACACTTGATTTACTGCATAATGTAGAGCAAAAGGAATTCATTCTAAGTCATGCTTCAGTATCCTTTAAGAACAAGGGTATGGATAATCCTAAACTAGGCTAGGTAAGGATAATGTGGTTAACAAAGAACATAGGCTAAACAAGGCTCAACGGGGTTAAACCTACAAAACATATGACAAAGGGGTTCGGCTTTTTGGCTGTGGTGGAAACTAAACAACTTCATCTTGATATGTGTTATGCAAATCAATGTTATGCTTTGAATGGAACGGGCATGAGTTCTAGTATTTGGAACTAAATGATGAAACGCCTTCTAAGTAGCAACCAAGCAAAGAATAATGAGATCATGCAACGACTTTAGAAAACAAAGAATCATAGATTAATAACTCTCCAAAAGAACGTTTTAGGCTTAAGTCTCACAGGGTTGTAGCGTTAATTTGAGTTTCTTCCTTCAAGCATGTTACAAAAACTGATTTTTCCTTTATGATTGCATGTGAATTCATAAATTATAACCACAACCAAGCATAAACCAAAGAGTAAATCAAACTTTCATCCATGTTTATAACTCTCTTTAATAGTCATGTAATTAAAAACCAAATCCTCATCATTGTGTTGGAAGGTACCTAAGACACAAACACACCAAAACAACTCTTTTTGGCAATTTTTCAAATTTTTATGAGATTTTCAGATTTTTATGTCAAGACATACTAAAAAACTCCAGAAGAGCTTAAAAACATTAAAAACAGCAAGGAACAACTTTTGAAGTAATGGATGATAAAATCCCACGAATTTGCATCAAAAACACTTTGTTACCCCCCCCACACTTAAATCAAACATTGTCCTCAATGTTTCAAGCATAAACTCACAGAAACAAATAAACAAACAACTAACTAATCATGGCAAGATAAATGCAGTAAAGAGAAGGGTTGAGGAACGTAAATTTGATTATGGGGCGATTCCTAGGTCTCCCTTCTTCGAATTCATAGATTGATCTTGGAATGGACGGTGATACTTGAAATGATCCGGTAATGGTTTAAATTCTAATGTGGGTGCCTGAATCATTAAAATCAGCAAGTTAGTAGAAAACAAAATTGAAATTGAAATAGATGGCTTACTTGCTTGCTCCGACATAAACTCAATTACAAACACCACATCTTTGAATGTTTCAGGAATGTCGGACTTGGCCAGATTGGCTATGATGGTTGTGACTTGTCCCGTGTCATCAAACTCAACTTCTTTGGGCTTTGTTGTCTCATATATGTCCTCTTTGATGAATTCTTGGTATTCTCCAGCCACTTCTTTCTCTTGAATCCTTCTTCTTGATGTACAAAGTTCTTTGAACACTTCAATACAATCTGGAACTTGATTTGGTGTACCAAGAATTGAGATAGTACTTTGCACCTTTGGAAGGGTTTCCATGATGTCCTTTTCACTCTCTTCTTTCTTGGGAATCAAAAACCTGCGAGGAAAAGGGACATTTGGAGGAATAACATTAGAATTAAATGAATTTGGGACGTCCTTACTTGTGGTGGGTGGTTTAGAGGGCTTAGGGGGCTGCAGCAAGGGTTGTTCTACCCTTGCCGTGTGTATGTCTTCTTCCTCCTCCTTAATCAGCAGCTCTTCATCCACTTCTAGGCTATTTTTAGACGTTGTTAGATCAGCTCCAACCTCCATAGCGCTTCCCAAAGTGATAGCATCAAGGATTTCAAAATCTTCCTTCGAATTTGCAATAGTTGAGTTGGAGAGTTCACTTTGCTCTTGAATCTGCGCCATGAACTCCATAATCTGCCCAACTTGCTTCTCCAATTCGTCCACTCTTTTGACTTGGTCTTTCATTTCCTTGTTTTGATTTTCTACTCCCTGTGTCAAAGAGGTGATTAATTGAATAATGTTATCATTACACAAAGACGTACCTGAGTTTGTTTGGGCAGATTATGGTGGAGGCTGTAATGGTGCATATGGCCATTGATAAAACTCCTCAGATGGCTGTAATTGTTCTTCTTTTTGTGAGCCCTGTGTCAAAGAGATTAGTCCTTCAAGAATTTCATTATAACTCATGGGCATACTTGAATTCGATTGGAATTGTTGTGGGGAAAGCTGTGGTGGCTGCATAGGTCTTGAATAGAACTCCTCCTCTTGCTGCCAGTATCCACCTTGTTGAAATTGTTGAGGTTCCTCCCACATATAATCTAAATAATCTCTCTAATCCGAATTGTAAGTGTTGGAAAACATGTTGTTGCTTGGTTGATCATAGCCTTGATAACCCCAAGCATCTTCATTCATAGCGAATTGAGGACGTTGATGAGTTTGATATCCTTGCCCATAGGATACACCAAATGTAGAGGCAGTGCGCATTGTGGTTCTTTCAGCAATCTGGGACAATTGAGAAGTAAGATTCGCTAATTGAGCTTGAATGGTAGCAAGTGCCATGTGTTACTTCTCTATGTACCTGAAATCAAAGAATTAAAACTAAATCAAATATCAAAAGTTAAAGACACGAACAGAAACAAAATCAGAAACTAAAACAGAAGTCACGAAAAAGGAAACAAAGGGGGATTAGCTAGAGAAAACAAGAAAACAAAACAAAGTCAAAAACTAAGAAAAAATACACGAAAAAGAAACAAGGGATTAGCAAGGATTAGCAAAGTTGCTAATCCTCGGCAACGGCGCCAAAAATTTGATGCGATAAAAGTTAAGCAGTCAAATTAAACCCTCTTTTGACAATTGTAGTATATGTATAAGTAGGGATCGTTCTGGACCGGGGATTAGGAGGGATTGCTAATCTAAACTAAACTGACTTTAAAACACAAAAACGCAAAAAGAAACGTAAAAACACTTAACTAGACTCTATAGACTCAATACAAACTAAAAAGACTCAAAACTAACTAGAAAGACTCAAAACAGCACAAAACAATGAAATAGACTCAAAACTGACTCTAGGAAGTTATTTGGACGAAAATTAACTTGAACTTGACTCAAAACACTTAAAAACACAAATTGGACAGATTCTAACCTCATTAACACAACAAAGTAAAGGGGGATTGGATTTTGGACGAAAATAAAGTAAAACAAAACAGAAACTAGAACTAGACAGATTTGCACGAAATTAGGTGTTTTGGATGGATGATGGACTAGCTAGAGGGTATTTCTCCACACATGACACACTTGCATACAAATCGATTTCCAATTGCTTTTCAATAAACCATGAATTCTCAACACCCCAGACCGTGAATTGCACTAATTAACCCTCAGATTTTCCTAATTTCATTGAATTGGATGATTGCATACAACAACCCAAAGCATTCTCCACAAGTTCCTTACATGAATTGCATAATAGAGATACGAGCAAAGATCATTAAGTTCTATGAAAATCATAAGCATTGACAAGGCACTTGTAACTATGAATTGCATGATACTTATGCCAGGAATTTGCTTAACACGATTGTGACTAGCAACCTCCACTACACATGAATATAAGTTCATAACGATTAGGTGAAATTCCCTTATATTCGAGCATCAAATTCATGCATGCAAATTAAGTTGGCCACCTCAATCAACATACAAGAATAAGTTTTGAATCAAACGGTTAAGCAAATTGAATTCACAATTTATGAAATCACAACCGAAGGTAATCAATTCATATTGCAAGTATGTTCATGGCTTTGAATAGCCCCCTAGCGAAAAGGGCTTAGTTCCTCATAATCGCAAAACAAAGGTAAACCGATTTATACATTGAAAACAAAAGAAAGAAAACACCTAGAATGCTCCAGCAATCCAAACTTGAAGGCCAGAACGTCCAAAAGCTCTCCTTCTTCTCCTTTGCTGCGGCACAGGTTTGTTTGAAGGTTTTAGTGATGAATTGTGGTGGTGGATGGGTATTGGTGAGTTATGGTGAAGGGTGGATGGTGGATTTTCGGCAGAAATTGTGTAGAGAAAAGGAATGTGTTTTAAAGGTCAGAAATTAAGAGAGAAAAGGGAAAGAAGGTGTGGCATTGATTTGTAAGAGAAAGGGGAAGTATTTTTGGGCAGAAAATAGGCAAGAAAACCTCTCCCTTATGAAGGAAGGATTAGAATAAAAGAGGAATGTGTTTTATGACAGAAAATAGGCAAGAAAACCTCTCCCTTGTGCAGCAAGGATTGAAACAAAAGGGGAATGTGTTAGGCACTATTTTGGGATTCTAGATTGAGTAATTAGGCAACCTACATGTTTTGGAAACCCCAAAAATGGAAACCTCCACAAATGGAACCTTGCACAAATGGAAACCTTCACAAATAGAAACTTCCAACTTTAGAAACCTTGGGTTCCAATTTTGAACTCTTCATTCTTCATTTGATCCTAAGCTCATTTGATCTTCAATTTCGTCCATTCACTTAGCTCCAAGCATTAGCTAACCATCCAATGCCCAAAACTGCTCCAAAATGCACTTCCTTGCTTACTTTGCACTTTAGACCTACAAACACACGAAAATAGCTTAAAATACTAAAATTACTAAGAACTAACAACACAAATGCCAAGAAACAAGCTAACTAAGTTGCATAAATATGCTCCTATCAGTCCAAAACATCAAAATCTAGCCCTAGAATGTGTAAATCTTCCTCTTTGTGTTTAAAGTTGATTTCTGCATTCAAAATTGAATTCTAAGTGTCAATTTCATTTCTTTGCTTACTATTTCTTTAAGAACCTTTATTTTCCATAACCTTTCTTTCTTACCGAATACCCTTAGCCCCGTTTCAACCCTTTAACTTCTATCTTGGGTGTTGTGTGTTTCAATATGTGGAGTTTGGAATTGATATGAGCATATGGCATCACTAGTTCTCGCATCTAAGTAGTGGCATTCCATTCATGAGATCGTATACGTGTTGATTAATAATTCCAGAAAGGTGGTTTCTTTGCTATAACATATGTGAGTGTTCATTTTCAGGTTTACACCAATCTTCTCACATATACCTAGTGTAGGGTGTGTAGTCAGAAAATCTGAGTGAAAATTGAGTGCATATCTAGTAACAAATTGAGTGAATTCTCTAAGGCATGTTACTACACTCAAAACATTGTTTTAATTGATTAAATGCGAGCTAGTGAATGGTGACTATGATTAAGTATGTGCTCAAGGGTAAGGATGACTAAAATCTGTGCAAGTGATGATTTTTAATATGTCATGTGCATTCAAAATCCCTAAGGAAATGTGGGAAGGTTTAGATTGTGTTTTGTTTCTTTTGTTTGTTTTGTTTTGCACGAGGACTAGCAAAAGCTAAGTGTGTGGGTATTTGATAGGAGCATATTTACATCACTTAGTTAGTTTGTTTCCTTGTATTTACGTTGTTAGTTCTTACTTATTTTAGTATTTTAAGCTATTTTCGTGTGTTTGTAGGTCTAATGTGCAAAGTATGCAAGAAAGTGCATTTTGGAGCCTTTTGGAGCAGTTTTGGGCATTGGATGGTTAGCACATGCTTGGAGCTAAGTGGATGGACGAAATTGAAGATCAAATGAGCTTAGGATTGAATGAAGAATGAAGAGTTCAAAATTGGAAGCCAAAGTTTCTAAAGTTGGAAGTTTCTATTCTTGGAGGTTTCCATTCTTGAAAGTTTCTATTCTTGGCTTAGACGTTTCCTAATCCTTCCTCACCTATGTTCCAGCCATAAAAGGGTTCCAAAACATGTTAGGTTGCCTCATCACATGTTTCTAGAAGTCCTAGGACCTTTCCCTAACCTTGCCGCATATCTCCTTTCCCTTTCTTCCAAAATCTGCCACATAATTGCCTTTCCCTTTCTCTCCACAACCTTGCCGCACAAGGGATCCTCTTCTTACCTATTTTTTGACCCAAAATTACATTCCTTTTTGTTTCAATTCTTGCCACACAAGGGGAGAGGATTCTTACCTATTTTGTGCCTCAAAACACATTCCTGAATTTGTCCTACACTCTTTTGCCGAATTTCCTTTCCTATTTTCTTTAATTCCTGCACCTTACTTGCCTATTTTCCATTGATTTCTGACTTTTAATTATAGGACAAAATAGCTAAGTTATTTCCTTCCCTAAAACACATCAAAACCATGCCTTCCCCACCTTTAAATACATATGCCACAACTTTTGGAAGAGGGGGACCATTCAACACACTTTCTGCCGAGAACCACGCTCCATCCTTCACCATAACCCACCTACATCCATCCACCACCACAATTCACCACTAAAACCTTCAAACAACTCTTGTGCCCCAACAAATAGAAGAAGGAAGACCCTTGGAGTGCTTGCCATTCAAGATTGGATTGCTGGAACATTCTTAGGTGTTATCATTCTTTTGTTTTCAATGTCTAAGTTTATGTATCTTTGTTTTGTGAACATGAGGAACTAAATTCCTTTTGGCTAGGGGGAAGTTCGAAGTCATGAACATGCTTGAGATATGAATTGATTTCTTCCAATTGTGATTTGATAAGTTGTGAATGCAATTCAATTAAATGTTTTCTTCAAAACTGATTCTTGTATGTTGATTAAGGAGGCCTACTTAGTTTGCATGCATGAATTTGATGCTAGAATATAAATAAGTTTCACCTAATCGTTACAAGTTTATATTCATGAGTAGTGAAGGTTGCTAGTCACAATCGCGTTAATTGAATTCTTGGCAAATGTATCATGCATTCATAGTTACAATTGTCTCGTCAACACTTATGGTTTTCATGGAACGTAATGATCTCTGATTGTATCTCTATTATGCATTCATGTAGGGGACCTTCGGAGAATGATTTGGGTTGTCGCATGCATTCATCCAATTCAACGAGTTAAGGAAAATCTGAGGGTTAATTGGTGCATCACGGTTAATCTGGGGTGTTGAGCATGATAATTTATTGAAAAGCAATTGGAAATCGATTTATGTACAAGTGTGTCATGTGTGAAGAATGGACCTCTAGCTAATCCATCAACCATCTTATTCCCAAAATTCGTTTTACAATCTGTTTAGTTTTATAACTTGATTGTTTGTTTCAAATTCGTCCAAACCAAAACCCCCTTTTACTTTCTTGTTTCAAAGTGTTTAAAATATGTTTTGTTTGTGTTTTAGAGTGTTTTGAGTCAAGCCAAAACGCTAAATTCGTCCAAAGTTGTGTTTTGAGTCAGAAACTGCCCAATTGGTGTTTTTAGGCAGTTTTGAGTGTTTTTAAGTTGTTTTGAGTCTTGTGAGCCTGTTTTGAGTCCTTTGAGTCTATTCAAATGTTTTTAACTTTGTTTTTATGTTTTAAAGTCAGTTTAGAGGTTATTAGCAAGCCCTCCTAATCCCCGGTCCAGAACGATCCCTACTTGCATCTTTACTACAATTTGACAACAAGAGGGTTTAATTTGAGTGTTTAACTTTTATCACATCAAATTTTGGCGCCGTTGCTGGGGATTAGCAACTTTGCTAATCCCTTGTTTCTTTTTCGTGTATTTTGCTTAGTTTCTGACTTTATTTTGCTAAATTCCCTTTGTTTCTTTTCGTGTCTTTTGTTTTTAAGTTTCTGATTTTGTTTTGTTTCATGTCTTTTACTTTTGATATTTCATTTAGTTTTGTTTCTTTGATTTCAGGTACTAGAGAAGTAAGACATGGATTTTGCTAACATTCAAGCTCAATTGACGAATCTTACTTCTCAATTGTCTCATATTGCCGAAACAACCACAATGCACACTGTCCCCACATTTGGATTGCCCTATGGGCATGGATATCAAACTCATCAACGTCCTCTATTCGCTGTGAATGAAGATGCTTGGGGTTATCAAGGCTATGATCAACCAAGCAACAACATGTTTTCCAACACTTACAATTCGGATTGGAGAGATTATTCAGATTATATGTGGGAGGAACCTCAACAATTTCAACAAGGTGGATATTAGCAGCAAGATGAGGAGTTCTATTCAAGACCTATGCAGCCACCACAATCTCCCCCACAACAATTCCAATCGAATTCAAGTATGCCTATGAGTTATGACGCAATTCTTGATGTACTAACCTCTATGACGCAGGGCTCTCAACAAGAAGAATATTTGCAGCCATATGAGGAGTTCTATCAATGGCCATATTCACCACCACAATCTGCCCAACCAAAAACAGGTTCGTCCATGAATAATGATCAAATTTTTGAATTACTAACTTCTTTGACGCAGGAATTACAAAATCAAGACCAAAAGATGAGCAAATTGAAGAATCAAATGGGAGAAATTGAGGAGTTCATGGCACAAATTCAAGAATGAAGTGAACTCTCCAACTCAAACATTGTGAATTCAATGGGAGATGTTGAAATCACTGAAGCTATCACTTTGGGAAGTGCCATGGAGGTTGGAGCTGACCTAAAAATGTCCAAACATATCCTAGAAAAGGACAAGATGCTGCTGATCGAAGAGGAGGAAGAAGACATACCCATGGCAAGTTGGGTTCAAATTCGGTTCAATCTAATGTTATTCCTCCAAATGTACCCTTCCCTTGCAGGTTTTTGATTCCCAAGAAAGAAGAGAGTGAAAAAGACATCGTGAAAGCCTTCCCAAATTTGCAAAGTGATATTCCAATTCTTGGTACAACAAAACAAGTCCCCTATCTGAATTGCATAATAGAGATACGAGCAAAGATCATTAAGTTCTTTGAAAATCATAAGCATTGACGAGGCACTTGTAACTATGAATTGCATGAAACTTATGCCAAGAATTTACTTAACGCGATTGTGACTAGCAACCTCCACTACTTATGAATATAAGTTCATAACGATTAGGTGAAACTCCCTTATATCCTATCATCAGATTTATGCTTGAAAATTAAGCATGCACTCTCAACCAACACACATAAATCAGTTTTGATTCAAACGGATAAGTAAATTGAATTCACAACTTATAAATCACAACTGGATGTAATTAAATCATATTGCAAGTATAACCATGGTTTCGAATTTCCCCCTAGCTAAGAGGGGTTTAGTTCCTTATACTCACAAAACAAAGATTATTAAATTGAAATATTGAAAACAAAAGAAAGATTACACCTAAAACGTTCCAGCAATCCTAACTCGAATGGCAAGCACGTCCAAGGGCTCTCATCTTTCCTCTTTGCTGCGGCACAAGGTTTGGTGGTGAGTTTTGGGGGTTATGAATGATGTAAAAGGCTGGGTTTATGGTTAGGATAGGTGTATGGTGCGGCAAGCGGTGAATAAGGTCAGAAACTATGGAGAATGGTGAATGATGGATGGGGCAGAGAGTGGAGGTTGATTTCTGGCGTGAATGGGTGAATGAATGGATCCTTGGTGTGGCTGGATGAATTGGATGAAGGGATGGAAATTTAGAGAGGTTTAGAGAATATGGAAGGGTAGTAGGAGATGGATAGGTGAGCAGGTGAATGGAATGGATGCAAGAATTATGTAGAGAGGGAGAGAGACTAAATGGTGCGGATGGTTTTATTTATAGGGCTAGGGTTGAAAGGCAATCAGAAAATAATAGGAAAGGTTCATAACTTAGCTAATTTGTCTCACAATTGAATAGGTAAGAAAGAATCAGAATTTAAAGAGAAATAGGAATGTGAAATTCGATAGAATTGTGTAGAAGAAAAAAGGAATGTGTTTAAAGGTCAGAAAATAGGAGAGAGAGGCCTCCCCATGTGTGGCAAGGCTAGGTACTAAAGGGGAAGGTGTTTTTATGATAGAAAATAGGCAAGGAAAAGCTCCTTGGGCGGCAAGAATTGAAACAAAACAGGAATGTGTGTTTCCCTTGCAGATTTGCCGTGACAAGAAAGGGAAAGTGCTTTAGGAGGTACGGCATAGGGTTAGGACAGATTGAGGACTTCTAGAACCCTATATTTAAGTGTTCTAAATTATTTAGGAAGTCCCTTGTGGCTGGAACGTAGGTGAGGAAGGATTAGAAAACTTCCAAGCCAAAAATAGAAACTTTCAAGAATGGAAACCTCCAAGAATAGAAACTTCCAACTCTAGAAACTTTGGCTTCCAATTCTGAACTCTTCATTCTTCATTTGTCTTGAATCCATTTCTTCCATCTCTTTGCTCATTCTTAACATTCTTTGGTCTTCAATTTCTTCCATCCACTTAGCTCCAAGCATGTGCAATCCATTTAGTGCCCAAAACTGCTCCAAAATGCACCAAAATGCACTTTCTTGCTTACTTTGCACTTTAGACCTACAAACTGATGGGAGCATATTTACATCACTTAGTTAGCTTGTTTCTTGCATTTAGGTTGTTAGTTCTTAGTTATTTTAGTCTTTTAAGCCATTTTCGTGTGTTTTCAGGTTCTATAGACAAAGTATGCAAGAAAGTGCATTTTGGAGCCTTTTGGAGCAAAATTGGGCTTAGAATGGATATCACATGCTTGGAGCAAAAGGAATGGACAAAATTGAGGACTTGAAGATGTTAGGATTCCTAATCAACGAAGGATTCCTAATTGAAGAAAGATTCCTAATTGGAGATGGATTCCTCATTGGAGATGGATTCCTACTCAAACAAGGATTCCTACTTGAAGTAGGAAAGTTAAGCCAAGGTTTCCTATTTTGGTTTGACCTTTCCTAATCCTAAATGTCCTTAAGTTCCAGCAACAATGAAGACCTCTTATGCATTTTAGGACACAAATTGAACCTTCCTTGCACTTAAATCACCTAGCCGCACCTCCCTTGACTTTTCCTCTTCCTTGCCGTGCAAGGGAGAGTGCCTTTCCTATTTTCTGTCGTAAAAACACCTTCCCTTTTAGTACCTAGCCTTGCCGCACAAGGGGAGGCCTCTCTTTCCTATTTTCTGACCTTTAAACACATTCCCTTTTTCTCCTACACAATTCTGCCGAATTTCACATTCCTATTTCTCTTTAAATTCTGATTCTTTCTTACCTATTAAATTGTGGAACCAAAATAGCTAAGTATTGAACCTTTCCTATTATTTTCTGAGTACCCTAGCCCTATAAATAAAGCCATCCGCACCATTTAGTCTCTCTCCCTCTCTGAACAGATTCTCTGCATCCATTCCATCCACCTATCTACCTATCCATCCTCTACCACCCATCACCACCCATTCTACACACCTTAACCCCTTGTGTCGCAGCTTTACAAAGGAAGGAGATGATTAACTTGAAGCCGTGCCTAGCCATTCAAGACGTTGGATTGCTGGAACGTTTCTAGGTGTAATCTATCTTTGTTTTCAATGTTTAATTTAATTTCTCTTTGTTTTGCTGTGAACATGAAGAGCTGAACCCTTTTTAGCTAGGGGGAATTTCAAAGCCATGAACATATTTGCAATATGATTTGATTAATTCCAGTTGTGATTTCATAAAGTGTGAATGCAATTTGCTTAACTGTTTTATTGATAACTTATTCTTGTATGTTGATTAAGGAGGCCTACTTAGTTTGCATGCTTGAATCTGATGCTAGAATATAAGGGAGTTTCACATAATCGTTACAAACTTATATTCACAAGTAGTGAAGGTTGCTGGTCACGATCGCGTTAAGTTAAATTCATAGCATGAGTATCATGATGTCATAGTTACGAATGCTGTGTCAATGCTTATGATTTTCATATAGCGTAATGATCTTTGATTGTATCTCTATTATGATGTCATGTAGGGAACTTTTGAAGAATGCTTTGGGTTGTCGAATGATGTCATCCAATCCAATAATACAAGGAAAATCTGAGGGTTAATTAGTGATGTCACGGTTAATCTGGGGCATTGTCATTCATGGTTTATTGAAAAAGCAACTGGAGATCGATTTATATGCAAGTGTGTCATGTGTAGAGAAGAACCCTCTAGCTAGCCCATCATCCATCCAATTCACCAATTTCGTGCAAATCTGTTTAGTTTTAGTTTCTGTTTTGTTTTTAGCTTAATTTGGTCCAAAACCCAATCCCCCTTTACTTTCTTGTGTTAGATTAGTTAGAAGTGTGTTTAAATCGGTCCAATTTAGTGTTTTGAGACTTACTAGTCTAGAATTCGTCCAAATCAGTCCCTAGTGTATGTTTTCAGTCTATTTGGCTGTTTTATGCTGTTTTGAGTCTTTTAAGTTTGTTTTGAGTCTTGTGAGTCTTGTTAAGTGTTTTTATGTTTTTGAGTCAGTTTAGAGGTTTTAACAAGCCCTCCTAATCCCCGGTTTAGAACGATCCCTACTTGCATCTATACTACAATTGTCAACAAGAGGGTTTAATTTGTGTGCTGTTTTACATCGCATCACAAACACACAAAAATAGCTTAAAATACATAAATAACTAAGAAGTAACAACATAAATGCAAGGAAACAAGCTAACTAAGTGATGTAAATATGCTCCTATCATTGAACAAACTACTTCAAACTCCTTTAAGTGCTTGTTTGGATCCTCCATGGATAGCCCATGTTACTTCGGAATATGATGCAACAAGCTTGACTTCAATTCAAACTCGGCGGTCTTATCTGGAGCTGCCCTAGGATATTGGATGCATAGAGGCGCGGCATTATCCACACCCGAGGCAGAAAGCTCTTTGATGGTTCGATTATCTGCAGCCATAACCTCTTCAACCTCGGCCTCCTCTATCTCCTCAGATTTGGCCTCTTCTTGCTCCTCAACCTCGGCTTCAGAACTTGAACTAGGTGGGTGAGGTTCTGGATTCTTTCTTTTCCTTCTCAAGGTTCGCTCAAAATCATCATCAAAGTCCAAGATTTGCTCACGAACATGTTGGGAACTTCGAGTCATACACTAGTACCTAAAAACAAGAAAACAAAACAAGTCAGAAATTAAAATAAAAACAAACTAAACGAAAAGAAAAGAACCAAGGGATTAGCAAAGTTGCTAATCCTCGGCAACGGCGCCAAAATTTGATGTGATAAAAATTAAGCACTCAAATTAAACCCTTTTGTTGTCAAATCGTAGTATAAATGCAAGTAGGGATCGTTCTAAACCAGGGATTAGGAGGGCTTGCTAAAACCTCTAAACTGACTCAAAACACAAAAACAAAGTTAAAAACGTTTGGAAAGACTCAAGGGACTCAAAACAGGTTCAAAAGACTTAAAACAACTCAAAAACACTCAAAACTGCCTAAAAATACAAACTGGGCAGTTTTGGACTCTAAACACACTTTGGACGAATTTAGGGTTTTGACTTGACTCAAAACACTCTAAAACACAAACAAAACAGATTTTAAAACAAGAGAGTAAAATGGGGTTTCTGGTTTTGACAAAATTGAAACAAACAAACAAATTGTAAAACTAAACAAATTGTAAAACGAATTTAGGAAATAAGATAATGGATGGATTAGTTAGAGGTCCGTTTTCCACACATGACACACTTGTACATGAATCGATTTCCAATTCCTTTTCAATAAACTATGATGCTCAACACCCCAGATTAACCGTGATGCACAAATTAACCCTCCGATTTTGCATTGCATGAATGCATGCGACAACCCAAATCATTCTCCAAAAGTCCCCTACATGAATGCATAATAGAGATACAATTAGAGATCATTACGTTCCATGAAAATCATAAGTGTTGACGAGGCAATTGTAACTATGAATGCATGATACGCTTGCCAAGAATTCAATTAACGCGATTGTGACTCGTAACCTTCACTACTCATGAATATAAACTTGTAACGATTAGGTGAAACTCATTTATATTCTAGAATCAAACTCATGCATGAAAACTAAGTATGCATCCTTAATAAACATACACAAATCAGTTTTGATTAAAACAGATAATTGAATTGCAATCACAACTTAACAAATCACAATTGGAAGAAATCAATTCATATCTTAAACATGTTCATGGCTTGAAACTTCCCCCTAACTAAATAGGGATTTAGCCACTCATGATTACAGCAAAATCAGAAAGTAATAACAAAATAAACATTGAAAACAAGAATGAAGTACACCTAAAATGCTCCAATCTGCAAGCATGAAACGCCAAGGTTCTTCTTCTTCCCCACCTTGCTGCGGCACAAGAGTCCAAGGATGTGTATGGATGTATGAAAGGGTCAGAGATGGGTTTAGGTTGGATGTGAGTTACGGCAAGGGAAGGAGAATGGCTGGAATTGTGTTTGGATGTGTAGAATGGTGGTAGTAGTGCGGCTGAATGAATTTCTGTGGTGAATGGTGGTGTCTGGGGCAAAACCCTAAAATATGTATATATAGGCATCTCAAAACCCTAGAGAAATCAGATTGGTACTTGGACTTAACAGAAATTAAGGAATAAAGGCCTAGGGTGCGGCATTAAATTTGGAAAAGGAAATGTGGTCCAATTAATCTCTGAAAAGGATTTGTAGAACCCAAATCCACAAGGAAAAGGGCCTAATAAATCAGAATCCCAGAGGGAAAGGGCTTGAGAGGTGCGGCACAATTGGAGGGAAGGGAATTGAGTGCAAGGCAAGGCAAAGGCCTTCTAGAAAGGAAAGAGGCGCCAGATTTTTAGGGTTCTAGAAAAAAATGTGTTTTATGACAGATTTTGGGACTTCTAGAAGGGTTTGGGGCGCCACTTTTGTAGGACAAGGGATAGAACTTCTAGAAAGAGTGTTATGTGGCTGATTTCAAGCCTTTTTATCTTCAAATTCGTCCATCAACTTGCCTCCATGCTTGCACTACCCAATCTTGGCACAAAAATGCTTCAGAATGCTCCAAATCGCTTCGTTTTGCCATTTTGACAATTAGAACCTACAAACACACGAGAATAGCTTAAAATACAAAATTAACTAAGAACTAAGGACGTTAATGCATGAAAACAAGCTAAGAAAGTCGCATAAATATGCTCCTATCAACTATCCCCCTTCATTCATAGAGCCAATGTATGAGTATTTTGAGGAGCATGTCATGGAGAATGTACCCCTCCATGCCGTTGGCTCTAATCAAGCTTAAAAGGAGGTATCATCCGGCTGGAAGACGTTAAAGCAAGCGCTTCTTGGGAGGCAACCCATGCGTTCATACGAGGAGAAGATGGAATTCGAGCTCCAAAAACCAGATTTGCATTTCTAAACCCTACTCTTTATTGCTTTTACTTTGCCATATTTGTCATGTTTGTTAGTTGTGTTGTTTGCTTGCTTGTGTGGGAGTCTATGTTTGAAACATTGAGGACAATGTTTGGTTTAAGTGTGGGGGGGGGTAAACAATCTGTTTTTGCATGATTTTCGTGGGATTTTATGACCTATCACTTCTAGAGTTGTTTCTCACTGTTTTTAAGTGTTTTTAGTGTGTTTTGAAGTGTTTTTATGTGTCTTAAAAGAAAAATCCGAAAATTTGAAAACAAAATAGAAAAAAGTTTTGAAAAATCCCAAAAAGAGTCGTTTTTGTGTGTTTGTGTCTTACGGTTTCCAACACAATGATGAGGATTTGGTTTTTAATTGCATGACTGTTAAAGAAAGTTACAAACATGGATTGAAGTTTGATATGTGATGCAAAATATATAAGCACACAAAATAAACCCTCTTTTGACATTTGTAGTACATGTATAAGTAGGGATCGTTCTGGACCGGGGATTAGAAGGGATTGCTAATCTAAACTAAACTGACTTTAAAACACAAAAACACAAAAAGAAACTTAAAAACACTTAACTAGACTCTATAGACTAAATACAAACTGAAAAGACTCAAAACAGCACAAAACAATGAAATAGACTCAAAACTGACTCTAGGGAGTTATTTGGACGAAAATTAACTTGAACTTGACTCAAAACACTTAAAAACACAAATTGGACATATTCTAACCTAATTAACACAACAAAGTAAAGGGGGATTGGAATTTGGACGAAAATAAAGTAAAACAAAACAGAAACTAGAACTAGACAGATTTGCACGAAATTAGGTGTTTTGGATGGATGATGGACTAGCTAGAGGGTCTTTCTCCACACATGACACACTTGCATACAAATCGATTTCCAATTGCTTTTCAATAAACCATGAATTGCACTAATTAAGCTTTTGTGTTGTTTCTTGGCATTTGTGTTGTTAGTTCTTAGTAATTTTAGTAGTTTAAGCTATTTTCGTGTGTTTGTAGGTCTAAAGTGCAAAGTAAGCAAGGAAGTGCATTTTGGTGCATTTTGGAGCAGTTTTGGGCATTGGATGGTTAGCTTATGCTTGGAGCTAAGTGGATGGACGAAATTGAAGATCAAATGAGCTTAGGATTGAATGAAGAATGAAGAGTTCAAAATTGGAAGCCAAGGTTTCTAAAGTTGGAAGTTTCTATTCTTGGAGGTTTGCATTCTTGAAAGTTTCTATTCTTGGCTTATCCTTCCTCACCTATGTTCCAGCCATAAAAGGGTTCCAAAACATGTTAGGTTGCCTCATTACATGTTTTTAGAAGTCCTAGAACCTTTCCCTAACCTTGCCGCATATCTCATTTCCCTTTCTTCCAAAATCTGCCACATAATTGCCTTTCCCTTTCTCTCCACAACCTTGCCGCACAAGGGATCCTTTTCTTGCCTATTTTGTGCCCAAAAATACTTCCCTTTTCTCTTACAAATCAATGCTATACCTTCTTTCCCTTTTTCTCTTAATTTCTTACCTTTAAAACACATTCCTTTTCTCTCCTACATATTCTGCCGAATTTCACATTCTTATTCTCCTTGATTTTCTGATTCTTTCTTACCTATTAAATTGTGGAACCAAAATAGCTAAGTATTGAACCTTTCCTATTATTTTCTGAGTACCCTAGTTCTTTAAATAAAGCTTGTTGCACCATTTAAATCCGTCTACACAATTTCTGCCGAAAATCCACCATCCACCCTTCACCATAACTCACCTATATCCATTCACCACCATAAACAACCCTTCAAACCATCTCCAACACCTTGTGCCACAGCAAAGAGGAGAAGGAAGACCCTTGGAGTGCTTGCCATTCAAGATTGGATTGCTGGAACATTCTTAGGTGTTTTCATTCTTTTGTTTTCAATGTCTAAGTTTATGTATCATTGTTTTGCAATTATGAGGAACTAAAGTTCTTTTGGCTAGAGGAGAATTTCGAAACCATGATCATACTTGCAATATGAATTGATTAGCTTCAGTTGTGATTTCATAAATTGTGAATTCAATTTGCTTAACTGTTTGATTCAAAACTTATTCTTGTATGTTGATTGAGGTGGCCAACTTAGTTTGCATGCATGAATTTGATGCTAGAATATAAGGGAGTTTCACCTAATCATTATGAACTTATATTCATGTGTAGCGGAGGTTGCTAGTCACAATCGTGTTAAGTAAATTCCTGGCATAAGTATCATGCAATTCATAGTTACGAATGCCTTGTCAATGCTTATGATTTTCATAGAACTTAATGATCTTTGCTCGTATCTCTATTATGCATTTCATGTAGGGAACTTGTGAAGAATGCTTTTGGTTGTTGTATGCAATCATCCAATTCAATGAAATTAGGAAAATCTAAGGGTTAATTAGTGCAATTCACGGTTAATCTGGGGCGTTGAGAATTCATGGTTTATTGAAAAGTAATTGGAAATCGATTTGTATGCAAGTGTGTCATGTGTGGAGAAAGACCCTCTAGCTAGTCCATCATCCATCCAAAACACCTAATTTCGTGCAAATCTGTCTAGTTCTAGTTTCTGTTTTGTTCTACTTTATTTTCGTCCAAAATCCAATCCCCCTTTATTTTGTTGTGTTAATTAGGTTAGAATCTGTCCAATTTGTGTTTTTAAGTGTTTTGAGTCAAGTTCAAGTTAATTTTCATCCAAATAACTCCCTAGAGTCAGTTTTGAGTCTATTTCATTGTTTTCTGCTGTTTTGAGTCTTTCTAGTTAGTTTTGAGTCTTTTCAGTTTGTATTGAGTCTAGTTAAGTGTTTTTAAGTTCCTTTTTGTGTTTTGATGTTTTAAAGTCAGTTTAGTTTAGATTAGCAATCCCTCCTAATCCCCGGTCCAGAACGATCCCTACTTATACATATACTACAATTGTCAAAAGAGGGTTTAATTTGTGTGCTGTTTTAGATCGCATCGCTGGAACGTTTTAGGTGTAATCTTTCTTTTGTTTTCAATGTTTCAATTCAATAATCTTTGTTTTGTGAGTATGAGGAACTAAACCCTTCTTAGCTAGGGGGAAATTTGAAACCATGGTTATACTTGCAATATGATTTGATTACATCCAGTTGTGATTCATAAGTTGTGAATTCAATTTACTTATCCGTTTGAATTAAAAATTGATTTGTGTGTGTTGGTTAAGAGTGCACGCTTAATTTTCATGCATAAATCTGATGCTACGATATAAGGGAGTTTCACCTAATCGTTATGAACTTATATTCATAAGTAGTGGACGTTGCTAGTCACAATCGCGTTAAGTAAATTCTTGGCATAAGTTTCATGCAATTCATAGTTACAAGTGCCTCGTCAATGCTTATGATTTTCATAGAACTTAATGATATTTGCTCGTATCTCTATTATGCAATTCATGTAGGAAACTTGTGGAGATGCTTTGGGTTGTTGTATGCAATCATCCAATTCAATGAAATTAGGAAAATCTGAGGGTTAATTAGTGCAACTCACGGTTAATCTGGGGCGTTGAGCATTCATGGTTTATTGAAAAGCAAGTGGAAATCGTTTTGTTTGCAAGTGTGTCATGTGTGGAGAAGAACCTCCTAGCTAGGCCATCATCCATAGTTTTACCCAAATTCGTGCAAATTTCATTAGTTCTTTAATTTACTTGTTTTGTTTTCAAATTCGTTATAACCAAATCCCCCTTTACTTTGTTGAGTCATATTAGTTAGAAACTGATTTAGTTTGTGTTTTTAAGTGTTTTGAGCCTAGTCAAAACCTATTTTCGTCCAAATTTACTCTTTGTGGCAGATTTGAGTCTTTTAGCTTGTTTTGTGCTGTTTTGAGTCTTTTGAGTTGTTTTAGTGTTTTAGAGTTTAGTTTTGCATTCTTTGAGTCTAGTTTAGTGTTTTAAACTTAGTTTTACGTTTTTGAGTCAATTTCAAGTGTTTTCGCAATCCCTCCTAATCCCCGGTCTAGAACGATCCCTACTTATACATATACTACAATTGTCAAAAGAGGGTTTAATTTGTGTGCTTATGTATTTAGCATCACGCAACAACCTGCAACCATTAGAGACTTCCTGAGTTGTTTCTTCCCTTGTTTTAGTTTCAATGTTTAGTTCAGATTGCTTTTCAATTGTTATGAACATGTGTAACTAAGTTTTTCTTAGTTAGAGGTGAATTTGAAGCCATGGACATATGTTTAATATGAATTGATTACCTCCAGTTATTGTTTCGTAAAACATGAATGCGATTCACTTATCTGTTTGATTAAAACTTATTCTTGTATGTGGGTTAAGGATGCACAATTAGTTTGCATGCATGAATTTGATGCTAGAGTGTAAGGGAATTTCACCTAATCGTTATGAACTTATATTCACAAGTAGTAAAAGTCACTAGTCATGATTGTGTTAAGTGAATCCATGGCTGGAGTATCATCATGCTTTTCATAGTTACGAATGCCTTGTCAATGCTTATGATTTTCATAGAACTTAATGATCTTTGAATGTATCTCTATTATGCGTATTCCATGTAGGGAACTTGATAAGAATAATTTGATTGTTGATGCGTCATCCATCCAATTCAATGAATTAAGGAAAATCTGAAAGTTAATTTATGCATTCACGATTAATTTGGGGCATTGTCATTCATGGTTTAAGGAAACAATACTGGAAATCAATTTGTGTTGCATATGTTTCATGTGTGGAGAAGGATCCTCTAACTAGCCTTTCACCCTTTTAAACAACCAATTTCGTGCCTACTTTGTTTAGTTTTGCAATCTGTCTAATTTAGTTAAATTCGTCAGAAACCAATCCCCCTTTAGTTAAGTGTGTTAGATTAGTTAGAAACTTGTTCAAATCTGTCCAATGTAGTGTTTTGAGTCTTATTAGTCTAGAATTCGTCCTAATAACTCCCTAGAGTCTGTTTTGAGTCTAGTTGTTAGTTTTGAGCTGTTTTATGTTGTTTTGAGTCTTTAGAGTCTAGTTAAGTGTTTTTAAGTTTAGTTTTGTGTTTTGAGTCATATTTGCGTAGATTAGCATCCCTAGTTAGTCCTTGGCCTAGAATGATCCCTACTTATTCATACTACAACTATCTTAATAGGGTTTTAATTTAAGTGTCATATAAATTTCACATCAGTTCTTTGTTAACCACATTATCCTTACCTGGCCTAGAATAGGACTATCCATACCCTTGTTCTTAAAGGATAGTGAAGCATGACTTAGAAGGAATTCCTTTTGATTGTCCTTTTGCAGAAAAACAAGTGTGGGGGAAGGGAATTGTGTGTGTCTGTGTGCCAAGAAAAAGAAATAAGGCACGGGTTTGGTAAAGAAAAAAAAATTCGTGGAAAAAGAAAAAGAAAAGAAAAAAATTGTGAAAAGAAGGAAAAAGAGTTGAAAAATAAGTGAGAATGAGCTCACAAGTGTTGATTGTTGAAGGAAGGGTCCAAAACATCAAATCTGGCCCTAGAATGTGTAAATTGACGTGAAATTAATTTGCGCTCAAACTTAAACCCTATCAATGTAGTATGTGTAAGTAGGGATCGTTCTAGCCGGGGATTAGAAGGGATGCTAATCTACACTAATTAAACTTTAAAACACTAAACTAGACTCAATTAACTCAAAACAGCAAATAGAACTCAAACTAGACAGTTTCTGGACTCTAGACACTCAAAACAAGCTAATTAGACTTAAAACACACAAAACAGATTCTTTAGACTCAAAACTAACACCTAAGATTGATTTAAACGAAATTAAGACTCTAATTGACTCAAAAGACTAAAAGACTTAAGATTTGACGAATTTAGACTCTACTAACACAAACTAAAAGCAAGGGATTGGTTTTGAACAAATTTAAAGTTAAACAAACAGAATTGTAAAGACAACTTAAAAAGACACGAAATTGGTGATTTAAATGGGTGAACTTCAATTTCGTCCATCCATCTTGCTTCATACTTGTGCTATCCATTCCAAGCCCAAAAATGCTCCAAAACCCTCCAAAATGCATCTTTTTGCCAACTTTGCTTCTTGGACCTACAAACATACGAAAATAGCTTAAAACACTATAATAAGTAGAAACTATCTAAAAAAATGCAAGGAAACAAGCTAACAAAGTCGCATAAATATGCTCTTATCAAATTCCCCCACACTTAGCTTTTGCTAGTCCTCGAGCAAAACAAAGAAACAAAACATAACCTAAACCCTCCAACGTTCGCCTCAGGGATTTCCAATGGAACATAACATGTTAAAAATCATTACTCACATAGATTTCAATTATCCCTACTCTCGAACTTATACTTAATCGCAGTACTCACTAGCTCGCATTTAATCAATTAAAACAACATTTTGAATGTAGTAACATGCCTTAGAGAATCCCTCAATTCCTGACAAGATATACACTCTATTTTCACACAGATTTTCTGACTACACTCCCTACACTACGTATATGTGAGAAGATTGATGTAAACATGAAAACTAGCACTCACATATGTTTAAAACAAAGAAGGCATTTTCTGGAATTATTAATGCATGTATATATATGATCTCATGAATGGAATGCCACTACTTAGACGCGAGAACCAGTGACCTCATATGCTCATACCAATCCCAAACTCCACATATTGAAACACATAACAATCAAGATAGAATTCAAAAGGTTGTAACAAGGCTAAGGGTATTGGCTAACAAAGAAAGGTAAAAGATAAACAAAAGTTCTTAAAGAAATAGCAAGCAAAGCAATGAAATCAACTTAGAATTCCCTTCTAAAATGCAGCAATCAACTTTGAATTTTTTAGGGGATTTCATACAACTTAGGGTCAAATTCAACTTTTTGGACCCTTTCTTCAACAACCAACAATTGTGAGTTCTTTCTCACTTATTTTCAACTCTTCTTCTTTCTTTTCACAACTTTTTCTTTTCTTTTCTTTTTCTCACGTTTGTTTTTTCTTCTTCTACCCGTGCCCTTATTTGGCACACAAAAACTTACAACCTCCCCCACACTTATTTCTATGCATCATGTAGATTAAGAACAAGGGTATGGATAGTCCTATACTAGGCTAGGTAAGGATAATGTGGGCTAACAAAGAAAATAGGCTAAATAGGGCTCAACGGGGTTAAACCTACAATACATATGCAAAGGGTTAAGGCTTTTTGGCTCTGGTTTAACTAAACAACTTCATCTTGTTATTTGTTATGCAATCAATTTCATGCTTTGAATGCAATGGGTATGAGTTCTAGTATTTGGAACTATAATGATGAAACTGCATTCTATGTAGCAACCAAGCAAAGAAATAATGAGATGATGCAACGACTTTAGAAAACAAGAATGTCAAGATTAATAACTCTCCAAATAAAGTATAGGCTCAAGTCTTTCAAGGTTGTAGCGTTAGTTTGAGTTTCTTCCTTCAAGCATGTTACAAAAACTAATTTCATCCTTTTTGTGATTATATGTGAATTCATGAATGTCAACTATAACCAAGCATAAACCAAAGAGCATATCAAACTTCAATCCATGTTTGTAACTTTCTTTAACAGTCATGCAATTAAAAACCAAATCCTCATCATTGTGTTGGAAGGTACCCTAAGACACAAACACAAAAACAACTCTAAAAACGACTCTTTTTGGTATTTTTCAAAACTTTTTTTTAATTTTTTTTTCAAATTTTCGTAGTTTTACTTCGAGACA
The DNA here is from genome assembly GCA_024362995.1 of Heteromeles arbutifolia. NCBI lineage: Eukaryota > Viridiplantae > Streptophyta > Magnoliopsida > Rosales > Rosaceae > Heteromeles > Heteromeles arbutifolia. The sequence continues at coordinate 15,077,575 of JANCRC010000008.1, read as the reverse complement.
TATAAAAACACATCAAAACACACTAAAAACACATCAAAACACACTAAAAACAACATTAGCAATGCTAGGTGGTAAAAACCCACGAATTTTCAACAAAAACACTTTGTTTCCCCCCCCCACACTTAAACCAAACATTGTCCTCAATGTTTCAAACATAGACTCACACACAAGCAACCAAACGACACAACTAACAAACATGACAAATATGGCAAAGTAAAAGCAATAAAGAGTGGGGTAAGAGAAAGCAAATCTAGTTGTGGAGCCGGAGAGTCCTAGGTCTTCTTTATTTGAATGCATGGGTTGCCTCCCAAGAAGTGCTTGCTTTAACGTCTTCCAGTCGGACGAACCTTCCTTCTACTCTTCAATGGGGCCCACGGCATAGAATTTATCTTTGAATGGAAGGTGATACTTGAAATGATCCGGCAATGGTTTAAATTCTAGAGTGGGTGCCTGTGTTCTCCGACATGAACTCAAGGACAAACACCACTTCTTTGAACGTTTCAGGAATGTTAGACTTGGCCAGATTTAATGTAATGGTTGTGACTTGTCCTGTGTCATAAAATGCAACTTCTTTGGGGTTTATTGTCTCATGAACAGCCTCTTTGATGCATTATACATATTCTCCAGCCACTTCTTTCTCTTGAATCATTCTTCTTGAGGTACAATTCTCTTCAAAAATTTCAACACATTCTGGAACTGGATTTGTTGTAACAAGAATCGGGATAGTACTTGGCACCTTTGGGAAGGCTTCCATGATGTCTTTTTCACTTTCTTCGTTCTTGGAAATCATGAACTTGTGAGGAAAAGGTGCATTCGGAGGAATAACATTAGAATGAATTGAATTTGGGATGTCCTTACTTGTGGTGGGTGGTTGAGAGGGCTTAGGGGGCTGCGGCAAGGGTTGTTCTACCCTTGCCGTGTGCATGTCTTCTTCCTCCTCCTCAATCAGCAGCTCCTCGTCCACTTCTAGGCTATGTTTGGATGTTTTTAGGTCAGCTCCAACCTCCATAGCACTTCCCAAAGTGATAGCATCATGGATTTCAAAATCTTCCTTCACATTTGCAATAGTTGAGTTGGAGAGTTCACTTTGCTCTAGAATCTGTGCCATGAACTCCGCGATCTGTCCAATTTGCTTTTCCAAATGGTCTACCTTTTTGTTTTGATTTTCTTGTCCCTGAGACAAAGAAGTGAGTAACTCAGGAATTTTATCATTATCCATTGACGAACCTGAACTTGGTTGGGCCGAATATGGTTGAGGCTATGGTGGTTCATATGGCTTTGTATAGAACTCCTCAGATGGCTGCCAATATCCTTCTTGGTGTGAGCCCTGCGTGAAAGAAGTTAGTACATCGAGAATTTCATCATAAGTCATAGACATACTTGAATTCGATTGGAATTGTTGTGGGGGATTGGAATTGTTGTGGGGGAGGCCGTGGTGGCTGCATAGGTCTTGAATAAAACTCCTCATATAGCTGTCAATATCCTTCGGGTTGAACTTGTTGAGATTCCCCCCACATATAATATGAATAATCTCTCCAATCGGAATTGTAAGTGTTAGAAAACATGTTGTCCCTTGATTGGTTATGGCTTTCATAACCCCAAGCACCACCGTTTGCAGTGAATTGAGGATGTTGATGAGTTTGATATCCTTGCCCATAGGGTACACCAAATGTAGAGGCAGTGTGCATTGTGGTTCTTTCGGCAATCTGGGACAATTGAGAAGTAAGATTCGCCAATTGAGCTTGAATGTTGGCAATTGCCATGTCTAGTACCTGAAACAAAGAAAACAGAACAAAACCAAATCAAAAACTAAAACGTAAAAAGAAAAACGCAAACAGAAACACGGGGGACTAGCAAATTTGCTAATCCCCGGCAATGGCGCCAAAAATTTGATGTGAAATTAAATTGCACTCAAACTTAAACCCTATCAATGTAGTATGTGTAAGTAGGGATCGTTCTAGCCGAGGATTAGAAGGGATGCTAATCTACACTAATTAAACTTTAAAACACTAAACTAGACACAATTAACTCAAAACAGCAAATAGAACTCAAACTAGACAGCTTCTGGACACTAGACACTCAAAACAAGCTAATTAGATTTAAAACACACAAAACAGATTCTTTAGACTAAAAAATAACACCTAAGATTGATTTGAACGAAATTAAGACTCTAATTGACTCAAAAGACTAAAAGACTCAAGATTTGATGAATTTAGACTCTACTAACACAAACTAAAAGCAAAGGATTGGTTTTGAACGAATTTAAACTTAAACAAATAGAATTGTAAAGACAACTTAAAAAGACACGAAATTGGTGATTTAAATGGGTGAACGGCTAGCTAGAGGATCCTTCTCCACACATGACACATATGCAACACAAATCAATTTCCAGTTATTCTTTCAATAAACCATGAATGACAATGCCCCAAATTAATTGTATTGAACTAATTAATTCTCAGATTTCCCTAGATTCATTGAATTAGATGGAATACGCACCGACAACCAAATTATTCTTTATTAAGCTCTCTAACTATGAAAAGCATGATAGAGACACGAAACAAAGATCATTAAGCGCTGTGAAAATCATAAGCATTGACAAGGCATTCATGACAAAGAAAAGCATGACACTCCTGCCAGGAATTTACTTAACGCGACCGTGACTAGCGACCTCCACTACTTGTAAATATAAGTTTGTAACTATTAGGTGAAACTCCCTTATATTTTAGCATCAAATCCTAGCATGCAAACTAAGTGTGCACCCTCAATCAAACATACAAGAATAAGTTTTAATCAAACAGTTATGCAAATCGCATTCACGATTTATGAAACAATAAGTGGATGTAATCAATTCATCTCACATATATGTTCATGGCTTCGAATTAACCTCTAACTATAAAGAAATTAGTTCCTCATGTTTGCAATCAAACAAAGAAAACTAAATTTAAACATTAAAAACAAAGATAGAATACACCTAGAAACGCTCTAATGATCCAACGTCTTGAATAGCAAGCACGGCTCCAGATGGCTGCTTCATTCTCCTTCCTTTGCAAAGCTGCGGCACAAGAGGTTGTGTGTTGGATGGTGTGGTGGATGGATATAGGTGAGTTATGGTAGAGGGTGGTAGAGAATGATGTAGAGGGTGGTGTCTGAATGGTGCAGCATAAACTTGTATTTATAGGGGAAGGGTGCGGCACAAACATTTAATGTAGGAAAAGGATTGCAAAACATAGTTTGTGTGTAGGAAAATAATAACACAATCCTAAGGGGAAAGGGTTATGTAATCCCAGCAGGAAATAGGACATCTAGAAGGTTTGGGGCGCCACTTTTTTAGGGATTTCTAGAAAGGGTGTTATTTGGCTGATTTTGGCACTTCTAGAAGGGATAGGTGCGGCACCAATGTAGGAGAGGATCAGGTTTCTTATAAAACATGTTTTTATGTCTCCTAAACTGAAAACAAATCCCTTTTGTAGCAGGAATTAAGTTAAGAAAAGATTAGGATAGGATAAGATAAGGTAAGGTAAGATAAGGTTAGTTTGGATAAGATAAGGTTGGATAAGGTTTTGGATAATTCTCCTTCTTTGTAGCTGATTCCTTATCTTCTTTGACTTGAATGTATTTCTCCAACTCTTTTGCGCATTCCTAGCCTCTCTTGAACTTCAATTTCGTCCATCCATCTTGCTCCATACTTGTGCTATCCATTCCAAGCCCAAAAATGCTCCAAAACACTCCAAAATGCATCTTTTTGCCAACTTTGCTTCTTGGACCTACAAACGTACGAAAATAGCTTAAAACACTATAATAAGTAGAAACTAACTAAGAAAATGCAAGGAAACCAGCTAACAAAGTCGCAGAAATATGCTCCTATCATAAATCTCCCATTTTTGTGTTTAAAGTTGATTTCTGCATTCAAAATTGAATTCTAAGTGTTGATTTCATTGCTTTGTGATGTGATTAAAGTTAAGCACACAAATTAAACCCTCTTGTTATCAATTGTAGTATAAACGCAAGTAGGGATCGTTCTGGACCGGGGATTAGGAAGGCTTGCTAATCTAACACAAACTGACTCAAACAAGCAAAACAACAAGACCTGAAAGACTCTAATTAGACTAATAAGACTCAAAACAGGTTCAAAATACTCAAAACTGCTTAAAAACACTAATTGGACAGATTCTAGACACTAGACACAACTTTGGACGAAAATTGAATTAAACTTGACTCAAAACACACAAAGACACAAACTAAGACAGATTCTAACTAATTTGACTCAAACAAGTGAAGGGGGATTGGTTTTAGAGTGAAACTAAGCTAAAACAAACAAAGACTTTAAACTAGGCAGATTCAGACGAAATTGGGTTTTTAGGATAGATGGTGAACTAGCTAGAGGTTTCCTTATCCACAAATGATTTATATGCATATAACTTGACTTCCGGTTACGTTTTCATTGAATTACGAATGACAATGCCCCAGATTAACCATGTCAATCACTAATTAACCCTTAGATTCTCCTAATTTCATTGAATTGGACGGACAATTCATCTACAACCAAATTATTCTCATCAATTTCCCTACATGACATCATAATAGAGACACAATCAGAGATCATTATGCTCAATGAGAATCATATGCATTGACGAGGCATTCATAACTATGACATCATGTTACTCACACCAAGAATTGAACTTAACACGATTATTCCAGTAACCTTTACTACTTGTGAACATAAGTTTGTAACAACTATATGAAACTCACTTATATCCTAGCATCAAATTTATGCATGCCAATTAAGTGTCGACCCTCAACCAACAAACAGAAATAAGTTCTAATTCAAATAGTTAAGCCAATTGTATTCATACTTCAAGAATCTGTAACTGAAATTTATCAAGTCATATCACACACAAAATCATGGTTTCAAAGTAGCCTCTAGCTAAAAACGAATTTAGCCTCTCATGATTACAGCAAGATGAAGGAAAACTAATTTAAACATCGAAAACATAAGGTAGAAAACACCTAAGAACACCCAGCACTCCAGATTGGGGGCAAAACGCTCCAAAGCTGCTCCTCCTCTCCTTCCTCCTTGCAAAGCTGCAGCACAGGTGGCTGTAGGGTTTGTGGATGGTGTTTGGAATGGCTGAGATATGTAGAATTTGTGTGGATGGGTGGTGTGCGGGGCACAACCCTAAATAGGATAAGGGCAAGGGAATGCCTTGCAAGGTAAGGCAAAGGATTCTAGAAGGGAAAGAGGCGCCAGATTTTTAGGGTTCTAGAAAGAATGTGTTTTATGACAGATTTTGGGGCTTCTAGAAGGGTTTGGGGCGCCACTTTTGTAGGACAAGGGATAGAACTTCTAGAAAGAGTGTTTTGTGGCTGATTTCCAGCCTTTTTATCTTCAAATTCGTCCATCAACTTGCCTCCATGCTTGCACTACCCAATCTTGGCCCAGAAATGCTCTAGAATGCTCCAAATTGCTTCTCTTTGCCATTTTGACACTTAGAACCTACAAACACACAAAAATAGCTTAAAACACTATAATAAGTAGAAACTAACTAAGAAAATGCAAGAAAACATACTAAGTCGCATAAATGTGCTCCTATCACTTTGCTTACTATTTCTTTAAGAACCTTTGTTTTTCCTTATCCTTTCTTTCTTAGCCAACACCTTTAGCCCCGTTACTATTTCTTTAAGAACCTTTGTTTTTCCTTATCCTTTCTTTCTTAGCCAACACCCTTAGCCCCGTTGCAACCCTTTAACTTCTATCTTGAGTGTTGTGTGTTTCAATATGTGGAGTTTGAGATTGGTATGAGCATATGGTATCCCTGGTTCTCGCATCTAAGTAATCACATTCCGTTCATGAGATCATATACATGTTTATGTTAATAATTCCAGAAAATGCTTTCTTTGCTATAACATATGTGAGTACTAGTTTTCATGTTTACATCAATCTTCTCACATATACCCAAGGTATAAAATATCGATGATATCGGAAATATCGGTAGTCCAAAAACACGGAAATATCGATGGAAATATCGGGATATTATCGATATCGATAAAAATTGAATAAAAACCATGGAAATTGTAAGAAAAACTGGGAAATTTTTATTGAAACTTTGCAGGATGTTTATTTAGACAAATATCTATTAGTTTATCACAAAAAATTGGAAGGAAATGCATTGCATAATGGATTTAACTGATTTAAGTTGATTATATAGCGAGCTGGCAAACATTGTGAGTGTAGAAAATATGTACTAATTAATGAAATAAGTTTAAACACACCATAATCATTTATATATAATGAATTAGTACAATATTTTACACTTTATATATTGCATGGTAAGATACATGAGTGACTTAGTACCATATAGAGTTCCTATGAGGTTCAAATTTTTCACTATCTTCATCATCCCTATGTGTAGAGTAAGTGTATTGTGAAGCGTAGTCATCAAATGATAAATCCCCAAAATAGTTTTGCATGTAATTGTTAACACGCCACCCATATGGATCCGAGATTGGTTGACGTTGTCCATAAGCAAAATCATTTGAAGATTGAGTCTCGGATTGTTTCCATGAGTCGCTCGATTCCATCCCAACAAGAATGGGATATGAAGGGTAGGGAAATGGTTGGTTATGAGTATTGAAGGAAAATTTGTGAAAAACATGTTCATTTGAGCAACATCTATGGCATGCAATTAACAATTAAAGGCGGAATCATTCTTGTATGCACTCAAAACAAAACATTACCCATGAAATTCAAAGCCTAGTAGTTATGGTAAACCATGACTCAACTCAAATCTTAAAGAAAGGAGTTGAGAAACTTTTATACCTTTGAAGCACCTCTTTGCTTAACAAAGGTTAATCACCCATGTGAGGGCCTTCTTTCCTTTGTCTACTTGCTCCTTGGCTCCATGGATATGGATGGAAGAATTGATTCTCCAAAAGTCCCCAAGGTAGGAGACCCCTAATTTTCGACACCAAGGATGGTGAAGGAAGAAGATAAGTAACCTTGCAGGAGGAATGATTGCTAGCTAATCCCCTCCAAGGGGGCCGGCCTCCTAGAGAGAAAAGGAGAGAGTTATTCTCACTTTTCATCTTTAGAAAACCCTAATGATGAAATGGCTATAAAGTTGCCTTTATACCACCTCACAATGGAGTGGCAAACTTGCAATTAATCCAAGTTCACTACCCCTCTCTATATGGCCGGCCATTAAGGGTTCATTGGGCTTTCAAGCCCTTTGTGTTTTCAAGTTATCATACAACTTGAGCTAATGGGCTTGACATTCAAATCCCATTGGGCCTTGCGGCCCAAAACTAACCCAAGGTCTATAACGAACTTATTCGTTTGATTAATTAACATATTAATTAGTCCTAGCCATAAATAATTAAACCATTTAATTGTCCTTACTCATCTTCATTGTATCCTTCAATCATTACCTTACAAGGTGTGCGATCCATTAGGTTCCTTTTAGCAAGGCAGTGGGCGATTAGAACTCTTACTAATCGATTGTAAATTGAAACTTACTTTCAATTCTCCCTTTAGTGATTACACATCTTTAGGGCTTCCACAAGCCATGAGTGACACCTAGCAGTATGTCATGGCTACCCAAGCTAATCAGAAGAGGTTGGAGAACCTATTCAGTTTGGGATTACAATGCAATACGGTCTTTCTCTAATACAATACTCTTGACCACATTGTTTGGTTTGATAGTTTATTCATGTCTTCTATCCAATGTGATTCTCTTACTTATATGATTACCTTGAATGTCATTTGGAATGACTTCCTAAATCTCATTCATACTCTGGCCAGAGATTCTTAATCATATCATAGAGTATTCTCTCTCAACTTCTAAAGGTTAGAGATCCCTTGTTGCGCATTCACTTGCCTCCATGGCTAAGTGGCTTAACCCCAACTATGTCGTGGACACTCTCTGACGGAGTGACTTTGACAGAGTTAAAGATCAAGGACCTAACCACAAGACAACTATGATGCCTCAGGTCAAATGACTACTTTGCATTATCCCAACCATAAGTTCTCATGTGACATGAGTATGAAAACTCCTCGTTGATCGCGTTCAGTGGACTCATTCTCTATTGAGCACCTACGTAATTGTCTTGGTGTCAGTCACACCAATGACTCGAGACAGTCACTCTCCCTAAGAGAAGACATAGCACGTACTGATCTTGACGAGCTGTCAATGCCCAATTGGCAATCCTATGATCAGGAACATTTAGGATATGTGTATGAAAGAGAATGGTCTCATGAATCTAACTTCTTTAGATCACATTCTCCCTATTACATATTCCTTGGACTTATCGTTTAAGCGTATAACATTTATATGAGACGGCTTAAAAGAATAATCTTTGCCCGTTATATTAAACTAGATTAGTTTAACATGTGAAATTTCCGTAAAGTATCATCATATGATTGGTTTTAGGGCACATTTCCAACAATCTCCCACTTGCACTAGAGCCAATCAGCTTGGTCATCAGTGATGATACCTCTCATGTAGTCATTTCAAAAATGGCTAAGTAGTAGGCCTAGACAATGGATATCTGATGTGATTAAAGTTAAGCACGCAAATTAAATCCTCTTGTTATCAATTGTAGTATAAACGCAAGTAGGGATCGTTCTGGACTGGGGATTAGGAGGGCTTGCTAATCTAACACAAACTGGCTCAAATAAGCAAAACAAGACTCAAAAGACTCTAAATAACCTAGTAAGACTCAAAACAGGTTCAAAACACTCAAAACAGCTTAAAAACACTAATTGGACAGATTCTAGACACCAGACACAACTTTGGACGAAAATTGAATTAAACTTGACTCAAAACACACAAAAACACAAACTAAGACAGATTCTAACTAATTAGACTCAAACAAGTGAAGGGGGATTGGTTTTAGAGTGAAACTAAGTTAAAACTAACAAAGACTTTAAACTAGGCAGATTTAGACGAAATTGGGTTTTTAGGATGGATGGTGAACTAGCTAGAGGTTTCCTTATCCACACATGACTTATATGCATATAACTTGATTTCCAGTTACGTTTTCATTGAATTACGAATGACAATGCCCCAGATTAACCGTGTCAATCACTAATTAACCCTCAGATTCTCCTAATTTCATTGAATTCGACGGACAACTCATCTACAACCAAATTATTCTCATCAATTTCCCTACATGACATCATAATAGAGACACAATCAGAGATCATTACGCTCAATGAGAATCATAAGCATTGACGAGGCATTCATAACTATGACCTCATGTTACTCACACCAAGAATTGAACTTAACACGATTGTTCCAACAACCTTTACTACTTGTGAACATAAGTTTGTAACGATTATGTGAAACTCACTTATATCCTAGCATCAAATTTATGCATGCCAATTAAGTGTCGACCCTCAACCAACAAACAGAAATAAGTTCTAATTCAAACAGTTATGCCAATTGCATTCATACTTCAAAAATCTGTAACTGAAATTTATCAAGTCATATCACACACAAAATCATGGTTTCAAAGTAGCCTCTAGCTAAAAACGAGTTTAGCCTCTCATAATTACAGCAAAACAAAGGAAAACTAATTTAAACATCGAAAACATAAGGTAGAAAACACCTAAGTACGCCCAACACTCCAGATTGGGTGCAAAACGCTCCAAAGCTGCTCCTCCTCTCCTTCCTCCTTGCAAGGCTACGACACAAGTGGTTTTAGGGTTTGTGAATGTTGTTTGGAATGGCTGAGATGTTCAGAGGTGTGTAGAATTCGTATGGATGGGTGGTGGTGTGCGGCAAGGCTTGGAAATATATATATATAGCCTGGCAAACCCTAGGGAAATCAGTTTAGGACTTGGACTTAGCAGAAAAATAGGATTAGGGCCCTAGGGTGCGGCACAAGGCTCAAATCCAATAGGAAAAAGGATCTTAGCCCAATTAATTTCTGAAAAGAATTTGTAGAACCCAAATCCACAAGGAAATAGGCTAATTAAATCAGAATCCAAGTGAGAAAAGGATAGGGATGCACGGCTGAGAGGATAAGGGCAGGGAATACCTTGCAAGGCAAGGAAAAAGGATTCTAGAAGGGTTTAGGTGCGGCACTTTTGTAGGACAAGGGATAGAACTTCTAGAAATCAGGTTTTAAGTCTCCTAAACTGAAATTAAATCTCTTTTGTAGCTGAAAACAAGGTAGGATAAGATTAGGATAAGATAAGATAAGGTTTGGATAAGATAAGGTAGTTTGGATAATGTTTTGGATAATTCCTTTTCTTTATAGCTGATTCCTTATCTTCTTTATCTTTGACTTCTTTCTTCCATCTTCTTAGCTGATTTCAAGGCTTTGTATCTTCAAATTCGTCCATCAACTTGCCTCCATGATTGCACTACCCAATCTTGGCCCAAAAATGCTCTAGAATGCTCCAAATTGCTTCTTTTTGCCATTTTGACACTTAGAACCTACAAACTCACGAAAATAGCTTAAAACACTATAATAAGTAGAAACTAACTAAGAAAATGCAAGAAAACATGCTAACTAAGTCGCATAAATATGCTTCTATCAATATCTATATGTTATCCATAGAAGCAACCTTGAGAATAACGACGTGACCATTATACATGATTCTCAATCATGTGGTTTAGTCTCTTATTTGAGTTCGGATCTTGATGAGACCTTGATTCCCTGGCTTGAGCTATTGCCCTATTAGTGTCGTAGTGTCGTTACACTAAAGACACTTTCTGGTTGGAACCGAATGGATAGTTCATAAATGAACTTTCCCATCCAAACAACATTGTTGTAAACTTCTATATGGCGATATATTTTGCATGCATGATGGAACACACTAAAGTCATTACTTTTAATGTTTCCACCCAAATATCTCTTTAGTCATAATAAAGAGATATCCAATTATCTCTTCATTCAAAATGAAGAGACATCTAGTGATGGATACGATATTAGATTCATAATCTAATACTTTTACGCTTCCATTGCATTACTCTAATTCTTCCTCATTCTTAAGGAATCTATCATTTAGTATTTCTTAAATACATAAGGACTCACTTGACAGTTGCCATGGTTCTGATCCTGGGCTTGCATTGATATCGTCTTGTACCGATCTTGGTACAACTCATATCAATGTTTTTCATACAATATGAAATACATAAATCACCTTTCTGCTTGTACATAAAGGATTCTATTTGCGCATTATTTCTTTGGGAGTCAAAGGGTACGGTCCCTTTGAGAAGAGCAACTTCCTAGTTTGACTAGAATTGTCATTCTTATTGAAGTATATCATCACATGAGAAACTTCCTAGCATCTTTTGTCTATCATTAGGGATTGATATAATCAAATTATATCATGAAATCTATCATTATACATTTCCATCCCATGTATATAGACTATGTCTCCCATATAAATTCTATCATTATAGAATGTTTCAAGTCATTACTTTAATGAAGAAGAATTCCTTTCATTTCTAAAATTAATATATCCTATATATGTTCAAATTTAGGAATACGATTAACTCCCACTAATCTTTTGTAAACCTAGTAAACAAAAGATTCATTTACATCTTGATGAGAAATCAAATGATTTGATCTTTCTCTCATAAAACGCTTACAGCTCCCACTAGCTTGCTAAGATTCATGATGGATGGATCTTTACAACTTACACGTCTTGTGATTCTTACTTTTAGATTATCAAGACTATCTTGGTAATGGTTTCGGAAACCCATATTATGTCCAAACATTGAATCACCGTTTAGTTGCAGCTAGCCAACTTCGAATTAATAGAAACCAAGACTACGTCAAAGATGGTTTCTTCCAAGTCAACCAATATCTTTGATTGTAGTCACCTTAAGCTACCAATTAGCTTTAAAGCTTCCATTATTTCGGGTCAAATGGTGTTATACCATTTCCTTGAGTATATGTCGTATATACACTCAATGTAGTCATAAGGATTTTCATTCTTATTTCTTTCGAATTAAGAGGTGTAACTCTATGACATAATCATAAAGTTCAAACCATTTAACTGAGACGGTTTATACATCCTTCTTGACTACCTTGGAGCTAGTGGTGTAGGAACTAGGTTGTTATATTTGTTGATTATCATCTTGTCTCTCAAAGAACCCATTCTTTGAGTTCTATCTCTCGTTCATTTGCCCTATCTTAGGTAAATCCTAGTGTAGGATTATAATGAACTACCCAACAAACAACATTTGTCAGTTGGTTTATAGAAGTGATATTCAAAGGTTAATTTAAGGATATCCCACAAGATTGTTCTCAAATAAATATTGCTTATTAGCACACAACCCCAAATCTTAACACGATTAAGAGTTGTCTTTCTTTCCAATTACATCCTATAGAGTCATGAAAATTTTGGAAGATTTTCTAATTGACAATCATATTGTCTTAGAAGTATATATCCTATATATGGGTAATTGATAAGATCCAACGAACTAAATCTTCTTCGAGTTCGTTATTCTCCTAATGGAGAAATCCATTATCTTATGAAATGGATGGACGAAATTGAAGTTCAAGAGAGGCTTGGAATGTGCAAAAGAGTTGGAGAAATAAATTCAAGTCAAAGAAGATAAGGAATCAGCTACAAAGAAGGAGAATTATCCAAAATATTATCCAAACTACCTTATCTTATCCTATCCTAACCTTATCCCTTGTTTCCTTTGGTTTTCTGACTTCTAGAAGCCCTTTTCCTTGTTGGAGTGGATTGTTAAACCCTTTTCCTTATTAGATTAGAGTCCAAATCCCTTTTCTAAAAACCCTAGCCGTGCCTAGCCCTTTTCCTTATGGATTTGGGTTGTGCAAATCCTTTTCAGAAATTAATTGGGCCATAATACTTTTTCCTAATGGATTTACACATCTTGCCGCACCTAGGGCCCTAATCCTTTACTTATGCTAAGTCCAAGCCCTAATCTGATTACCTTAGGGTTTGTGGTGCCTATATATACAAATTTAGAGGGATGCCGCATGTTTGACCAACCCCTATACACATCACAATTCGTTCTACATCACAGCAATCCATCTACATCCATTCATCCCCTTTGTCGTAGCCTTTGGATTGGAGAGAAAGACTTGTGCCGTCGCTTCCATTGGAGGGGAAGGGTTGTGCCGCAGCCTACCTGCAACCATTGGAGTTCTTAGAGTTCTTTCTTCTCTCGTTTCTGTTTCCATGTTTATTTTACTTTGCTTTTCAATTACTATGAACATGTGGAACTAATTTCGTTTTAGTTAGAGGTGAATTCAAAGCCATGGACATATGTTTAATATGAATTGATTTCCTCCAGTTATGATTTCATGAATCGTGGATGTGGTTTACTTATCTGTTTTATTAAGAACTTGTTTACTTTTGTTTACTTATCTGTTTTATTAAGAACTTGTTCTTGTGTGTTGATTAAGGATGCATACTTAGTTTGCATGCATGAATTTGATGCTAGAGTATAAGGGAATTTCACCTAATCGTTATGAACTTATATTTGCAAGTAGTAAAAGTCGTTAGTCACGATTGTGTTAAGTAAATCCAAGGCAGAATTATCATGCAGTTCATAGTTATGAATGCCTTGTCAAGCACATACTTAATCAGAGTCATCCCTACTCTCAAGCACATACTTAATCATAGTCATCACTTACTAGCTCGCATTTAATCAATTAAAACAACAATTTGAATGTAGTAACATGCCTTAGAGAATCCCTCAATTCCTCACAAGATATGCACTCTATTTTCACACAGATTTTTTGACTACACTCCCTACACTAGGTATATGTGAGAAGATTGATGTAAACATGAAAACTAGTACTCACATATGTTTATAACAAAGAAGGCACTTTTCTGGAATTATTAATGCACATATGAATATGATCTCATGAATGGAATGCCACTACTTAGACGCGAGAACCAATGATACCATACGCTCATAATAATCAAACTCTTGGAGAAGAAGCATCCAGCGAATGAGTCTTGGTTTGGCCTCTTTCTTGGTGAACAAATACTTCAAAGCTGCATGGTCAGTGTAAATAATAACTTTAGTACCAAGTAAATAAGAACGAAACTTATCTAAAGCAAACACAATAGCAAGAAGTTCTTTTTCAGTGGTGGAGTAGTTCAATTGAGCATCATTCAAGGTCCGGGATGCATAATAGATGACATGTGGTTTCTTGTCCTTTCTTTGTCCCAAAACAGCTCCTAATGCATAATCGGAAGCATCACACATAAGCTCAAAAGAAAGGCTCCAATCTGGTGGAACTATGATAGGGGTCGAAGTTAGCATCTCTTTAAGGTGTTTGAACATCTTCTCACATTCCTCATCAAACACAAAAGCCACATCTTTCTGGAGGAGACGGCAAAGGGGGTTGGAAATCTTTGAAAAATCCTTGATGAATCGCCTATAGAATCCTGCATGTCCAAGAAAAGAATGAACCTCTCTAACCGAAGTAGGAGAGGGTAAGTAGCGAACAAGATCTATTTTCGATTTATCAACCTCAATTCCCCTTTCTGAAATGATATGACCTAACACTATGCCTTGTTTGACCATAAAGTGACATTTTTCCCAATTCAAAACAAGGTTAGTTTCAATGCAACGTTCTAGAATCAAAGTGAGATTATCTAAGCACCCATCAAACGAATCACCAAAAACACTAAAAGCATCCATGAATACCTCAATAATCTTCTCCACAAAATATGAAAAAATACTTACCATGCATCTTTGAAAGGTGGCAGGTGCATTGCATAAACCGAATGGCATGCGACGATAGGCAAAGGTACCAAAGGGGCACGTGAAAGAAGTCTTTTCTTGGTCATTCGAAGCTATGACAATCTGATTATATCCAAAATAACCATCAAGAAAACAATAAAAAGAATAACCGGCTAACCTTTCAAGCATTTGATCAATGAACGGCAAAGGGAAGTGGTCCTTCCTTGTGGTGGCGTTTAGCTTCCGATAGTCGATGCACACTCTCCAACCTGTTTGGACACGTGTGGGCAGAAGTTCATTTTCTGCATTCTTCACCACAGTGACCCCAGATTTCTTTGGAACACATTGAACCGGTGAAACCCAACGACTATCCGAGATTGGATAAATCACTCCACAATCAAGAAGCTTGATAATCTCCTTCTTCACAACTTCCATCATTGGAGGGTTGAGTCGGCGTTGAGCCTCTCGAGTTGGTTTAGCCCCCTCCTCTAGAAGTATACGATGCATGCATGTTGTAGGGCTAATTGCCTTGATGTCGGCCAAGGTCCATCCAATGGCTGTTTTGTGCTCTTTCAACACCCGAATCAACTTTTCCTCCTCCATTATCGTGAATGATGAGGAGACAATGACAGGCAACGTCTCGTTATCTCCTAAAAAGACGTACTTTAAATGATCCGGCAATGGTTTAAGCTCAAGTACGGGTGCTTGAATCACTGAAGGTAACAACTTATTAGTAGAAAGGGGAATTGAAATTGGTTTTGAAGGCTTACCACGGTGTTGAGGCAGTGACTCAAGGGCAGCAACCATCTTGGCCTCTTCTTCACTTCTAGGCACGGCAACATTGGGTTTTTACCCAATTCCTTGTGCAATTGTTGTTTCAAGAGGATCCCTCTCCAAGGAATCAAGATAATCCTATGCCAAATCATCAAATACATCAATAGAAAAACAAGAATGATCTTCTTTAGGAAATTTGATAGTTTCAGAAAGATTGAAATCGATAACTTCCCCATCAAATTCCATTGTTAAAGTCCCTTTGAACACATCTATCTTTGTGCGGGCTATTTTCATGAAAGGTCTCCCAAGGAGGATTGGCAATGGGGTAGAATGGGGTGAATCCTCCATGTCAAGCACGTAAAAGTCTGTTGGAAAGATTAAATTACCAACCTGCACCAAAACATCTTCCAAAACTCCTTTTGGATATGCATTAGAACGATCAGCTAATTGAATTATAACACCATCATTTTTAAGCTCGCCTAAGTTCATAGATGCATAAATAGAGTATGGCATGACATTAATTGAAGCTCCTAAGTCTAACATAGCATGTTCAAACTTAGTATTTCCAATAACACAAGGAATTGTAAAACTACCCGGATCTTTGCATTTAGGGGGTAATTTCCTTTGTAACACCGCAGAAACATTCTCACTTACTTGAACCACTTCTTTGTTCGAAATCCTTCTCCTTGTTGTACAAAGCTCTTTCAAAAGCTTAGCATACCTTGGGACTTGCTTTATTGCATCAAGGAGTGGGATATTGACTTGAACTTTTCGGAATGTCTCTAGAATGTCCTTCTCAGCATCTTCTTTCTTTGATTGCCTAAACCTGCCAGGAAAGGGCACAATTAGTGGAATAGAACTACAAGAATTCGAATTTGGACTTACCTTGATGGTTGGGGACGGTTTAGAAGTGGGAAGTGGCTGTGGCAAGGGTTGTGCATCCCTTGCCGTGAGTTTGGCTTGTTCTTCCTCCTCAATTTGCAGCTTCTTGTCCTCTTCTTGACTTGATTTGGATGGTTTTCGATCAGTTCCAACCTGCTTACCACTTCTCAACATGATTGCTTTGGCAGTTTCAAATCCTCCTTTAGGATTAACAACGGTTGAACTAGGCAATCTACCTTGTTCTCTGAATTGGCCCATGAATTCCGCCATTTATCCCATTTGTTTCTTCAATTCGTCCACCTCTTTAGCTTGATTTTTTATGCCTTGCACTTCTTGCGTCAAAGAGGTTAGTACTTGAAGAATTTTATCATTATCTAACGATGAACCTGAATTAGTTTGGGCCGAAAGTGGTTGAGGTTGTGTCGGTGCATATGGCCTTGGAAACGTCCTAGGGGGCTGTCTAAATCCGCCTTGTTGTTGTGCTTGTTGAGAGTCCCTCCACTTGAAGTTTGGATGATCTCTCCACCCCGGATTGTATGTATTTGAGTATGGGTCATTCCTTTGCTAGTTTTGGCCTTGAAATCCCACGGCATAGGTTGTTTCCCACCCTCCATTCTCAATCAACTGAGGGCATTGATCGTTGAGATGTCCCTGCATAGAACTTACTCCACAAACTGCCGCACCTTGTACTTTGGTTCCATCAACAACCTGTGACAAAAGAAGAGAGAGATTAGCCATTTGAGATTACAATTCTGAAATTGCACTTACCTCATTCACATGTTGTTGCCGTGGCCCTTCTCTCTATCCAACTCTTTCATATTGTTGCGCATTCAGGGCTCGATTTGCAATTAGAGTCTTGGCAGCCATTGGAGTTTTGTCAACCAAAGCTTCTCCCGCTGAAGCATCGAGCATTTGTCTCTCAATTGGAATAAGTCCTTCATAGAAATATTGAAGGAGAAGCTCTTCTTTCATTTGGTGTTGTGGCCAAGATGCAACTAGTGCCTTGAAATGCTTATAATATGCTGGAAATGATTCTCCTTGGTTTTGTTGAATGCCACTAATCCTTTTCCTCAAGAGAATGACTTTTGAAGTTGGGAAAAACTTCTCTAAGAATGCGCGCTTCATGCTTTCCTAAGAAGTAATGGTTCCAGGTGCTAGTTCATAGAGCCAATCCTTAGCCTTTTCCAAAAGAGAGAATGGAAAGGCTTTCATCTTCAATATGCTTCCATCGACATTAACAGGGGTCATGCTTGAACATACCACTTCAAATTCCTTCAAGTGCTTGTTTGGATCTTCGATGGACAACCCATGGAATTTGGGAATGTGGTGCAACAAGCTAGACTTCAATTCGAATTCAGCAGTCTTGCCCTCGGCTGCCCTAGGATATTGAATGCATAAAGGGGTTGCATTGTCCAATCTCAAGGCTGAAAGTTCTTTGATCGTTCAATTATCTGCAGCCATGTCTTGCTCTTCTTCCAAATCCTCTTCAATTTCAACTTCAGATTTAGAATTAGAACTAGAACTAAGTAGATCAGGTTCTAGGTGCTTCCTCCTCTTTCTCAAATCTCGTTCAAAATCGTCGTTAAAATCCAGGATATGTGCGTGAACGGGTTAAGAACTTTGAATCATACACTAGTACCTAAAATAAAGAAAACAAAACAAACTCAGAAAACAAAGCAAAACAGAAACAAAAGCAAACTAAAACACACGGTAGAAACTAGGGAAATTAGCAAGTTTGCTAATCTCCGGCAACGGCGCCAAAATTTGATGTGAAAATTAGTTGACACTCAAATTAAAACCCTATCGACATAGTATATGAAAGTAGGGATTCATCCCCTTTGCCGCAGCCTTTGGATTGGAGAGAAAGACTTGTCCCGTGGCTTCCATTGGAGGGGAAGGGTTGTGCCGCAGCCTACCTGCAACTATTGGAGTTCTTAGAGTTCTTTCTTCTCTCGTTTCTATTTCCATGTTTATTTTACTTTGCTTTTCAATTACTATGAACATGTGGAACTAATTTCGTTTTAGTTAGAGGTGAATTCAAAGCCATGGACATATGTTTAATATGAATTGATTTCCTCCAGTTATGATTTCATGAATCGTGGATGTGGTTTACTTATCTGTTTTATTAAGAACTTGTTCTTGTGTGTTGATTAAGGATGCATACTTAGTTTGCATGCATGAATTTGATGCTAGAGTATAAGGGAATTTCACCTAATCGTTATGAACTTATATTCGCAAGTAGTAAAAGGCATTAGTCACGATTGTGTTAATAAATCCAAGGCAGAATTATCATGCAGTTCATAGTTATGAATGCCTTGTCAATGTTTATGATTTCCATGGAACTTAATGATCTTTGATATGTGTCTCTATCATGCATATTCCATAGTTAGGGAACTTGAGAAGAATAATTTGGTTGTGATGCATTATCCATTAAATTCAATGAACTTAGGGAAATCTAAGAATTGATTAGTGCAATACAATTAATTCGAAGCATTGTCATTCATGGTTTATCGAAAGAATAATTGGAAATCGATTCGTATGCATATGTTCATGTGTGGAGAAGGACCCTCTAACTAGCTTTTCACCCTTGAATTCACTTTAATTTCCTTTTAACTTACTTTGTTCGCTGCAATTTACTTAGTTTTGTCAAATTCGTCAAAAAACCCCCTTAGTTGTTATTTGTGTTTTAGTTTTGTTAAATTCGTTCAAATCTGTCCCCATCTAGTATTTAGTGTCAAGTTAGGTTAGAATTCGTCCAAATACTTCCTTAGAGTCTGTTCTGAGTCTATTTAACCTAGTTTAGTTGTTTTGAGTCAATTTGGTCAGTTTTGAGTTGTCTAGAGTCTAGTTTAGTGTTTTAGAGTTTAAATTGTGTAGATTAGCATCCCTTCTAATCCCCGGCCTAAAACGATCCCTACTTTCATATACTACTTCGATAGAGTTTTAATTTGAGTGTCAAGTAATTTTCACATCGCAACAAAGCCCAAAGAAGTTGAGTTTGATGACACGGGACAAGTTACAACAATCATAGTAAATCTGGCCAAGTTCAAAGTCCCTGAAACTTTTGAAGAAGTGTTGTTCGTCCTTAAGTTCTTGTCGGAGCAAATAAGTAAGCCATCTTCTCCAATTTCAATTTGTTTTCTACTAACAGGTTGTTGATCATTCAGACACCCATTCTGGAATTTAAACCATTGCCGGATCATTTCAAGTATCACCTTCCATTCAAAGATCAATTCCATGCCATGGCCTCCAATGATGCTTAATTGGAGGTATCGTTCGGCTGGAAGACGTTAAAGCAAGCGCTTCTTGGGAGGCAACCCATGCATTTGAACGAAGAAGGGAGACCTCGGAATCGCCCCACATCCAGATTTGCGTTCCTAAACCCTTCTCTTTACTGCATTTAAAACAGCACACAAATTAAAAACAGCACACAGATTTTATCACCCATTACTTCTAAGGTTGTTTCTGATGCGATATAAAACAGCACACAAATTAAACCCTCTTGTTGTCAATTGTAGTAAAGAATGTAAGTAGGGATCGTTCTAGGCCGAGGATTAGGAGGGATTGCTAAAACACTTGAAACTGACTTAAAAACGTAAAACTAAATTTAAAACACTAAACTAGACTCTGATAGGAGCACATTTACGCAACTTAGTTAGTGTGTTTTCTTGCATTTACTTAGTTATTTGTTGCTTATTATAGTGTCTTAAGTCATTTTCGTGTGTTTGTAGGTCCAAGAAGCAAAGTTGGCAAAAAGATACATTTTTGAGCATTTTAGAGCAGTTTTGGGCTTGGAATGGATAGCACAAGTATGGAGCAAGATGGATGGATGAATTTGAAGTTCAAGAGAGGCTAGGAATGTGCAAAAGAGTTGGAGAAATAAATTCAAGTCAAAGAAGATAGGAATCAGCTACAAAGAAGGAGAATTATCCAAACTACCTTATCTTATCCTTATCTTATCCAAACCTTATCCTATCCTATCCTAATCTTATCCTACCTTAGTTCCAGCTATAAGGGGGACTCCTTTTCATATTAGGATGCCTAAAACCTGTTTTTAGGAGGCCTTTTTGTTCTAGAAACATGCCACAACACTCCTTTCTAGAAATCCCTAAAATCTGGCGCCCCAACCTTTCTAGAAGGCCTTTTCCTTGTTGGTTTAGAGTCCTAAACCCTTTTCCTTGACAATCTAGGCCAAGTAATCCCTAGGCCTATAAATACAAGTTTATGCTGCACCATTCAGACCACCACCCTCTACCACAACTCACCTACACCCATCCACCACCATTCACCACACGCACCTCATTGTGCCGCAGCTTTGCAAAGGAAGGAAGGAAGAAATCTGGAGCGTTTTTAGGTGTATTCTATCCTTTGTTTTCAATGTTTAATTTGATTTATCTTTGTTTAATTGCGAACATGAGGAACTAAACCCCTTCTTAGCTAGGGGGAATTTGAAACTATGAGCATATATGTGATATGAATTGATTTCATCCAGTTGTGATTTCATAAATCGTGAATGGAATTTGCTTAACTGTTTGATTAAAACTTATTCTTGTATGTTGATTAAGGGTGCACACTTAGTTTGCATGCTAGGATTTGATGCTAAAATATAAGGGAGTTTCACCTAATAGTTACAAACTTATATTTACAAGTAGTGAAGGTTGCTAGTCACGATCGCGTTAAGTAAATTCCTGGTAGGAGTGTCATGCTTTTCATAGTCACGAATGTCATGTCAATGCTTATGATTTTCACAATGCTTAATGATCTTTGATATGTATCTCTAGTATGCAGTCATATAGGGAACTTGATAAGTATAATTTGGTTTGTGGCGCTACGTCCAAATTCAATGAACTTAGGAAAATCTGAAGGTTAATGCGTGCAGTCACGATTAATTTGGGGCATTGTCGTTCATGGTTTATAGAAAAAATAACTGGAAATCGATTTGTGTCGCATATATGTCATGTGTGGAGAATGACCCTCTAGCTAGCCATTCACCCTTTAATTCACCCAAATTCGTACCAACCTTTGTTTAGTGTCTTAAGCAGTTTGTTTTTACTTTAAATTCATCAAAAACCCAATCCCCTTTATTTTCTTGTGTCAACTTAGTTAGAATCTATTTAATTTTGTGTGTTTTAGCATTTAGAGTCAAGTTAAAGTTAGAATTCATCCAAATAACTCCCTAGTGTCTGTTTTGAGTCTATTTGGTTGTTTTAAACTGTTTTGAGTCTTTTAAGTT
This sequence comes from Heteromeles arbutifolia, assembly GCA_024362995.1. Classification (NCBI taxonomy): domain Eukaryota; kingdom Viridiplantae; phylum Streptophyta; class Magnoliopsida; order Rosales; family Rosaceae; genus Heteromeles; species Heteromeles arbutifolia. The sequence continues at coordinate 15,055,999 of JANCRC010000008.1, read as the reverse complement.
TGTTTTGAGTCTTGTAAGTCTAGTTTAGTGTTTTAGAGTTTAATTAGTGTAGATTAGCATCCCTTCTAATCCCCTGCTAGAACGATCCCTACTTACACAGACTACATTGATAGGGTTTAAATTTGAGTGCAATTTAATTTCACATCAGACTCAAAGAATGCTAAACAAACTAAAAAGACTCAATACTAACTATAATGACTCAAAACAGCTTAAAACAACTAATTAGAAACAAAACAGACACTAAGGGGGATTTTGGACGAAATTTGGTTTTACTTTGACTCAAAACACTTAAAAACACAAAGTTGGACAGATTCTAACTAATTTGACACTTTAAAGTAAAGTGGGGTTTGGTTTTGACGAATTTGAAAACTAACAAAGTAAAGTGCAAAAAACTTAAAAATTAGACAGATTTAGGCACGAAATTGGTGTTTTGAATGGATGATGGGCTAGCTAGAGGGTTCTTGATACGATGTAAAACAACACACAAATTAAACCCTCTTTTGACAATTGTAGTATATGTATAAGTAGGGATCGTTCTAAACCGGGGATTAGGAGGGATTGCTAAAACACTTGAAACTGACTCAAAAACGTAAAACTAAGTTTAAAACACTAAACTAGACTCGAAGAATGCAAAACAAATTGAAAATACTCAAAAATGACTAGAATGACTCAAAACAGCTTAAAACAACCAAATAGACTCAAAACAGAGTCTAGGGACAACTTTGGACGAAAATTGGTTTTGACTTGACTCAAAACACTTAAAAACACAAATTAAACAGATTCTAACTAAGTTTGGCACTTAAAAGTAAAGGGGATTGAGTTTTGGATGAATTTAAAGTAAAACAAGCAAATTAAAAACTTAGACAGATTTTGGCACGAAATTGGTGTTTTGGATAGATTTTAGGCTAGCTAGAGGGTTCTTCTCCACACATGTCACACTTGCATACAAATCGATTTTCAGTTGTTCATTCGATAAACCATGAAACTCTACACTCCAGATTAATTAGGTACGCTTAAATTAACCTTCAAGTTCTCCTTAAGTTATTGAATTGGATGGGAATGCGCAAACAACAATTCAAAACATTCTCTAGGAGTCCCCTACGTGAACAGCACAATAAAGGTACAATCAGAGATCATTAAACTTTATGACAACTATAAGCATTGACGAGGCATTCGTAACTATGAAAAGCATGATACTCCTGCCAAGAATTCACTTAACATGATTGTGACTAGCAACCTCCACTACACATGAATATAAGTTCATAACGATTAGGTGAAATTCCCTTATATTCTAGCATCAAATTCATGCATGAAAACTAAGCGTGCACTCTTAATCAACATACAAGAATAAGTTATCAATCAAACAGTTAAGCAAATTGAATTCACAATTTATGAAATCACAACTGAAGGTAATCAATTCATATTGCAAGCATAGTCATGGCTTTGAATAGCCCCCTAGCCAAAAGGGCTTAGTTCCTCATAATCGCAAGACAAAGGTGAATAGATGTATACATTGAAAACAAAAGAAAGAAAACACCTAAACGCTCCAACGATCCAAATTGAATAGCAAGCATGTCCAAGAACTTTCCTTCTTCTCCTTTGCTGCGGCACAAGGGATTTGTGGTGGTTTGAAGGGTTGTTTGTATGATGGAATGGATGGGAGAAGGTATGGTAGTGTTTAGGATGGATGGGTGTTGCGGCAAGGGAGGAGTAAGGTTAGAAAATATGAATGTTTATGAAGAAAGAATGCGGCAGAGAGTGGAGAGGGATTAGGGTTGTCTCCAGAATGATTTTGGCTCAGAAAGTTATATGTTTTTAGGCTAGGGTTTTGGCCAAAAAGACTTAGAGAAAGTGAATCAAACTTAACGATTTTGTCCACAAAGGTTAAAGGTCAGAAATCCAACAAAATAAGGAAGTAGGATCAGAAATTAAATAGAATAGGAAGAAAATGGAATGTAAGATGCGGCAAAGGCTTAAGAGTAAAGGGAATGTGATTGTGGCACACAAAATAGGCAAGGAACAATTCCCCGTTACACGGCAAAGACTTTAAAGAAAGGGAATGTGGTTTTGAGATCAGAAAACAGGAAAGAAACAACCTTCTTATGCGGCAAGGAAGAAGAATGTGCAAGGGTGGTGCGGCATGGACTTTAAGGAAAGTTTAGGGCATCTAGAACAAGTAATTAAGTGCCCTAACATATTTTGGAATCCTTTTGTGGCTGTAGCATAGGTGAAGAAAGATTAGGAAACGTTTAATCCAAGAATAGAAACTCTCAAGGATGAAAACCTCCAAGAATAGAAAGTTTCTAATAAACTTTGGCTTCCAATTTTGCACTCTTCATTCTCCATTTGTCTTGAATCCAATTCTTCACGTCTTTATTCAATCCTAAGCTCATTTGATCTTCAATTTCGTCCATCCACTTAGCTCCAAGCATGTGCAATCCATTTAGTGCTCAAAACTGCTCCAAAATGCCTCAAAATGCCCCAAAATGCACTTTCTTGCTCCTTTAGCCCTTTGGATCTACAAACACATGAAAATAGCTTAAAATAGTTAAATAACTAAGAACGAATAACATAAATGCAAGAAAACAAGCTAACTAAGTTGCATAAATATGCTCATATCAAATTCCCCCACGCTTAATTTTTGCTAGTCCTCGAGCAAAACAAAATAAACAAAAGAAACAAAACACAATCTAAACCTTCCAACATTTACCTCAGGGACTTCTAATGCACATGACATGTTAAAAATCATCATTCCCACAAATTTTAGTCAACTTAACACTTGAGCACACACTTAATCATAGTCACCACTTACTAGTTCACATTTAACCAATTAAAACGATGTTTTGAATGTAGTAACATGTCTTAGAGAATTCCCTCAATTCCTTACTAGATATGCACTCAATTTTCACTCAGATTTTCTGACTACACACCCTATACTAGGTATATGTGAGAAGATTGATGTAAACATAAAAACTAGTACTCACATATGTTGTAACAAAGAAAGCATTTTTCTGGAGTTATTAACGAATATGATCTCATGAATGGAATGCTACTACTTAGATGCGAGAACCAGTGACACCATATGGTCATACCAATCCCAAACTCCACATATTGAAACACACAACACTCAAGATAGAAGTTAAGGATTGAAACGGGGCTACGGGTATTGGTTAACAAAGAAAGGTAGGAAAAAAAACAAAGGTTCTTAAAGAAATAGTAAGCAAAGCAATGAAATCACACTTAGAATTCACTTTTGAATGCAGAAATTAACTTTGAACAAAAATGGAAGATTCACACATTCTAGGGCCATATTTGATGTTTTGGACCCTTTCTTCAACAATCAACACTCTTAAACTCATTCTTTCTTCCTTTCAAACTCTTTTTCATTCTTTTCACAACTTTTTCTTTTTCTTTTTCCTTTTTCCACGAATTTTCTTTTTCCTTTTTCCACGAATTTTCTTTTCTTTTGAAACACAACATGTAGAACTGAGTTTAACACAACCAATCCTTCCCCCACGCTTGATTTTCTGCATAATGTAGATCAAAAGGAATTCATTCTAAGTCATGCTTCACTATCCTTTAAGAACAAAGGGTATGGATAGTCCTAATCTAGGCTAGGTAAGGATAGTGTGGGTTAACAAAGAACATAGGCTACACAAGGCTCAACGGGGTTAAACTTAAACACATAATGAAATAGGGGGCACGGCAATTTGGCTTTGGTGGTCACTACACAACTTCATCTCGAATATGTGTTATGCAAATCAATAGCATACTTTGAATGAAATGGGCATAAGTTCTAGCATTTGGAACTAAATGATGAAACGCCCTCTAAGTAGTAACCAAGCAAAGAATAATGAGATCATGCAACGACTTTAGAAAACAAGAATGCACAGAATATTAACTCTCCAAAGAACGTTTTAGGCTCAAGTTTCACAGGGTTGTAGCGTTAGTTTGAGTTCCTTCCTTCAAGCATGTTACAAAAACTGATTTTTCCTTTATGATTGCATGTGAATTCATAAATTATAACCACAACCAAGCATAAACCAAAGAGTAAATCAAACTTTCATCCATGTTTATAACTCTCTTTAACAGTCATGTAATTAAAAACCAAATCCTCATCATTGTGTTGGAAGGTACCCTAAGACATAAACAAACACACAAAAACAACTCTTTTTGGGTTTTTCAAAACACTTTTTCAAATTTTTATGAGATTTTCGGATTTTTATGTCAAGACACACTAAAACACTCCAAAACAGCTTAAAAACACTTAAAAACATTGAGAAACAACCTTAGAAGTAATGGGTGACAAAATCCCACGAATTTGCATCAAAAATACTTTGTTACCCCCCCCCCCCAACACTTAAATCAAACATTGTCCTCAATGTTTCAAGCATAAACTCACAGAAAAGCAAGCAAACAAACAACTCACTAATCAAAACAAAATAAAAGCAGTAAAGAGAATGGTTTAGGAACACAAATCTGGTTATTGGGTGATTCCTAGAACTTCCTTCGTTGAATGCATGGGTTGCCTCCCAAGAAGCGCTTGCTTTAACGTCTTGTAGCTGGACGATACCTCGGTTCAAGCTCCATTGGTACCCACGGCCTGGAAGGGTATTTCCTCCACGACATGCTCAACAAAGTTCTTATAGTATGGCTTCAAACGGTGCCCATTCACCTTGAATTCTTGCCCAGTTTTCAAGCTTTGGATTTGGACTGCACCATGAACAAAAACATTAGTAATAACAAATAGACCAACCCACTTAGAACGTAACTTACCAGGGAATAAACGAAGACGAGAATTAAATAGCAACACTTTCTACCCTATGGAGAATGTTTTGCCTCGAATCATCTTGTCATGGAATGCCTTGGTTTTCTCTTTGTAAATTCGAGCATTCTCATAAGCATCATTCCTAATCTTGTCAAGTTCATTCAATTGAAGCTTTCTATGAATTCCAGCCTCGTTCACGTCCAAATTGAAGGTCTTGACAGCCCAATGTGCCTTGTGTTCTAATTCCACGGGAAGATGGCATGGTTTGCCATAGATGAGCCGAAATGGAGACATACCAATGGGTGTTTTGTAAGCTGTACGATATGCCTACAGTGCACCCTCCAAACGCAAGCTCCAATCTTTCCTATTTGGCCCAACAGTGTTCTCCAAAGTCTGCTTGATTTCTTTATTTGAAACCTCGGCTTGGCCACTCGTTTGAGGGTGGTAAGGCATCAAAACCTTATGCGTCACATTGTACTTCTTAAGCAGCGCCTCAATGGTTCGATTGCAAAATTGAGACCCCCCCCATCACTAATAAGCACTCTAGGCATCCCAAATCTGGAAAAGATGTTAGATTTCACAAAATCTGCAACAACTTTAGAATCGTTAGTGCGGGTGGCTTTTGCTTCCACCCACTTTGAAACATAATCAACCGCAAGTAAATGTAATTGAAACCAAATGATGAAGGAAAATGACCCATAAATCAATACCCCAAACGTCAAAAATTTCAACTACAAAGATATTGACCTGCGGCATTTGGTCTTTTTGGCCTATAGTTCCTGTCTTTTGGCAATGATCACATGTTAAGCAAAAAGTTCTAGCATCTTTAAACAAAGTAGGCCAATAAAATCCACATTGAAGAACCTTAAAAGCTGTCCTTTGGGTGCCAAATTGACCCCCACATGCATAGGTGTGACAGAAACTTAAAATTGAATGAAATTCGGATTCATGCACACACCTATGTAGAATCTGATCTGAGCAATATTTCCTTAAGTATGGGTTATCCCAAACATAAAATCTAGCATCCTTTTTAAGTTTATCACGTTGGGACTTCATGAGGGTGTTGGGAACTTGTTTAGACACCAAATAATTAACCAAATCAACATACCAAGGCTCACTTACCTCAATGGACAGTAGCTGCTCATCAGGAAACATTTCTGGAATGGGAAGGGACTCCTTTTCATGCACCATGCGACTTAGGTGGTCAGCCAGCACGTTTTCACTACCCTTCTTGTCCCTAATTTCAAGATCGAACTCTTGAAGTAGAAGCATCCAGCGAATGAGTCTTGGTTTAGTTTCCTTCTTCGTGAGCAAGTACTTCAAAGTTGCATGATCAGTGTAAACAATGACTTTAGTGCCAATTAAATAAGATCGAAACTTATCTAATGCAAATACAACAGCCAAGAGTTCTTTCTCAGTTGTGGAATAGTTCAATTGGGCATCATTTAAGGTTTTGGAAGCATAATAGATGACATGGGGCTGTTTGTTCTTCTTTTGGCCTAAAACAGCTCAAATTGCATAATCTGATGCATCACACATGAGTTCAAAGGGAATGCTCCAATCTGGTGGAGTGATGATGGGTGCCAAAGTGAGCTAGGTTTTGAGATGTTTGAATGCTTCCTCACACGCCTCGTTGAAGTCAAAGGGTACATCCTTTTGGAGGAGACGGCAGAGGGGCTGTGCAATCTTTGAAAAATCCTTGATAAATCGTCTATAGAAACCTGCATGCCCAAGAAAAGAACGAACCTCTCTAACTGAAGTTGGAGAGGGTAAGTGACGTACAAGATCTACTTTCGATTTATCCACCTCAATTCCACGTTCAAGACTATATAACCCGAAACTATACCTTGGTTAACCATGAAATGACATTTCTCCCAATTTAACACAAGGTTAGTTTCAACACATCTTTTCAAGATTAAAGTCAGATTAGCCAAACAATCATCAAATGAGTCACCAAACACGCTAAAATCATCCATAAAGATTTCAATGATCTTTTCAACATAATCAGAGAAAATACTTACCATGCATCTTTGGAATGTGGCAGATGCATTGCATAAACCAAATGGCATGCGATGATAAGCAAACGTTCCAAAGGGACAAGTGAAAGTGGTCTTTTCTTGATCATACGGGGCTATGACAATTTGATTATAATCATAATATCCATCAAGAAAACAATAAAATGAATGACCTGCTAACCTCTCAAGCATTTGATCAATGAATGGCAGTGGGAAATGATCCTTTGTTGTTGTGGTGTTGAGTTTTCTATAGTCGATGCACACTCTCCAACCGGTTAGGATACGGGTGGGCACAAGTTCATCCTCTTCATTCTTCACAACAGTGATTCCAGATTTCTTGGGCATGACTTGGATAGGGGAAACCGAACGGCTATCAGAAATGGGGTAGATCACTCCACAAACAAGTAGCTTGATTATCTCCTTTTGCACAACTTTCATCGTCAGAGGGTTGAGACGGCGTTGAGCCTCTCTAGTTGGTTTGGCCCCCTCCTCAAGAAATATGTGATGCATGCAAGTGGTAGGGCTTATTGATGCGAATTAAGTTAAGCACACAAATTAAACCCTCTTGTTGTCAAATTGTAGTAAAGATGCAAGTAGGGATCGTTCTAGACCTAGGATTAGGAGGGCTTGCTGAAACCTCAAAACTGACTCAAAAACAATAAAACAAAGTTAAAAACATTTGAAAAGACTCAAAAGACTCAAGACAAGTTCACAAGACTCAAAATAAGCTAAAAACACTCAAAACTGCCTAAAAACACTAACTAGGCAGTTTCTGACTCTAGACACTACTTTGGACGAATTTAGGGTTATGGCTTGACTCAAAATACTTAAAAACACAAACAACACAAATTTTAAACACTTTGAAACAAGAAAGTAAAAGGGGGGTTTGTTTTGGACGAATTTAAACTAACAAAACAGATTGTAAAACTAAACAACTTTGAAAACGAATTTGGGAAATTAGATGGATGATGGGCTAGCTAGAGGCTCTTTCTCTACACATGACATGTATGCAAACGAATCGATTTCCAGTTACTCCTTCATTGAATTATGAACGACAATGCCCCAAATTAACTGTGACATCACTAGTTAACCCTCAGATTTTCCTTGTATTATTGGATTGGATGACATCATTCGACAACCCAAAGCATTCTTCAAAAGTCCCCTACATGACATCATAATAGAGATACAATCAAAGATCATTACATTCAATGAAAATCATAAGCATTGACAAAGCACTTGCAACTATGACATCAAAAGTCCCCTTAAACTCTAGCATCAGATTTATGCATGCTAATTAAGTGTCGACCCTCAATCAACAAACACAAATAAGTTATCAATCAAACAGTTAAGCCAATTGCATTCACAATTCAGGAATTCATAACTAGAATTTATCAACTCAAATTGCACACATAATCATGGCTTTGAAATCACCCCTAGCCAAGAGGGGTTTATGTGACATCCCACATCGCCCAGGGGAGTGATCCTGAAATGTATATTCCCATCCCTACCTAGCACGAGGCCTTTTGGGAGCTCACTGGCTTTGGGTTCCATCGGAACTCCAAAGTTAAGCGAGTAGCACACGAGAGCACTCCCATGATGGGTGACCCACTGGGAAGTTCTCGTGTGAGTTCCCAGAAATAAAACCGTGAGGATTACACCTAGAATGCTCCAACAATCAAGCTTGAACATCCAAGAGTTCTTCCTTCTTTCTCCTTGCTGCGGCACAAAGGTGGGTGAAGTGTATGGGATGTGTTTTGGGTTCAGGAATGTGTTTAGGCTGAATGGGAGTTACGGCAAAAGGTGTGGATTGATTTCTGGCATGAATGGATGAATGGGTGAATGAATGGATCCACCTTTGTAGGAGTGGGTCAATTTGTATTTTTCTTTGTCTTCCAAGCTTCCAAACTGATTTCTCTTGACTTCTAGCACCTTTCTAGCCTCTTTTGGTCTTCAATTTCGTCCATCCCCCTTGCTCCAAGCATGTAATAACCATTCGAAGCCCAATTTTGCTCCAAAAGGCTCCAAAATGCACCTTTTTGTATACTTTGTCCTTAGAACCTGAAAACACAAGAAAATGGCTTAAAAGACTAAAATAACTGAGAAATAACAACATAAATGCATGAAAACAAGCTAGCTAAGTTGAATAAATATGCTCCTATCACTTATCCCCTTGATGTCGGCCAAGGTCCAACCTATGGCGGATTTAAACTCCTTCAAGACACACACTAACTTTTCTTCTTCTTGGGCCGTGAGGGAGGAAGAGATGATGGTGGGCAAAGTCTCTTATTCCCCCAAGAAAACATACTTCAAATGGCTTGGTAATGGTTTAAGTTCAAAAGTAGGTGCCTGAATTACTGAAGGAAACAACTTATTAGTCGAAACGGGAATTGAATCGAAGTTAGAATGCTTACCACCACGCGATGGCAATGATTCAAGGGCAGCAACCATTTCTGCCTCTTCTTCACATGTAGGCATGGCAAGGACTGCATCATGCTTGCCGTGGGTTGCTATATCTCCAATCTCTTCGATTTTGACTCCTATGCCTCTTGAAATGATTGTTTCAAGCACATTATCTTGTAAATCCTCAAAGTATTCCTGCACCAAAGAATCAATTATATCAATAGAGAAACATGAATGATCATCATTAGGGTATCTTATAGCATCCGAAATTTTGAAATTAATGACATCCCCATCGAATTCCATTGTTAAAGTTCCTGTGAATACATCAATCTTTGTACGAGCTGTTTTGATGAACGGCCTCCCAATAAGGATCGGCAATGGAAAAGAATTGCTTGAATCTTCCATGTCAAGCACATAGAAGTCCGCTGGAAATATTAGGTGATTGACCTGCACCAAAACATCCTCCAAAACACCATTTGGATAGGCATTAGAACGATCAGCCAATTGGATAATCACACCATCATTTTTCAATTCTCCTAAGTTCATAGATGCATAAATAGAGTAGGGCATAACATTAATGGATGCACCTAAGTCTAACATGGCATGTTCAAACCTAGTATTGCCAATTACACAAGGAATGGTAAAACTGCCAGGATCTTTGCATTTAGTGGGAAGTTTTCGTTGCAAGACAGCTGAAACATTCTCACTTACCTTGACCACTTCTTTGTTCGAAATTCTTCTTTTTGTGGTACAAAGTTCTTTCAAAAACTTAGCATAACTGGGCACTTGCTTGATTGCATCAAGGATCCTAAATGTTTCTAGAATGTCCTTTTCAGCTTCCTCTTTCTTTGTTTGCATGAATCTGCGAGGAAAAGGTACATTCGAAGGAATAACATTAGTAGGAACTGAATTGGACACGTTCTTACCTTTGTTAGACAGATTGGATGATTTAAGATCAATGGGGGCCTGCGGCAAATGTGTTTCCACCCTTGCCGTGGGTTGAGTGGATTCCTCCTGTTCAAATTGCAATCTTTCATCTTCCTTGTGACCTGATTTTGATGGTTGTGAACCTGCCCCAACTTCCTTGCCACTTCTTAAGATGATTGCCTTTGCAATTTCAAAAACCCCCTTTGGATTTGCAATGGTTGAACTAGGGAGTTTTCCTGGGTCTCGAAACTGTCCTACAAACTCTGTAATCTGCCCAATCTGCTTCTTCAATTGATCCACCCTTTTGTCTTGGCTTTGCATTGCTTTGGTTTGATTTTCCTGCCTTTGAGACAAATTGGTGACTAACTTAAGAATTGTGTCATTATCCAAAGATATACTTGAAGTGTTTTGGGCAGATTGTTGTGGGGCTTGTGTTGGTGCGAATGGCTGATGTGATTAAAGTTAAGCCCACAAATTAAACCCTCTTGTTATCAATTGTAGTATAAACGCAAGTAGGGATCGTTCTGGACCGGGGATTAGGAGGGCTTGCTAATCTAACACAAACTGACTCAAATAAGCAAAACAAGACTCAAAAGACTCTAAATAAACTAGTAAGACTCAAAACAGGTTCAAAACACTCAAAACTGCTTAAAAACACTAATTGGACAGATTCTAGACACTAGACACAACTTTGGACAAAAATTGAATTAAACTTGACTCAAAACACACAAAAACACAAACTGAGACAGATTCTAACTAATTTGACTCAAACAAGTGAAGGGGGATTGGTTTTAGAGTGAAACTAAGTTAAAACTAACATAGACTTTAAACTAGGCAGATTTAGACGAAATTGGGTTTTTAGGATGGATGGTGAACTAGCTAGAGGTTTCCTTATCCACACATGATTTATATGCATATAACTTGATTTCCAGTTACGTTTTCATTGAATTATGAATGACAATGCCCCAGATTAACCGTGTCAATCACTAATTAACCCTCAGATTCTCCTAATTTCATTGAATTGGACGAACAACTCATCTACAACAAATTATTCTCATCAATTTCCCTACATGACATCATAATAGAGACACAATCAGAGATCATTACGCTCAATGAGAATCATAAGCATTGACGAGGCATTCATAACTATGACATCATGTTACTCACACCAAGAATTGAACTTAACACGATTGTTCCAGCAACCTTTACTACTTGTGAACATAAGTTTGTAACAATTATGTGAAACTTACTTATATCCTAGCATCAAATTTATGCATGCCAATTAAATGTCGACCCTCAACCAACAAACAGAAATAAGTTCTAATTCAAACAGTTAAGCCAATTGCATTCATACTTCAAGAATCTGTAACTGAAATTTATCAAGTCATATCACACACAAAATCATGGTTTCAAAGTAGCCTCTAGCTAAAAACGAGTTTAGCCTCTCATAACTACAGCAAGACAAAGGAAAACTAATTTAAACATCGAAAACATAAGGTAGAAAACACCTAAGAACGCCCAGCACTCCAGATTGGGTGCAAAACGCTCCGAAGCTGCTCCTCCTCTCCTTGCAGGGCTGCGGCACAAGTGGTTTAGGGTTTATGAATGGTGTTTGGAATGGCTGAGATGGGTAGAGATGTGTAGAATTCGTATGGATGGGTGGTGGTCTGCGGCAAGGCTTGAAAATATGTATATATAGCATAGCAAACCCTAGGGAAATCAGTTTAGGACTTGGACTTAGCAGAAAACTAGGATTAGGGCCCTAGGGTGCGGCAATTAATTTGGAAAAGGAATTGTGGTCCAGTTAATTTCTGAAAAGGATTTGTAGAACCCAAATCCACAAAGAAAAGGGCCTAACAATCAGAATCCAAGAGGAAAAGGGCCTGAGAGGTGCGGCACAATAGGATAAGGGCAGGGAATGCCTTGCAAGGCAAGGAAAAAGGATTCTAGAAGGGAAGGAGACGCCAGATTTTCAGGGTTCTAGAAAGAATGTGTTTCTGGGCAGATTTTGGGGTTTCTAGAAGTATTTGGGGCGCCACTTTTGTAGGAGAATGGATAGGACTTCTAGAAATCAGGTTTTAAGTCCCCTAAACTGAAGAAAACAGGTTAGGATAAGATTAGGATAAGATAAGATAAGGATTGGATAAGATAAGATAAGATAAGATAAGGTTGTTTTGGATAATTCTCCTTCTTTTGAGCTGATTCCTTATCTTCTTTATCTTTAACTTCTTTCTTCCATCTTCTTAGCTGATTTCAAGCCTTTATATCTTCAATTTCATCCATCAACTTGCCTCCATGCTTGCACTACCCAATCTTGGCCCAAAAATGCTCTAGAATGCTCCAAATTGCTTCTTTTTGCCATCTTGACACTTTGAACCTACAAACACACGAAAATAGCTTAAAACACAAAATTAACTAAGAACTAACAACGTAAATGCATGAAAACAAGCTAACTAAGTCGCATAAATATGCTTCTATCAAATTCCCCCACACTTAGCTTTTGCTAGTCCTCAAGCAAAACGAAACAAAACAAACGAAACAAAAACCGAACAAACTAGACCTTCTAACTTTCACCTCAGGGATTTCCAACATACATGAATATTTAAGATCATCATAACCATAGCTTTTAGTCTTCCCCACCCTTTCGTACATACTTAACCACAGTCACCATCCATTAGCTCTCATCTAACCAATTAAAACAATGTTTTGAACGTAGTAACATGCCTTAGAGAATTCACTCAATTCCTCACTAGGTACACTCTTATTTTCACTCAGATTTTCTAACTACACTCCCTACACTAGTATATGTGAGAAGATTGATGTAAACATGAAAACGAACACTCACATATGTTTATGACAAAGAAAGCAATTTCTGGAGTTAATAAACATGTTTATATACGATCTCATGAATGGAATGCTACTACTTAGATGCGAGAACCAGGGTTTCCATACGCTCATACCAATCCCAAACTCCACATATTGAAACACACAACACTCAAGATTGAAGTATAGGGTTGTAACGGGGCTAAAGGTATTGGCTAACAAAGAAACGTAAGGAAAACAAACGTTCTTAAAGCAAAAGCAAGCAAAGTAATGAATATGACACTTAGAACTCCCTTTCTTGAATGCAGCCGCCCACTTTGATACATAAGGGGAAGATTACACATATTTTAGGGCCAAATTCAACTTTTTGGACCCTTTCTTCAACAACCAACACTTGTGAGCTTATTCTCACTTATTTTGAACACTTTTCATACTTTTTCACGTACTTTTCTTTTTCTTTTCTTTTTCTCACGAAATTTTTTCTTTTCTCTTTTTTTTTTTTTCTTCACCCGTGTCTCTTTTGTGACTTTGGCACATATAAACGCACAACTTTCTTTCCCCCACACTTGTTTGCTGCCCAATAACGAACAAAGGGAATTCACTCTAAGTCATGCTTAGCTACGCAGAACAAGGGTAAGGATGGTCCTAATCTAGGCTAGGTAGGGATAATGTGGGTAAACAAAGAACATAGGCTAAACAAGGCTCAAAAGGGTTAAACCTACAAAACAAATAACATAGGGAGGTTCGGCTGTTTGGCACTGGTTCACTACACAACTTCATCTTGTTTATGTGTTATGCTAATCAATTTCATGCTTTGAATGAAACGGGTATGAGTTCTAGTATTTGGAACTAAATGATGAAACGCCTTCTAAGTAGCAACCAAGCAAAGAATAATGAGATCATGCAACGACTTTAAGAAAACAATAAATGCACAGATATTTAACTCTCCAAAGAACGTTTTAAGCTCAAGTCTCTCAAGGTTGTAGCGTTAGTTTGAGTTCCTTCCTTCAAGCATGTTACAAAAACTGATTTTTTCCTTTTTGATTAAACATGAATTCATGAATTATAACCATAATCAAGCATAAACCAGAGAGCAATTCAAACTTCCATCCATGTTTATAACTGTCCTTAATAGTCATGCAATTAAAAACCAAATCCTCATCATTGTGTTGGAAGGTACCCTAAGACACAAACAAACACATAAAACAACTCTTTTTGGAGTTTTCAAAACACTTTTTCAAATTTTTATGAAATTTTCGGATTATCTTTTCCAAACACACTAAAATTCTTCAAAACACACTAAAAACACTTAAAACAGTGAAAAACAACATTCGAAGTGATAGGTGATAAAATCCCACGAAAATCATGCAAAAACAACTTGTTTACCCCCCCAACACTTAAACCAAACATTGTCCTCAATGTCTCAAGCATAAACTAACAGAAAGCAAACAGCAAACAATCCAACTAACTAACATGACACACATGGCAAAGTAAAAGCAATAAAGAGTAGAGTTTAGGAACGCAAATCTGGGTTTGAGCCGGTTGTTCCTAGGTCTTCTTTATTCGAATGCATGGGTTGCCTCCCAAGAAGCGTTTGCTTTAACGTCTTGCAGCCGGACGATTCCTCGGTTTAAGCATCATTGGAGCCCACGGCATGGAAGGGAACTTCTTCCACAACCTGCCCCACAATGTTCTCGTACTATGGCTTCAACCGGTGCCCGTTCACCTTGAATTCTTGTCCGTTCCTTAAGCTTTGGACTTGGACTGCACCATGTGGAAAAACATTAGTAACAACAAAAGGTCCAATCCACTTAGAACGTAACTTACCAGGGAATAAACGTAAACGGGAGTTGAAAAGCAACACTTTCTGCCCAATTGAAAATGTTTTGCCACGAATCATCTTATCATGAAACGCCTTTGTTTTCTCCTTGTAAATTCAGGCATTCTCATATGCTTCATTCCTTATCTCCTCAAGTTCATTCAATTGGAGCTTTCTATGCACTCCAGCCGCATCTATGTCCAAATTGAATGTTTTCACAGCCCAATGCGCCTTGTGCTCTAGTTCCACAGGTAGGTGACACGGCTTGCCATAGATGAGCCGAAATGGAGACATCCCTAGGGGTGTTTTGTAGGCCGTACGATATGCCCACAGTGCATCATCTAAACGCAAACTCTAATCCTTCCGGGTTGGCCCAACAATCTTCTCCAAAATCTGCTTGATTTCCCTATTCGAAACCTCGGCTTGGCCACTTGTTTGAGGGTGATAAGGCGTTGCAACCTTATGCTTGACGTTATACTTCTTAAACAGCGCCTCAATTGTCCGGTTGCAAAAATGGGAGCCTCCATCACTTATAAACACTCTAGGCATCCTGAATCTGGAGAATATGTTAGATTTGATGAAATCTGCAACTACTCGAGAATCATTAGTACGGGTGGCTTTTGCTTCCACCCATTTCGATACATAATCAACCGCAAGCAAGATATAAATGAAACCATATGAAGAAGGAAAAGGACCCATGAAATCAATACCCCAAACATCAAAAATTTCGACATTGAAGATAGGGGTCTGCGGCATTTGATCCCTTGCACCTATGTTACCTGTTCTTTGACATCTATCACATATTATGCAGAAAGTTCGAGCATCTTTAAACAATGTAGGCCAATAAAAACCACATTCTAACACCTTGAGTGCTGTTCTTTGGGTGCCAAAATGACCCCCACATGCATAAGTATGACAGAAAGCAAGAATGGAATTAAACTCAGAGTTATGCACACATCTTCGAATAATCTGATCCGGGCAATATTTCCACAAGTATGGATCGTCCCAAACATAAAATCTAGCATCCTTTTGGAGTTTATCACGTTTATATTTGTCTAGGGTGCCAGGGACACGTTTTGTGACCAAATAATTGACCAAATCAGCATACCAAGGCTCACTTACTTCTATGGACAGCAATTGCTCATCTGGGAACGTTTTTGGAATGGGGAGAGGCTCTTCATTGTGCACCAATCGGCTTAGGTGGTCAGCCACCACGTTTTCACTCCCTTTCTTGTCCCTAATCTCAATGTGGAACTCTTGGAGTAAGAGCATCCAACGAATCAGCCTTGGTTTGGCCTCCTTCTTGGTGAGAAGGTACTTCAAAGCTGCATGGTCAGAATATACAATTACTTTAGTGCCAAGTAAATATGAACGAAATTTATCTAAAGCAAAGACAACGGCAAGAAGTTCTTTTTCTGTGGTAGAATAGTTCAATTGAGCATCGTTTAAGGTCCAAGAGGCGTAATAGATGACATGGGGCTGTTTGTTCTTCCTCTGGCCTAAAACAGCTCCAATTGCATAATCGGATGCATCACACGTTAGCTCAAAATGGAGGCTCCAATCTGGTGGAGTGATGATGGGGGCCGAAGTGAGCACTTCCTTGAGATGTGTAAAGGCCGTCTCACACTCCGCATTAAACTCAAAAGAGACGTCTTTTTCAAGGAGACCGCATAGGGGCTGTGCAATTTTGGAGAAGTCCTTGATAAATCGCCTATAGAATCCTGCGTGGCCAAGAAAAGAACGAACCTCTCTCACCGAAGTGGGAGAGGGTAAGTAGCGTACAAGATCTATTTTAGACTTATCAACCTCAATTCCTTTTTCAGATATGATATGCCCCAAAACTATACCTTGTTTGACCATAAAATGACACTTTTCCCAATTCAACACAAGGTTAGTTTCGATGCATCGTTTTAAAATCAAAGTAAGATTATCCAAACATCCATCAAATGAATCTCCAAAGACACTGAAATCATCCATAAATACCTCAATGATCTTTTCCACAAAATCAGAGAAAATACTTACCATACACCTTTGGAACGTGGCTGGTGCATTGCACAAACCAAATGGCATTCGTCTATAAGCAAAGGTACCAAAGGGGCACATGAAGGTGGTCTTCTCTTGGTCATCCGGGGCTATAACAATCTGATTGTAACCTGAATAGCCATCAAGAAAACAATAAAAAGCATGACCGGCTAACCTTTCAAGCATTTGATCAATAAAGGGTAACGGAAAGTGATCTTTTCTAGTTGTGGCGTTGAGCTTCCTATAGTCAATGCAAACTCTCCATCCAGTTTGGATTCGGGTAGGCACAAGCTCATTCTCTTCATTTTTTACCACAGTGACTCTAGACTTCTTAGGAATAACTTGGACTGGAGAGACCCATCGGCTATCAGAAATGGGGTAAATCACTCCACAATCTAGTAGCTTGATTATTTCCTTCTTCACAACTTCCATCATGGGTGGATTGAGTCGGCGTTGTGCTTCTCGAGATGGTTTGGCTCCTTCTTCCAAAAGAATACGATGCATGCAAGTGGTGGGGCTAATTCCCTTGATATCGGCCAAGGTCCATCCAATGGCTGTTTTATACTCTCTCAAAACACGCACCAATCTGTCCTCTTCTTGTGCCGTGAGTGAGGATGAGATGATGACCGGCAATGTCTCATGATCTCCCAAGAAAACATACTTCAAGTGACTTGGTAGCGGTTTAAGTTCAAGGGAGGGTGGCTGTATTACTGAAGGAAGCAACTTATTAGTCAAAATCGAATCTGAAATTGGGATTGGGGGCTTACCATATTGTTTTGGCAATGATTCTAGGGCAGCCACCATCTCAGCTACATCATCACTAGGGGGCACGGCATGGTGTTCTTCAATGGTGTCGTGGGTTGTGCTTGGTTCTGCCCCATGGTTCTTGCATCCAATTCCATTTGTAAGAACCGTTTCAAGCGCATCGTCATGCAATTGTTCCAAGTGCTCCTGCGCAATTGAATCAATTATATCAATTGCAAAGCAAGAATGATCATCATTAGGATATTTCATAGCTTCAGAAATTTTAAAATCAATAACATCCCCATCAAACTCCATTGTCAGGATCCCTGTGAACACATCAATCTTTGTGCGAGCTGTTTTCATGAACGGTCTTCCAAGTAGAATCGGCAATGGGGTGGAATGGGCCGAATCTTCCATCTCTAGCACGTAGAAATCAGCGGGGAAGATGAGATGATTAACCTGCACTAAGACATCCTCCAAAACTCCTTTTGGATAAGCGTTAGATCTATCGGCTAATTGAATAATCACTCCATCATTTTTCAATTCGCCCAAGTTCATAGATGTGTAAATAGAATAAGGCATGACATTTATTGATGCACCTAGATCTAACATGGCATGTTCGAACCTGGTATTACCTATAACACATGGAATTGTAAAGCTACCTGGGTCCTTGCATTTGGGAGGCAATTTGCGTTGCAA
Source organism: Heteromeles arbutifolia (assembly GCA_024362995.1). Lineage (NCBI taxonomy): Eukaryota > Viridiplantae > Streptophyta > Magnoliopsida > Rosales > Rosaceae > Heteromeles > Heteromeles arbutifolia. The sequence continues at coordinate 15,037,782 of JANCRC010000008.1, read as the reverse complement.
CACCGCTGAAACATTTTCACTTACCCGAACCACCTCCTTGGTAAAAACTCTCCTCTTTGTTGTGCACAACTCCTTCAAGAATTTGGCATATTTAGGAACTTGCTTGATTGCATCAAGGAGTGGAATGTTGACTTGCACCTTTCGAAACATTTCTAGAATGTCCTTTTCGGTTTCCTCCTTCCTTGATTACATAAATCTGCGAGGAAATGGTGCATTGGGTGGAACAAGGTTAGAATCAATCGAATTTGAACCCAACTTACCATTGTTGGACGATTTGGGGAGTTTAGGTGCATTGGAAGGCTGCGGCAAGGTTGGAACAACCCTTGCCGTGGGTGTCTCTTGTTCTGCCTTCTTTTGTAACAACGTCTCGTCCTCCTTTTGGGTAGATTCAGATGTCTTTGGATCGATCCCAACCTCTTTGCCACTTCTTAGGGTCATGGCCTTGACAGATTCGAATCCTCCATTCGGATTCACAGTGGTAGAACTAGGAAGTTTACCATGCTCTCGAAACTGCCCCATAAACTCAGCCATTTGTCCCATCTGTTTCTTTAATTCAATCACCTCCCTGGCTTGATTTTGCACCTCCTTGGCATAGTTTTGCATCTCTTTGGTTTGATTTTGCTGCCCCTGTGCCAAAGTGGTTAGTAATTGAATAACTTGATCATTCTCAAGAGACGAACCTGAGTTATTTTGGGCAGATTGTGTTTGGGATTGCATGGTTGCATATGTCTTTGGAAACATCCCAGGGGTTGGTGGCCGAAATCCACCTTGCTGTTGAAGTTGTTGGGGTTCCCTCCAACGCAGATTTGGATGATCTTTCCAACCCGAATTGTAGGTATTTGCATAGGGATCATATCGGGGCTGATTTTGGCCTTGGAAACCAACAGCGTTGGCACTCTCCCATCCTCTATTCTCAATCAATTGAGGGCAACTTTCAGATTGGTGCCCTTGCATGGTGCACACGCCACAGATTGGTGGTGGTTGTGATTTTGGTCCTTCGACAACCTGAGACACAAGGAGAGTAAGATTAGCCAATTGTGATTGAATTTCAGAAATTGCACTTACCTCATTGACATGTTGCTGCCGTGGGCTCTCTCTTTGTCCAACACATTCATATTGTTGTGCATTGAGGGCTCGGTTCGCAATTAAGGTTTTGGCAGCCACAAGCATCTTGTCAACCAATGCACCACCCGCTGATGCATCTAGCATTTGGCGTTCAATGGGGAGGAGTCCTTCGTAGAAGTATTGAAAGAGCAGCTCCTGCTTCATTTGGTGTTGAGGGCATGATGCAACTAGGCCCTTAAAACGCTCATAATATGCAGGGAAAGACTCTCCTTGATTTTGCTGAATACCACTAATCCGTTTCCTCAAGAGAATGACTCTTGAAGTTGGGAAAAACTTCTCCAAGAATGCTCGTTTCATACTTTCCCAAGATGTGACAGTTCCGGGCGCCAATTCGTACAACCAATCTTTAGCCTTTTCCAACAATGAGAATAGAAAGGCTTTCATCTTCAAAATATTCCCATCAACATTAACGGGTGTCATACTTGAGCAAACCACTTCAAATTCCTTCAAATGCTTGTTTGGATCCTCCATGGACAGCCCATGGTATTTGGGAATGTGATGCAACAAGCTAGACTTCAATTCGAACTCGTCGGTCTTATCTGGAGTTGCCCTAGGATATTGGATACATAGGGGTACTGCATTATCCAATCCCGAGGCTGAGAGCTCCTTAATGGTTCGATTATCTCCAGCCATAACTTCTTCAACCTCGGCCTTTTCTATCTCCTCAGATTCGGCATCTTCTTGTTCCTCAACCTCGGTTTCAGAACTTGAACTAGGTGGGTGAGGTTCTGGGTTCTTTCTTTTCCTTCTCAAGGTTCGTTCAAAATCGCCGTCAAAATCCAAGATATGCTCACGAACCACTTGAGAACTACGAGTCATAAACTAGTACCTGAAAACAAAGAAAACAAACTAGAATCAGAATCTAGATTAATACACACGAAAAGAAACAACGGGGGATTAGCAAAGTTGCTAATCCCCGGCAACGGCGCCAAAAATTTGATGTGATTAAAGTTAAGCACACAAATTAAACCCTTTTGTTATCAATTGTAGTATAAATGCAAGTAGGGATCGTTCTGGACCGGGGATTAGGAGGGCTTGCTAATCTAACACAAACTGACTCAAATAAGCAAAACAAGACTCAAAAGACTCTAAATAAACTAGTAAGACTCAAAATAGGTTCAAAACACTCAAAACTGCTTAAAACACTAATTGGACAGATTCTAGACACTAGACACAACTTTGGACGAAAATTGAATTAAACTTGACTCAAAACACACAAAAACACAAACTGAGACAGATTCTAACTAATTTGACTCAAACAAGTGAAGGGGGATTGGTTTTAGAGTGAAACTAAGTTAAAACTAACACAGACTTTAAACTAGGCAGATTTAGACGAAATTGGGTTTTTAGGATGGATGGTGAACTAGCTAGAGGTTTCCTTATCCACACATGATTTATATGCATATAACTTGATTTCCAGTTACGTTTTCATTAAATTATGAATGACAATGCCCCAGATTAACTGTGTCAATCACTAATTAACCCTCAGATTCTCTTAATTTCATTGAATTGGACGGACAACTCATCTACAACCAAATTATTCTCATCAATTTCCCTACATGACATCATAATAGAGACACAATCAGAGATCATTACGCTCAATGAGAATCATAAGCATTGACGAGGCATTCATAACTATGACATCATGTTACTCACACCAAGAATTGAACTTAACACGATTGTTCCAGCAACCTTTACTACTTGTGAACATAAGTTTGTAACAATTATGTGAAACTTACTTATATCCTAGCATCAAATTTATGCATGCCAATTAAATGTCGACCCTCAACCAACAAACAGAAATAAGTTCTAATTCAAACAGTTAAGCCAATTGCATTCATACTTCAAGAATCTGTAACTGAAATTTATCAAGTCATATCACACACAAAATCATGGTTTCAAAGTAGCCTCTAGCTAAAAACGAGTTTAGCCTCTCATAACTACAGCAAGACAAAGGAAAACTAATTTAAACATCGAAAACATAAGGTAGAAAACACCTAAGAACGCCCAGCACTCCAGATTGGGTGCAAAACGCTCCAAAGATGCTCCTCCTCTCCTTGCAGGGCTGCGGCACAAGTGGTTTAGGGTTTATGAATGGTGTTTGGAATGGCTGAGATGGGTAGAGATGTGTAGAATTCGTATGGATGGGTGGTGGTCTGCGGCAAGGCTTGAAAATATGTATATATAGCATAGCAAACCCTAGGGAAATCAGTTTAGGACTTGGACTTAGCAGAAAACTAGGATTAGGGCCCTAGGGTGCGGCAATTAATTTGGAAAAGGAATTGTGGTCCAGTTAATTTCTAAAAAGGATTTGTAGAACCCAAATCCACAAAGAAAAGGGCCTAACAATCAGAATCCAAGAGGGAGAGGGCCTGAGAGGTGCGGCACAATAGGATAAGGGCAGGGAATGCCTTGCAAGGCAAGGAAAAAGGATTCCAGAAGGGAAGGAGACGCCAGATTTTCAGGGTTCTAGAAAGAATGTGTTTCTGGGCAGATTTTGGGGTTTCTAGAAGTATTTAGGGCGCCACTTTTGTAGGAGAATGGATAGGACTTCTAGAAATCAGGTTTTAAGTCGCCTAAACTGAAGAAAACAGGTTAGGATAAGATTAGGATAAGATAAGATAAGGATTTGATAAGATAAGATAAGATAAGATAAGGTTGTTTTGGATAATTCTCCTTCTTTTGAGCTGATTCCTTATCTTCTTTATCTTTGACTTCTTTCTTCCATCTTCTTAGCTGATTTCAATCCTTTATATCTTCAATTTCGTCCATCAACTTGCCTCCATGCTTGCACTACCCAATCTTGGCCCAAAAATGCTCTAGAATGCTCCAAATTGCTTCTTTTTGCCATCTTGACACTTTGAACCTACAAACACACGAAAATAGCTTAAAACACAAAATTAACTAAGAACTAACAATGTAAATGCATGAAAACAAGCTAACTTAGTCGCATAAATATGCTTCTATCAATGGCTTAGTTTAGAAACCCGGGGGTTGCTGCCTAAAGCCTCCTTGTTGTTGGGATTGTTGGGGCTCCCTCCATTTGAAATTCAGATGATCTCTCCAACCGGGATTGTAGGTATTGGAGAATGGATCGTTCCTTGGCTGGTTTTGGCCTCCAAAACCCACTGCATTGGCAGATTCCCATCCACCATTCTCAATCAGTTGCGGGCACTTCTCAGATGGGTGTCCTTGGATAAAACACACGCCACACACACTTAGTCCTTGCATCTTCATCCCTTTGGCCATCTGAGAAACAATAGAAGTAAGATTAGTTAATTAGGATCAAATGTCGGATGTGGAACTTACCTCATTCACTTGCTGCCATGGGGTGTCCCTTTGCCCAATTCCTTCATATTGTTGTGCATTCAATGCACGGTTTGCAATTAGTGTCTTGGCTGCCATAGGTGTTTTGTCTACCAACGCACCTCCCGCTAAAGCATCTAGCATTTGCCTTTCAATTGGAAAAAGGCCTTCATAGAAGTATTGAAGTAGAAGCTCTTCTTTCATTTGGTGTTGAGGACATGATGCAACAAGGCTTTTGAAATGCTCATAATACGTTGGAAATGACTCGCCCTGGCTTTGCTGGAGTCCGCTAATCTTCTTCCCCAAAAGAATGACTCTTGTAGTGGGGAATAACTTTTCTAAGAACGCCCTCTTCATGCTCTCCCAAGAAGTGACGGTTCCAGGGGCTAATTCGTATAACCAATCCTTAGCCCTCTCTAGAAGAGAGAAGGGAAAGGCCTTCATCTTCAAAATGTTGCCATCGACATTGATCGGAGTCATGCTTGAACACACCACTTCGAACTCTTTTAGATGCTTGTTTGGATCTTCCATGGATAGCCCATAGAATTTGGGAATGTGGTGCAGCAAGCTAGACTTCAATTCGTATTCATCGGTCTTGTTTTCAGCAGCCCTAGGGTATTGGATGCATAAAGATGTAGCATTGTCCAATCCCGAGGCAAAAAGCTCCTTAATTGTTCGGTTGTCTGCTGCCATGGCTTGTGGTTCTTCTAAATTTCTTGCCATGGGGTCTTCTTCCTCTTCTAGCACGTGTTCTTCAAGCTCAGGTTTAGGGCTAGGTGGATTAGATTCTTGCTGGCTCCTATGCCTTCTCAAAGTCCTCTCAAAATCGTCATCAAAGTCCAAGATATTCTTACGAACGGTTTGAGAACTTCGAGTCATAAACTAGTACCTAAAAACAAGAAACACAACAAAGTCAGAAACTGAAACAAAAACACACGAAAAAGAAACAAGGGATTAGCAAAGTTGCTAATCCCTGGCAACGGCGCCAAAAATTTGATACGATGTAAAATAGCACACAAAGTAAACCCTATTTTGACAATTGTAGTATATGTATAAGTAGGGATCGTTCTAAACCGGGGATTAGGAGGGATTGCTAAAACACTTGAAATTGACTCAAAAACATAAAACTAAGTTTAAACACTAAACTAGACTCGAAGAATGCAAAACAAACTGAAAATACTCAAAAATGACTAGAATGACTCAAAACAGCTTAAAACAACCAAATAGACTCAAAACAAACTCTGGGGACAACTTTGGACGAAAATGGGTTTTGCCTTGACTCAAAACACTTAAAAACACAAATTAAATAGATTCTAACTAAGTTTGACACTTAAAAGTAAAGGGGATTGAGTTTTGGACGAATTTAAAGTAAAACAAGCAAATTAAGAACTTAGATAGATTTTGGCACGAAATTGGTGTTTTGGATAGATTTTAGGCTAGCTAGAGGGTTCTTCTCCACACATGTCACACTTGCATACAAATCGATTTTCAGTTGTTCATTCGATAATCCATGAAACTCAACACTCCAGATTAATTAGGTACGCTTAAATTAACCTTCAAGTTCTCCTTAAGTTATTGAATTGCATGGGAATGCGCATACAACAATTGAAAACATTCTCTAAGAGTCCCTTACGTGAACAGCACAACAAAGGTACAATCAGAGATCTTTAAACTTTAAGAGAACTATAAGCATTGACGAGGCATTCGTAACTATGAAAACCATGATACTCCTGCCAAGAATTCACTTCACACGATTGTGACTAGCAACCTCCACTATACATGGATATAAGTTCATAACGATTAGGTGAAATTCCCTTATATTCTAGCATCAAATTCATGCATGAAAACTAAGCGTGCACTCTTAATCAACATACAAGAATAAGTTATCAATCAAACAGTTAAGCAAATTGAATTCACAATTTATGAAATCACAACTGAAGGTAATCAATTCATATTGCAAGCATAGTCATGGCTTTGACTAGCCCCCTAGCCAAAAGGGCTTAGTTCCTCATAATCGCAAAACAAAGGTGAACATATGTATACATTGAAAACAAAAGAAAGAAAATACCTAAACGCTCCAGCGATCCAAATTGAATAGCAAGCACGTCCAAGAACTTTCCTTCTTCTCCTTTGCTGCGGCACAAGGGATTGGTGGTGGTTTGAAGGGTTGTTTGTATGAAGGAATGGATGGGAGAAGGTATGGTAGTGTTTAGGATGGATGGGTGTTGCGGCAAGGGAGGAGTAAGGTCAGAAAATATGAATGTTTATGAAGAAAGAATGCGGCAGAGAGTGGAGAGGGATTAAGATTGTCTCCAGAATGATTTTGGCTCAGAAAGTTATATGTTTTAAGGCTAGGGTTTCAGCCAAAAAGACTTAGAGAAAGTGAATGAAACTTAACGATTTTGTCCACAAAGGTTAAAGGTCAGAAATCCAACAAAATAAGGAAGTAGGATTAGAAATTAAATAGAATAGGAAGAAAAGGGAATGTAGGATGCGGCAAGGGCTCAGGAGTAAAGGGAATGTGATTGTGGGACACAAAATAGGCAAGGAACAATTCCCCTTTGCACGGCAAAGACTTTAAAGAAAGGGAATGTGGTTTTAAGATCAGAAAACAGGAAAGAACCAACCTTCTTGTGCGGCAAGGAAGGAGAATGTGCAAGGGTAGTGCGACATGGACTTTAAGGAAAGTTTAGGGCATCTAGAACAAGTAATTAAGTGCCCTAACATATTTTGGAATCCTTTTGTGGCTGGAGCATAGGTGAAGAAAGATTAGGAAACGTTTAAGCCAAGAATAGAAACTCTCAAGAATGGAAACCTCCAAGAATAAAAACTTTCAATATTAGAAACTTTGGCTTCTAATTTTGAACTCTTCATTCTCCATTTGTCTTGAATCCAATTCTTCACATCTTTATTCAATCCTAAGCTCATTTGATCTTCAATTTCGTCCATCCACTTAGCTCCAAGCATGTGTAATCCATTTAGTGCTCAAAACTGCTCCAAAATACCCCAAAATGCACTTTCTTGCTCCTTTATCCCTTTGGATCTACAAACACACGAAAATAGCTAAAAATACTTAAATAACTAAGAACGAATAACATAAATGCAAGAAAACAAGCTAACTAAGTCGCATAAATATGCTCATATCAGTTCTTCTCCACACATGACATACTTGCATACAAATCGATTTCCATTTGCTTTTTCAATAAACCATGAACCTCAACGCCCTAAGTTAACCGTGATGCACTAATTAACCCTCAGATTTCCCTAAATTTATTGTATTGGATGCATGCATACAACAACCCAAAGTATTCCTCAATAGTTCCCTACATGAACTGCATAATAGAGATACATATCAAGAATCATTAAGTTCTATGAAAATCATAAGCATTAACAAGGCATTCATAACTATGAACTGCATGATACTCCTGCCAGGAATTTACTTAACGCGATAGTGACTAGCAACCATCGCTACTTGCGAATATAAGTTCATAACGATTAGGTGAAACTCCCTTATATTCTAGCATCGAATTCATGCATGCAAATTAAGTGTGCACCCTCAACCCACATACACAAACAAGTCTTAATTCAAACAGTTAAGTAAATTGAATTCACAACTTATGAAATCACAACTGGATGTAATCAATTCATATTGCAAGTATAATCATGGTTTTGAATTCCCCCCTAGCCAAGAGGGGTTTAGTTCCTCATGTTCACAGCAAAACAAAGATAAACAAACTTAAACATTGAAAACAAAGAATGAATTATGATAGGAGCATATTTATTGATGCGAAATATATAAGCACACAAATTAAACCCTCTTGTTGTTAAATTGTAGTAAAAATGCAAGTAGGGATCGTTTTGGACTGGGGATTAGGAGGGCTTGCTAAAACCTCTAAACTGACTCAAAAACATAAAAACAAAGTTAAAAACGTTTGAATAGACTCAAAAGACTCAAGACAAGTTCACAAGACTCAAAATAAGCTAAAAACACTCAAAACTGCCTAAAAACACTAACTAGGCAGTTTCTGACACTAAACAGAATTTTATATGAAAATAAGGGTTGGGTTTGACTTAAAACACTTAAAAACACAAACAAAACAAGTTTAAAGCTATTTGAAACAAGAAAGTAAAGGGGGGTTTTGTTTTGGACGAATTAAAACTAACAAAACAGATTGTAACTTAAAAAACTAATTTGAAAACGATTTGGGAAATTAAATGGACGATGGGCTAGCTAGAGGCTCTTTCTCCACACATGACATGTATGCAACGACTCGATTTCCAGTTACTCCTTCATTGAATTATGAACAACAATGCCCCAAATTAACCGTGACATCACTAGTTAACCCTCATATTGTCCTTGTATTATTGGATTGGATGACATCATTCGACAACCCAAAGCATTCTTCAAAAGTTTCGTACATGACATCATAATAGAGATACAATCAAAGATCATTACGCTCAATGAAAATCATACACATTGACAAAGCACTTGCAACTATGACATCATGTCACTCATGCTAGGAATTGAACTTAACGCGATCGTGACTAGCGACCTTCACTACATATTAATATAAGTTTGTAATGATTATGTGAAACTCTCTTATACTCTAGCATCAGATTTATGCATGCCAATTAAGTGTCAACCCTCAATCAACAAAGACAAATAAGTTATCAATCAAACAGTTAAGCCAATTGCATTCACGATTCAAGAATTCATAACTGGAATGTATCAACTCAAATTGCACACGTAATCATGGCTTTGAAATCACCCCTAGCCAAGAGGGGTTTAGCTACTCATGTTCACAGCAAAACGAAAGGAAAAGAAATTAAACATTGTAAATATAGAGCGAATTACAGCTAGAATGCTCCAACAATCAAGCTCGAACATCCAAGAGTCCTTCCTTCTTTCTCCTTGCTGCGGCACAAAGGTGGGTAAAGTGTATGGGATGTGTTTTGGGGTCGGGAATATGTTTTAGGTTGAATGGGAGTTGCGGCCAGGGTCTAGAGATGGCTGGGAATTTGTAGATTAGTGTAAGGTTGTGTGAATTGGTGAATGGTGATGGATGTATGCGGCAGAGAGTGGGGGTTGATTTCTGGCGTGAATAGGTGAATGAATGGATCCTCTAAGGCTGCAAAAAGGAAGTCTATTTAAGGTTTTCAGAAATTAAAACCCTAATTTATTTAGGTAATCAGAAATTAACTCAAAAGTTTCTAGAAAGAGGAAATAAAATTAGAAAACTAAGGGGAAGAGGCTAAGATATGCGGCAAGGACTTTAATTAAAAAAGGAATGTGTTTAAATGCAAGGAATGGGAAATAGGGACTCTCCCTTGCACGGCAAGGAAGAGTAAAGGTCTAAAGGGGTGCGGCTAGATGTTTGGGAAAGGGATAATGTCCTAAAAAGAAAGGGAAAGGGGACTCACGGCAAGGAAAAGGAAACAAAGGGTACGTGGGGTGCGGCACTATCTTGAATGGTGCAAGGAACCTTTATTTTGTGTCCTAAAGTGCATATGAGGCCTTCAAAGTTGCTGGAGTTTAGGGACATTTAAGATTAGGAAAGGTCAAACCAAAATAGGAAACCTTGGCTTAACTTTCCAACCTCAAGTAGGAATCCTTCTTCAATTAGAAATCCTTAGTCAATTAGGAATCCTTCGTTGATTAGGAATCCTAACTCTTTCAAACTCTACAAATTGAAACACACAACACTCAAGATTGAAGTCAAGGGTTGTAATGGGGCTTGGGGGTAATGGCTAACAAAGAAAGGATAGGGATAACAAACGTTCTTAAAGTGATAACAAGCAAAGTAATGAAATTGACACTTGGAATTCACTTTTAGAATGCAGAAATGAACTTTTAAACACAAAGGGAGATTCAAGCAACACTTAGGGCCGAATTCAATGTTTTGGACCCTTTCTTCAACAAACAACACTTTAGAACTCTTTTTCTCATAATTTTCAACTCTTTTCACAACTTTTCTTTTTTTGTTTCTATTTTCCACGATTTTTTTTCTTTTCTTTTCTACCCGTGCCTTATTAAGGAATTTGACACACACACACACAAAAAAATCAATTCCTCAACACTTGTTTTTCTGCAAAAGTTCAACAAAAGGAATTCCATCGAAATTATGCTTTACTATGCTTCAAGAACAAGGGTATGGATGGTCCTAATCTAGGCTAGGTGAGGATAGTGTGGGTTAACAAAGAACATAGGCTACACAAGGCTCAATGGGGTTAAACTTATACACATAATGAAATAGGGGGCACGACAATTTGGCTGTGGTGGTCACTACACAACTTCATCTTGAATATGTGTTATACAAATCAATAGCATGCTTTGAATGAAATGGGCATGAGTTCTAGCATTTGGAACTAAATGATGAAACGCCCTCTAAATAGTAACCAAGCAAAGAATAATGAGATCATGCAACGACTTTAGAAAACAAGAATACAGAATATTAATTCTCCAAAGAATGTTTTAGGCTCAAGTCACACAGGGTTGTAGCGTTAATTTGAGTTCCTTCCTTCAAGCTGATAGGAGCATATTCACATCACTTAGTTAGCTTGTTTCCTTGCATTTACGTTGTTAGTTCTTAGTTATTTTACTCTTTTAAGCCATTTTCGTGTGTTTTCAGGTTCTAAGGGCTAAAGGAGCAAGAAAGTGCATTTTGGTGCCGTTTGGAGCAGTTTTGGGCTTGGAATGGATTGCACATGCTTGGAGCTAAGTGGATGGACAAAATAAGCCCTCCTTTCCTATTTTCTGCACAAAATCACATTCCCTTTTCTTCCAAAAATCTACCGCATATCTCCTTTCCTTTTCTTCCAAAAATCTGCCGCATATCTCCTTTCCTTTTCTTCAAATCTGCTAAGTATCTCCCTTCCTGATTTTCTTAACTTTTGTTAACCTTTTCTTGGGGATTTGGAAAGTTAAAACCTTCCCTAAAAATACATTAAAGTCGTGGCCCTCCTTTGCTCTATAAATAACTCAATCTTTCGCACCATTAAGGATCCCCGAACACACATTCTCTGCATCCATTCCATCCACCTATATACCTATCCATCCTTTACCACCCATCACCACCCATTCTACACACCTTAACCCCTTGTGCCCCAGCTCCACAAAGGAAGAAGGAGAGGATTGATGCCGTGTAAGAGAGCACACAAATTAAACCCTCTTATTGACAATTGTAGTATATATGCAAGTAGGGATCGTTCTGGACCGGAGATTAGGAGGGATTGCTAATCTAAACTAAACTGACTTTAAAACACAAAAACACAAAAAGAAACTTAAAAACACTTAACTAGACTCTATAGACTCAATACAAACTGAAAAGACTCAAAACTAACTAGAAAGACTCAAAACAACACAAAACAACGAAATAGACTCAAAACTGACTCTAGGGAGTTATTGGACGAAAATTAACTTGAACTTGACTCAAAACACTTAAAAACACAAATTGGACAGATTCTAACCTAATTAACACAACAAAGTAAATGGGGATTGGATTTTGGATGAAAATAAAGTAAAACAAAAGAGAAACTAGAACTAGACAGATTTGCACGAAATTAGGTGTTTTGGATGGATGATGGACTAGCTAGAGTGTATTTCTCCACACATGACACACTTGCATACAAATCGATTTCCAATTGCTTTTCAATAAACCATGAATTCTCAACGCCCCAGATTAACCGTGAATTGCACTAATTAACCCTTAGATTTTCCTAATTTCATTGAATTGGATGATTGCATACAACAACCCAAAGCATTCTCCAGAAGTTCCCTACATGAATTGCATAATAGAGATACGAGCAAAGATCATTAAGTTCTATGAAAATCATAAGCATTGACAAGGCACTCGTAACTATGAATTGCATGATACTTATGCCATGAATTTACTTAACACGATTGTGACTAGCAACCTTCACTACTTGTGAATATAAGTTCATAACGATTAGGTGAAAATCCCTTATATTCTAGCATCAAATTCATTCATGCATGCAAACAACTCCCTAGTGTCTGTTTTGAGTCTATTTGGTTGTTTTAAGCTGTTTTGAGTCTTTTAAGTTTGTTTTGAGTCTTCTGAGTCTTGTTAAGTGTTTTTAAGTGTGTTTTTGTGTTTTTAAGTCAGTTTAGAGTTGATTAGCAATCCCTCCTAATCCCCGGCCTAGAACGATCCCTACTTGCATCTTTACTACAACTGTCAACAAGAGGGTTTAATTTGTGTGCTGTTTTACATCGCATCACAAGCATGTTACAAAAACTGATTTTTCCTTTATGATTGCATGCGAATTCATAAATTATAACCACAACCAAGCATAAACCAAAGAGTAAATCAAATTTTCATCCATCTTTATAACTCTCTTTAACAGTCATGTAATTATAAACCAAATCCTCATCATTGTGTTGGAAGGTACCCTGAGACAAACAAACACGCAAAAACAACTTTTTTTGGGTTTTTCAAAACAATTTTTCAAATTTTTATGAGATTTTCGGATTTTTATGTCAAGACACACTAAAACACTCCAAAACATCTTTAAAACACTTAAAAATAGCAAGGAACAACTTTTGAAGTAATGGGTGATAAAATCCCACGAATTTGCATCAAAAACACTTATTTACCCCCCCCAACACTTAAAACAAACATTGTCCTCAATGTTGCAAACATAAACTCACACAAAAACAAGCAAACTAACACACAACGAATAAACAAACTAAACATGGCAGAATAGAAACAACAAAAAAGAGAAGGGTTTAAGAACGCAAATCTGGAAATGGAGTGATTCCTAGGTCTTCCTTTGTTGAATGCATGGGTTGCCACCCAAGAAGCGCTTGCTTTAACGTCTTGTAACCGGACGAAGAACTCATTCACTCCCTATTGGAGCCCACGGCTTGGAGAGGGATCTCCTCCATAACCTGCCCCACGGCACTCTCATAGTATGGCTTCAATCGATGTCCATTTACCTTGAATTTTTGTCTATTCCTTAAGCTTTGGACTTGAACTGCACCCTATGGAAAAACATTAGTAACAACAAAAGGTCCAATCCACTTAGAATGTAACTTACCAGGGAATAAACGTAAACGGGAGTTGAAAAGCAACACTTTCTGCCCAATGGAGAATGTTTTGCCCCGAATCATCTTGTCATGAAACGCCTTTGTTTTCTCCTTGTAAATTCGGGCATTTTCATATGCTTCGTTCCTTAGCTCCTCAAGTTCATTCAATTGGAGCTTTCTATGCATTCCAGCAGCATTTAAGTCCAAATTGAATGTTTTCACAGCCCGATGCGCCTTGTGTTCTAGTTCCACAGGTAGGTGACACGGCTAGCCATAGATTAGCCGAAATGGAGACATCCCTAGGGGTGTTTTGTAGGCAGTTCGATACGGCCACAGTGCATCATCTACACGCAAGCTCCAATCCTTCCGGGTTGGCCCAACGGTCTTCTCCAAGATTTGCTTGATTTCTCTATTCAAAACTTCGGCGTGGCTACTTGTTTGCAGATGGTAAGGTGTCGAAACCTTATGCTTGACATTGTATTTCTTAAACAGCGCCTCAATGGTCCGATTGCAAAAATGTGAGCCTTTATCACTGATGAACACCCGTGGTATCCCAAATATGGAGAAAATGTTAGTTTTGGTGAAATCTGCAACCACTTTATAATCGTGAGTACGGGTCGCCTTTGCTTATACCCATTTGGAAACATAATCAACCGCAAGCAAGATATAAGTGAAACCATACGAAGAAGGAAAGGGATCCATGAAATCAATACCCTAAACATCAAAAATTTCGACATTGAAGATAGGGGTTTGCGGCATTTGGTCCTTGGCACCTATGGTACCTGTTCTTTGACATCTATCACATGTTAAGCAAAAAATTTGAGCATCTTTAAACAATGTAGGCCAATAAAAACCACATTCTAACACCTTAAGGGCTGTTCTTTGGGTGCCAAAATGACCCCTACATGCATAAGAGTGGCAAAAGGCTAGAATAGAATTAAACTCAGAATTGTGCACACGTCGTCGAACAATCTGATCTGGGCAATACTTCCACAAATATGGATCATCCTACACACAAAATCGTGCATCATTCTTATGTTTGTCACGTTGGGGTTTAGTGAAAGTGGTTGGAAAACGTTTAGTTACCAAGTAGTTCACCAAATCTACGTACCACGGTTCACTTACCTCGATGGACAACAATTGCTCATCCGAGAATGTCTTTGAAATGGGGAGAGAGTCCTCTTCATGCACCATACGGCTTAGGTGGTCAGCCACCACGTTTTCACTCCCTTTCTTGTCCCGAATTTCAATGTCGAATTCTTGTGGTAGGAGCATCCAACGAATCAGCCTTGGTTTGGCCTCCTTCTTAGAAAGAAGATACTTCAAGGCTGCATGGTCAGAATATACAATCACTTTAGTGCCAATTAAGTATGAACGAAATTTATCTAAAGCAAAGATAATAGCAAGAAGTTCTTTTTCCGTTGTGGAATAGTTCAATTGGGTGTCATTTAAGGTGCGGGACGCATAATAGATGACGTGTGGCTGTTTGTTCTTCCTTTGTCCCAAAACAGCTCCAATTGCATAATCCGAGGCATCGCACATGAGCTCAAAAGGAAGGTTCCAATCTGGTGGAGTGATGATTGGGGCCGAGGTGAGTGATTCTTTGAGACTTTTGAATGCCGTTTCACACTCCTTGTTAAACTCAAATGCCACTTCCTTTTGAAGCAATCGGCATAGGGGTGTGCAATCTTTGAAAAGTCCTTGATGAATCGCCTATAAAACCCTGCATGGCCGAGAAAAGAACGTACCTCTCTAACCGAAGTAGGAGAGGGTAAGTAACGCACAAGATCTATTTTAGACTTATCGACCGCAATGCCTTTTTCAGAGATTATGTGACCCAAAACAATACCTTGTTTAACCATAAAATGACATTTCTCCCAATTTAACACAAAGGGGACAAGGCACCACCTTTGTAGGAGTGGGTCAATTTGTGTTTTTCTTTGTCTTCCAAGCTTCCAAACTGATTTCTCTTGACTTCTAACACCTTTCTAGCCTGTTTTGGTCTTCAATTTCGTCCACCCACCTTGTTCCATGCATATACAATCCATTCTAAGCTCTCTAAAAGGCTCCAAATTGCACCTTTTCGCATACCTTGTCCTTCTGATGCGATGTAAAACAACACACAAATTAAACCCTCTTTTGACAATTGTAGTATATGTATAAGTAGGGATCGTTCTGAACCGGGGATTAGGAGGGATTGCTAATCTAAACTAAACTGACTTTAAAACACAACACAAAAAGAAACTTAAAAACACTTAACTAGACTCTATAGACTCAATACAAACTGAAAATACTCAAAACTAACCAGAAAGACTCAAAACAGCACAAAACAATGAAATAGACTCAAAACTGACTCTAGGGAGTTATTTGGACGAAAATTAACTTGAACTTGACTCAAAACACTTAAAAACACAAATTGGACGGATTCTAACCTAATTAACACAACAAAGTAAAGGGGATTGGGTTTTGGACGAAAATAAAGTAAACCAAAATAGAAACTAGAACTAGGCAGATTTGGACGAATTTGGTGACTTGGATGGATGATGGGCTAGCTAGAAATTTTTTCTCCACACATGACACACTTGCATACAAATCAATTTTCAGTTGTTCATTCGATAAACCATGAAACTCAACACCCCAGATTAATTAGGCACGCTTAAATTAACCCTCAAATTTTCCTTATGTCATTGAATTGGACGGAAATAGCGCATCGCAATCAAATTATTCTTCAAAAGTTCCCTACATGAAAGCGCATAATAGAGATACAATCAAAGATCATGAAGCTCTATGAAAATCATAAGCATTGACAAGGCATTCGTAACTATGAAAGCGCATGATACTCCTGCCAGGAATTTACTTAACATGATCGTGTTACTGCTTGTGAATATAAGTTCATAACGATTAGGTGAAACTCCCTTATATTCTAGCATCAAATTCATGCATGCGAACTAAGTATGCATCCTTAATCAACATACAAGAATAAGTTCTGAATCAAACAGTTAAGCAAATTGCATTCACAATTTATGAAATCACAACTGAAGGTAATCAATTCATATTGCAAATATATTCATGGCTTTGAAATTCCCCCTAGCCACAACGAATTAGCTCCTCATGTTCACAGCAAAACAAAGAGAAATTAAATTAAACATTGAAAACAAAGATAGATTACACCTAGAAACGTTCCAGCAATCCAACGTCTTGAATGCAAGCACGTCCAAGGGTCTCCCTCCTTCTCCTATGCTGCGACACAAGGTGGCAGTGGTGGTCGAAGTGGTGAATGGTGGTGGTGGATGGATATAGGTGAGTTATGGTGAAGGGTGGATTGTGGATTTTCAGCATAAATTGTGTAGAGAGATTTAAATGGTGCAACAAGCTTTATTTAAAGGGCTAGGGTACTCAGAAAATAATAGGAAAGGTTCAATACTTTGCTTTTTTGGTTCCACAATTTAATAGGTAAGAAAGAATCAGAAAATCAAAGAGAATAAGAATGTGAAATTCGGCAGAATATGTAAGAGAGAAAAGGAATGTGTTTTAAAGGTCAGAAATTAAGAGAGAAAGGGAAAGAAGGTGTGGCATTGATTTGTAAGAGAAAGGGGAAGTATTTTTGGGTAGAAAATAGGCAAGAAAACCTCTCCCTTGTGAAGCAAGGATTAGAATAAAAGTGGAATGTGTTTTATGACAGAAAATAGGCAAGAAAACCTCTCCCTTGTGCAGCAAGGATTGAAACAAAAGGGGAATATGTTAGGCACGGTTTTGGGCTTCTAAATTGAGTAATTAGGCAACCTACATGTTTTGGAAACCCCAAAAATGGAAACCTCCACAAATGGAAACTTGCACAAATGGAAACTTGCACAAAAGGGAACCTTCACAAATAGAAACTTCCAACTTTAGAAACCTTGGCTTCCAATTTTGAACTCTTCATTCTTCATCTGATCCTAAGCTCATTTGAGCTTCAATTTTGTCCATCCACTTAGCTCCAAGCATGTGCAATCCATTTAGTGCCCAAAACTACTCCAAAATGCACCAAAATGCACTTTCTTGCATACTTTGCACATTAGACCTACAAACACACGAAAATAGCTTAAAATACTAAAATAACTAAGAACTAACAACGTAAATGCAAGGAAAAAAGCTAACTAAGTTGCATAAATATGCTCCTATCAAATTCCCCCACACTTAGCTTTTGCTAGTCCTCGAGCAAAGCAAAACAGACAAAAGAAACAAAACACAATCTAAACCTTCCAACATTTGCCTTAGGGATTTCCAATGCACATGACATATTAAAAATCATCACTTACGCAGATTTTGGTCATCCTTACCCTTAAGCACATACTTAATTATGGTCACCATTCATTAGCTTGCATTTAATCAATTAAAACAACATTTTGAATGTAGTAACATGCCTTAGAGAATCCCTCAATTCCTTACTAGATAATCACTCAATTTTCACTCAAACTTTCTGACTACACACCCTACACTAGGTATATGTGAGAAGATTGATGTAAACAAGAAAACTAACACTCACATATGTTGCAACAAAGAAAGCACTTTTCTGGAGTTATTAATGCATATATGAATATGATCTCATGAACGGAATGCTACTACTTAGATGCGAGAACCAGTGATGCCATATGCTTATACCAATTCCAAACTCCACATATTGAAACACACAACACCCAAAATTGAAGTTAAAGGCTTGAAACGGGGCTAAGGGTGTTGGGTAAGAAAGAAAGGATATGGAAAACAAAGTTTCTTAAAGAAATAGTAAGCAAAGTAAAGAAATTGGCACTTAGAATTCAATTCTGAATGCAAAAATCAACTTTAAACACAAAAGGGAAGTCTAGGGCCGAATTTTGATGTTTTGGACCCTTCCTTCAACAATCAACACTTGTGAGCTCATTCTCACTTATTTTTCAACTCTTTTTCATTATTTTCACAACTTTTTCTTTTTCTTTTTCTTTTTCCATGAATTTTTCTTTTTCTTGGCACACAAACACACACAAATCCCTTCCCCCACACTTGATTTACTGCATAATGTAGATCAAAAGGAATTCATTCTAAGTCATGCTTCACTATCCTGTAAGAACAAGGGTATGGATAATCCTAAACTAGGCTAGGTAAGGATAATGTGGTTAACAAAGAACATAGACTAAACAAGGCTCAACGGGGTTAAACCTACAAAACATATGACAAAGGGGTTCGGCTTTTTGGCTGTGGTGTGATAGGAGCATATTTATGCTACTTAGTTAGTGTGTTTCCTTGCATTTGCTTAGCTATTTGTTGCTTAGTATGGTGTTTAAAGTCATTTTCGTGTGTTTTTAGGTCCAAGAAGCAAAGTTGGCAAAAAGATGCATTTTGGAGCATTTTAGAGCAAATCTGGGCTTGGAAGGGATAGCACAAGCAATGGGCATGAAGATGGACGAATTTGGAGTTTAAATGGAGTGGGAATATGTTTCAAGGTTGGAGAAATAAATTCAAATCATTGAAGATAAGGAATCAGCTCAAAAGAAGGAGGATTATCCAAAACATTATCCAAACAACCTTATCTTATCTTATCTTATCCAATCCTTATCTTATCTTAACAAACCTTATCCTATCCTAATCCTTTTCTAATTCAATTTCTGGTACAATGAGGGTTTATTTTCTGATTGGGGGACATTTAAATTAAAGTTCTAGAAACTCTAAGCCTTGCCGCACCTAGCTTTTCAGAAAACTTGGTTTCCTTGCCTTGCAAGGCTTTCTAGAAGCCTTATCCCACCTTATCCTATTGTGCCGCACCTTAGGCCCTTTCCCATTGGAAATCTGATTGTTTTGAGCCTATTTCTGAATGGATTTGGCTTTCTAGAAGTCCCAATCTGATTCACCTAGGGTTTTGGTGCCTATATATATTAAAACACCATTTGCCGTGCACACCACCCCCCATACACAACCAACCACGCCAGAAATCATCCCCTACCCCCTGCCGTGCCATATCATCCACACAAACCCAGAAAACCCCTCTTGTGCCGCAGCTATTCAAGGAAGGAGAAGGTGCCACTCTAAGTTGTGACTACTGCTGGAGCGTTCTTAGGTGTTGTCTATCCTTGGTTTCAATGTTTCAATTTAGTTTTCTTTGTTTAACTGCTGTCATGAGGAACTAAACCCCTATTAGTTAGAGGGGGAATTTGAAGCCATGAATATATGTTTCTTATGATCTGATTCACTCCAGTTACGATTTCATAAAGTATGAATGTGGTTTACTTTTCTGTGCTTATTAAGAACTTGTTTATGTATGTGGGTTGGGGGTCGACACTTGATTTGCATGCATAAATTTGATGCTAGGATATAAGGGAATTTCACCTAATCGTTATGAACTTATATTCACAAGTAGTAAAGGTTGCTAGTCACAATTGTGTTAAGTAAACCCTAGGCTGGATTAACATGCGTATTCCATAGTTATGAATGCCTTGTCAATGTTTATGATTTCCATTGAACTTAATGATCTTTGATATGTATCTCTATCATGCGTATTCCATAGTTAGGGAACTTGATAAGAATAATTTGGTTGTGATGCGTTATCCATTCAATTCAATGAACTTAGGGAAATCTGGGAATTAATTAGTTCAATACAATTAATTCGGAACATTGTCATTCATAGTTTATCGAAAGAGTAACTGGGAATCAAGTTGTATGCATATGTTTATGTGTGGATAAGGATCCCTCTAACTAGCCATTCACCCATCTAAGTCCCCAATTTCGTGCAGATTTCATTAAGTACTTTAAGTTTCTTGTTTTGTTTTCAAATTCGTTCAAAAACAAACCCCCCTTTACTTGTTGAGTCATATTAGTTAAAATCTGTTTTGATTTGTGTTTTTAAGTGTCTTGAGTCAAGTTAAAGTCTATTTTCGTCCAAAGTAGTGTTTAGAGTTCAAAACTGCCCAGTTTGTGTTTTTAGGCAGTTTTGAGTGTTTTTGTGCTGTTTTGAGTCTTTTGAGTTGTTTTAGTGTTTTAGAATTTAGTCTTGCATTCTTTGAGTCTAGTTTAGTGTTTTAAACTTTGTTTTTACGTTTTTGAGTCTTATTTGTGTTGATTAGCATCCCTAGTTAATCCCCGGTTTAGAACGATCCCTACTTGCATCTTTACTACAATTGTCATCAATAGGGTTTAATTTGTGTGTCAAGTAATTCTCACATCAAATTTTGGCGCCGTTGCCGGGGATTAGCAAACTTGCTAATCTCTTTAGTTTTTGCCGTGCATTTTAACTTGTTTTTGTTTCTGTTTTGCTTAGTTTTCTGATTTGTTTTGTTTTCTTTGTTTTAGGTACTAGTGTATGACTCGAAGTTCTCAACCCGTTCACGCACATATCTTGGAGTTTAACGACGATTTTGAGCGAGATTTGAGAAGGAAGAGGAAGCACCCAGAACCTGATCTACTTAGTTCAAGTTCTAATTCCGAATCTGAAGTTGAAATTGAAGAGGATTTGGAAGAGGAGCACGACATGGCTGCAAATAACCGAACAATCAAAGAACTTTCAGCCTCGGGATTGGACAATGCGACCCCTTTATGCATTCAATATCCTAGGGCGGCTCAAGGCAAAACTGATGAGTTTGAATTGAAGTCTAGCTTGTTGCACCACATCCCCAAATTCCACGGGTTGTCCATGGAAGATCCAAACAAGCACTTGAAGGAATTTGAAGTGGTTTGTTCAAGCATGACCCCTGTCAATGTTGATGGAAGTATATTGAAGATGAAAGCCTTTCCATTCTCTCTTTTGGAAAAGGCTAAGGATTGGCTCTACGAACTAGCACCTGGAACCGTTACTTCATGGGAAAGCATGAAGCGCGCATTCTTAGAGAAATTTTTCCCAACTTCAAGAGTCATTCTCTTGAGGAAAAAGATAAGTGGCATTCAACAAAACCAAGGGGAATCGTTTCCAGCCTATTATGAGCGTTTCAAGGCGCTTGTTGCTTCTTGTCCACAACATCAAATGAAGGAAGAGCTTCTCCTCCAATATTTCTATGAAGGACTTCTCCCCATTGAGAGACAAATGCTTGATGCTTCAGCGGGAGGAGCTTTGGTTGACAAAACACCCGTGGCTGCCAAGACTCTAATTGCAAATCGATCCTTGAATGCGCAACAATACGAAGGAGTTGGACAGAGAGAAGGGCCACGGCAACAACAAGTGAATGAGGTAAATGCAATTTCAGAATTACAATCTCAAATGGCTAATCTCACTCTTCTTTTGTCACAGGTTGTGGATGGAAACAAAGCACAAGGGCCGGCCATATGTGGAGTGTGTTCTATGCAGGGACATCTCAACGATCAATGCCCTCAATTGATTGAGAATGGGGGGTGGGAAACTGCCCAAGCCGTGGGTTTCCAAGGCCAAACCCAACAAAGACACGACCCCTACTCAAACACATACAATCCGGGATGGAGAGATCATCCAAACTTCAAGTGGAGGGATTCTCAGCAAGGACAGCCACAAAGCGGATTTAGACAGCCCCCTGGGATGTTTCCAAGGCCATATGCAGCCCCACAACCTCACCCAACTTCGGCCCAAACCAATTCAGGTTCGTCGTTAAATAATGATAAAATTCTTCAAGCACTAACCTCTTTGACGCAGGACATGCAGAGCATAAAACATCAAGTTAAAGAGGTGGATGAATTGAAGAAACAAATGGGTCAAATGGCTGAATTCATGGGCCAATTCCGAGAACAAGGCAGGTTGCCTAGTTCAACCATTGTTAATCCTAAGGGAGGATTTGAAACTGCCCAAGCAATCACGTTGAGAAGTGGTAAGCAGGTTGGAACTGATTCACAACCATCTAGATCAAGTCAAGAAGAGGACAAGAAGCTGCAATTGGAGGAGGATGAAGCACCCAAACCCACGGCAAGGAATGCACAATCCTTGCCGCAGCCAATCCCCACTCCTAAACCGTCCTCAACCATCAAGGTAAGTTCCAATATGAATTCTTCAAGCTCTACTCCACTAATTGTGCCCTTTCCTGGCAGGTTGCGGCAATCAAAGAAAGAGGACGCTGAAAAAGACATTCTAGAGACATTCCGGAAAGTTCAAGTCAATATCCCACTCCTTGATGCAATAAAGCAAGTCCCAAGGTATGCTAAGTTTTTGAAAGAGCTTTGTACAACAAGGAGAAGGATTTCTAACAAAGAAGTGGTTCAAGTAAGTGAGAATGTCTCTGCTGTTTTACAAAGGAAATTACCCCCTAAATGCAAAGATCCGGGTAGTTTTACAATTCCTTGTGTTATTGGAAATACTCGTTTTGAATCTGCCATGTTAGACTTAGGTGCATCTATAAATGTCATGCCATACTCTATTTATGCATCTATGAACTTAGGTGAGCTTAAAAACGATGGTGTTATTATCCAATTAGCCGATCGTTCTAATGCATATCCAAAAGGAGTTTTGGAAGATGTTTTGGTGCAGGTTGGAAATCTGATTTTTCCAGCGGATTTTTATGTGCTTGACATGGAGGATACACCCCATTCTACCCCATTGCCGATCCTCCTTGGGAGACCTTTCATGAAAACAGCCCGCACCAAGATCGATGTGTTCAAAGGGACGTTGACAATGGAATTCGATGGGGAAGTTATTGATTTCAATCTTGCTGAAACTATTAAATTTCCTAAAGAAAATCATTCTTGTTTTGCTATTGATATATTTGATGAATTGGCGCAGGATTACCTTGATTCCTTGGATAGGGACCCCCTTGAATCAACAATTGCACAAGGAATTGGGCAAAAACCCAATATTGCCGTGCCTATAAGTGAAGAAGAGGCCGAGATGGTGGCTGCCCTAGAGTCACTACCTCAGCACCATGGTAAGCCTTCAAAACCAATTTCAATTCCAATTTCTACTAACAAGTTGTTACCCTCAGTGATTCAGGCACCCGTACTTGAGCTTAAACCATTGCCGGATCATTTGAAGTACGTCTTTTTGGGAGATAACGAGACATTGCCCGTCATTGTATCCTCCACACTCACGGCAACAGAGGAAGGAAAGTTAATTCAGGTGTTGAAAGAGCACAAAACAGCCATTGGATGGACATTGGCCGATATTAGGGGGATTAGCCCTACAACATGCATGCATCGCATACTTCTAGAGGAGGGGGCTAAACCAACTCGAGAGGCTCAACGCCGACTCAACCCTCCAATGATGGAAGTTGTGAAGAAGGAAATTATAAAGCTTCTTGATTGTGGAGTAATTTATCCAATCTCAGATAGCCGTTGGGTTTCACCAGTGCAATGTGTTCCAAAGAAATCCGGAGTCACTGTGGTGAAGAATGCCGAGAATGAACTTGTGCCCACACGTATCCAAACAGGTTGGAGAGTGTGCATTGACTATAGGAAGCTAAACGCCACCACGAGGAAGGACCACTTCCCTTTGCCGTTCATTGATCAAATGCTTGAAAGGTTAGCCGGTCATTCTTTTTATTGTTTTCTTGATGGGTACTCTGGATATAATCAGATTGTTATAGCTCCGGATGACCAAGAAAATACCACTTTCACGTGCCCCTTTGGTACCTTTGCCTATCGTCGCATGCCATTCGGTTTATGCAATGCACCTGCCACCTTTCAAAGATGCATGGTAAGTATCTTTTCAGATTTTGTGGAGAAGATTATTGAGGTATTCATGGATGATTTTAGTGTTTTTGGGGATTCGTTTGATGGGTGCTTAGATAATCTCACTTTGATTCTAAAACGTTGCATCGAAACTAACCTTGTTTTGAATTGGGAAAAATGTCACTTTATGGTAAAACAAGGCATAGTTTTAGGTCATATCATTTCAGAAAGGGGAATTGAGGTTGATAAATCAAAAATAGATCTTGTACGCTACTTACCCTCTCCTACTTCGGTTAGAGAGGTTCGTTCTTTTCTTGGACATGCAGGATTCTATAGGCGATTCATCAAGGACTTTTCAAAGATTTCAAACCCTCTTTGCCGTCTCCTCCAGAAAGATGTGGCTTTTGACTTCAACGAGGAATGTGAGAAGGCATTTAAACACCTCAAAGAGATGCTAACTTCGGCCCCCATCATAGTCCCACCAGATTGGAGCCTTCCTTTTGAGCTTATGTGTGATGCTTCAGATTATGCATTAGGAGCTGTTTTGGGACAAAGGAAGGACAAGAAGCCCCATGTCATCTATTATGCATCTCGGACCTTGAATGATGCACAATTGAATTACTCTACCACTGAAAAAGAACTTCTTGCTGTTGTGTTTGCTTTAGATAAGTTTCGTTCTTATCTACTTGGTACTAAAGTTATTATTTACACTGACCATGCAGCTTTGAAGTATTTGTTCACCAAGAAAGAGGCCAAACCAAGACTCATTCGCTGGATGCTTCTTCTCCAAGAGTTCGATATTGAAATCCGGGACAAGAAGGGGAGTGAAAACGTGGTGGCTGATCACTTGAGCCGTATGGTGCAAGAGGAGGATGCCGTGCCTATCCAAGAGACATTCCCAGATGAGCAGCTGCTGTCCATCAAGGTAAGTGAGCCATGGTATGCCGATGTAGTAAATTATTTGGTGTCTAAACACATTCCAAGAGAGCTAAACAAGCACCAAAGTGATAAACTTAAAAAGGATGCACGTTCTTATGTTTGGGATGACCCATACTTGTGGAAATATTGCCCTGATCAGGTTCTACGTAGGTGTGTGCATGATTATGAGTTTAATTCAATTTTAACTTTTTGTCACACCTATGCATGTGGATGTCACTTTGGTACTCAAAGAACAGCACATAAAGTTTTAGAATGTGGATTTTATTGGCCTACTATCTTTAGAGATGCTAGAACTTTTTGTATGACTTGTGATAGATGTCAAAGAACGGGCAATATAGGTCCTAAACAACAAATGCCGCAACACCCCATATTTAGTGTTGAAATCTTTGATGTTTGGGGTATTGATTTCATGGGTCCTTTCCCTTCCTCACATGGTTTCCTTTATATTTTGCTTGCTGTGGATTATGTGTCGAAATGGGTGGAAGCAAAAGCCACCCGAACTAATGATTCTAAAGTGGTTGCAGATTTTGTTAGAACTAACATATTTGCTAGATTTGGAATGCCAAGAGTCCTAATCAGTGATGGGGGTTCCCATTTTTGCAATCGAACCATTGAGGCGCTGCTCAAGAAGTATAATGTCACGCATAAGGTTTCAACACCTTATCACCCTCAAACTAGTGGCCAAGCCGAGGTTTCAAATAGAGAAATCAAGCAGATTTTGGAGAAAACTGTAGGGCCAACTCGGAAGGATTGGAGTTTGCGTTTGAATGATGCATTGTGGGCATATCGCACTGCCTATAAAACCCCAATTGGAATGTCCCCATTTCGGCTAGTCTATGGGAAACCATGTCATCTTCCCGTCGAGTTAGAACATCGTGCACATTGGGCTGTCAAAACATTCAACATGGACATTGATGCCGCAGGTCTTCATAGAAAGCTTCAATTGAATGAGCTAGACGAAATTAGGAATGAAGCTTATGAGAATGCACGGATCTACAAGGAGAAAACAAAGGCATTCCATGACAAGATGATTCGTAGCAAGCTGTTCTCTATAGGGCAGAAAGTGTTACTTTTCAATTCTCGCCTTCGTCTATTTCCAGGTAAGTTGCGTTCTAAGTGGATTGGTCCTTTTGTGGTTACTAATGTTTTTCCTCATGGTGCAGTCCAAATTCAAAGTTTAAAGACGCAACAAGAATTCAAAGTGAATGGACATCGATTGAAGCCATATTATGAGCACTTTGAAGAGCACATTACGGAGGATATATCCCTTAATGCCGTGAGCCCCATTGAAGAATAGAGGGAAGGTTCATCCGGCTGGAAGACGTTAAAGCAAGCGCTTCTTGGGAGGCAACCCATGCAAATAAAGACGACCTAGGAACTCTCCGGCTCCACAACCAGATTTGCGTTTCTAAACCCTACTCTTTATTGCTTTTCCTTTGCCATCTTGTTATGTTAGTTAGTTGTGTTGATTGCTGTTTGCTTTCTGTGAGTATATGTTTGAAACATTGAGGACAATGTTTGGTTTAAGTGTGGGGGGGTAACAAAGTGTTTTTTGCATGAAATTCGTGGGTTTTTATCACCTATCACTTTGAATGTTGTTTTCAGTGTTTTTAAGTGTTTTTAAGCTGTTTTGGTGTGTTTTAGTGTGTTTTGAAAAGAAACTCCGAAAATACCATAAAAATTTGAAAAATTGTTTTGAAAAACCCAAAAAGAGTTGTTTTTGTGTGTTTGTTTGTGTCTTAGGGTACCTTCCAACACAATGATGAGGATTTGGTTTTTAATTGCATAACTGTTAAAGAAAGTTACAAACTTGGATTGACGTTTGATATACTCTTTGGTTTATGCTTGGTTATAGTTGACATTCATGAATTCACATGTAATCACAAAAAGAGAAAAAATCAGTTTTTGTAACATGCTTGAAGGAAGTAACTCAAACTAACGCTACAACCCTGAGAGACTTGAGCCTTTAACGTTCTTTGGAGAGTTAAAAATCTGTGCATTCTTTGTTTTCTAAAGTCGTTGCATGATCTCATTATTCTTTGCTTGGTTGCTACTTAGAAGGCGTTTCATTATTTAGTTCCAAATACTAGAACTCATACCCGTCTCATTCAAAGCATGAAATTGATTAGCATAACACATAATCAAGATGAAGTTGTTTAGTTTAAAACCAGAGCCAAAAAGCCTAACCCTATGTTATTTGTCTTGTAGGTTTAACCCCTTTGAGCCTTGTTTAGCCTATGTTCTTTGTTTTCCCACAATATCCTACCTAGCCTAGATTAGGACCATCCTTACCCTTGTTCTTAAGGCATAGTAAGCATGACCTAAGAGTGAATTCCCTTTGTTCGTTATGGGGCAGCAAACAAGTGTGGGGGAAGGGATTTATGTGTCTGATTGTGTGCCAACAAAGTATTAAGAGGGCACGGGTAGAAGAAGAAAAAAAAAAGAAAAATTTGTGTGAAAAAGAAAAGAAAAAAGAAAAGTTGTGAAAAAGTATGAAAAGTGTTCAAAATAAGTGAGATTAAAGCTCACAAGTGTTGATTGTTGAAGAAGGGGTCCAAAACGTTGAAATTGGCCCTAAAATATGTGTTTTCTGTCCCTTTGTGTTCAAAGTGTACGGCTGCATTCAAGAAAGGGAGTTCTAAGTGTCATATTCATTGCTTTGCTTGCTATTGCTTTAAGAACGTTTGTTTTCCTTACCTTTCTTTGTTAGCCAATACCCTCTAGCCCCGTTATAACCCTATACTTCAATCTTGAGTGTTGTGTGTTTCAATATGTGGAGTTTGGGATTGGTATGAGCATATGGTGTCCCTGGTTCTCGCATCTAAGTAGTAGCATTCCATTCATGAGATCATATCTATACATGCATTCCAGAAATTGCTTTCTTTGTTATAAACACATATGTGAGTATTAGTTTTCATATTTACATCAATCTTCTCACATATAACTAGGGTAGGGAGTGTAGTCAGAAAATCTGTGTGATTGAGTGCATATCTAGTAAGGAATTGAGGGATTCTCTAAGGCATGTTACTACATTCAAAATGTTGTTTTAATTGATTAAATGCGAGCTAATGTGTGGTAACTTTGATTAAGTATGTGCTCAAGGGTAGGGATAACTAAAATCTGTGGGAGTAATGATCTTTGGCATGTTATGTATCATTGAAGATCCCTGAGGTGAATGTTGGAAGGTTTAGGTTATGTTTTGTTTGTTTTGTTTTGCTTGAGGACTAGCAAAAGCTAAGTGTGGGGGAATTTGATAGGAGCATATTTATGCTACTTAGTTAGTGTGTTTCCTTGCATTTGCTTAGCTATTTGTTGCTTAGTATGGTGTTTAAAGTCATTTTCGTGTGTTTTTAGGTCCAAGAAGCAAAGTTGGCAAAAAGATGCATTTTGGAGCATTTTAGAGCAAATCTGGGCTTGGAAGGGATAGCACAAGCAATGGGCATGAAGATGGACGAATTTGGAGTTTAAATGGAGTGGGAATATGTTTCAAGGTTGGAGAAATAAATTCAAATCATTGAAGATAAGGAATCAGCTCAAAAGAAGGAGGATTATCCAAAACATTATCCAAACAACCTTATCTTATCTTATCTTATCCAATCCTTATCTTATCTTAACAAACCTTATCCTATCCTAATCCTTTTCTAATTCAATTTCTGGTACAATGAGGGTTTATTTTCTGATTGGGGGACATTTAAATTAAAGTTCTAGAAACTCTAAGCCTTGCCGCACCTAGCTTTTCAGAAAACTTGGTTTCCTTGCCTTGCAAGGCTTTCTAGAAGCCTTATCCCACCTTATCCTATTGTGCCGCACCTTAGGCCCTTTCCCATTGGAAATCTGATTGTTTTGAGCCTATTTCTGAATGGATTTGGCTTTCTAGAAGTCCCAATCTGATTCACCTAGGGTTTTGGTGCCTATATATATTAAAACACCCTTTGCCGTGCACACCACCCCCCATACACAACCAACCACGCCAGAAATCATCCCCTACCCCCTGCCGTGCCATATCATCCACACAAACCCAGAAAACCCCTCTTGTGCCGCAGCTATTCAAGGAAGGAGAAGGTGCCACTCTAAGTTGTGACTACTGCTGGAGCGTTCTTAGGTGTTGTCTATCCTTGGTTTCAATGTTTCAATTTAGTTTTCTTTGTTTAACTGCTGTCATGAGGAACTAAACCCCTATTAGTTAGAGGGGGAATTTGAAGCCATGAATATATGTTTCTTATGATCTGATTCACTCCAGTTACGATTTCATAAAGTATGAATGTGGTTTACTTTTCTGTGCTTATTAAGAACTTGTTTATGTATGTGGGTTGGGGGTCGACACTTGATTTGCATGCATAAATTTGATGCTAGGATATAAGGGAATTTCACCTAATCGTTATGAACTTATATTCACAAGTAGTAAAGGTTGCTAGTCACAATTGTGTTAAGTAAACCCTAGGCTGGATTAACATGCGTATTCCATAGTTATGAATGCCTTGTCAATGTTTATGATTTCCATTGAACTTAATGATCTTTGATATGTATCTCTATCATGCGTATTCCATAGTTAGGGAACTTGATAAGAATAATTTGGTTGTGATGCGTTATCCATTCAATTCAATGAACTTAGGGAAATCTGGGAATTAATTAGTTCAATACAATTAATTCGGAACATTGTCATTCATAGTTTATCGAAAGAGTAACTGGGAATCAAGTTGTATGCATATGTTTATGTGTGGATAAGGATCCCTCTAACTAGCCATTCACCCATCTAAGTCCCCAATTTCGTGCAGATTTCATTAAGTACTTTAAGTTTCTTGTTTTGTTTTCAAATTCGTTCAAAAACAAACCCCCCTTTACTTGTTGAGTCATATTAGTTAAAATCTGTTTTGATTTGTGTTTTTAAGTGTCTTGAGTCAAGTTAAAGTCTATTTTCGTCCAAAGTAGTGTTTAGAGTTCAAAACTGCCCAGTTTGTGTTTTTAGGCAGTTTTGAGTGTTTTTGTGCTGTTTTGAGTCTTTTGAGTTGTTTTAGTGTTTTAGAATTTAGTCTTGCATTCTTTGAGTCTAGTTTAGTGTTTTAAACTTTGTTTTTACGTTTTTGAGTCTTATTTGTGTTGATTAGCATCCCTAGTTAATCCCCGGTTTAGAACGATCCCTACTTGCATCTTTACTACAATTGTCATCAATAGGGTTTAATTTGTGTGTCAAGTAATTCTCACATCATGGTGGTAACTAAACAACTTCATCTTGATTGTGTGTTATGCAAATCAATGTCATGCTTTGAATGGAATGGGCATGAGTTCTAGTATTTGGAACTAAATGATGAAACGTCTTCTAAGTAGCAACCAAGCAAAGAATAATGAGATCATGCAACGACTTTAGAAAACAAAGAATCACAGATTAATAACTCTCCAAAAGAACGTTTTAGGCTCAAGTCTCTCAAGGATGTAGCGTTAGTTTGAGTTTCTTCCTTCAAGCGTGTCACAAAAACTGATTTTTCCTTTATGATTGCATGTGAATTCATAAATTATAACCACAACCAAGCATAAACCAAAGAGTAAATCAAACTTTCATCCATGTTTATAACTCTCTTTAACAGTCATGTAATTAAAAACCAAATCCTCATCATTGTGTTGGAAGGTACCTAAGACACAAACACACCAAAACAACACAAAAACAACTTTTTTTGGGTTTTTCAAAACAATTTTTCAAAATTTTATGTGACTTTCGGATTTTTATGCCAAGACACACTAAAACACTCCAAAACAGCTTAAAAACAGCAAGGAACAACTTTTGAAGTAATGGGTGATAAAATCCCACGAATTTGCATCAAAAACACTTTGTTACCCCCCCACACTTAAATCAAATATTGTCCTCAATGTTTCAAGCATAAACTCATAGAAACAAACAAACAAACAACTAACTAATCATGGCAAGATAAATGCAGTAAAGAGAAGGGTTTAGGAACGCAAATCTGATTGTGGGGCGATTCCTAGGTCCCCCTTCTTCGAATGCATGGATTGATCTTGGAATGGACGGTGATACTTGAAATGATCCGGCAATGGTTTAAATTCTAGTGTGGGCACCTGAATCATTAAAATCAGCAAGTTAGTAGAAAACAAAATTGAAATTGGAGAAGATGACTTACTGGCTTGCTCCGACACAAACTCAATTACAAACACCACGGTTTTCTCCTTGTTGGACCCATGGTTTTCTCTATAATTTGCTTGATCTCCATATTTGAAACTTCGGCTTGCCCATTGGTTTGAGGATGATAAGGTGTTGAAACCTTATGCGTAACGTTGTACTTCTTGAGCAAAGCCTCAATGGTTCGATTACAAAAGTGGGAGCCTCCATCACTAACGAGAACTCTAGGCATTCCAAACCTAGCAAAAATGTTAGTTTTCACAAAATCTGCAACAACCTTAGAATCGTTAGTACGGGTGGCTTTTGCTTCCACCCATTTTGAAACTTAATCAACCTTTAGGAAGATATAAGTGAAGCCATAAGATGGAGGGAAAGGACCCATAAAATCAATACCCCAAACGTCAAAAATTTCAACAAAGGATAGTGGTTGCTGCGGCATTTGGTCCTTGGCACCTATATTTCCCGTTCTTTGGCAACGATCACAGGTTAGGCAAAAAGTTCTAGCATCTTTAGACAAAGTGGGCCAATAAAATCCACATTCAAGAACTTTTAATGCCGTTCTTTGGGTGCCAAAATGTCCACCACAAGCATAAGTATGACAAAATCTTAGAATTGAATGAAATTCACAATCATGCACACATCTACGCAAAATCTGATCAGAGCAATACTTCCACAAATAAAGATCATCCCAAACATAGAATCGTGCATCTTTTCGAAGTTTATCACCTTGGTGCTTGGTGAGAATGCTTGGAACTCGTTTAGACACTAAGTAATTCACTAGATCGGCATACCAAGGTTCACTTACCTCAACGGACCGCAGCTGCTCATCAGGGAAAGTCTCAGGGATAGGCACGGCATGGTCATGCTCATCATGGATCATTCAACTTAAGTGGTCAGCCACCACATTCTCGCTTCCCTTCTTGTCTCGAATTTCGATGTCGAACTCTTAAAGAAGAAGCATCCAATGAATAAGCCTTGGTTTTGCTTCCTTCTTTGTTAGTAAGTACTTCAAAGCTGCATGATCAGTATAAACAATCACTTTAGTGCCAATTAAATAAGACCGAAACTTATCAAAAGCAAAGACAACAGCTAGAAGTTCTTTTTCCGTTGTGGAGTAGTTCAATTAGGCATCATTGAGAGTCCAAAAACCGTAGTATATGACATGCGGCTGCTTGTCTTTTCTTTGCCCCAAAACAGCTCCTAATGCATAGTCGGATGCATCGCACATAAGCTCGAAAGGAAGGCTCCAATCTGGAGGAACAATGATAGGGGCCGAAGTGAGCTTCTCTTTGAGTTTCTTGAATGTCGATTCACACTCCTCATCAAACTTGAAGGGCACATCCTTTTGAAGCAATCGGCAAAGGGGATTGGAAATCTTGGAAAAATCCTTGATGAAACGCCTATAGAACCCTGCATGGCCAAGAAACGAACGAACCTCTCTAACCGAAGTAGGATAGGGTAAGTGACATACAAGGTCTATCTTTGATTTATCTACTTTAATTCCTTTTTCTGAAATGATATGGCCTAAAACTATACCTTGTTTAACCATAAAATGACATTTTTCCCAATTCAAGACAAGGTTAGTTTCAACACATCGTTTCAAGATCAAGGTCAGATTATCCAAACAATTATCAAAAGAATCCCCAAATACACTGAAATCATCCATAAATACCTCAATTATCTTCTCAACAAAATAAGAGAAAATACTTACCATACACCTTTGGAAAGTGGCAAGTGCGTTGCATAGGCCGAATGGCATGCGACGATAAGCAAAAGTTCCAAAGGGACACGTGAATGCGGTCTTCTCTTGATCATCCAGGGCTATCACAATTTGGTTATATCCAGAATATCCATCAAGAAAACAATAAAAAGCATGACCGGTTAACCTTTCAAGCATTTGGTCGATGAATGGCAAAGGAAAGTGATCTTTCCTTGTTGTGGCATTTAGCTTCCTATAGTCAATACAAACTTGCCATCCAATTTGAATTCGTGTAGGCACCAACTCATTCTCTGCATTATTGACAACAGTAACTCCAGACTTCTTGGGAACGACTTGAATTGGTGACACCCAACGGCTACCGGAAATAGGATAGATCACTCCACAATCTAAGAGCTTGATTATTTCCTTCTTCACGACTTCCATCATTGGAGGGTTGAGACGGCATTGAGCCTCTCGGGATGGTTTAGTCCCCTCCTCAAGAAGTATGCAGTGCATGCAAGTGATGAGGCTAATTCCCCTAATGTCGGCCAAAGTCCACCCTATGGCCATTTTGTACTCTCATAGCACCCTCACAAGCTTTTCTTCCTCATGTGCCGTGAGACTTGAAGAAACAATGACGGGTAATGTCTCGTCATTTCCCAAAAACACATACTTTAAATGGTTCGGCAATGGCTTAAGTTCAAGAGTGGGTGCCTAAAATCTCAGTAGAAACTGAACTTGAAATTGAGAGCGGAACCTCACCATATTGTTGTGCTAATGCCTCAAGGGCAGCCACAACCTCTGCAACTTTTTCATTAAAGGGCACGGCAATGGAATCCCCAATCTGGCCGTGGGTTTGCATTGCTCCCATTTCTTGGTTTTTGAGTTCTATGCCCTTCGTAATGGCTATTCCAAGGGCATCCTCATTCAATTCCTCAAGATACTCCTGTGCCAAAGAATCAATAACATCAATAGAAAAACAAGAGTGATCATCAATGGGGTATCTCATAGTTTCAGAAATATTAAAATCGATAACTTCCCCATCAAATTCCATCGTCAAAGTGCCCTTGAACACATCTATCTTTGTATGGGCTGTCTTCATGAAAGGCCTACCAAGGAGAATCGGCAAAGGTGTGGAATGGGCTGAATCTTCCATATCTAGAACGTAAAAATCAGCCGGGAAGATCAAATCGTTCACATGCACTAAAACATCCTCCAAAACACCTTTTGGGTATGCGTTAGAACGATCAGCCAATTGTATAATCACACCATCCTTTTTCAATTCACCTAAGTTCATAAATGCATAAATGGAATCAGGCATGACATTTATAGATGCACCCAAATCTAGCATTGCATTTTCAAACCGAGTATTGCCAATTACAAAAGGAATTGTAAAACTACCAAGGTCTTTGCATTTAGTGGCAGTTTCCGTTGCAATACGGCTGAAACATTTTCACCTACCTTAACTACCTCTGTGTTCGACATTCTTCTCTTGGTTGTTGATAGGAGCACATTTATGCGACTTAGTTAGCTTGTTTTCATGCATTAACGTCCTTAGTTCTTAGTTAATTTTGTATTTTGAGCTATTTTCGTGTGTTTGTCTAAGTGTCAAAATGGCAAGAAGAAGCGATTTGGAGCATTCTAGAGCATTTTTGGGCCAAGATTGGGTAGTGCAAGCATGGAGGCAAGTTGATGGATGAATTTGAAGAATAAAAGGCTTGAAATCAGCCATAAAACACTCTTTCTAGAAGTTCTATCTCCTGTCCTACAAAAGTGGCGCCCCAAATGATAGGAGCATATTTATGCGACTTAGCTAGCTTGTTTTCATGCATTTATGTTGTTATTCTTTAGTTATTTTAGTCTTTTAAGCCATTTTCGTGTGTTTTCAGGTTCTAAGGGCAAAGTATGCAAGAAGGTGCATATTGGAGCCTTTTGGAGCAAAATTAGGCTTGGAATGGATATCACATGCTTGGAGCAAAAGGAATGGACGAAATTGAAGAATTGAAGATGTAAGGATTCCTAATTGAAGAAGGATTCCTAATTGGAGATGGATTCCTAATCAAACAAGGATTCCTACTTGAAGTAGGAAAGTTAAGCCAAGGTTTCCTATTTTGGTTTGACCTTTCCTAATCCTAAATATTCCTATGTTCCAGCAACATTGAAGGCCTCTTATGCATTTTAGGACACAAATTGAACCTTCCTTGCACCAAATCAATCCTTGCCGCACCATTCCCTTATTTCCCATCTTTGCCGTGCAAGGAATCCTATACTTGCAGTGCAAGGAATCCTATACTTGCCTAATTTCTGGACCTAAATCAGCAAGGAAATCCTTTTTCCTTGCCTTGCAATGTATTCCCTTACCTATTCCATCCTTGCCGCTCCACCCTCTTGCCAAATTTCCTTAGGATTCTGATTTTAATTCCTATTTCCCTTAAAGTTTTGATTTAATTTATGTGTCCTAAATTGTTTCCTAGCTTTATTACCCTAAAGTCTTTAAATAAAACATATGTGTGCCGCACCAAAGGTTCCATCCATTCACCCCTTCATCCATTCACGCTAGAATTCATCCCTACACCTTTGCCACAGTTTCCATTCACCCTAAACACATTCCTGACCCCAAAACACATCCCATACACTTCACCCACCTTTGTGCCGCTGCAAGAAGAAAGAAGGAAGGACTCTTGGATGTTCAAGCTTGATTGTTGGAGCATTCTAGGTGTAATTCGTTCTATGTTTACAATGTTTAATTTCTTTTCCTTTCATTTTGCTGTGATTTCAAAGCCATGATTATGTGTGCAATTTGAGTTGATAAATTCCAGTTATGAATTCTTGAATCGTGAATGCAATTGGCTTAACTGTTTGATTGATAACTTATTTGTGTTTGTTGATTGAGGGTCGACACTTAATTGGCATGCATAAATCTGATGCTAGAGTATAAGGGAGTTTCACAAAATCGTTACAAACTTATATTCATATGTAGTGAAGGTTGCTAGTCACAATCGCGTTAAGTTCAATTCCTAACATGAGTGACATGATGTCATAGTTGCAAGTGCTTTGTCAATGCTTATGATTTTCATTGAACGTAATGATCTTTGATTGTATCTCTATTATGATGTGATGTAGGGGACTTTTGAAGAATGCTTTGGGTTGTCGAATGATGCCATCCAATCCAATAATACAAGGAAAATTTGAGGGTTAACTAGTGATGTCACGGTTAATTTGGGGCATTGTCGTTGATAATTCAATGAAGGAGTAACTGGAAATCGACTCGTTTGCATACATCTCATGTGTGGAGAAAGAGCCTCTAGCTAGCCCATCATCCATCTTATTCCCTAAATTCGTTTTCAAAGCTGTTTAGTTTTACAATCTGTTTTGTTAGTTTAAAATTCGTCCAAAACAAAACCCCCTTTTACTTTCTTGTTTCAAAGTGTTGAAAATCTGTTTTGTTTCTGTTTTTAAGTGTTTTGAGTCAAGCCATAACCTTATTTTCGTCCAAAATTGTATTTAGTGTCAGAAGCTGCCTAGTTAGTGTTTTTAGGCAGTTTTGAGTGTTTTTAGCTTATTTTGAGTCTTGTGAACTTGTCTTGAGTCTTTTGAGTCTTTTCAAACGTTTTTAACTTTGTTTTAATGTTTTTGAGTCAGTTTAGAGGTTTTCGCAAGCCCTCCTTGGTGCGAAATATATAAGCACACAAATTAAACCCTCTTGTTGACAATTGTAGTATAGATGCAAGTAGGGATCGTTCTAAACCGGGGATTAGGAGGGATTGCTAAAACACTTGAAACTGACTCAAAAATGTAAAACTAAGTTCAAAACACTAAACTAGACTCAAAGAATGCAAAACTAAACTCTAAAACACTAAAACAACTCAAAAGACTCAAAACAGCACAAAACAAGCTAAAAGACTCAAATCTGCCACTAAGAGTAAATTTGGACAAAAATAGGTTTTGGCTAGACTCAAAACACTTAAGAACACAAACTAAATCAGTTTCTAACTAATATGACTCAACAAAGTAAATGGGGATTGGGTTTTTACGAATTTGAAAACAAAACAGGTAAATTAAAGAACTAATGAAATCTGCACGAATTTGGGTAAAACTATGGATGATGGGCTAGCTAGGAGGTCCTTCTCCACACATGACACACTTGCAAACAAAACGATTTCCAGTTGCTTTTCAATAAACCACGAATTCTCAACAACCCTGATTAATTAGGTACGCTTAAATTAACCCTCAGATTTTCCTCATGTCATTGAATTGGATGGAAAAAGCGCATCACAATCAAATTATTCTTCAAAAGTTCCCTACATGAAAGCGCATGATAGAGATACGATCAAAGATCATTAAGTTCAATGAAAATCGTAAGTATTGACGAGGCACTCGTAACTATGAAAGCGCATGATACTTATGCCAAGAATTTACTTAACACGATTGTGACCAGCAACCTGCACTACTTGTGAATATAAGTTCATAACAATTAGGTGAAACTCCCTTATATCCTAGCATCAGATTAATGCATGAAAATTAAGCATGCACTCTCAACCAACACACATAAATCAATTTTAATTCAACAGATAAGTAAATTGAATTCACAGCTTATGAATCACAACTTGATGGAATCAAATCATATTGCAAGTATAACCATGGTTTTGAATTCCCCCCTAGCTAAGAGGGGTTTAGTTCCTCATACTCACAAAGCAAAGATTATTGAATTGAAACATTGAAAACAAAAGAAAGATTACACCTAAATGTTCCAGCAATCCTAACTTGAATGCAGGCACGTCCAAGGGCTCTCCTCATTCCTCTTTGCTGTGGCACAAAGGTGGGTGAAGTATATGGGATGTGTTTTAGGGTCAAGAATTATGGAGAATGGTGAAGGAAGGGTGTGGCAGAGAGTGGTGAATGATTTCTGGCGTGAATGGGTGAATGAATGATCCCTTGTGGCTGTAAAAAGGAAGTTTATTTAAAGGTTTCAGGAATTAAAACCCTAGGTTATGTAGGTAAACCGAAATTAAGTCAAAAGCTTCTAGAAAAAGGTAAACAAATAAAAAAACTAAAGGAAATTGGCTAAGAATTGCGGCAAGGCTTTAAAACAAATTAGGAATGTGTTTTAATGCAAGGACACAGGAAATAACCCTCTCTCTTGCACGGCAAGGAAGAGTAAACGGTAAGGAGGTGCGGCTGGATGATTAGGAAAGGGAAAGTGTCCTAAAACTAAAGGGAAATGAGTCCCCTTGCACGGCAAGGGAAAGGGAGAATGGGAAAGGTGCGGCAAGGACTTTAATGGTGCAAGGAATGTGTAGTTCGTGTCCTAAAATGCATATGAGGCCTTCAAAGTTGCTGGAATTCAGGGACATTTAGGATTAGGAAAGGTCACACCAAAATAGGAAACCTTGGCTTAACTTTCCTACTTCAAGTAGGAATCCTTGTTTGAATAGGAATCCTCATGTGAGTAGGAATCCTCATTCTTCTAGGAATCCAACTTCAATTAGGTATCCCTCGTTGCTTAGGAATCCTTCGTTGATTAGGAATCCTTTGTTGATTAGGAGTCCTAACTTCTTGAAGACTTCAATTTCGTCTATTCCTTTTGCTTCAAGCATGTGATAACCATTCCAAGCCCAAATTTGCTCCAAAAAGCTCCAAAATGCACATTCTTGCATACTTTCTCCATAGAACCTGAAAACACACGAAAATGGCTTAAAAGACTAAAATAACTAAGAGATAACAACATAAATGCACAAGAACAAGCCAACTAAGTCGCCTAAATATGCTCCTATCACTCCTAATCCTTGGTCTAGAACGATCCCTACTTGCATCTTTACTACAATTTGACAACAAGAGGGTTTAATTGGTGTGCTTAACTTGTTTCGCATCAAATTTTTGGCGCCGTTGCCAGGGATTAGCAACTTTGCTAATCCCTTGGATTTTTTTCTTTCTGTTTATTTTTAATTTGTTTAAGTTTCTGACTTTGTTTTGTTTTCTTGTTTTTAGGAACTAGTTTATGACTTGAAGCTCTCAACCTGTTCGTAAGAATATTTTGGACTTTGACGACCATTTTGAGAGGACTTTGAGAAAGAATAAGAATCAACAAGAGCCCCAACCATCTCAACCTGTACCAAATCTTGAAGAAGACGTAGTACAAGTGGAAGAGGAGGCCACGGCTCAGATTTTAGAGGAGATACAAGTCATGGCAGCGGACAATCGAACAATCAAGGAGCTTTCTGCCTCAGGATTGGACAATGCCGCACTCCTATGCATGCAATACCCCACGGCTGCTCAAGGCAAGACCGAGGAGTTCGAGTTGAAGTCAAGCTTGCTGCACCACATTCCAAAGTTCCATGGGCTCTCCATGGAGGATCCAAACAAGCACGTGAAGGAATTTGAAGTGGTTTGTTCAAGCATGACCCCAGTCAATGTCGATGGCAGCATATTAATGATGAAACCCTTTCCATTCTCACTTATGGACAAGGCTAAGGATTCGTTGTATGAATTGGCACCTGGAACAATTACTTCATGGGAGAGCATGAAACGCGCATTCTTGGAGAAAATTTTCCCAACTTCAAGAGTTATTCTCTTGAGGAAATGGATTAGTGGCATGCAACAAAATCAAGGTGAATCGTTTCCAGCTTATTATGAACATTTTAAAACTCTTGTTGCCTCATGTCCACAACATCAAATGAAGGAGGAGCTGCTCATTCAATATTTCTACGAAGGACTCCTCCCCATTGAACGCCAAATGCTAGATGCCTTGGCAGGTGGTGCGTTGGTTGACAAGACTCCGTTGGCTGCAAAAACTCTAATTGCAAACCGAGCCCATAATGCACAACAATATGAAGATGTTGGGCAAAGAGACCTCCCACAGCAGCAAGTAAATGAGGTAAGTGCCATTTCTGATTTGCAATCTCAAATAACTAACCTTACTTCTATGTTTTCGCAGTTTATGGAAGGATGCAAAACGCAAGGAGTGTGCTCCAGTGTGTGTGGTGTATGCTCCATTCAAGGCCACCAATCTGAGAAGTGTCCTCAATTAATTGAGAATGGTGGATGGGAAAGTGCAAACGCCATTGGATATCAAGGCTCAAATCAGCCCCGATATGATCCATATGCCAGCACTTACAATCCGGGATGACGTGATCACCCAAATTTCAAATGGAATGAGTCTCAACAACCTCAAGGAATTCGGCCAACACCCCCTAGGATATACCCAAAGCCCTACACGCCAACACAACCTCAACCACAACCTGCTCAAACTAATTCAGGTACATCCATGGATAATGATCAAGTTGTTCAATTACTGACATCTTTGGTGCAGGGGCAGCAAAATCAAACCAAAATAATGCTCAATCAAGCTAAGGAGGTGGATGAGTTGAAGAAACAAATGGGCCAAATGGCGGAGTTCATGGGGCAATTCCAAGAACAAGGCAAACTTCCTAGCTTAACCATTGTGAATCCAAAGGGAGGATTTGAATCCGCCAAGGCCATTTTGTTGAGAAATGGAAAAGAAGTTGGAATGGACCACCAAGCATCAAAATCTGCCCAAACGGAGGACGAGAAGCTGCAACAAGAAGAGGATGCCTAG
Organism: Heteromeles arbutifolia; assembly: GCA_024362995.1. Classification (NCBI taxonomy): domain Eukaryota; kingdom Viridiplantae; phylum Streptophyta; class Magnoliopsida; order Rosales; family Rosaceae; genus Heteromeles; species Heteromeles arbutifolia. The sequence goes on along the minus strand of JANCRC010000008.1, from coordinate 14,997,395 downwards.
CACACACCCACGGCAAGGAAGAAGACAACCTTGCCGTGCACTCCTTGGAGCCCTAAATCGGCCACCACAGGTACGTTGGGTTCAAATTGTGTTAATTCTAACCTTATTCCATCCGATGCACCATTTCCTCGCAGATTCATGCAAACAAAGAAGGAGGAAAGCAAAAAGGACATTTTGGACACATTTAGGAAGGTGCAAGTCAACATTCCAGTTCTAGATGCAATTAAACAAGTTCCCAAGTATGCTAAGTTTCTGAAGGAGTTGTGCACTACAAGAAAGAGGGATTCGAACAAAGAGGTGGTAAGAGTAAGTGAGAATGTCTCAGCCGTTTTGCAACAAAAATTACCTCCTAAGTGTAAAGATCCCGGCAGTTTTACAATTCCTTGTGTTATTGGCAATACTCGTTTTGAATATGCCATGTTAGACTTAGGTTCATCATTAAATGTCATGCCTTATTCAATCTATGTATCTATGAACTTGGGTGAATTGAAAGATGATGGAGTGATTATTCAATTGGCCGAAAGATCTAATGCATATCCAAAAAGTGTTTTGGAGGATGTTTTAGTGCAAGTGAATCACCTAGTCTTTCAGGCGGACTTCTATGTGCTTGAAATGGAAGATTCAGACCGTTCCCCTCCATTACCACTCTTACTTGGCCGACCATTCATGAAGACTGGCTGAACAAAGATAGACGTATTCAAAGGAACATTGACCATGGAATTTGATGGGGAAGTGATTGATTTCAATATTTATGATGCTATGAGATATCCTCATGATAATCACTCTTGTTTCTCTATTGATATAATTGACTCTTTTGCGCAAGAATTCCTTGACAATTTGAGTGAGGATGCAATTGAACAGACCCTCACACAAGGCATTGGACTCAAAAATGAAGGGTTGGCACTTAGGCATACCCACGGCAACAACAAGGACAACCTTGCCATGCCTATTCAAGAGGAATTGGTGGAAATGGTTGCTGCTCTCAAGTCAAATCCAGAACATATTGGTAAGTTTCCTAACCAAACTTCACTTCCCGTTTCGACTAACAAGTTGCTTCCTTCCATAATCCAGCCACCTTCCCTAGAGCTTAAACCATTGCCTAGCCATTTGAAGTACGTGTTTTTGGGAGAACAAGAGACGCTGCCCATCATCATCTCTTCTTCACTCCCGGCACAAGAGGAGGACAAGTTGGTAAGAGTGCTTCGGGAATACAAAATTGCCATTGGGTGGACATTGGCCGATATAAAGGGAATTAGCCCAACCACTTGCGTGCATCGAATACTCTTGGAAGAAGGTGCCAAACCATCTAGAGAAGCACAACGCTGACTCAATCCACCCATGATGGATGTTGTGAAGAAGGAAATCATCAAGCTCTTAGATTGTGGAGTGATCTACCCAATTTCTGATAGCCGTTGGGTCTCTCCAGTCCAAGTGGTCCCTAAGAAGTCCAGAGTGACCGTTGTGAAGAATGAAGAGAATGAGCTTGTGCCCACCTGAATCCAAATCGGTTGGCGAGTGTGCATCGACTATAGGAAGATCAACGCCACCACAAGGAATGACCACTTCCCTTTGGCGTTTCTGGACCAAATGTTAGAAAGGTTAGCTGGTCATGTGTTTTATTGTTTTCTTGATGGATATTCTAGGTAAAATCAGATTGTCATAGCACCAGATGACCAAGAAAAGACCACATTCACGTGCCCCTTTGGTACATTTGCCAATCGATGCATGCCTTTTGGTCTATGCAATGCTCCTGCCACATTTCAAAGGTGCATGGTTAGTATATTTTCTGATTATGTTGAAAAGATCATTGAGATATTCATGGATGATTTTAGCGTGTTTGGTGATTCATTTGATGGTTGCTTGCATAATCTCACTTTAATCTTGAAACGTTGCATTGAAACAAACCTTGTGTTAAATTGGGAGATGATAGGAGCATATTTATGCGACTTTGTTAGCTTGTTTCCTTGCATTTTCTTAGTTAGTTTCTACTTATTATAGTGATTTAAGCTATTTTCGTGTGTTTTCAGGTCCAATTGGCAAAGTTGGTAAAAAGATGCAATTTGGAGCATTTTAGAGCAGTTTTGGGCTTGGAATGGATAGCATAAGTATGGAGCAAGATGGATGGACGAATTTGAAGTTCAAGAGAGGCTAGGAATGTGCAAAAGAGTTGAAGTAATAAATCTAAGTCAAAGAAGATAAGGAATCAGCTACAAAGAAGGAGAATTATCCAAAACCTTATCCAACCTTATCTTATCCAACTAACCTTATCTTACCTTATCTTATCTTATCTTATCCTAATCTTATCCTACCTTAATTCCAGTTACAAGGGGGACTCCTTTTCATATTAGGATGCTTAAAACCTGTTTTTAGGAGGCCTTTTTGTTCTAGAAACATGCCACAACACTCCTTTCTAGAAGCCCTAAAAATCTGGCACCCCAACCTTTCTAGATGGCCTTTTCCTTGTTGGTTTGGAGTCCTAAATCCTTTTCCTTGACAACCTAGGCCAAGTAATCCCTAGCCTATAAATACACTATTTTGCAGCACCATTCAGACCACCACCCTCCACCACACACTCATTGTGCCCCAGCCTTGCAAGGAAGGAAGGAATGTGGAGCGTTTTCTAGGTGTTTTCTATCTTTGTTTTTAATGTTTAAATTTATTTATCTTTGTTTAATTGCGAACATGAGGAACTAATTTCTTTATAGTTAGAGGTGAATTCAAAGCCATGGACATATGTTTTATATGAATTGATTTCCTCAAGTTATGATTTCATGAATCGTGAATGTGGTTTACTTATCTATTTTATTAAGAACTTGTTCTTGTGTGTTGATTAAGGAGGCCTACTTAGTTTGCATGCATGAATTTGATGCTAAAATATAAGGGAGTTTCACCTAATCGTTACAAACTTATATTTACAAGTAGTGGAGGTTGCTAGTCACGATCGCGTTAAGTAAATTCCTGGCAGGAGTGTCATGCTTTTCATAGTCACGAATGTCATGTCAATGCTTATGATTTTCACAAAGCTTAATGATCTTTGTTTCATGTCTCTATCATGCTTTTCATAGTTAGGGAGCTTAATAAAGAATGATTTGGGTTGTCGTATGCTTTTCATCCAATTCAATGAGTCTAGGGAAATCTGAGAATTAATTAGTTCTACACAATTAATTTGGGGCATTGTCATTCATGGTTCGTTGAAAGAATAATTGGAAATTGATTTATATGCATATGTTCATGTGTGGAGACGGGCCCTCTAACTAGCCTTTCACCCTTTTCAATTCACCAAATTCGTTTTCTATAAAGTCTTTTATGCAAAGTTTCTGTTTTAAGTTTTAAATTCGTCAAAAACAAACCCCTTTTCATTTAATCTTGTTTTTAGAGTCAAAACCTGTTTTCTTTTAGTTGTTTGAGTCTTTTAAGTTCTATTTTCGTCAAAATCACTTGTTAGGTCTAGAATTGAGTCTTTTTGATTGTTTGTTGCTGTTTTTAGTGTTTGAAGTTAGTTTTGAGTCATTAGAGTCTAGTTTAGTGTTTTTGAGTCTTATTTGTGTTGATTAGCATCCCTAGTTAATCCCCGGTTTAGAACGATCCCTACTTGCATCTCTACTACAATTGTCATCAATAGGGTTTAATTTGAGTGTCATATAAATTTCACATCAAATTTTGGCGCCGTTGCCGGGGATTAACAAATTTGCTAATCCCCCGTGTTTCTGTTTGTGTTTTTGTTTTAGTTTTTGATTTTTTTTGTTCTGTTTTCTTTGTTTCATGTACTAGACATGGCAATTGCAAACATTCAAGCTCAATTGGCGAATCTTACATCTCAATTGTCACATATTGCTGAAAGAACTTCAATGCACACTGCCCCTACATTTGGGGTGCCCTATGGTCAAGGATGTCAAACTCATCAACATCCTCAATTCACTGCGAACGGAGGTGCTTGGGGTTGTCAAAGCCACAACCAATCAAGGGACAACATGTTTTCCAACGCTTATTCAGATTGGAGAGATTTTTCAGATTATATATGGAACAAATTCAACAAGGTGGATATTGGCAGCAAGAGGAGGAGTTCTATTCAAGATCTGCGCAGCCACCACAACCTCATATACAATATGCCCAACCCAACTCAGGTTCGTCAATGGATAATGATAAAATTCTTGAGTTACTCACTTCTTTATCTCAGGGACAAGAAAATCAAGACAAAAGGGTGGACCATTTGGAAAAGCAAATTGGACAGATAGCGGAATTCATAGGACAGATTCTAGAGCAAAGTGAACTCTCCAACTCAACTATTGTCAATTCGATGGGAGATTTAGAAATCCATGATGCTATCGCTTTGGGAAGTGCTATGGAGCTTGGAGCTGACCTAAAAACGTCCAAACATACCTTAGAAGTGGACAAAGAGCTACTGATTGAGGAGGAGGAAGAAGACACACTCATAGCAAGGGAAGAACAACCCTTGCCGCAGCCCCCTAAGCCTTCTTAACCACCCACCACAAGTAAGGACGTCCCAAATTCAATTCATTCTAATGTTATTCCTCCGAATGAACCTGTTCCTCGCAGGTTCATGATTTCCAAGAACGAAGAAAGTGAAAAAGACATGATGGAAGCCTTCCCAAAGGTGCAATGTGATATCCCGATTCTTGTTATAACAAATCAAATTCCAGAATGTGTTGAATTTCTTAAAGAACCTTGTACATCAAGAATAATGATTCAAGAGAAAGAAGTGGCTGGAGAATATATAGAATTCATCAAAGAGGATATACTTGAGACAACCAACCCCAAAGAAGTCACATTTTATGACACAGGACAAGTCACAACCATTACATTAAATCTGGCCAAGTCCAACATTCCTGAAACTTTCAAAGAAGGGGTGTTTGTCCTTGAGTTCTTGTTGGAGCACACAGGTAAGCCACCTCCCCGAATTTCAATTCTTTTTTATACTAATATGTTGTTAATGATTCAGGTACCCACACTAGAATTTAAACCATTGCTGAATCATTTCAAGTATCACCTTCCATTCAAAGATCAATTCCATGCCGTGGCCTCCAATGAAGCATAATTGAAGGATTCGTCCGGCTGGAAGACGTTAAAGCAAGCGCTTCTTGGGAGGCAACCCATGCAAATAAAGAAGACCTAGGAACGCTCCAGCTCCATAACCAGATTTGTGTTTCTAAACCCTACTCTTTATTGCTTTTATTTTACCATATTTGTCATGTTTGTTAGTTGTGTTGTTTGCTTGCTTATGTGTGCATCTATGTTTGAAACATTGAGGACAATGTTTGTTTTAAGTGTGGGGGGGGTCAACAAGTGTTTTCATTGAAAAATTCGTAGGTTTTTATCACCCATCACTTCTACGGTTGTTTTTCATTGTTTTGAGTGTTTTTAGTTTGTTTTGAAGTGTTTTTATGTGTCTTGAAAGAAAAATACGAAAATTTACAAAACAAATTTGAAAAAAGTTTTGAAAAAACCCAAAAAGAGTCGTTTTTAAGTCGTTTTTGTGTGTTTGTGTCTTAGGGTACCTTCCAACACAATGATGAGGATTTGGTTTTTAATTGCATGACTGTTAAAGAAAGTTACAAACATGGATTGAAGTTTCATATGCTCTTTTGTTTATGCTTGGTTATAGTTGATATTCATGAATTCACATGTAATCACAAAAAGGATAAAATCAGTTTTTGTAACATGCTTGAAGGAAGAAACTCAAACTAACGCTACAACCCTGAGAGACTTGAGCCTATACGTTCTTTGGAGAGTTATTAATCTTGACATTCTTTGTTTTCTAAAGTTGTTGCATGATCTCATTGTTTCTTTGCTTGGTTGCTACTTAGAATGCTTTTTCATCATTATAGTTCCAAATACTAAAACTTATACCCATTTCATTCAAAACTAAAATTGATTAGCATAACATAAAGCAAGATGAAGTTGTTTAGTTCAAAACCAGTGCCAAAAAGCCTAACCCTTTGCATATGTATTGTAGGTTTAGCCCCTTTGAGCCATATTTAGCCTATTTTCTTTGTTAACCATATTATCCTTACCTAGCCTAGATTAGGACCATCCTTACCCTTGTTCTTAAGGCGTAGTCAAGCATGACCTAGAGTGAATTCCCTTTGTTCGTTATTAGGCAGCAAATAAGTGTGGGGGAAGGTTTTTAGTGGTTTTGTGTGCCAAAGAAGTAGAAAGGGGCACGGTAGAAGTAGAAGAAAAAAAAAAAAAAAGAAAGAAGAAGAGTTGAAAATAAGTGAGAAAGAACTCACAATTGTTGGTTGTTGAAGAAAGGGTCCAAAAAGTTGAATTTGACCCTAAGTTGTACGAAATCCCCGTTGTGTTCAAAGTCTGTTGCTGCATTCAAAAGTGAATTCTAAGTTGATTTCATTGCTTTGCTTGCTATTTCTTTAAGAACGTTTGTTTTCTTTATCTTTCTTTGTTAGCCAATACCTTAGCCCCGTTACAACCCTTTGACTTCTATCTTGATTGTTATGTGTTTCAATATGTGGAGTTTAGGATTGGTATGAGCATATGGTGTCCCTAGTTCTCGCGTCTAAGTAGTGGCATTCCATTCATGAGATCATATACATACATGCATTAATAATTCCAGAAAGTGCCTTCTTTGTTAAAACATATGTGAGTGTTTAGTTTTTCATGTTTACATCAATCTTCTCACATATACCTTGTGTAGGGAGTGTAGTCAGAAAATCTGTGTGAAAATAGAGTGTATATCTTGTGAGGAATTGTGGGATTCTCTAAGGCATGTTACTACATTCAAAAATGTTGTTTTAATTGATTAAATGCGAGCTAGTGAGTGGCTACTGCGATTAAGTATAAGTTCGAGGGTAGGGATAATTGAAACCTATGTAAGTAATGATTTTTAACATGTTATGTACCATTGGAAATCCCTGAGGTAATGTTGGAGGGTTTAGGTTATGTTTTGTTTTTTTTGTTTTGCTCGAGGACTAGCAAAAGCTAAGTGTGGGGGAATTTGATAGGAGCATATTTATGCGTCTTTGTTAGCTTGTTTCCTTGCATTTTCTTAGTTAGTTTCTACTTATTATAGTGATTTAAGCTATTTCCGTGTGTTTTCAAGTCCAATTGGCAAAGTTGGCAAAAAGATGCAATTTGGAGCATTTTAGAGCAGTTTTGGGCTTGGAATGGATAGCACAAGTATGGAGCAAGATGGATGGACGAATTTGAAGTTCAAGAGAGGCTAGGAATGTGCAAAAGAGTTGAAGAAATAAATCCAAGTCAAAGAAGATAAGGAATCAGTTACAAAGAAGGAGAATTATCCAAAACCTTATCCAACTAACCTTATCTTACCTTATCTTATCTTATCCTATCCTAATCTTATCCTACCTTAATTCCAGTTACAAGGGGGACTCCTTTTCATATTAGGATGCCTAAAACCTATTTTTAGGAGGCTTTTTTGTTCTAGAAACATGCCACAACACTCCTTTCTAGAAGCCCTAAAAATCTGGCGCCCCAACCTTTCGAGATGGCCTTTTCCTTGTTGGTTTGGAGTCCTAAATCCTTTTCCTTGACAACCTAGGCCAAGTAATCCCTAGCCCTATAAATACACTATTTTGCTGCACCATTCAGACCACCACCATCCACCACACACTCATTGTGCCGCAGCCTTGCAAGGAAGGAAGGAATCTGGAGTGTTTTCTAGGTGTTTTCTATCTTTGTTTTTAATGTTTAAATTTATTTATCTTTGTTTAATTGCGAACATGAGGAACTAATTTCTTTATAGTTAGAGGTGAATTCAAAGCCATGGACATATGCTTTATATGAATTGATTTCCTCCAGTTATGATTTCATGAATCGTGAATGTGGTTTACTTATCTGTTTTATTAAGAACTTGTTCTTGTGTGTTGATTAAGGAGGCCTACTTAGTTTGCATGCATGAATTTGATGCTAAAATATAAGGGAGTTTCACCTAATCATTACAAACATATATTTACAAGTAGTGGAGGTTGCTAGTCACGATCGCGTTAAGTAAATTCCTGGTAGGAGTGTCATGCTTTTCATAGTCACGAATGTCATTACAATGCTTATGATTTTCACAAAGCTTAATGATCTTTGTTTCGTGTCTCTATCATGCTTCTCATAGTTAGGGAGCTTAATAAAGAATGATTTGGGTTGTCGTATGCTTTTCATCCAATTCAATGAGTCTAGGGAAATCTGAGAATTAATTAGTTCTACACAATTAATTTGGGGCATTGTCATTCAGGGTTCGTTGAAAGAATAACTGGAAATTGATTTATATGCATACGTTCATGTGTGGAGAAGGGCCCTCTAACTAGCCTTTCACCCTTTTCAATTCACCAAATTCGTTTTCTATAAAGTATTTTATGCAAAGTTTCTGTTTTAAGTTTAAAATTCGTCAAAAACAAACCCTCTTTCATTTAATCTTGTTTTTAGAGTCAAAACCTGTTTTCTTTTAGTTGTTTGAGTCTTTTAAGTTCTATTTTAGTCAAAATCACTTGTTAGGTCTAGAATTGAGTCTTTTTTATTGTTTGTTGCTGTTTTTAGTGTTTGAAGTTATTTTTGAGTCATTAGAGTCTAGTTTAGTGTTTTTGAGTCTTATTTGTGTTGATTAGCATCCCTAGTTAATCCTCGGTTTAGAACGATCCCTACTTGCATCTCTACTACAATTGTCATCAATAGGGTTTAATTTGAGTGTCATATAAATTTCACATCAGGAGAAGTGTCATTTTATGGTTAAACAAGGTATTGTTTTGGGTCACATAATTTCTGAAAAAGGCATTGCAATTGATAAGTCTAAAGTAGATCTTGTGCATTACTTACCCTCTCCTACTTTGGCTAGAGAGGTATGCTCTTTTCTTGGTCATGCAGGATTTTATAGACGATTCATCAAAGACTTTTCAAAGATTGCACAACCTCTGTGCCGATTGCTTCAAAAGGAAGTGACCTTTGAGTTCAACAAGGAGTGTGAAACTGCATTCAAAAGTCTCAAGGAATCACTCACCTCGGCTCCCATCATCACTCCACCAGATTGGAGCCTTCCTTTCGAGCTTATGTGCGATCCATCCGATTATGCATTAGGAGCTGTTTTGGGGCAAAGAAAGGACAAACAGCCACATAGCTGTTGTCTTTGGTTTAGATAAATTTCGTTCATACTTAATTGGCACTAAAGTGATTGTATATTCTGACCATGCAGCCTTGAACTATCTTCTCACCAAGAACGAGGCTAAACCAAGGCTGATTTGTTGGATGCTCCTGCTACAAGAATTCGACATTGAAATTCGGGACAAGAAAGGGAGTGAAAACGTGGTGGCTGACCACTTGAGCCGTATGGTGCATGAAGAGGACTTTCTCCCTATTTCAGAGACATTCCCGGATGAGCAATTGTTGTCCATCGAGGTAAGTGAACCATGGTACGCAGATTTGGTGAACTACTTGGTAACTAAACATTTTCCAACCACTTTCACTAAACCCCAACGTGACAAACTTAAGAATGATGCATGATTTTATGTGTGGGATGATCCATATTTGTGGAAGTATTGCCCAGATCAGATTGTTCGACGATGTGTGCACAATTTTGAGTTTAATTCCATTCTGGCCTTTTGCCACTCTTATGCATGTGGGGGTTAATGCGATGTAAAACAGCACACAAATTAAACCCTCTTTTGACAATTGTAGTATATGTATAAGTAGGGATCATTTTGGACCGGGGATTAGGAGGGATTGCTAATCTAAACTAAACTGACTTTAAAACACAAAAACACAAAAAGAAACATAAAAACACTTAACTAGACTCTATAGACTCAATACAAACTGAAAAGACTCAAAACTAACTAGAAAGACTCAAAACAGCACAAAACAATGAAATAGACTCAAAACTGACTCTAGGGAGTTATTTGGATGAAAATTAACTTGAACTTGACTCAAAACACTTAAAAACACAAATTGGACAAATTCTAACCTAATTAACACAACAAAGTAAAGGGGGATTAGGTTTTGGACGAAAATAAAGTAAAACAAAACAGAAACTAGAACTAAACAGATTTGCATGAAATTGGTGAATTGGATGGACAATGGACTAGCTAGAAGGTTTTTCTCCACACATGACGCACTTGCATACAAATCAATTTTCAGTTGTTCTTTCAATAAACCATGAAACTCAACACCCCAGACTGATTAGGTACGCTTAAATTAACCCTCAGATTTTCCTTATGTCATTGAATTGGACGGAAATAGCACATCGCAATCAAATTATTCTTCAAAAGTTCCCTACATGAAAGCGCATAATACAGATACAATCAAAGATCATTAAGCTCTATGAAAATCATAAGCATTGACAAGGCATTCGTAACTATGAAAGCGCATGATACTCCTGCCAGGAATCTACTTAACATGATCGTGACCAGCGACCTTCACTACTTGTGAATATAAGTTCATAACGATTAGGTGAAACTCCCTTATATTCTAGCATCAAATTCATGCATGCAAACTAAGTATGCATCCTTAATCAACATACAAGAATAAGTTCTGAATCAAACAGTTAAGCAAATTGCATTCACAATTTATGAAATCACAACTGAAGGTAATCAATTCATATTGCAAATATATTCATGGCTTTGAAATTCCCCCTAGCCAAAAGGGTTTAGCTCCTCATGTTCACAGCAAAACAAAGAGAAATTAAATTAAACATTGAAAACAAAGATAGATTACACCTAGAAACGTTCCAGCAATCCAACGTCTTGAATGGCTAGGCACGGCTTCAAGTTAATCCTCTCATTCTTCCTTTGTAGAGCTGCGGCACAAGGGATTAAGGTGTGTAGAATGGGTGGTGATGGGTGGTAGAGGATGGATAGGTAGATAGGTAGATGGAAGGTGGATTTTCGTCAGAAAGTGTGTAGAGAGATTTAAATGGTGCAACAAGCTTTATTTAAAGCGCTAGGGTACTTAGAAAATAATAGGAAAGGTTCAATAATTAGCTATTTTGGTTCCACAATTTAATAGGTAAGAAAGAATTAGAAATTCAAAGAGAATAAGAATGTGAAATTCGGCAGAATATGTAGGAGAGAAAAGCAATGTGTTTTAAAGGTCAGAAATTAAGAGAGAAAGGGAAAGAATGTGTGGCATTGACTTGTAAGAGAAAGGGGAAGTATTTTTGGGCAGAAAATAGGCAAGAAAACCTCTCCCTTGTGCAGCAAGGATTGAAACAAAAGGGGAATGTGTTAGGCACGGTTTTGGGCTTCTAGAATGAGTAATTAGGGAACCTACATGTTTTGGAAACCCCAAAATTGGAAACCTCCACAAATGGAAACTTGCTCAAATGGAAACCTTCACAAATAGAAACTTCCAACTTTAGAAACCTTGGCTTCCAATTTTGAACTCTTCATTCTTCATTTGATCTTCAATTTCGTCCATCCACTTAGCTCCAAGCATGTGCAATCCATTCCAAGACCAAAACTGCTCCAAAAGGCACCAAAATGCACTTTCTTGCTCCTTTAGTGCTTAGAACCTGAAAACACATGAAAATGGCTTTAAAGACTAAAATAACTAAGAACTAACAACCTAAATGCAAGGAAACAAGCTAACTAAGTGATGTAAATATGCTCCTATCAGGGGTCATTTTGGCACCCAAAGAACAGCCCTCAAGGTATTAGAATGTGGTTTTTATTGGCCTACATTGTTTAAAGATGCTCGAATGTTTTGTTTAACATGTGATCGATGTCAAAGAACAGGTAGCATAGGTGCCAAGGATCAAATGCCGGAAAACCCTATCTTCAATGTTGAAATTTTTGATGTTTGGGGTATTGATTTCATGGGTCCCTTTCCTTCTTCATATGGTTTCACTTATATCTTGTTTGCAGTTGATTATGTTTCCAAATGGGTAGAAGCAAAGGCTACCCGTACTAACGATTCTAAAGTGGTTGCAGATTTCATCAAAACTAACATTTTCTCTAGATTTGGGATGCCACGGGTGTTCATCAGTGATGGAGGCTCACATTTTGACACCTTACCATCCTCAAACAAGTGGCCAAGCTGAAGTTTCGAATAGAGAAATCAAGCAAATCTTGGAGAAGACCGTTGGACCAACCCAGAAGGATTGGAGCTTACGTTTAGACGATGCACTGTGGGCATATCGAACTGCCTACAAAACACCCCTAGGGATGTCTTCATTTCGGCTCATCTATGGCAAGCCGTGTCACCTACCTGTGGAACTAGAGCACAAGGCGCATTGGGCTGTGAAAACATTCAATTTAGACTTAGATGCTGCTGGAATGCATACAAAGCTCCAATTGAATGAACTTGAGGAACTCAGGAACGAAGCCTATGAGAATGCCTGAATTTAGAAAGAGAAAACCAAGGCGTTTCATGACAAGATGATTCGAGGCAAAACATTCTCCATTGGGCAGAAAATGTTGCTTTTCAACTCCCATTTACGTTTATTCCCTGGTAAGTTACGTTCTAAGTGGATTGGACCTTTTGTTGTTACTAATGTCTTTCCATATGGTGCAGTTCAAGTCCAAAGCTTAAGGAATGGACAAGAATTCAAGGTAAACGGACATTGATTGAAGCCATACTATGAGAGTGCCGTGGGGCAGGTTGTGGAGGAGATCTCTCTCCAAGCCGTGGGCTCCAATGGGGAGTGATTGATTTTTTCGTCCGGCTGCAAGACGTTAAAGCAAACGCTACTTGGGAGGCAACCCATGCATTCAACAAAAGAAGACCTAGGAATCACTCCACTTCTAGATTTGCGTTCCTAAGCCCTTCTCTTTGTTGTTGTTTCCTTTCTGCCATGTTGAGTGTGTTTATTCATTGTTTGTTTGTTTTCTGAGTTTATGCTTGAAATATTGAGGACAATGTTTGATTTAAGTGTGGGGGCATAAACAAGTGTTTTTGCATGAAATTCGTGGGATTTTATCACCTATTACTTCAAAAGTTGTTCCTTGTTGTTTTTAAGTGTTTTTAAGCTGTTTTGGTGTGTTTTGACATAAAATTCCGAAAATCTCATAAAAATTTGAAAACTTGTTTTGAAAAACCCAAAAAGAGTTATTTTTGAGTTGTTTTGGTGTGTTTGTGTCTAGGGTACCTTCCAACACAATGATGAGGATTTGGTTTTTAATTACATGACTATTAAAGAGAGTTATAAACATGGATGAATGTTTGATTTACTCTTTGGTCTATGCTTGGTTGTGGTTATAATTTATGAATTCACATGCAATCATAAAGGAAAAATTAGTTTTTGTAACATGCTTGAAGGAAGGAACTCAAATTAACGCTACAACCTTGAGAGACTTGAGCCTAAAACGTTTATTTGGAGAGTTGATAATCTATGCATTCTTGTTTTCTAAAGTCGTTGCATGATCTCATTATTCTTTGTTTGGTTGCTACTTAGAAGGCGTTTCATCATTTAGTTCCAAATACTAGAACTCGTTGATAGGAGCATATTTGTGCGACTTAGTTAGTGTGTTTTCTTGCATTTAGTTAGTTATTTGTTGCTTATTATAGTGTCTTAAGTCATTTTCGTGTGTTTGTAGGTCCAATTAGCAAAGTAGGCAAAAAGATGCAATTTGGAGCATTTTAGAGCAGTTTTGGGCTTGGAATGGATAGCACAAGTATGGAGCAAGATGGATGGACGAATTTGAAGTTCAAGAGAGGCTAGGAATGTGCAAAAGAGGTTAAGAAATAAATCCAAGTCAAAGAAGATAAGGAATCAGCTACAAAGAAGGAGAATTATCCAAAACATTATCCAAAACTACCTTATCTTGTCCTTATCTTATCCAAACCTTATCTTATCTTATCTTACCATGCCTTATCTTATCCTATCCTAATCCTTTCCTAACTTAATTCCTGCTGTAAAAGGGTTTTAATTTCAGTTTAGGAGACATAAAAACCTGATTTCTATGAACCTTATCCTTTCCTACAAAGGTGCCGCACCCTTGTCCTTGATCCCTTGGGTTTTTGACCTTCTAGATGTCCTATTTCCTACTGGAATTACATAACCTTTTCCCCTTAGGATTGTGTTTTATTTTCCTACACAAACTACATTTTGTAATCCTTTTCCTACATTATATCATTGTGCCGCACCTCCCTCTATAAATAGACCCTTTTGCTGCACCATTCACCACCATCATCTCTCATTCACACATCTCTACAGTACCATTTAGCCATACCCTCATTGTGCCGCAACTTGCAAGCAAGGAAGGAAGGAATCTGGAGCGTTTTCTAGGTGTTTTCTCTCTCTTTTCAATGTTTAATTTTATTTATATTTGTTTGATTGCGAACATGAGGAACTGATTTCTTTATAGTTAGAGGCGAATTCAAAGCCATGGACATATGTTTTATATGAATTGATTTCCTCCAGTTATGATTTCATGAATCGTGAATGTGGTTTGCTTAACTGTTTTATTAAGAACTTGTTCTTGTGTGTTGATTAAGGATGCATACTTAGTTTGCATGCATGAATTTGATGCTAAAATATAAGGGAGTTTCACCTAATAGTCACAAACTTATATTTACAAGTACTGGAGGTTGCTAGTCACGATCACGTTAAGTAAATTCCTGGTACGAGTGTCATGCTTTTCATAGTCACGAATGCCTTGTCAATGCTTATGATTTTCACAAAGCTTAATGATCTTTGTTTTGTGTCTCTATCATGCTTTTCATAGTTAGGGAGCTTAATAAAGAATGATTTGGGTTGTCTTGTGCTTTTCATCCAATTCAATGAGTCCAGGGAAATCTGAGAATTAATTAGTTCTACACAATTAATTTGGGGCATTGTCATTCATGGTTTGTTGAAAGAATAACTGGAAATCAATTTATATGCATATGTTCATGTGTGGAGAAGGGCCCTCTAACTAGCCTTTCACCCGTTTTAAATCACCAAACTCGTTTTTCTAAAGGTTTTATGCAAAATTTCTGTTTTAAGTCTTAATGTCGTCAAAAACAATCCCCCTTTCGTTTAAACTTGTTTTTAGAGTCAAAACCTGTTCTGTTTTAGTCTTTTGAGTCTTTTAAGTTTTATTTTCGTCAAAACCACTTGTTAGGTTTAAAATTGAGTCTTTTTTATTGTTTCTTGCTGTTTTGAGTGTTTTAAGTTAGTTTAGAGTCTATAGAGTCTAGTTTAGTGTTTTTGAGTCTTATTTGTGTTGATTAGCATCCCTAGTTAATCCCCGGTCTAGAACGATCCCTACTTACATCATTGCTACAATTGTCATCAATAGGGTTTAATTTGTGTGTCAAGTTAATTTTCACATCAAATTTTGGCGCCGTTGCCGGGGATTAGCAAATTTGCTAATCCCTTGTTTGCCGTGTGTTTTGTTTTACTTTGTTTTCTGATTTTGTTTTGTTTTCTTGTTTTAGGTACTAGTTTATGACTCGAAGTTCTCAAACAGTTCGTGAGCATATCTTGGAGTTTGACGATGATTTTGAACGAACATTGAGAAGGAAGATGAGGCATCCAGAACCTAGTGAACCTAGTTCAAGCTCAGAGGCCGAATCTGAATTTGAAGAAGAAGAACAAGCCATGGCTATGGATAATCGTACAATCAAGGAACTTTCAGCCTCGGGGTTGGCCAATGCCGCACCCCTTTGCATTCAATAGCCCGCGGCTGCTCAAGGGAAGACCGATGAGTTCGAATTGAAGTCAAGCTTGTTGCATCACATTCCCAAATACCATGGGCTATCCATGGAAGATCCAAACAAGCATCTTAAGGAGTTCGAAGTGGTTTGTTCGAGCATGACACCCATCAATGTCGATGGGAACATTTTGATGATGAAGGCTTTTCCATTCTCTCTTTTGGAAAAGGCTAAAGATTGGCTTTATGAATTAGCACCCGGAACGGTCACTTCTTGGGAAAGCATGAAGAGGGCGTTTTTAGAGAAGTTCTTCCCCAACTTCGAGAGTCATTCTCTTAAGGAAGAAGATTAATGGAATTCAACAAAGCCAAGGAGAGACATTTCCAGCATACTATGAGCGTTTTAAGGCCCTTATCGCCTCATGTCCTCAACATCAAATGAAAGAAGAACTTTTACTTCAATAATTCTATGAAGGACTTCTTCTAATTGAGCGACAAATGCTAGATGCTTCAGCAGGAGGTGCATTGGTTGACAAAACACCAATGGCTGCAAAGATCCTAATCGCCAACCGAGCTTTGAATGCACAACAATACGAAGGCCTTGGACAAAGAGACCCCCCACGGCAACAACAAGTGAATGAGGTAAGTGCAATTTCTGAACTTCAATCTCAAATGGCTAATCTCACTGCTCTTTTGTCACAGGTTGTCGATGGATCGAAATTGCAATAGATTACACAAAGTGTATGTGGCGTGTGTTCTGTGCAAGGGCACCTCAACGATCAATGCCCTCAGTTGAATGAGAATGAAGGGTGGGAATATGCCAATGCCATGGGTTTTGGGAGCCAAAATCAGCCACGCAATGATCCGTACTCCAACACTTACAATCCAGGATGGAGAGATCATCCAAATTTCAAGTGGAGGGAGCCTCAACAACCACAACAACAAAGTGGATTTGGGCAGCAACCGCCGGGTTTCTATTCAAAACCATACGCACCCACACAACCCCAAGAACAACCTGCCCAAACCAAATCAGGTTCGTCCGTTGATAATGATCAGATTTTTCAATTACTAACTTCTATGTCGTAGAGCATGCAAATTAGAGACAAAGAGGTGAATGATTTAAAGAAACAAATGGGGCAGATGGCGGAGTTCATAGGACAATTTCGAGAACAAGGCAAACTTCCTAGCTCAACCATTGTGAATCCCAAGGGAGGATTTGA
Organism: Heteromeles arbutifolia; assembly: GCA_024362995.1. Taxonomy (NCBI): domain Eukaryota; kingdom Viridiplantae; phylum Streptophyta; class Magnoliopsida; order Rosales; family Rosaceae; genus Heteromeles; species Heteromeles arbutifolia. The sequence goes on along the minus strand of JANCRC010000008.1, from coordinate 14,980,630 downwards.
ATCTGCCAAAGCCATTATATTGAGAAGTGGTAAGGAACTTGGAGACCATTCGAAAGTATCTCAACAAGGCCACCAAGAAGATAACAAACTGATGCAAGAAGAAGGGAATGAGAAAGCCACGGCAAGGAAGAAAGAAACAATGTCGCAGCCTTCAAATGCACCTATGCCGTCCCCAACCACCAAGGTAAGTCCAAAATCGAATTCTTCAAGTTCTATTCCACTAAATGCACCCTTTCCTAGCAGGTTTATACAAGCTAGGAACGAAGAGAATGAAAAAGACATTCTAGAGACCTTTAGGAAGGTGCATGTCAATATTCTGCTCCTTGATGCTATAAAGCAAATCTCGAAGTACGCTAAGTTTTTGAAGAAGCATTGCACAACAAGGAAATGGATTCGAGAGAAAGAAGTGGTACATGTAAGTGAAAATGTCTCTGCTATGTTGCAAAGAAAGCTACCACCTAAATGCAAAGATCCAGGTAGTTTCACTATCCCTTGTGTTATTGGCAATACAAGGTTTGAACATGCTATGCTAGAATTAGGTGCATCAATAAATGTCATGCCATATTCTGTTTATGCATCTATGAATCTAGGTGAGCTTAAAAATGATGGTGTGATTATTCAATTGGCCGATCGTTCTAATGCATATCCGAAAGGAGTTTTGGAAGATGTTTTGGTGCAGGTAGACCACTTGATTTTTCCTGCAGATTTCTATGTGCTTGACATGGAGGATTCAGCCCACTCTCTAACTTTGCCAATCTTACTTGGACGACCTTTCATGAAAACAGCTCAAACCAAGATTGATGTGGCCAAGGGAGCAGTAACTATGGCGTTTGGTGGTGATATGATTAATTTTAATGTTTCTGAATCTATTGAGAATACTAATGACGTTCGTTCTTGTTTTGTCATTGATGTAATAAAAAATAAAGGGCATAAACATTCAGCACCAATCAAGAAGGATGCATTTCGAACCACCAACGAAGAAGGAATTGGAGTGAAGCACAAGGATTGCACGGCCACAACCCTCAAATCCCCAAATCTAGCCGAGAGCACCCCGCATGCAATTGTTGATAGTGCTACCACTTCATTGCAGTACATTGGTGAGCCACCTATTCTAATTTCGATTCCAATTTCAGCTAATAGGTTGTTACCTCGTATGGTGCAGGTTCCCAATCGAATCCAAGCTGGTGGGAATGATTCCATTCATAGAGCCAATGTACGAGAATTTTAAGGAGCATACCATGGAAGACATACCCTTCCATTCCGTGGGCTCCATTGAAGAATAGAAGGAAGGTTCGTCCGGCTGGAAGACGTTAAAGCAAGCGCTTCTTGGGAGGCAACCTATGCAAATAAAGAAGACCTAGGAACTCTCCGGCTCTATAACCTGATTTGCGTTTCTAAACTCTACTCTTTATTGCTTTTACTTTGCCATATTTGTCATGTTTGTTAGTTGTGTTGTTTGCTTGCTTGTGTGTGAGTCTTTGTTTGAAACATTGAGGACAATGTTTGGTTTAAGTGTGGGGGGGGGGGGGGTAAACAAGTGTTTTCATTGAAAAATTCGTGGGTTTTTATCACCCATCACTTCTAAGGTTGTTTTTCACTGTTTTTGAGTGTTTTTAATGTGTTTTGAAATGTTTTTATGTGTCTTGAAAGAAAAATAAGAAAATTTAAAAAAAAAAATTTGAAAAATATCAAAAAGAGTCGTTTTTGTGTGTTTGTGTCTTAGGGTACCTTCCAACACAATGATGAGGATTTGGTTTTTAATTGCATGACTGTTAAAGAAAGTTACAAACATGGATTGAAGTTTGATATGCTCTTTGGTTTATGCTTGGTTATAGTTGGCATTCATGAATTCACATGTAATCACAAAAAGGATAAAATCAGTTTTTGTAACATGCTTGAAGGAAGTAACTCAAACTAATGCTACAACCCTGAGAGACTTGAGCCTATACGTTCTTTGGAGAGTTATTAATCTGTGATTCTTTGTTTTCTAAAGTCGTTGCATGATCTCATCATTCTTTGCTTGGTTGCTACTTAGAATACGTTTCATCATTTAGTTCCAAATACTAGAACTCATGCCCGTTTCATTCAAAGCATAAAATTGATTAGCATAACAAATAACAAGATGAAGTTGTTTAGTTCAAAACCAGTGCCAAAAAGCTTAACCCTTTGCATATGTATTGTAGGTTTAGCCCCATTGTGCCTTACTTAGCCTATTTTCTTTGTTAGCCTACATTATCCTTACCTAGCCTAGATTAGGACCATCCTTATCCTTGTTCTTAAGGCGTAGTGAAGCATGACCTAGAGTGAATTCCCTTTGTTCGTTATTAGGCAGCAAACAAGTGTGGGGGAAGGTTTTTAGTGGTTTTGTGTGCCAAAATATCAAAAAGGGCACGGGTGAGAAGAAGAAAAAAGAAAAAAAAAAAAAAAGGAACAAAATTCGTGAGAAAAAGAGAAGAAAAAGGAAAGTATGTGAAAAGGTGTGAAAAGTGTTCAAAATAGGTGAGAATAAGCTCACAAGTGTTGGTTGTTGAAGAAAGGGTCCAAAAAGTTGGATTCGCCCCTAAGTATGTGTGATCTTCCCTTTAGTATCAAAGTTGTGGTTGAAAGGGAGTTCTAAGTGTCATATTCATTACTTTGCTTGCTATTGCTTTAAGAACGTTTGTTTTCTTTATCTTTCTGTGTTAGCCAATACCCTTAGCTTCATTACAAGCCTTAAACTTTTATCTTGATTGTTATGTGTTTCAATATGTGGAGTTTCGGATTGGTTTGAGCATATGGTGTACCTCGTTCTCGCGTCTAAGTAGTGGCATTCCATTCATGAGATCATATATATACATGCATTAATAATTCCAGAAGTTGCTTTCTTTGTTATATACATATGTGAGTATTAGTTTTCTTGTTACATCAATGTTCTCACATATAACTAGTGTAGGGTGTGTAGTTAGAAAATCTGAGTGAAAATTGAGTGCATATCTAGTAAGGAATTGAGGGATTTTCTAAGGCATGTTACTACATTCAAAAAGTTGTTTTAATTGATTAAATGCGAACTAGTGAGTGATAACTGTGATTAAGTATGTGCTCGAGGGTAGGGATAACTAAAATCTATGGAAATAATGATTTTTAACATGTTATGTTTCATTGGAAATCCCTGAGGCAAACGTTGGAAGGTTTAGGTTATGTTTTGTTTGTTTTGCTCGAGGACTAGCAAAAGCTAAGTGTGGGAGAATTTGATAGGAGCATATTTGTACGACTTAGTTAGTGTGTTTTCTTGCATTTACTTAGTTATTTGTTGCTTATTATAGTGTCTTAAGTCATTTTCGTGTGTTTGTAGGTCCAATTAGCAAAGTAGGCAAAAAGATGCAATTTGGAGCATTTTAGAGCAGTTTTGGGCTTAGAATGGATAGAACAAGTATGGAGCAAGATGGATGGACGAATTTGAAGTTCAAGAGAGGCTAGGAATGTTCAAAAGAGTTGAAGAAATAAATCCAACAAAGAAGATAAGGAATCAGCTACAAAGAAGGAGAATTATCCAAAACATTATCCAAAACTACCTTATCTTATCCTTATCTTATCCAAACCTTATCTTATCTTATCTTACCATGCCTTATCTTATCCTATCCTAATCCTTTCCTAACTTAATTCTTGCCGTAAAAGGGTTTTAATTTCAGTTTAGGAGACATAAAAACCTGATTTCTAGGAACCTCATCCTTTCCTACAAAGGTGCCGCACCCTTGTCCTTGATTCCTTGGGTTTTTGACCTTCTAGATGTCCTATTTCCTGCTGGGATTACATAACCTTTTCCCCTTAGGATTGTGTTTTATTTTCCTACACAAACTACATTTTGTAATCCTTTTCCTACATTATGTCATTGTGCCGCACCTCCCTCTATAAATAGACCCTTTTGCTGCACCATTCACCACCACCATCTCTCATTCACACATCTCTACACTACCATTCAGCCATACCCTCATTGTGCCGCAACTTGCAAGCAAGGAAGGAAGGAATCTGGAGCTTTTTCTAGGTGTTTTCTATCTCTGTTCAATGTTTAATTTTTTTTATATTTGTTTGATTGCGAACATGAGGAACTAATTTCTTTATAGTTAGAGGCGAATTCAAAGCCATGGACATATGTTTTATATGAATTGATTTCCTGCAGTTATGATTTCATGAATCGTGAATGTGGTTTGCTTAACTGTTTTATTAAGAACTTGTTCTTGTGTGTTGATTAAGGATGCATACTTAGTTTGCATGCATGAATTTGATGCTAAAACATAAGGGAGTTTCACCTAATAGTTACAAACTTATATTTACAAGTAGTGGAGGTTGCTAGTCACGATCGCGTTAAGTAAATTCCTGGCAGGAGTGTCATGCTTTTCATAGTCACGAATCCCTTGTCAATGCTTATGATTTTCACAAAGCTTAATGATCTTTATTTTGTGTCTCTATCATGCTTTTCATAGTTAGGGAGCTTAATAAAGAATGATTTGGGTTGTCGTATGCTTTTCATCCAATTCAATGAGTCTAGGGAAATCTGAGAATTAATTAGTTCTACACAATTTATTTGGGGCATTGTCATTCATGGTTTGTTGAAAGAATAACTGGAAATCAATTTATATGCATATGTTCATGTGTGGAAAAGGGCCCTCTAACTAGCCTTTCACCCGTTTTAAATCACCAAACTCGTTTTTCTAAAGTTTTTATGCAAAATTTCTGTTTTAAGTCTTAATTTCGTCAAAAACGATCCCCCTTTCATTTAAACTTGTTTTTAGAGTCAAAACCTGTTTTGTTTTAGTCTTTTGAGTCTTTTATGTTTATTTTCGTCAAAACCACTTGTTAGGTTTAGAATTGAGTCTTTCTGATTGTTTCTTGTTGTTTTGAGTGTTTTAAGTTAGTTTAGAGTCTATAGAGTCTAGTTTAGTGTTTTTGAGTCTTATTTGTGTTGATTAGCATACCTAGTTAATCCCCGGTCAAGAACGATCCCTACTTACATCATTGCTACAATTGTCATCAATAGGGTTTAATTTGTGTGTCAAGTTAATTTTCACATCACTCATGCCCGTTCCATTCAAAGCATGACATTGATTTGCATAACACATATCAAGATGAAGTTGTTTAGTTGCCACCAGAGCGAAATAGCCGAACCCCCTTCTGTCATTTATTTTGTAGGTTTAAACCCCATTGAGCGTTGTTTAGCCTATTTTCTTTGTGAGCCATATCATCGCTACCTAGCCTAGATTAGGACCATCCATACGCTTGTTCTTAAAGCATAGTGAAGCATGACTAAAAAAGAAATCCTTTTGTTGAACTTCTTGCAGAAAAACAAGTGTGGGGGAAGGGATTTGTGTGTGTGTGTGCGCCAAGAAAAAGAATAAGGCACGGGTAGAAAAAAAGAAAATTTCGTGGGAAAAGGAAAAGAAAAAGAAAAAGTTATGAAAAGAGTGAAAAAGAGTTGAAAATTATGAGAAAAAGAGTTCTAGAGTGTTGATTGTTGAAGGAAGGGTCCAAAACATCAAATCTGGCCCTAGAATGTGTATATGTTCCCTTTTGTGTTTAAAGTTGATTTCTGCATTCAAATTTGAATTCTAATTTCAATTTCATTACTTTGCTTGCTATTGCTTTAAGAACCATTGTTTTCCATATCCTTTCTTTCTTAACCATTTCCCTTAGCCCCGTTTCAACCCTTAAACTTCAATCTTGAGTGTTATGTGATTCAATATGTGGAGTTTGGAATTGGTATGAGCATATGGTGTCACTGGTTCTCGCATCTAAGTAGTAGCATTCCATTCATGAGATCATATCTACACATGCTTATTAACTCTAGAAATTGCTTTCTTTGCTATAACATATGTGAGTACTAGTTTTCATGTTTACATCAATCTTCTCACATATACCTAGTGTAGGGTGTGTAGTCAGAAAATCTGAGTGAAAATTGAGTGCATATCTAGTAAGGAATTGAGGGAATTCTCTAAGGCATGTTACTATGTTCAAAACATCGTTTTAATTGGTTAATTGTGAACTAGTAAGTGGTGACTGTGATGTGCTCAAGTGTTAAGTTGACTACAATATGTGGGAATGATGATTTTTGACATGTCATGTGCATTGGAAATCCCTGAGGCAAATATTGGAAGGTTTAGATTGTGTTTTGTTTGTTTTTTTTTGTTTTGTTTTCTTTTGCTGTTTCGTTTTGCTCGAGGACTAGCAAAAGATAAGTGTGGGGGAATTTGATAGGAGCATATTTATGCGACTTAGCTAGCTTTTTTTCATGCATTTATGTTGTTATTGTTTAGTTATTTTAGTCTTTTAAGCCATTTTCGTGTGTTTTCAGGTTCTAAGGGCAAAGTATGCAAGAAGGTGCATATTGGAGCCTTTTGGAGCAAAATTAGGCTTGGAATGGATATCACATGCTTAGAGCAAAAGGAATGGACGAAATTGAAGAATTGAAGATGTAAGGATTCCTAATTGAAGAAGGATTCCTAATTGGAGATAGATTCCTAATCAAACAAGGATTCCTACTTGAAGTAGGAAAGTTAAGCCAAGGTTTCCTATTTTGGTTTGACCTTTCCTAATCCTAAATATTCCTAAGTTCCAGCAACATTGAAGGCCTCTTATGCATTTTAGGACACAAATTGAACCTTCCTTGCACCAAATCAATCCTTGCCGCACCATTCCCTTATTTCTCATCCTTGCCGTGCAAGGAATCCTATACTTGCCTAATTTCTGGACCTAAATCAGCAAAGAAATCCTTTTTCCTTGCCTTGCAAGGTACTCCCTTCCCTATTCCATCCTTGCCGCACCCTCTTGCCAAATTCCCTTAGGATTCTGATTTTAATTCCTATTTCCCTTAAAATTTTGATTTAATTTCTGTTTCCTAAATTGTTTCCTAGCTTTATTACCCTAAAGTCTTTAAATAAAACATCTGTGTGCCGTACCAAAGGTTCCATCCATTCACCCCTTCATCCATTCACGCTAGAATTCATACCTACACCTTTGCCACAATTTCCATTCACCCTAAACACATTCCTGACCCCAAAACACATCCCATACACTTCACCCACCTTTGTGCCGTAGCAAGAAGAAAGAAGGAAGGACTCTTGGATGTTCAAGCTTGATTGTTGGAGCATGCTAGGTGTAATTCGTTCTATGTTTACAATGTTTAATTTCTTTTCCTTTCGTTTTGCTGTGAACATGAGTGGCTAAACCCCTCTCGGCTCGGGGTGATTTCAAAGCCATGATTATGTGTGCAATTTGAGTTGATAAATTCCAGTTATGAATTCTTGAATCGTGAATGCAATTGGCTTAACTGTTTGATTAAGAACTTATTTGTGTTTGTTGATTGAGGGTCGACACTTAATTGGCATGCATAAATCTGATGCTAGAGTATAAAGGAATTTCACATAATCATTACAAACTTATATTCATATGTAGTGAAGGTTGCTAGTCACAATCGCGTTAAATTCAATTCCTAGCATGAGTGACATGATGTCATAGTTGCAAGTGCTTTGTCAATGCTTATGATTTTCATTGAACGTAATGATCTTTGATTGTATCTCTATTATGATGTCATGTAGGGGACTTTTGAAGAATGCTTTGGGTTGTCGACTGATGTCATCCAATCCAATAATACAAGGAAAATCTGAGGGTTAATTAGTGATGTTACGGTTAATTTGGGGCATTGTCGTTCATAATTCAATGAAGGAGTAACTGGAAATCGAGTCGTTTGCATACATGTCATGTGTGGAGAAAGAGCCTCTAGCTAGCCCATCATCCATCTTATTCCCGAAATTCGTTTTCAAAGCTGTTTAGTTTTACAATCTGTTTTGTTAGTTTAAAATTCATCCAAAACAAAACCCCCTTTTACTTTCTTGTTTCAAAGTGTTGAAAATCTGTTTTGTTTCTGTTTTTAAGTGTTTCGTCCAAAATTGTATCTAGTGTCAGAAACTGCCTACTTAGTGTTTTTAGGCAGTTTTGAGTGTTTTTAGCTTATTTTGAGTATTGTGAACTTGTCTTGAGTCTTTTTAAACATTTTTAACTTTGTTTTAATGTTTTTGAGTCAGTTTAGAGGTTTTAGCAAGCCTTCCTAATCCCCGGTCTAGAACGATCCCTACTTGCATCTTTACTACAATTTGACAACAAGAGGGTTTAATTTGTGTGCTTAACTTGTTTCGCATCACCAAACCCTTCTAGAAGTCCCAAAATCTGTCATAAAACACATTCTTTCTAGAACCCTAAAAATCTGGCGCCTCATTTCCTTCTAGAATCCTTTTTCCTTGCCTTACAAGGCATTCCCTTGCCATTATCCTGTTGTGCCGCACCTCTTAATCCCTTTCCCTCCTGGATTCTGATTTTTTAGGCCTTTTCCTTGTCGATTTGGGTTCTACAAATCCTTTTCAGAGATTAATTACACCACATTTCCTTTTCTAAATTCAATGCCGCACCCTAGGCCTTTATTCCTTAATTTATGTTAAGCCCAAGTACAAATTTGATTTCTCTAGGGTTTTGAGATGCATATATGTATAGATATTTTAGGGTTGTGCCATGGAGACCAACCATTCATCACAGAAATCCTTCCCTTGCCGCACTCCAATCCACCATTCTACATATCCAAACACAATTCCAGCCATCCTCCTTCCCTTGCCGCAACTCACATCCAACCTAATCCATCTCTGACCCTTTCACACATCCATACACATCCATAGTCTCTGGTGCTGCAGCAAGGTGGGGAAGAAGAAGAACCTGGGCGTTTCATGCTTGCAGATTGGAGCGTTTTAGGTGTATTTCGTTCTTGTTTTCAATGTTTATTTTGTTATTACTCTCTGATTTTGCTGTAATCATGAGTGGCTAAATCCCTATTTAGTTAGGGGGAAGTTTGAAGCCATGAACATGTTTGAGATGTGAATTGATTTCTGCCAATTGTGATTTATTAAGTTGTGATTGCAATTCAATTATCTGTTTTATTCATAACTGATCTGTGTATGTTTATTAAGGATGCATACTTAGTTTTCATGCATGAATCAGATGCTAGAATATAAATGAGTTTCACCTAATCGTTACAAGTTTATATTCCTAAGCAGTGAAGGTTGATTGTCACAATCGTGTTAATTGAATTCTTGCCAAACATTTGATGCATTCATATTTACAATTGCCTCGTCAACACATATGATTTTCATGAAACTGATAGGAGCATATTTATGCGACTTAGTTAGTGTGTTTTCTTGCATTTACTTAGTTATTTGTTGCTTATTATAGTGTCTTAAGTCATTTTCGTGTGTTTGTAGGTCCTAGAAGCAAAGTTGGCAAAAAGATGCAATTTGGAGCATTTTAGAGCAGTTTTGGGCTTGGAATGGATAGCACAAGTATGGAGCAAGATGGATGGACGAATTTGAAGATCAAGAGAGGCTAGGAATGTGCAAAAGAGTTGAAGAAATAAATCCAAGTCAAAGAAGATAAGGAATCAGCTACATAGAAGGAGAATTATCCAAAACATTATCGAAACTACCTTATCTTATCCTTATCTTATCCAAACCTTATCTTATCTTATCCAAATCCTTTCCTAACGTAATTCCTATTGCAAAAGGGATTCAATTTCAGTTTACGAGACCTAAGAACCTGATTTCTAGGAACCTTTTCCTCTCCTACAAAGGTGCCGCACCTATTCCCTTCTAGAAGTGTCAAAATCAGCCAAATAACACCCTTTCTAGAAGTCCCTAAAAAAGTGGCGCCCCAAACCTTCTAGATGCATGAACCAGCCGCACCTTTCTCCTAAATCCCTTTGGTTTTTGACCTTCTAGATGTCCTATTTCCTGCTAGGATTACATAAACCTTTTCCCCTTAGGATTGTGTTTTATTTTCCTACACAAACTACATTTTGTAATCCTTTTCCTACACTATATCATTGTGCCGCACCTCCCTCTTTAAATAGACCCTTTTGCTGCACCATTCACACCACCATCTCTCATTCACACATCTCTACACTACCATTCAGCCATACCCCTCATTGTGCCGCAACTTGCGAGCAAGGAAGGAAGGAATCTGGAGCGTTTTCTAGGTGTTTTCTATCTTTGTTCAATGTTTAATTTTATTTATATTTGTTTGATTGCGAACATGAGGAACTAATTTCTTTATAGTTAGAGGCGAATTCAAAGCCATGGACATATGTTTTATATGAATTGATTTCCTCCAGTTATGATTTCATGAATCGTGAATGTGGTTTGCTTAATTGTTTTATTAAGAACTTGTTCTTGTGTGTTGATTAAGGATGCATACTTAGTTTGCATGCATGAATTTGATGCTAGAGTATAAGGGAGTTTCACCTAATCGTTATGAACTTATATTCACAAGTAGTAAAGGTTGCTAGTCACAATCATGTTAAGTAAATCCTAGGCAAGAGTAACATGCTTTTCATAGTTATGAATGCCTCGTCAATGCTTATGGCTTCCATAAAGCTTAATGATCTTTGTTTTGTGTCTCTATCATGCTTTTCATAGTTAGGAAGCTTAATAAAGAATGATTTGGGTTGTCGTATGCTTTTCATCCAATTCAATGAGTCTAGGGAAATTTGAGAATTAATTAGTTCTACACAATTAATTTGGGGCATTGTCATTCATGGTTTGTTGAAAGAATAACTGGAAATCAATTTATATGCATATGTTCATGTGTGGAGAAGGGCCCTCTAACTAGCCTTTCACCCGTTTTAAATCACCAAACTCGTTTTTCTAAAGTTTTTATGCAAAATTTCTGTTTTAAGTCTTAATTTCGTCAAAAACAATCCCCCTTTCATTTAAACTTGTTTTTAGAGTCAAAACCTATTTTGTTTTAGTCTTTTGAGTCTTTTAAGTTTTATTTTCGTCAAAACCACTTGTTAGGTTTAGAATTGAGTCTTTCTGATTGTTTCTTGCTGTTTTGAGTGTTTTAAGTTAGTTTAGAGTCTATAGAGTCTAGTTTAGTGTTTTTGAGTCTTATTTGTGTTGATTAGCATCCCTAGTTAATCCCCGGTCTAGAACGATCCCTACTTACATCATTGCTACAATTGTCATCAATAGGGTTTAATTTGTGTGTCAAGTTAATTTTCACATCAAATTTTGGCGCCGTTGCTGTGTGTTTTGTTTTACTTTGTTTTCTGATTTTGTTTTGTTTTCTTGTTTTAGGTACTAGTTTATGACTCGAAGTTCTCAAACAGTTCGTGAGCATATCTTGGAGTTTGACGACGATTTTGAACGAACATTGAGAAGGAAGAGGAGGCATCCAGAACCTAGTGAACCTATTTCAAGCTCAGAGGCCGAATCTGAATTTGAAGAAGAAGAACAAGCCATGGCTATGGATAATCGTACAATCAAGGAACTTTCAGCCTCGGGGTTGGCCAATGCCACACCCTTTTGCATTCAATACCCCGCGGCTACTCAAGGCAAGACCGATGAGTTCGAATTGAAGTCAAGCTTGTTGCATCACATTCCCAAATACCATGGGCTATCCATGGAAGATCCAAACAAGCATCTTAAGGAGTTCGAAGTGGTTTGTTCGAGCATGACACCCATCAATGTCGATGGGAACATTTTGATAATGAAGGATTTTCCATTCTCTCTTTTGGAAAAAGGCTAAAGATTGGCTTTATGAATTAGCACCTGGAACGGTCACTTCTTGGGAAAGCATGAAGAGGGCATTTTTAGAGATGTTCTTCCCCACTTCGAGAGTCATTCTCGTAAGGAAGAAGATTAGTGGAATTCAACAAAGCCAAGGAGAGACATTCCCAGCATACTATGAGCGTTTTAAGTCCCTTGTCGCCTCATGTCCTCAACATCAAATGAAAGAGGAACTTTTACTTCAATACTTCTATGAAGGACTTCTTCCAATTGAGCGACAAATGCTAGATCCTTCAGCGGGAGGTGCATTAGTTGACAAAACACCAATGGCTGCAAAGATCCTAATCGCCAACCGAGCTTTGAATGCACAACAATACGAAGGCCTTGGACAAAGAGACCCCCCACGGCAATAACAAGTGAATGAGGTAAGTGCAATTTCTGAACTTCAATCTCAAATGGCTAATCTCACTGTTCTTTTGTCACAGGTTGTCGATGGATCGAAATTGCAAGGGATTACACAAAGTGTATGTGGCGTGTGTTCTATGCAAGGGCACCTCAACGATCAATGCCCACAATTGATTGAGAACAGAGGGTGGGAATCTGCCAATGCCATGGGTTTTGGGAGCCAAAATCAGCCACGCAATGATCCTTACTCCAACACTTACAATCCGGGCTGGAGAGATCATCCAAATTTCAAGTGGAGGGAGCCTCAACAACCACAGCAACAAAGTGGATTTAGGCAGCAACCTCCGGGTTTCTATTCAAAACCATACGCACCTACACAACCCCAAGCATAACCTGCCCAAACCAAATCAGGTACGTCCGTTGATAATGATTAGATTTTTCAATTACTAACTTCTATGTCGCAGAGCATGCAAATTAGAGACAAAAAGGTGGATGATTTGGATAAGCGAGTAGGGCAGATTTCAGAGTTCCTAGGGCAATTCCAAGAACAAGGCAAACTTCCTAGCTCAACCATCGTGAATCCAAAGGGAGGATTTGAATCCACCAAAGCCATTATGTTCAGAAGTGGAAAAGAAGTTGGAACTGAGCCACAATCATCCAAATCTGGTCGTAATGAGGATGAAAACTTGCTGATCAAAGTGGATGAGGGAGCCAAACCCACGGCAAGGGTGGAGCAACCCTTGCCGCAGCCACATTCCAATCCTAAACCGTCCCCAACCACCAAGGTAAGTCCAAAATCGAATTCTTCAAGTTCTATTCCACTAAATGCACCATTTCCTAGTAGGTTTAGGCAATCAAAGAAGGAAGAGAATGAGAAAGACATTCTGGAAACGTTTAGGAAAGTGCAAGTCAATATTCCTCTCCTTGATGCAATTAAGCAAGTTCCAAGGTACGCTAAGTTTTTGAAAGAACTTTGTACAACAAGGAGGAGAGTTTCGAACAAAGAAGTTGTCTAGGTAAGTGAAAATGTCTCTGCTGTTTTACAAAGGAAATCACCCCCTAAATGTAAAGATCCGAGTAGTTTTACGATTCCTTGCATTATTGGCAATACTAAGTTTGAACATGCTATGTTAGACTTAGGAGCTTCAATTAATGTCATGCCTTACTCAATTTTTGCATCTATGAATTTAGGAGAGCTTAAAAATGATGGTGTTATAATTCAATTAGCCATCGTTCTAACGCATATCCGAAAGGAGTTTTGGAAGATGTTTTGGTGCAGGTGGATAACTTGATATTCACAGCAGATTTTTATGTTTTAGAGATGGAAGAGTCACCCAATATCACCCCATTGCCGATCCTACTTGGGAGGCCCTTCATGAAAACAACACGCACCAAGATCGACGTGTTCAAAGGGACTTTAACAATGGAATTTGATGGGGAGATTATTGATTTTAACATTTCTGAAGCTATTAAATTCCCTAAAGACGATCATTCTTGCTTTTCTATTGATGCATTTGATTTATTGGCGTAGGAATTCCTTGACTCATTGGATAAAGATCCCCTTGAAACAACAATTGCACAAGGAAGTGGAATGAAGCCCAATCTGGCCGTACCTAGTGAAGAACAAGCCGAGATTATGGCTGCCTTTGACTCATTGCCACGACATCATGGTACGTCTCCTAACCCATTTCCAATTCCCGTTTCTACTAATACGTTGTTACCTTCTGTGATTCAGGCCCCTATTCTTGAGCTTAAGCCACTGCCGGATCATTTAAAGTACGTCTTCTTGGGAGATGAAGAGACGTTGCCCGTCATTGTCTCTGCATCACTCACGGCAAAAGAGGAGGAGAAGTTGATTCGGGTGTTGAAAGAGCACAAAACAGCCATTGGATGGACACTGGCCGACATTAAGGGAATTAGCCTTACAACATGCATGCATCGTATACTTCTAGAGAAGGGGGCTAAACCAACTAGGGAAGCTCAACGCCGACTCAACCCTCCAATGATGGAAGTTGTGAAAAAGGAGATTATCAAGCTTCTCGATTGTGGAGTGATTTATCCAATTTCGGATAGCTATTGGGTTTCACCGGTGCAAGTTGTTCCAAAGAAATCCGGAGTCACTGTGGTGCAGAATGCCGAGAATGAGCTTGTGCCAACCCGTATCCAAACAGGTTGGAGAGTGTGCATCGATTATAGGAAGCTCAATGCCACCACAAGGAAGGACCACTTCCCTTTGCCGTTCATTGATCAAATGCTTGAAAGGTTAGCCGGTCATTCTTTTTATTGTTTTCTTAATGGCTATTCAGGATATAATCAGATTATCATAGCCCCGGACGACCAAGAAAAGACCACTTTCACGTGCCCCTTTGGTACCTTTGCTTATCGTCGCATGCCATTCGGTTTACGCAATGCACCTACCACATTTCAACGATGCATGGTAAGTATCTTTTCAGATTTCGTAGAGAAGATTATTGAGGTATTCATGGATGATTTTAGTGTATTTGGTGATTCGTTTGATAATTGTTTGGATAACCTTACACTAATCTTAAAACGATGTGTTGAAACTAACCTTGTTTTAAATTGGGAGAAATGTCATTTTATGGTAAAACAAGGTATAGTTTTAGGTCATATCGTTTCAGAAGGAGGAATTGAGGTTGATAAGTCAAAAATAGATCTTGTACGCTACTTACCCTCTCCTACTTCGGTGAGAGAGGTTCGTTCTTTTCTTGGTCATGCAGGATTCTATAGGCGATTCATCAAAGATTTTTCGAAGATTTCTCAACCTTTGTGCCGTCTCCTTCAAAAGGAAGTGGTTTTCAAGTTTGACGAGGAATGTGAGAAGGCTTTCAACCAACTCAAGAAGATGCTAACCACGGCACCAATCATTACACCACCAGATTGGAGTCTTCCGTTTGAGCTAATGTGCGATGCTTCCGACTACGCATTAGGGGCTGTCTTAGGACAGAGGAAGGACAAAAATCTGCACGTCATCTACTATGCCTCAAGGACCTTGAACGATGCTCAATTGAACTACTCTACGACGGAAAAAGAACTTCTTGCCGTTGTCTTTGCTTTAGATAAGTTTCGTTCATATTTACTTGGTACTAAAGTCATTATTTACTCTGATCATGCAGCTTTAAGATACTTACTTACAAAGAAGGAGGCTAAACCAAGGCTCATTCGATGGATGCTCCTACTTCAAGAGTTCGATATCAAAATCTGGGACAAGAAAGGAGTTGAAAATGTAGTGGCTGACAACCTAAGCAGATTGGTGCGTGCAGAAGACCCAATTCCCATCCCTGAGACGTTTCCAGATGAGCAACTGCTTTCCATTAAGGTAAGTGTGCCATGGTATGCCGATTTAGTTAATTATTTGGTTACTAAACAAGTTCCAAGCACCCTAAACAAGCAACAAGGTGATAAATTGAAAAAAGAGGTACGGTTTTATGTTTGGGATAATCCATACTTGTGGAAGTATTGCCCCGATCTGATTATACGTAGGTGTGTGCATAATTCGGAGTTTAACTCAATTTTAACTTTCTGTCACACTTATGCATGCGGGGGACACTTTGGCACACAACACACAGCCCTTAAAGTGTTAGAATGTGGATTTTATTGGCCAACGATCTTTAAGAATGCTAGAACTTTTTGTGTGACGTGTGATCGTTGCCAAAGAATGGGAAATATAGGCCCAAATGACCAAATGCCGCAAACCCCTATCTTTACTGTCAAAATTTTTGATGTTTGGGGTAATGATTTTATGGGTCCTTTTCCTTCATCGCATGGTTTTACATATATTCTACTTGCGGTTGATTATGTCTCGAAGTGGGTAGAAGCAAAAGCCACCCGAACTAATGATTCTAAAGTGGTTGCAGATTTTGTTAGAACTAACATATTTGCAAGGTTTGGCATGCCACGAGTACTTATCAGCGATGGAGGCTCTCACTTTTGCAATTGGACCATTGAGGCGTTACTTAAAAAGTACAATGTCATGCATAAGGTTTCTACACCTTATCATCTTTAAACAAGTGGGCAAGCTGAGGTTTCAAACCGTGAAATCAAGCAAATTTTAGATAAGACAGTTGGGCTAACGAGGAAAGATTGGAGTTTGCGCTTGAATGATGCACTATGGGCGTATCGTATGGCCTACAAAACACCCTTTGGCATGTCCCCATTTCGGCTCCTCTATGGAAAACCGTGCCATCTTCCCGTTGAATTAGAACACAAGGTGTATTGGGCAGTCAAAACCTTCAATATGGATATAGATGCCGCTAAAATTCATCGGAAGCTTCAATTGAACGAGCTTGAGGAGATTAGGAATGAAGCTTACGAGAATGCGCGAATTTAGAAAGAGAAGACGCAGGCTTTTCATGACAAGATGATTCGAACCAAAACGTTCTCCAATGGGCAGAAAGTTCTACTTTTCAATTCCCGTCTTCGATTATTTCCAGGTAAGTTACGTTCTAGGTGGATTGGACCGTTTGTTATTACTAATATTTTTCCTCATGGTGCCGCTTAAATCCAAAGTTTGAAGACGGGGCACGAATTCCAGGTGAACGGACATCGTTTGAAGCCATACTATGAGCACTTTGAAGAACACATTGTGGAGGACATAACCCTTAATGTCGTGGGCCCCATTGAAGAATAGAAGGAAGGTTTGCCCAGCTGGAAGACGTTAAAGCAAGCGCTTCTTGGGAGGCAACCCATGCAAATAAAGAAGACCTAGGAACTCTCCGGCTCCATAACCAAATTTGCGTATCTAAACCCTACTCTTTATTGCTTTTACTTTGCCATATTTGTCATGTTTGTCAGTTGTGTTGTTTGCTTGCTTGTGTGTGAGTCTTTGCTTGAAACATTGAGGACAATGTTTGGTTTAAGTGTGGGGGGATGCATACTTAGTTTGCATGCATGAATTTGATGCTAGAGTATAAGGGAGTTTCACCTAATCGTTATGAACTTATATTCACAAGTAGTAAAGGTTGCTAGTCACAATCATGTTAAGTAAATCCTAGGCAAGAGTAACATGCTTTTCATAGTTATGAATGCCTCGTCAATGCTTATGGTTTCCGTAAAGCTTAATGTTCTTTGTTTTGTGTCTCTATCATGCTTTTCATAGTTAGGGAGCTTAATAAAGAATGATTTGGGTTGTCGTATGCTTTTCATCCAATTCAATGAGTCTAGGGAAATCTGAGAATTAATTAGTTCTATACAATTAATTTGGGGCATTGTCATTCATGGTTTGTTGAAAGAATAACTGGAAATCAATTTATATGCATATGTTCATGTGTGGAGAAGGGCCCTCTAACTAGCCTTTCACCCGTTTTAAATCACCAAACTCGTTTTTCTAAAGTTTTTATGCAAAATTTCGATTTTAAGTCTTAATTTCGTCAAAAACAATCCCCCTTTCATTTAAACTTGTTTTTAGAGTCAAAACCTATTTTGTTTTAGTCTTTTGAGTCTTTTAAGTTTTATTTTCATCAAAACCACTTGTTAGGTTTAGAATTGAGTCTTTCTGATTGTTTCTTGCTGTTTTGAGTGTTTTAAGTTAGTTTAGAGTCTATAGAGTCTAGTTTAGTGTTTTTGAGTCTTATTTGTGTTGATTAGCATCCCTAATTAATCCCCGGTCTAGAACGATCCCTACTTACATCATTGCTACAATTGTCATCAATAGGGTTTAATTTGTGTGTCAAGTTAATTTTCACATCAGAAACGTAATGATCTCTGATTGTATCTCTATTATGCATTCATGTAGGGACTTTTGGAGAATGATTTGGGTTGTCACATGCATTCATCCAATTCAATGAGTAAAGGAAAATTTGAGGGTTAATTTGTGCATCACGGTTAATCTGGGGTGTTGAGCATCATAGTTTATTGAAAAACAATTGGAAATCGATTCATGTACAAGTGTGTCACGTGTGGAAACGGACCTCTAACTAATCCATCAATCATCTTATTTCCTGAATTCGTTTTACACTCTGTTTAGTTTTACAATTTGTTTGTTTGTTTCAATTTCGTTAGAACCAAAACCCCCTTTTACTTTCTTGTTTCAAAGTGTTTAAAATCTGTTTTGTTTGTGTTTTAGAGTGTTTTGAGTCAAGTCAAAACCCTAAATTCGTCCAAAGTTCTGTTTAGAGTCCAAAATTGCCCAGTTTGTGTTTTTAGGCAGTTTTGAGTGTTTTTTAGTTGTTTTAAGTCTTTTGAACCTGTTTTGAGTCCCTTGAGTCTTTCCAAACGTTTTTAACTTTGTTTTTGTGTTTTGAGTCAGTTTAGAGGTTTTAGCAAGCCTTCCTAATCCCCGGTTTAGAACGATCCCTACTTGCATTTGTACTACCATTTCACAACAAGGGGGTTTAATTTGAGTGCTTAATTTTTATCACATCAGTTGTGCGCAACTCCTTGAGAAATTTGGCATATTTCGGGACTTGTTTAATTGCATCAAGGAGTGGTATGTTCACTTGCACTTTCCGGAATGTTTCAAGAATGTCCTTCTCATTCTCATCCTTCCTCGATTGCATGAACCTATGAGGAAAAGGAATATTGGTTAGATTAGTATTAAGTGAATTTGAAAGCAACTTACCTTGTTTGGCCGAATTAGGAGTGATAGAGGTCTGCGGCAAAGGTTGATTCACTCTTGCCGTGGGTGTGCTAGTGCTCCCCTCCTTGTTTTGCAGCTTTTCATCTTCTTTTTGAGCAGATTTGGGAGTGTTGGACTCAGCTTCAACTTCTTTTCCACTACGCAAGATGATGGCTTGGGTAGATTCGAATCCTCTCTTCGGATTCACATTTGTCCCACTAGGTAGCTTACCTTGTTCTCTACTGAATTTCCCCAGGAATTCAGCCATTTGTCCCATTTGTTTCTTCAAATCTTCCACTTCCTTGGCTTGATTTTGCATGCCCTACGCCACATTAGTTAATAATCGAACAAGCTGATCATTATCCATGGACGTACCTGTTCTAGATTGGGCCGAAAGTGATCGTTTTTGTTGATATGGCCGTGGGAACCCAGGGGGTTTTGTCGAAATTCCCCTTGTTGTGCAGGTTGTTGGGGCTCTCTCCACTTCATATTAAGGTGATCTCTTGATGCGATGTAAAACAGCACATAAATTAAACCTTCTTGTTGTCAAATTGTAGTAAAGATGCAAGTAGGGATCGTTCTGGACCGGGGATTAGGAGGGTTTGCTAAAACCTCTAAACTGACTCAAAAACATAAAAACAAAGTTAAAAACACTTAACAAGACTCACAAGACTCAAAACAAACTTAAAAGACTCAAAACAGCTCAAAACAACCAAAAAGACTCA
Organism: Heteromeles arbutifolia; assembly: GCA_024362995.1. Lineage (NCBI taxonomy): Eukaryota > Viridiplantae > Streptophyta > Magnoliopsida > Rosales > Rosaceae > Heteromeles > Heteromeles arbutifolia. The sequence continues at coordinate 14,961,350 of JANCRC010000008.1, read as the reverse complement.
AAACAGACACTAGGGGACTGATTTGGACGAATTCTAGGCTAGTAAGACTCAAAACACTAAATTGGACATATTTAAACACACTTCTAACTAATCTAAAACACTTACTTAAAGGGGGATTGGGTTTTGGACGAAATTAAGCTAAAAACAAAACAGAAACTAAAACTAAACAGATTTGCACGAAATTAGGTGTTTTGGATGGATGATGGACTAGCTAGAAGGTTCTTCTCCACACATGACACACTTGCATACAAATCGATTTCCAATTGCTTTTCAATAAACCATGAATGACAATGCCCCAGATTAACCGTGCCATCACTAGTTAACCCTCAGATTTTCCTTGTATTATTGGATTGGATGACATCATTCGACAACCCAAAGCATTCTTCAAAAGTTCCCTACATGACATCATAATAGAGATACAATTAAAGATCATTACGTTCTACGAAAATCATAAGCATTGACAAAGCATTCGTAACTATGGCATTATGATACTCATGCTAGGAATTTAACTTAACGCGATCGTGACTAGCAACCTTCACTACTTGTGAATATAAGTTTGTAACGATTATGTGAAACTCCCTTATATTCTAGCATCAAATTCAAGCATGCAATTCTAGCATCAAATTCAGGCATGCAAACTATGTAGGCTTCCTTAATCAACATAGATGAATAAGTTTTGAATAAAACAGTTAAGCAAATTGCATTCACACTTTATGAAATCACAACTGGAATTAATCAATTTATATTGAAAATATGTTTATGGCTTTGAAATTTCCCCTTAGCTAAAAAGGGTTTAGCTCCTCATGTTCACCGCAAAACAAAGAGAAATTAAATTAAACATTGAAAACAAAGATAGATTACACCTAGAAACGTTCCAGCAATCCAACGTCTTGAATGGCTAGGCATGGCTTCAAGTTAATCCTCTCCTTCCTTTGTAAAGTTGCGGCACAAGGGGTTAAGGTGTGTAGAATGGGCGATGATGGGTGGTAGAGGATGGATAGGTAGATAGGTGGATGGAATGGATTTTCGGCAGAAATTGTGTACAGGGGTTGTCCTAATGGTGCAGCAAATTGAGTTATTTATAGAGCAAGCAAGGGCCATGACTTTAATGTATTTTTAGGGAAGGTTTTAACTTTCCAAATCTCCAAGAAACGGTTAACAAAAGTTAAGGAAATCAGGAAGGAAGATACTTAGCAGATTTGAAGAAAAGGAAAGGTATGGTTGCGGCAGGATCTTTAGAGAAAGGGAAAGTGGTTTATGGCAGAAAATAGGAAAGGGAATGTGATTTTGGTTCAGAAATTAGACAAGGAAATGATCCCTTGTGCGGCAAGGTTGTGGAGAAAAAGGGAATGTAGGTTTGGAAGGATTAGGAAACTTCCAAGCCAAAAATAGAAACTTTCAAGAATGGAAACCTCCAAGAATAGAAACTCCCAACTTTAGAAACTTCAGCTTCCAATTTTGAACTCTTCATTCTTCATTCAATCCTCAGCTCATTTGATTTTCAATTTCGTCCATCCACTTAGCTCCAAGCATGTGCAATCCATTCCAAGCCCAAAACTGCTCCAAAATGCACTTTCTTGCTCCTTTAGCCCTTAGAACCTAAAAACACACGAAAATGGCTAAAAAGACTAAAATAACTAAGAACTAACAACCTAAATGCAAGGAAACAAGCTAACTAAGTGATGTAAATATGCTCATATCATCTCTCCATCCGGGGTTGTATGTGTTCGAGTATGGATCGTATTTGGTTTGATTTTGGCCTTGGAATCCAATAGCATTGGCAGATTCCCATCCACCATTCTCGATCAACTGAGGGCAATTCTCAGATAGATGCCCTTGGATGGAGCACACGGTGCAAACCTGATTTTCTTGTGGTTTTGACCCAATTACAACCTGCGACACAAGAGAGGTGAGATTAGCTAATTGTGATTGAATTTCAGAGATTGCACTTACCTCATTCACACTATGTTGCCGTGAGTTCTCTCTCTGTCCAACACCTTCATATTGTTTTGCATTGAGGGCTCAGTTTGCAATCAAAGTCTTGGTAGCCACCGGGGTCTTGTCAACCAACGCACCACCCGCCGAGGTATCTAACATTTGGCGTTCAATAGGGAGGAGTCCTTCGTAGAAGTATTGAATGAGCAGGTCCTCCTTCATTTGCTGCTGTGGACATGAAGCAACAAGAGTTTTAAATCGTTTATAATAAGCTGGGAATGACTCACCTTGATTTTGTTGGATGCCACTAATCCGTTTCCTCAAGAGAATAACTCTTGAAGTTGGGAAATTTTTTTCCAAGAATGCTCGTTTCATACTTTCCCAAGATGTAACCGTCCCAAGTGCTAGTTCATACAACCAATCTTTAGCTTTATCCATTAGAGAGAATGGAAAAGCTTTCATCTTCAAGATGCTACCATTGACATTCACCGGGGTTGATGTGAAAATTAACTTGACACACAAATTAAACCCTATTGATGACAATTGTAGCAGTGATGTAAGTAGGGATCGTTCTAGATCGGGGATTAACTAGGGATGCTAATCAACACAAATAAGACTCAAAAACACTAAACTAGACTCTATAGACTCTAAACTAACTTAAAACACTCAAAACAGCAAGAAACAATCAGAAAGACTCAATTCTAAACCTAACAAGTGGTTTTGACGAAAATAAAACTTAAAAGACTCAAAAGACTAAAACAGAACAGGTTTTGACTCTAAAAACAAGTTTAAACGAAAGGGGGATTGCTTTTGACGAAATTAAGACTTAAAACAGAAATTTTGCATAAAAACTTTAGAAAAACGAGTTTGGAGATTTAAAACGGGTGAAAGGCTAGTTAGAGGGCCCTTCTCCACACATGAACATATGCATATAAATTGATTTCCAGTTATTTTTTTCAACAAACCATGAATGACAATGCCCCAAATTAATTGTGTAGAACTAATTAATTCTCAGATTTCCCTAGACTCATTGAATTGGATGAAAAGCATACGACAACCCAAATCATTCTTTATTAAGCTCCCTAACTATGAAAAGCATGATAGAGACACAAAACAAAGATCATTAAGCTTTGTGAAAATCATAGGCATTGACAAGGCATTCGTGACTTGAAAAGCATGACACTCCTGCCAGGAATTTACTTAACGCGATCGTGACTAGCAACCTCCACTACTTGTAAATATAAGTTTGTAACTATTAGGTGAAACTCCCTTATATTTTAGCATCAAATTCATGCATGCAAACTAAGTATGCATCATTAATCAACACACAAGAACAAGTTCTTAATAAAACAGTTAAGCAAACCACATTCTCGATTCATGAAATCATAACTGGAGGGAATCAATTCATATAAAACATATGTTCATGGCTTTGAATTCGCCTCTAACTATAAAGAAATTAGTTCCTCATGTTCGCAATCAAACAAATATAAATAAAATTAAACATTGAACAGAGATAGAAAACACCTAGAAAACGCTCCAGATTCCTTCCTTCCTTGCTTGCAAGTTGCGGCACAATGAGGGTATGGCTGAATGGTAGTGTAGAGATGTGTGAATGAGAGATGGTGGTGTGAATGGTGCAGCAAAAGGGTCTATTTATAGAGGGAGGTGCGGCACAATGATATAATGTAGGAAAAGGATTACAAAATGTAGTTTGTGTAGGAAAATAAAACACAATCCTAAGGAAAAGGTTATGTAATCCCAGCAGGAAATAGGACATCTAGAAGGTCAAAAACCCAAGGGATCAAGGACAAGGGTGCAGCACATTTGTAGGAAAGGATAAGGTTCCTAGAAATCAGGTTTTTATGTCTCCTAAACTGAAATTAAAACCCTTTTACAGCAGGAATTAAGTTAGGAAAGGATTAGGATAGGATAAGATAAGGCATGGTAAGATAAGATAAGATAAGGTTTGGATAAGATAAGGATACGATAAGGTAGTTTTCGATAATGTTTTGGATAATTCTCCTTCTTTGTAGCTGATTCCTTATCTTCTTTGACTTGAATTAATTTCTTCAACTCTTTTGCACATTCCTAGCCTCTCTTGAACTTCAAATTCGTCCATCCATCTTGCTCCATACTTGTGCTATCCATTCCAAGCCCAAAACTGCTCTAAAATGCTCCAAATTGCATCTTTTTGCCAACTTTGCCAATTGGACCTACAAACACACGAAAATGACTTAAGACACTATAATAAGCAACAAATAACTAAGTAAATGCAAGAAAACACACTAACTAAGTCGCACAAATATGCTCCTATCAAATTCCCCCACACTTAGCTTTGGCTAGTCCTCGAGCAAAACAAATAAAACATAACCTAAACCTTCCAACGTTTGCCTCAGGGATTTCCAATGGTACATAACATGTTAAAAATCATTATTTCCATAGATTTTAGTTATCCCTACCCTCGAGCACATACTTAATCACAATTATCACTCACTAGTTCGCATTTAATCAATTAAAACAACTTTTTGAATGTAGTAACATGCCTTAGAGAATCCCTCAATTCCTTACTAGATATGAACTCAATTTTCACTCAGATTTTCTGACTACACACCCTACACTAGTTATATGTGAGAAGATTGATGTAACAAGAAAACTAATACTCACATATGTATATAACAAAGAAAGCAATTTCTGGAATTATTAATGCATGTATATATATGATCTCATGAATGGAATGCCACTACTTAGACGCGAGAACCAGGTACACCATATGCTCAAACCAATCCCAAACTCCACATATTGCAACACATAACAATCAAGATAGAAGTTTAAGGGTTGTAACGAGGCTAAGGGTATTGGCTAACAAAGAAAGATAAAGAAAACAAACATTCTTAAAGCAATAGCAAGCAAAGTAATGAATATGACACTTAGAACTCCCTTTCAGCCACAACTTTGATACATAAAGGGAAGATCACACATACTTAGGGCCGAATCCAACTTTTTGGACCCTTTCTTCAACAACCAACACTTGTGAGCTTATTCTCACTTATTTTGAACACTTTTCACACTTTTTCACATACTTTCCTTTTTCTTCTCTTTTTCTCACGAATTTTGTTCCTTTTTTTTCTTTTTTCTTCTTCTCACCCGTGCGCTTTTTGATATTTTGGCACACAAAACCACTAAAAACCTTCCCCCACACTTGTTTGCTGCCTAATAACGAACAAAGGGAATTCACTCTAGGTCATGCTTCACTACGCCTTAAGAACAAGGGTAAGGATGGTCCTAATCTAGGCTAAGTAAGGACAATGTAGGCTAACAAAGAAAATAGGCTAATTATGGCTCAAAGGGGTTAAACCTACAATACATATGCAAAGGTTTAGGCTCTTTGGCACTGGTTTTGAACTAAACAACTTCATCTTTTTATTTGTTAGGCTAATCAATTTTATGCTTTGAATGAAACGAGCATGAGTTCTAGTATTTGGAACTAAATGATGAAATGCATTCTAAGTAGCAACCAAGCAAAGAATGATGAGATCATGCAACAACTTTAGAAAACAAAGAATCACAGATTAATAACTCTCCAAAGAACGTATAGGCTCAAGTCTCTCAGGGTTGTAGCATTAGTTTGAGTTACTTCCTTCAAGCATGTTACAAAAACTGATTTTATCCTTTTTGTGATTACATGTGAATTCATGAATGTGAACTACCAAGCATAAACCAAAGAGCATATCAAACTTCAATCCATGTTTGTAACTTTCTTTAACAGTCATGCAATTAAAAACCAAATCCTCATCATTGTGTTGGAAGGTACCCTAAGACACAAACACACAAAAACGACTCTTTTTGGTATTTTTCAAAAATGACTCTTTTTGTAAATTTTCGTATTTTTCTTTGAAGACACATAAAAACACTTCAAAACACATTAAAAACACTCAAAAACAGTGAAAAAAAACCTTAGAAGTGATAGGTGATAAAAACCCACAAATTTTTCAATGAAAACACTTGTTTACCCCCCCCCCCCCCAACACTTAAACCAAACATTGTCCTCAATGTTTCAAACAAAGACTCACACACAAGCAAGCAAACAACACAACTAACAAACATGGCAAAGTAAAAGCAAATAAGAGTAGGGTTTAGAAACGCAAATCTGGTTGTGGAGCCGGAGAGTTCCTAGGTCCTCTTTATTTGCATAGGTTGCCTCCCAAGAAGCGCTTGCTTTAACGTCTTCCAGCCGGACGAACCTTCCTTCTATTCTTCAATAGGGCCCACGGCGTTGAGGGTTATGTCCTCCACAATGTGCTCTTCAAAGTGCTCATAGTAAAGCTTCAAACGATGTCCGTTCACCTGGAGTTCGTGCCCCGTCTTCAAACAAAATCTTAATGGACATCAGCTGCTCATCTGGAAACGTCTAAGGGATGGGAATTGGGTCTTCTTCACGCACCAATCTGCTTAGGTGGTTAGCCACTACGTTTTCAACTCTTTTCTTGTCCTGGATTTCGATATCGAACTCTTGAAGTAGGAGCATCCATCGAATAAGCCTTGGTTTAGCCTTCTTCTTCGTAAGTAAGTATCTTAAAGCTGCATGATCAGAGTAAATAATGACTTTAGTACCAAGTAATTATGAACGAAACTTATCTAAAGCAAAGACAACGGCAATAAGTTCTTTTTTCGTCGTAGAGTAGCTCAACTGAGCATCGTTCAAGGTCCTTGAGGCATAGTAGATGACGTACAGATTTTTGTCCTTCCTCTGTCCTAAGACAGCCCCTAATGCATAGTCGGAAGCATCGCACATTAGCTCAAACGGAAGACTCCAATCTGGTGGCATAATGATTGGTGCCATGGTTAGCATCTTCTTGAGTTGGTTGAAAGCCTTCTCACACTCCTCATCAAACTTGAAAACCACTTCCTTTTAAAGGAGACGGCACAAAGGTTGAGAAATCTTTGAGAAATCCTTGATGAATCGCCTATAAAATCCTGCATGACCAAGAAACGAACGAACCTCTCTAACCGAAGTAGGAGAGGGTAAGTAGCGTACAAGATCTATTTTTGACTTATCAACCTCAATTCCTCTTTCTGAAACGATATGACCTACTATACCTTGTTTTACCATAAAATGACATTTCTCCCAATTTAACACAAGGTTAGTTTCAATGCATCGTTGCAAGATTAATGTGAGATTTTCCAAACAACCGTCAAACGAATCACCAAATACACTAAAGTCATCCATGAAAACCTCAATAATCTTCTCAACAAAATCTGAAAAGATACTTACCATGCATCGTTGAAATGTGGCAGGTGCATTGCATAAACCGAATGGCATGCGACGATAAGCAAAGGTACCAAAGGGGAACGTGAAAGTGGACTTTTCTTGGTCGTTCGGGGCTATGACAATCTGATTATATCCTGAATAGCCATTAAGAAAACAATAAAAAGAATGACCGGCTAACCTTTCAAGCATTTGATCAATGAACGGCAAAGGGAAGTGGTCCTTCCTTGTGGTGGCATTGAGCTTCCTATAATCGATGCACACTCTCCAACCGGTTTGGATACGGGTTGGCACAAGCTCATTCTCAGCATTCTTCACCACAGTGACTCCGGATTTCTTTGGAACAACTTGCACTGGTGAAACCCAATGGCTATCCGAAATTGGATAAATCACTCCATAATCGAGAAACTTAATAATCTCCTTTTTCACAACTTCTATCATTGGAGGGTTGAGTCGGCGTTGAGCTTCTCTAGTTGGTTTAGCCCCCTCCTCTAGAAGTATGCGATGCATGCATGTTGTAGGGCTAATTCCCTTAATGTCGGCCAATGTCCATCCAATGGCTGTTTTGTGCTCTTTCAACACCCGAATCAACTTCTCCTCCTCTGTTGCCGTGAGTGATGCAGAAACAATGATGGGCAACGTCTCTTCATCTCCCAAGAAGACGTATTTTAAATGATCCGGCAGTGGCTTAAGTTCAAGAATAGGGGCCTGAATCACAGAAGGTAACAACGTATTAGTAGAAACGGGAATTGGAATTGGGTTAGGAGACGTACCATGCTGTCATGGCAATGAGTCAAAAGCAGCCATAATCTCGGCTTGTTCTTCACTAGGTACAGCCAAATTGGGCTTCATTCCAATTCCTTGTGCAATTGTTGTTTCAAGGGGATCTTCATCCAATGAGTCAAGGAATTCCTGCGCCAATAAATCAAATGCATCAATAGAAAAGCAAGAATGATCGTCTTTAGGGAATTTAATAGCTTAAGAAATGTTAAAATCAATAATCTCCCCATCAAATTCCATTGTTAAAGTCCCTTTGAACACGTCGATCTTGGTACGTGCTATTTTCATGAAGGGCCTCCCAAGTAGGATCGGCAATGGGGTGATATTGGGCGACTCCTCCATCTCCAAAACATAGAAATCTGCTGGGAATATCAAGTTATCCCCGGCAACGGCGCCAAAATTTGATGTGAAAATTAACTTGACACACAAATTAAACCCTATTGATGACAATTGTAGCAGTGATGTAAGTAGGGATCGTTCTAGACTGGGGATTAACTAGGGATGCTAATCAACACAAATAAGACTAAAAAACACTAAACTAGACTCTATAGACTCTAAACTAACTTAAAACACTCAAAACAGCAAGAAACAATCAGAAAGACTCAATTCTAAACCTAACAAGTGGTTTTGACGAAAATAAAACTTAAAAGACTCAAAAGACTAAAACAGAACAGGTTTTGACTCTAAAAACAAGTTTAAACGAAAGGGGGATTGTTTTTGACAAAATTAAGACTTAAAACAGAAATTTTGCATAAAAACTTTAGAAAAACGAGTTTGGTGATTTAAAACGGGTGAAAGGCTAGTTAGAGGGCCCTTCTCCACACATGAACATATGCATATAAATTGATTTCTAGTTATTTTTTTCAACAAACCATGAATCACAATGCCCCAAATTAATTGTGTAGAACTAATTAATTCTCAGATTTCCCTAGACTCATTGAATTGGATGAAAAGCATACGACAACCCAAATCATTCTTTATTAAGCTCCCTAACTATGAAAAGCATGATAGAGACACAAAACAAAGATCATTAAGCTTTGTGAAAATCATAGGCATTGACAAGGCATTCGTGACTTGAAAAGCATGACACTCCTGCCAGGAATTTACTTAACGCGATCGTGACTAGCAACCTCCACTACTTGTAAATATAAGTTTGTAACTATTAGGTGAAACTCCCTTATATTTTAGCATCAAATTCATGCATGCAAACTAAGTATGCATCCTTAATCAACACACAAGAACAAGTTCTTAATAAAACAGTTAAGCAAACCACATTCTCGATTCATGAAATCATAACTGGAGGGAATCAATTCATATAAAACATATGTTCATGGCTTTGAATTCGCCTCTAACTATAAAGAAATTAGTTCCTCATGTTCGCAATCAAACAAATATAAATAAAATTAAACATTGAACAGAGATAGAAAACACCTAGAAAACGCTCCAGATTCCTTCCTTCCTTGCTTGCAAGTTGCGGCACAATGAGGGTATGGCTGAATGGTAGTGTAGAGATGTGTGAATGAGAGATGGTGGTGTGAATGGTGCAGCAAAAGGGTCTATTTATAGAGGGAGGTGCGGCACAATGATATAATGTAGGAAAAGGATTACAAAATGTAGTTTGTGTAGGAAAATAAAACACAATCCTAAGGGGAAAAGGTTATGTAATCCCAGCAGGAAATAGGACATCTAGAAGGTCAAAAACCCAAGGGATCAAGGACAAGGGCGCAGCACATTTGTAGGAAAGGATAAGGTTCCTAGAAATCAGGTTTTTATGTCTCCTAAATTTGATGTGATAAAAGTTAAGCACTCAAATTAAACCCTCTTGTTGTCAAATCGAAGTATAAATGCAAGTAAGGATCGTTCTAAACCGGGGATTAGTAGGGCTTGCTGAAACCTCTAAACTGACTCAAAACACAAAAACAAAGTTAAAAACGTTTGGAAAGACTCAAGGGACTCAAAACAGGTTCAAAAGACTTCAAACAACTCAAAAACACTCAAAACTGCCTAAAAACACAAACTGAGCAGTTTTGGACTCTAAACACAACTTTGGTTGAATTTAGGGTTTTGACTTGACTCAAAACACTCTAAAACACAAACAAAACAGATTTTAAACACTTTGAAACAAGAAAGTAAAAGGGGGTTTTGGTTCTGACGAAATTGAAACAACAAACAAATTGTAAAACTAAACAGATTGTAAAACGAAATTAAGAAAATAAGATGATGGATGGATTAGTTAGAGGTCCGTTTTCCACACATGACACACTTGTACATGAATCAATTTCCAATTGCTTTTCAATAAACTATGATGCTCAACACCCCAGATTAACCGTGATGCACAAATTAACCTTCAGATTTTCCTTTACTCATTGAATTGGACAAATGCATGCGACAACCCAAATCATTCTCCAAAAGTCCCCTACATGAATGCATAATAGAGATACAATCAGAGATCATTACGTTCCATGAAAATCATAAGTGTTGACGAGGCAATTGTAACTATAAATGCATGATACGTTTGCCAAGAATTCAATTGACGCGATTGTGACAATCAAGCTTCACTACTCAGGAATATAAACTTGTAACGATTAGGTAAAACTCATTTATATTCTAGCATCTGATTCATGCATAAAAACTAAGTATGCATCCTTAATAAACATACACAGATCAGTTATGAATAAAACAGATAATCGAATTGCAATCACAACTTAATAAATCACAATTGGCAGAAATCAATTCATATCTCAAACATGTTCATGGCTTTAAACTTCCCCCTAACTAAATAGGGATTTAGCCACTCATGATTACAGCAAAATCAGAAAGTAATAACAAAATAAACATTGAAAACAAGAACGAAGTACACCTAAAACGCTCCAATCTGCAAGCATGAAACGCCCAGGTTCTTCTTCTTCCCCACCTTGCTGCTGCACCAGAGACTATGGATGTGTATGAATATATGAAAGGGTGATAGGAGCATATTTATGCAACTTAGTTAGCTTGTTTTCTTGGCATTTGTGTTGTTAGTTCTTAGTAATTTTAGTATTTTAAGCTATTTTCGTGTGTTTGTAGGTCTAAAGTGCAAAGTAAGCAAGGAAGTGCATTTTGGTGCATTTTGGAGCAGTTTTGGGCATTGGATGGTTAGCTTATGCTTGGAGCTAAGTGGATGGACGAAATTGAAGATCAAATGAGCTTAGGATCAAATGAAGAATGAAGAGTTCAAAATTGGAAGCCAAGGTTTCTAAAGTTGGAAGTTTCTATTTGTGAAGGTTTCCATTTGTGCAAGTTTCCATTTGTGGAGGTTTCCATTTTGGGGTTTCCAAAACATGTAGGTTGCCTAATTACTCATTCTAGAAACCCAAAACCGTGCCTAACTCATTCCCCTTTTGTTTTAATCCTTGCTGCACAAGGGAGAGGTTTTCTTGCCTATTTTCTGCCCAAAAATACTTCCCCTTTCTCTTACAAATCAATGCCACACCTTCTTTCCCTTTCTCTCTTAATTTCTGGCCTTTAAAACACATTCCTTTTCTTTCCTACATATTCTGCCGAATTTCACATTCTTATTCTCTTTGATTTTCTGATTCTTTCTTACCTATTAAATTGTGGAACCAAAATAGCTAAGTATTGAACCTTTCCTATTATTTTCTGAGTACCCTAGCCCTTTAAATAAAGCTTGTTGCACCATTTAAATCTCTCTACACAATTTCTGCCGAAATTCCACCATCCACCCTTCACCATAACTCACCTATATCCATTCACCACCATAAACAACCCTTCAAACCATCTCCAACACCTTGTGCCGCAGCAAAGAGAGGAAGGAAGATCCCTGGAGTGCTTGCCATTCAAGATTGTATTGCTGGAACATTCTTAGGTGTTTTCATTCTTTTGTTTTCAATGTCTAAGTTTATGTATCTTTGTTTTGCGAGGAACTAAAGTTCTTTTGGCTAGAGGAGAATTTCGAAACCATGATCATATTTGCATTATGAATTGATTACTTTCAGTTGTGATTTCATAAATTGTGAAAGCAATTTACTTAACTGTTTTATTCAAAACTTATTCTTGTATGTTGATTGAGGTGGCCAACTTAGTTTGCATGCATGAATTTGATGTTAGAATATAAGGGAGTTTCACCTAATCGTTATGAACTTATATTCATAAGTAGTGGAGGTTGCTAGTCACAATCGTGTTAAGTAAAATCCTGGCATAAGTATCATGCAATTCATAGTTACGAGTGCCTTGTCAATGCTTATGATTTTCATAGAACTTAATGATCTTTGCTCGTATCTCTATTATGCAATTCATGTAGGGAACTTGTGGAGAATGCTTTGGGTTGTTGTATGCAATCATCCAATTCAATGAAATTAGGAAAATCTGAGGGTTAATTAGTGCAATTCACGGTTAATCTTGGGCGTTGAGAATTCATGGTTTATTGAAAAGCAACTGGAAATCGTTTTGTTTGCAAGTGTGTCATATGTGGAGAAGAACCTCCTAGCTAGCCCATCATCCATAGTTTTACCCAAATTCGTGCAGATTTCATTAATTCTTTAATTTACTTGTTTTGTTTTCAAATTCGTCAAAACCAAATCCCCCTTTACTTTGTTGAGTCATGTCAGTTAGAAACTGATTTAGTTTATGTTTTTAAGTGTTTTGAGTTAAGTTCAAGTTAATTTTCGTCCAAATAACTGCCTAGAGTCAGTTTTGAGTCTTTCTAGTTAGTTTTGAGTCTTTTCAGTTTGTATTGAGTCTATAGAGTCTAGTTAAGTGTTTTTAAGTTTCTTTTTGTGTTTTTGTGTTTTAAAGTCAGTTTAGTTTAGATTAGCAATCCCTCCTAATCCTCGGTCCAGAACGATCTCTACTTATACATGTACTATAATTGTCAAAAAGAGGGTTTAATTTGTGTGCTGTTTTACATCGCATCAAAGGGTCAGAGATGGGTTAGGTTGGGTGTGAGTTGCGGCAAGGGTAGTAGGATGGCTGGAATTGTGTTTAGATGTGTAGAATGGTGGATTGGAATGCGGCTGAATGAATTTCTATGATGAATGGGTGGCCTCTGCGGCACAACCCTAGAATATCTATATATATGCATCTCAAAACCCTAGAGAAATCAGATTTGTACTTGGGCTTAACAGAAATTAAGGAATAAAGGCCTAGGGTGCGGCATTTAATTTAGAAAAGGAAATGTGGTCCAATTAATTTCTGAAAAGGATTTGTAGAACCCAAATCCACAAGGAAAAGGGCCTAACAAATCAGAATCCAAGAGGGAAAGGGCTTGAGAGGTGCGGCACAATAGGACAAGGGCAAGGGAATGCCTTGCAAGGCAAGAAAAGAGGATTCTGGAAGGGAAGGAGGCGCCAGATTTTTAGGGTTCTAGAAAGAATGTGTTTTATGACAGATTTTGGGACTTCTAGAAGGGTTTGGGGCGCCACTTTTGTAGGACAAGGGATAGAACTTCTAGAAAGAGTGTTTTATGGCTGATTTCAAGCCTTTTTGTCTTCAAATTCGTCCATCAACTTGCCTCCATGCTTGCATTACCCAATCTTGGCCCAAAAATGCTCTAGAATGCTCCAAATCGCTTCTTCTTGCCATTTTGACCCTTAGAACCTACAAACACACGAAAATAGCTCAAAATACAAAATTAACTAAGAACTAAGGACGTTAATGCATGAAAACAAGCTAACTAAGTCGCATAAATATGCTCCTATCAAAATACGCTCCTATCAACAACTGAAGGCAGTAACTTATTAGTCGAAACTGAACTTGAAATTGGGAGCAACAGCTTACCAGATTGTGGTGGCGATGATTTGAGTGCAGCCACCATCTCAATCACTTCTTGAATAGGGGGCAGGGTAAGGATAGGGTCATGCATGCCGTGGGTGAGCATGGGTGTTGTCCGTTCATTCTTGAGTCTCATTCCATTTGTAAGGACCGTTTCAAGTGCATCCTCATTCAATTGTTCAAGATGTTCCTGCCCCCAATGAATCAATTATATCAATAGAAAAACAAGAATGATCATCACTAGGATACTTGATAGATTCAGAAAGATTAAAATCAATAACTTCCCCATCAAATTCCATTGTCAAGGTTCCTTTAAACACATCAATCTTGGTGCAGGCAGTATTCATGAACGGCCTTCTAAGAAGGATTGGCAATGAAGGAGAACGGTCCGAGTCTTTCATTTCAAGCACGTAGAAGTCCGCCGGGAAGATTAAGTGATTGACCTGCACTAAAACATCTTCCAAAACTCCTTTTGGATAGGCGTTAGATCTATCGGCCAATTGAATAATCACACCATCATTTTTCAACTCGCCTAAGTTCATAGATGCATAAATTGAATAAGGCATGACATTAATAGATGCACCTAGGTCTAACATGGCATGTTGATAGGAGCATATTTATGCGTCTTAGTTAGCTTATTTCCTTGCATTTAGGTTGTTAGTTCTTAGTTATCTTACTATTTTAAGCTATTTTCGTGTGTTTGTAGGTCCAAAGGGCTAAAGGAGCAAGCAAGTGCATTTTGGTGCCTTTCGGAGCAGTTTTCGGCTTGGAATGGATTGCACATGCTTGGAGCTAAGTGGATGGATGAAATTGAAGATCAAATGAGCTTAGGATCAAATGAAGAATGAAGAGTTCAAAATTGGAAGCCAAGGTTTCTAAAGTTGGAAGTTTCTATTCTTGAAGGTTTCTATTCTTGAAAGTTTCTATTCTTGGCTTGAAAGTTTCCTAATCCTTCATCACCTATATCCCAGCCACAAAGGGATGCCGCACCACCCTAAGTCCTTTCCCCTTCCTTGCCGTGCATGGGAGGCCCTTCTTTCCTATTTTCTGCACAAAATCACATTCCCTTTTCTTCCAAAAATCTGCCGTATATCTCATTTCCTTTTCTTCAAATCTGCTAAGTATCTCCCTTCCTGATTTCCTTAACTTTTGTTAACCTTTTCTTGGGGATTTGGAAAGTTAAAACCTTCCCTAAAAATACATTAAAGTCGTGGCCCTCCCTTGCTCTATAAATAACTCAATCTGCCGCACCATTAAGGATCCCTGAACACATTCCCTGCATCCATTCCATCCACCTATCTACCTATCCATCCTCTACCACCCATCACCACCCATTCTACACACCTTAACCCCTTGTGCCGCAGCTCTACAAAGGAAGAAGGAGAGGATTAACTTGAAGCCGTGCCTAGCCATTCAAGACGTTGGATTGCTGGAACGTTTCTAGGTGTAATCTATCTTTGTTTTGCTGTGAACATGAGGAGCTAAACCCATTTTAGCTAGGGGGAATTTCAAAGCCATGAACATATTTGCAATATGAATTGATTAATTGCAGTTGTGATTTCATAAAGTGTGGATGCAATTTGCTTAACTGTTTTATTCAAAACTTATTCTTGTATGTTGATTAAGGAGGCTTACTTAGTTTGCATGCTTGAATCTGATGCTAGAATATAAGGGAGTTTCACATAATCGTTACAAACTTATATTCACAAGTAGTGAAGGTTGCTGGTCACGATCATGTTAAGTTAAATTCCTAGCATGAGTATCATGATGTCATAGTTAATGCTTTGTCAATGCTTATGATTTTCATAGAATGTAATGATTTTTGATTGTATCTCTATTATGATGCGCATGTAGGGAACTTTTGAAGAATGCTTTGGGTTGTCGAATGATGTCCATCCAATCCAATAACTAAAGGAAAATTTGAGGGTGAATTAGTGATGGCACGGTTAATCTGGGGCATTGTCATTCATGGTTTATTGAAAAAGCAACTGGAGATCGATTTATATACAAGGGTGTCATGTATGAAGAAGAACCCTCTAGCTAGTCCATCATCCATCCAATTTAATCCAATTTCGTGCAAATCTGTTTAGTTTTAGTATCTGTTTTGTTTTTAGCTTAATTTTGTCCAAAACCCAATCCCCTTTTACTTTCTTGTGTTAGATTAGTTAGAAGTGTGTTTAAATCTGTCCAATTTAGTGTTTTGAGTCTTACTAGTCTAGAATTCGTCCAAATCAGTCCCTAGTGTCTGTTTTGAGTCTATTTGGTTGTTTTAAGCTGTTCTGAGTCTTTTAAGTTTGATTTGAGTCTTGTGAGTCTTGTTAAGTGTTTTTAAGTTTGTTTTTGTGTTTTTAAGTCAGTTTAGCGTAGATTAGCAATCCCTCATAATCCCTGATCCAGAACAATCCCTACTTGCATCTATACTACAATTGTCAACAACAGGGTTTTATTTGTGTGTTGTTTTACATCGCATCACATGTTCAAACCGAGTATTGCCAATAACACAAGGAATTGTAAAACTACCCGGATCTTTGCATTTAGGGGGCAGTTTACGTTACAAGACGGCTGAGACATTTTCACTTACCTTCACAACCTCCTTGTTCAAAATTTTCTTCCTAGTTGTGCAAAGTTCTTTTAAAAACTTGGCATATCTTGGAACTTGTTTAATTGCATCCAAAAGTGGGATATTGACTTGAACATTTCTAAACGTTTCCAGAATGTCCTTTTCAGCTTCCTTCTACTTTGATTGCATAAATCTACGAGGAAAGGGTACATTTGGAGGAATAACGTTAGAAATAATCGAATTTGAATCTTTGTTACCTGTGGTGGACGGATTGGATGGATTAGGGAGTGTAGGAGGCTGGGGCAAGGCTGTTTCCTTCCTTGCCGTGGCCTTGTCTTGTTCCTCATCCTCAATCAGCAACTTCTTGTCCTCTTGGGGATGTGAATTAGAGGGTTATGGGTCTGTTCCAACTTGTTTTCCACTTCGCAACATGATGGTTTTTGCATATTCGAATCCTCCCTTTGGGTTGACAACGGTTGAACTTGGCAACTTGCCTTGTTCTCTGAATTCCATGAACTCCGCAATCTATCTCATTTGCTTCTTCAACTCATCCACCTCCTTGGCTTGATTTTGCATTCCCTGCGCCAATGTAGTTAGTAACTTGAACGTATTATCATCATTCATTAACGTACCTGAGTTGGATTGGGCAGATTGTTGTTGGGATTGAATGGGTACGGATGACTAAAATCTGTGCAAGTGAAAATTTTTAATATGTCATGTGCATTGGAAATCCCTAAGGCAAATGTTGGAAGATTTAGATTGTGTTTTGTTTCTTTTGTTTGTTTTGTTTTGCTCGAGGACTAGCGAAAGCTAAGTGTGGGGGTATTTGATAGGAGCATATTTACATCACTTAGCTAGCTTGTTTTCATGCATTTATGTTGTTAGTTCTTAGTTATTTTAGTATTTTAAACTATTTTCGTGTGTTTGTAGGTCTAATGTGCAAAGTATGCAAGAAAGTGCATTTTGGAGCTTTTTGGAGTAGTTTTGGGCATTGGATGGTTAGCTCATGCTTGGAGCTAAGTGGATGGACGAAATTTAAGACCAAAGAAGGTTAAGAATGAGCAAAGACATGGAAGAAATGAATTGAAGAAAATGAAATACAAAGAGATCAGAATTGGAAACCGAGTTTCTATTTGTGAAGGTTTCCATTTGTGCAAGTTTCCATTTGTGGAGGTTTCCATTTTTGGGGTTTCCAAAACATATAGGTTGCCTAATTACTCATTCTAGAAGCCCAAAACCGTGCCTAACACATTCCCCTTTTGTTTCAATCCTTGCCGCACAAGGGAGAGGTTTTCTTGCCTATTTTCTGCCCAAAAATACTTCCCCTTTCTCTTACAAATCAATGCCACACCTTCTTTCCCTTTCTCTCTCAATTTTTGACCTTTAAACACATTCCTTTTCTCTCCTACACAATTCTGCCGAATTTCACATTCCTATTTCTCTTTAAATTATGATTCTTTCTTACCTATTCAATTGTGGCAAATTAGCTAAGTTATGAACCTTTCTTATTATTTTCTGATTGCCTTTCAGCCCTAGCCTTATAAATAAAGCCATCCGCACCATTTAGTTAGGAGGGACCATTCTACACACTCTCTGCATCACTTCCATCCACCTATCTACCTATCCATCCTCTACCACCCTTACATACATCCGTAATTCCTCTCTACAAACACCCTACACCATTCATCATCATCCATCCCTTGTCAAACACATCCACAATCCTAGAAAAATCCTCTTGTGCCGCAGCTAATCAAGGAAGGAAGGAGAAGGTGCTGCTTAGAGTCGTGCATGCCATTCAGGATGTTGGATCGCTGGAGCGTTTCTAGGTGTTATCTATCTTTGTTTTCAATGTTTCAATTTAGTTTTCTTTGTTTAGTTGCGATCATGAGGAACTAAACCCCTTCTTAGCTAGGGGGAATTCAAAACTATGAGTATATATATGTGATATGAATTGATTTCATCCAGTTGTGATTTCATAAATCGTGAATGCAATTTGCCTAACTGTTTGATTAAAACTTATTCTTGTGTGTTGATTAAGGAGGCCTACTTAGTTTGCATGCTAGGATTTGATGCTAAAATATAAGGGAGTTTCACAAAGCTTAATGATCTTTGATATGTATCTCCAGTATGCAGTCATATAGGGAACTTGATAAGAATAATTTGGTTTGCGGCGCTACGTCCAATTCAATGAACTTAGGAAAATCTGAAGGTTAATGCATGCAGTCACGATTAATTTGGGGCATTGTCATTCATGGTTTATAGAAAGAACAACTGGAAATCGATTTGTGTCGCATATATGTCATGTGTGGATAAGGAACCTCTAGTTAGCCATTCACTCATCTAAATCACCAATTTCGTGCAAATCTGTCTGGTTTTGGTTTCTAACTTGTTTTACTTTAAATTCGTCCAAAACCCAATCCCCATTTAATTAAGTGTGTTAGATTAGTTAGAAGTGTGTTTAAATCTGTCCAATTTAGTGTTTTGAGTCTTACTAGTCTAGAATTCGTCCAAATAATTCCCTAGTGTCTGTTTTGAGTCTTTTTGGCTGTTTTAAGCTGTTTTGAGTCTTATGAGTCTTGTTAAGTGTTTTTAAGTTTAGTTTTGTGTTTTTGAGTCAGTTTTAAGTAGATTAGCAATCCCTCCTAATCCCCGGCCTAGAACGATCCCTACTTGCGTCTTTACTACAACTGTCAACAAGACGGTTTAACTTGTGTGGGATTTAATTTCACATCAGAATCCCGGAGGTTGCTGCCTAAATGCACTTTGTTGTTGGGTTTGTTGGGGCTCCCTCCACTTGAAATTTGGATTATCTCTCCAACCTGGATTGTATGTATTCGAGAAAGGATCGTTCCTTGGTTGGTTTTGGTTCCTAAAACCCACGGCATTGGCAGATTCCCACCCTCCATTCTCGATCAATTAAGGGCATTGATCCGTGAGATGCCCTTGCATGGAGCACACGCCACAACCAGCTACACTTTGCATTTTGCATACATCTACAACCTGTGACACAAGACTAGTGAGGTTAGCTAATTGAGATTGAATTTCAGAAATTGCACTTCCCTCATTCACTTATGATTGTTGCGCCGTGGGGTGTCTCTTCCTCTAACGGCTTCATATTGTTGTGCATTTAATGCTCTATTTGCAATTAATATCTTTGCAGCCATCGAGGTTTTGTCTACCAAAGCTCCTCACACTGAAGCGTCAAGCATTTGTCTTTCAATGGGGACAAATCTTTCATAGAAGTATTGAAGGAGAAGCTCTTCCTTTATTTGGTGTTGTGGACAGGAAGCAACTAACGTCTTAAAACGCTCGTAATAGGCTAGAAACGACTCTCCTTGGTTTTGTTGGAAGCCACTAATTCTCTTCCTCAAGAGAATGACTCGTGAGGTTGGGAAAAACTTCTCTAAGAATGCTCGTTTCATGCTCTCCCAAGAGGTAACCATTCCAGGTGCCACTTCATACAACCAATCCTTAGCCTGGTCCATTAGTGAGAATAGAAAGGCCTTCATCTTCAATATGCTTCCGTCGACATTGACAGGGGTCATGCTTGAGCAAACAACTTCAAATTCCTTCAAGTGTTTGTTGGGATCCTCCATGGACAGCCCATGGAATTTTGGGATGTGGTGCAACAAACTGGATTTCAACTCGAACTCTTCGGTCTTTCCTTGGGCAGCCGTGGGGTATTGGATGCATAGGGGTGCGGCACTGTCCAATCCTGAAGCAGAGAGCTCCTTGATTGTTCGGTTGTCCACTGCTATGGCTTGTGGTTCTTCTAAATTCCTTGTCGTGGGGTCTTCTTCCTCTTCTATCACTTGTTCTTCAAGCTCAGGTTCATGGCTAGGTGGATTAGATTCTTGCTGGTTTCTCTGCCTTCTCAAAGTCCTCTCAAAATCGTCGTCAAAGTCCAAGATATTCTTACAAACAAGTTGAGAACTGCGAGTCATAAGCTAGTACCTAAAAACAAGAAAAACAAAACTAAGTCAGTAACTAAAACAAAAACACATGAAAATAAACAAAAAGAAACAACGGGGGATTAGCAAACTTGCTAATCCCCAGCAACAGTGCCAAAAATTTGATGTGATGTAAAACAGCACACAAATTAAACCCTCTTGTTGACAGTTGTAGTAAAGATGCAAGTAGGGATCGTTTGATAGGAGCATATTTATGCGACTTAGTTAGCTTGTTTTCTTGCATTTACATAGTTTATGTTTATTATAGTGTTTTAAGCTATTTTCGTGTGTTTGTAGGTCCAAATGACAAAGTTGGCAAGAAAGTGCAATTTGGAGCAATTTAGAGCAGTTTTGGGCTTAGAATGGATAGCACAAGTATGGAGCAAGATGGATGGACGAATTTGAAGTTCAAGAGAGGCTAGGAATGTGCAAAAGAGTTGAAGAAATTAATTCAAGTCAAAGAAGATAAGGAATCAGCTACAAACATGGAACATTATCCAAACCAACCTTATCTTATCTTATCTTATCCTAATCTTATCCTATCTTAATTCCAACTGCAAGGGGGACTCCTTTTCATATTAGGACACCTAAAACCTGTTTTTAGGAGGCCTTTTCCTTCTAGAAACATGCCACAACACTCCTTTCTAGAAGTCCTAAAAATTTGGCGCCCCAAACCTTTCTAGAAGGCCTTTGCCTTGCCTTGCACTCCATCCCCTTCCTTCCAATTGCTGCCGCACCTTCCCTATCATTATTCCTCTTGGATTCTGATTTAATTAGCCTATTCCCTTGTGGATTTAGATTGTGCAAAGCCTTTTCAGAAATTAATTGGGCTAAACCCCTTTCCTGATGGATTTAAGCCTTGTGCCGCACCCTAGGGCCCTAATCCTTTATTTCTGCCAAGTCCAAGTCCTAACCTGATTTCCCTAGGGTTTGCCATGCTTATATATACATATTTTGAGGCTTTGCCGCAGGTTACCACCCCTTATACCACACCATAATTCGTAGCCATCACCATCCATACACAGAAACACCCTTTGCCGCAAGAAGGAGATGAGGAGAGCTTTGCCGTGGCTTCCATTGGAGCAGGACCTTGTTGTTGGAAATGTGCCCTAAAACCAATCATATGATGATACTTTACGGACATTTCACATGTTAAACTAATCTAGTTGAATATAAAAGGCAAAGATTATTGTTTTAAGCCGTCTCATATAAATGTTATATGCTTAAACAATAAGTCCAAGAAATATGTAATAGGGAGAATGTGATCTAAAGAAGTTAGATCCATGAGACCATTCTCTTTCGTATACATATCCTAAATGTTCCTGATCATAGGATTGCCAATTGGGCATTGACAGTCCGTTAAGATCAGTACGTGCTATGTCTTCTCTTAGAGAGAGTGACTAGTCTCGAGTCAATGGTGTGACTGACACCAAGACAAGTACGTAGGTGCTCAATAGAGAATGAGTCCACTGAACGCGATCAACGAGGAGTTCTCATATTCATGTCACATGAGAACTCATGGTTGGGATAATGCCAAGTAGTCCTTTGACCTGAGGCATCATAGTTGTCTTGTGGTTAGGTCCTTGATCTTTGACTATGTCAAAGTCACTCCATCAGAGAGTGTCCATGGCATAGTTGGGGTTAAGCCACTTAGCCATGGAGGAAAGTGAATGCGCAACAAGGGATCTCTAACCTTCAAACCGTTTGAGGGAGAATACTCTATGATATGATTAAGAATCTCTGGCCAGAGTATGAATGAGATTTAGGAAGTTGTTCCAAATCACATTCAAGGTAATCATATAAGTAGATGAATCACATTAGATAGTAGGCATGAATAAACTATCAAACCAAACAATGTGGTCAAGAGTATTGTATTAGACAAAGACCGTATTGCATTGTAATCCCAAACTGAATAGGTTCTCCAACCTCTTCTGATTAGCTTGGGTAGCCATGACATACTACTAGGTGTCACTCATGGCTTGTGGAAGCCCTGAAGATGTATAATCACTAAAGGGAGAATTGAAAGTAAGTTTAAATTCACAATTGATTAGTAAGAGTTCTAATCGCCCACTGCCTCGCTAAAAGGAACCTAATGGATCGCACACCGTGTAAGGTAATGATTGTAGGATACAATGGAGATGAGTAAGGATAATTAAATGGTTTAATTATTTGTGGCTAGGATTAATTAATATGTTAATTAATCAAACGAATAAGTTCGTTTTTGACCTCGGGTTAGTTTTGGGACTCAAGGCCCAATGGGCTTCGAATGTCAAGCTTATTAACATAAGTTGTATGACAACTTATTGACTAAATACCCAAACAGCCCATAGCCTTAAGGAGGCTGGCCATATAGAGAAGGAAAGGGTTTGTGGTTCTTTTAGTCACTTAATTGAAGGGACTATATAAAGGACTTTATAACATTTCATCCTTAGGGTTTTCTTTTGGAGAAAATTGGAGAGAACATGTCTCTCCCTTTCTCTCTAGAATAGCCGGCCACCATGGGAGAGTTTACTAGCATCTAACTCTTCCATGGCCACTCATCTTCTTCCTCAACCATCCTTGGTGTCGGAACTTAGAGATCTCCAACTTTGGGGGATTTTGGAGAACCCAATTCTTCCATCCATATCCAAGAAGACATGGAGCCAAGAAGCAAAGTTCCTCCATCCAAATCCATGGAGCCAAGGAGCAAGGAGACAAAGGAAAGAAGGCCCTCACATGGGTGATTAACCTTTGCTAAGCAAAGAGGTGCTTCAAAGCTATAAAAGTTTCTCAACTCCTTTCTTTAAGATTTGAGTTGAGTCATGGTTCACCATAACTACTAGGCTTTGAATTTCATAGGTAATGTTTTGTTTTGAGTGCATACAAGCATGATTCCGTCTTTAATTGTTAATTGCATGCCATAGATGTTGCTCAAATGAACATGTTTTTCACAAATTTTCCTTCACTTGTGCCGCAACAACCTGCAACCATTGGAGACTTCCTGAGTTCTTTCTTCCCTTGTTTTAGTTTCAATGTTTATTTCAGATTGCTTTTCAATTGTTATGAACATGTGTAACTAAGTTTTTCTTAGTCAGAGGTGAATTCGAAGCCATGGACGTATGTTTAATATGAATTGATTACCTCCAGTTATTGTTTCGTAAAACATGAATGCAATTCACTTATCTGTTTGATTAAAACTTATTCTTGTATGTGGGTTAAGGGTGCACACTTAGTTTGCATGCATGAATTTGATGCTAGAGTATAAGGGAATTTCACCTAATCATTATGAACTTATATTCACAAGTAGTGAAAGTCACTAGTCATGATTGTGTTAAGTGAATCCATGGCAGGAGTATCATCATGCTTTTCATAGTTACGAATGCCTTGTCAATGCTTATGATTTTCATAGAACTTAATGATCTTTGAATGTATCTCTATTATGCGTATTCCATGTAGGGAACTTGATAAGAATAATTTGATTGTCGATGCGTCATCCATCCAATTCAATGAATTAAGGAAAATCTGAAAGTTAATTTGTGCATTCACGATCAATTTGTGTTGCATATGTTTCATGTGTGGAGAAGGATCCTCTAACTAGCCTTTCACCCTTTTAAACAACCAATTTCGTGTCTACTTTGTTTAGTTTTGCAATCTGTCTAGTTTAGTTAAATTCGTAAGAAACCAATCCCCCTTTAGTTAAGTGTGTTAGATTAGTTAGAAACTTGTTCAAATCTGTCCAATTTAGTGTTTTGAGTCTTATTAGTCTAGAATTCGTCCAAATAACTCCCTAGAGTTAGTTTTGAGTCTAGTTGTTAGTTTTGAGCTGTTTTAAGTTGTTTTGAGTCTTTAGAGTCTAGTTAAGTGTTTTTAAGTTTAGTTTTGTGTTTTTTAGTCATATTTCCGTAGATTAGCATCCCTAGTTAGTCCCCGGCCTAGAACGATCCGTACTTATTCATACTACAACTATCTTAATAGGGTTTTAATTTGAGTGTCATATAAATTGCACATCATCGTTCTAGGCCGGGGATTAGGAGGGATTGCTAATACACTTGAAACTGACTTAAAAACGTAAAACTAAGTTTAAAACACTAACCTGGACTCAAAGAATGCAAAACAAACTGAAAAGACTCAAAACTAACTATAATGACTCAAAACAGCTTAAAACAACTAATTAGAATCAAAACAGACACTAAGGGTGATTTTGGATGAAAATTGGTTTTACTTTGACTCAAAACACTTAAAAACACAAAGTTGGACAGATTTCAACTAATTTGACACTTTAAAGTAAAGGGTGGTTTGGTTTTGACGAATTTGAAAACTAACAAAGTGCAAAAACTTAAGAACTAGACAGATTTAGGCACGAAATTGGTGCTTTGAATGGATGATGGGCTAGCTAGAGGGTTCTTCTCCACACATGACACACTTGCATACAAATCAATCTCCAATTGTTTCTTTCAATAAGCCATGAATCTCAACGCCCCAAGTTAATTAGGTACGCTTAAATTAACCCTCAGATTTCCCTTATGTCATTCAATTGGACGGAAATAGTGCATCGCAATCAAATTAATCTTCAAGAGTTCCCTACATGAAAGCGCATAATAGAGAAACAATCAAAGATCATTACGTTCTATGAAAGTCATAAGCGTTGACAAGGCATTCGTAACTATGAAAGCGCATGATACTCCTACCAGGAATCTACTTAACACGATCGTGACCAGCTGATGCGAATTAAGTTAAGCACACAAATTAAACCCTCTTGTTGTTAAATTGTAGTAAAGATGCAAGTAGGGATCGTTCTAGACCGGGGATTGGGAAGGCTTGCTAAAACCTCTAAACTGACTCAAAAACATAAAAACAAAGTTAAAAACGTTTGAATAGACTCAAAAGACTCAAGACAAGTTCATAAGACTCAAAATAAGCTAAAAACACTCAAAACTGCCTAAAAACACTAACTAGGCAGTTTCTGACACTAAACACAATTTTGGACGAAAATAAGGGTTGGGTTTGACTTAAAACACTTAAAAACACAAGCAAAACAAGTTTAAAGCTATTTGAAACAAGAAAGTCAAGGGGGCTTTTGCTTTGGACGAATTTAAGTAAAACAAACAGATTGTAAAACTAAACAACTTTTAAAACAAATTTGGGGAATAAGATGGATGATGGGCAAGCTAGAGGCTCTTTCTCCACACATGACATGTATGCAAACGACTCGATTTCCAGTTACTCCTTCATTGAATTATGAACGACAATGCCCCAAATTAACCGTGACATCACTAGTTAACCCTCAGATTTTCCTTGTATTATTAGATTGGATGACATCATTCGACAACCCAAAGCATTCTTCAAAAGTCCCCTACATGACATCATAATAGAGATACAATCAAAGATCATTACGTTCAATGAAAATCATAAGCATTGACAAAGCACTTGCAACTATGACATCATGTCACTCATGCTAGGAATTGAACTTAACGCGATCGTGACCAGCAACCTTCACTACTTATGAATATAAGTTTGTAACGATTATGTGAAACTCCCTTATACTCTAGCATTACATTTATGCATGCCAATTAAGTGTCGACCCTCAATCAACAAACAAAAATAAGTTATCAATCAAACAGTTAAGCCAATTGCATTCACAATTCAAGAATTCATAACTGGAATTTATCAACTCAAATTGCACA
The DNA here is from genome assembly GCA_024362995.1 of Heteromeles arbutifolia. Lineage (NCBI taxonomy): Eukaryota > Viridiplantae > Streptophyta > Magnoliopsida > Rosales > Rosaceae > Heteromeles > Heteromeles arbutifolia. Next base: position 14,935,427 of record JANCRC010000008.1, on the reverse strand, counting down.
CATAATCATGGCTTTGAAATCAGCCCTAGCCAAGAAGGGTTTAGCCACTCATGTTCACAGCAAACGAAAGGAAAAGAAATTAAACATTGTAAACATAGAACGAATTACACCTAGAATGCTCCAACAATCAGGCTTGAACATCCAAGAGTCCTTCTTTCTTTCTCCTTGTTGCGGCACAAAGGTGGGTGAAGTGTATGGGATGTGTTTTGGGGTCAGGAATGTGTTTAGGGTGAATCGAAATTGTGGCAAAGGTGTAGGTATGAATTCTAGCGTGAATGGATGAAGGTGTGGATTGATTTCTGGCATGAATTGATGAATGGGTAAATGAATGGATCCCCCTAGGTGCGGCAAGACTTGGTATTTAAAGAACAAGGCTCCAAATTAAATTAGGTAATCAGGAATTATTCTAAAACTTAAAGGAAATAGGAAATTAGAACCAAAATCCCAAAGGAAATAGGTAACAAGGTGCGGCTGAGAGGGAAAGGGCAAGGGAATGCCTTGCAAGGCAAGGAAAAAGGGTTTCCTTCCTGATTTAGGTGCAGCAAAGGTCCTAATTCTAAAGGGAATGGGTTATCTTGTGTGGCAAGGTAAAGAATGTGAAGGGAAAGGTGTGGCTGGATCCTAGGGGATAAGGGAACATGTGTTGCAATGTCCTAAAGGGAAAAGGAAAGGTTTTTACATAGTTTAGGGATAAGGAAACATGGCAAGGGGAAATGTTGTACAAGAGGAGACAAGGAGGGAACACAAAAGGGGACAAGGTGCCACCTTTGTAGGAATGGGTCAATTTGTGTTTTTCTTTGTCTTCCAAGCTTCCAAACTGATTTCTCTTGACTTCTAGCACCTTTCTAGCCTCTTTTGGTCTTCAAGTTTGTCCATCCACCTTGCTCCAAGCATGTAATAACCATTCTAAGCCCAATTTTGCTCCGAAAGGCTCCAAAATGCACCTTTTTGCATACTTTGTCCTTAGAACCTGAAAACACACGAAAATGGCTTAAAAGACTAAAATAACTAAGAAATAACAACATAAATGCATGAAAACAAGCTAGCTAAGTCACATAAATATGCTCCTATCAAATTCCCCCACACTTAGCTTTTGCTAGTCCTCGAGCAAAACGAAACAACAAAACAAAACCAAGTAAACAAAACACACTCTAATCCTTCCAACATTTTCCTCAAAGATTTCCAACGCACGTGACATGTTAAAAATCATCATTCCCACATATTTCAGTCAACTTAACACTTGAGCACATACTTAATCACAGTCACCACTTACTAGTTCACATTTAACCAATTAAAACGATGTTTTGAATGTAGTAACATGCCTTAGAGAATTCCCTCAATTCCTTACTAGATATGTACTCAATTTTCACTCAGATTTTTTGACTACACACCCTACACTAGGTATATGTGAGAAGATTGATGTAAACATGAAAACTAGTACTCACATATGTTATAACAAAGAAAGCAATTTCTGGATTTAATAAGCATGTTTAGATATGATCTCATGAATGGAATGCCACTACTTAGATGCGAGAACCAGTGACACCATATGCTCATACCAATTCCAAACTCCACATATTGAAACACACAACACCCAAGATCAAAGTTAAAGTGTTGAAACGGGGCGAAGGGTGTTGGGTAAGAAAGAAAGGATATGGAAAACAAAGGTTCTTAAAGGAATAGTAAGCAAAGTAAAGAAATTGACACTTAGAATTCAATTTTGAATGTAAAAATCAACTTTAAACACAAAAGGGAAGATTTACACACTCTAGGGCCGAATTTTGATGTTTTGGACCCTTCCTTCAACAATCAACACTTGTGAGCTCATTCTCACTTATTTTTCAACTCTTTTTCATTCTTTTCATAACTTTTTCGTTTTCTTTTTCTTTTTCCACGAATTTTTCTTTTTCTTGGCACACAAACACACACAAATCCCTTCCCCCACACTTGATTTACTGCATAATGTAGATCAAAAGGAATTCATTCTAAGTCATGCTTCATTATCCTTTAAGAACAAGGGTATGGATGGTCCTAATCTAGGCTAGGTAGGGATGATGTGGTTAACAAAGAAAATAGGCTAAACAAGGCTCAACGGGGTTTAAACCTACAAAACAAATGACAGAAGGGGGTTCGGTTATTTGGCTCTGGTGGCAACTAAACAACTTCATCTTGAATATGTGTTATGCAAATCAATGTCATGCTTTGAATGAAATGGGTATGAGTTCTAGTATTTGGAACTAAATGATGAAACGCCTTCTAAGTAGCAACCAAGCAAAGAATAATGAGATCATGCAACGACTTTAGAAAACAAGAATGCACAGATATTAACTCTCCAAAGAACGTTTTAGGCTTAAGTCTCACAGGGTTGTAGCGTTAATTTGAGTTCCTTCCTTCAAGCATGTTATAAAAACTGATTTTATCCTTTATGATTGCATGTGAATTCATAAATTATAACCACAAACAAGCATAAACCAAAGAGTAAATCAAACATTCATCCATGTTTATAACTCTCTTTAACAGTCATGTAATTAAAAACCAAACCCTCATCATTGTGTTGGAAGGTACCCTAGACACAAACAAACAAAAACAACTCAAAAAAAACTCTTTTTGGGTTTTTCAAAACAATTTTTCAAATTTTTATGAGATTTTCGGAATTTTATGTCAAAACACACTAAAACACACCAAAACAGCTTAAAAACAGCAAGGAACAACTTTTGAAGTAATTGGTGATGAAATCCCACGAATTTTATGCAAAAACACTTGTTTACCCCCTACACTTAAATCAAACATTGTCCTCAATGTTTCAAGCATAAACTCAGAAAACAAACAAACAACGAATAAACACACTCAACATGGCAGAATAGAAACAGCAACAAAGAGAAGGGTTTAGGAACGCAAATCTGGAAGTGGAGTGATTCCTAGATCTTCCTTTGTTGAATGCATGGGTTGCCTCCCAAGAAGCGCTTGCTTTAACATCTTGCAGCCGGACGAAGAACTCATTTACTCCCCATTGGAGCCCACGGCTTGGAGAAAGATCTCCTCCACAACCTGCTCCACAGCACTCTCATAGTATGGCTTCAATCGATGTCCGTTTTCCTTGAATTCTTGTCTATTCCTTAAGCTTTGGACTTGACCTGCACCATATGGAAAAACATTAGCAACAACAAAAGGTCCAATCCACTTAGAACGTAACTTACCAGGGAATAAACGTAAACAGGAGTTGAAAAGCAACACTTTCTGCCCAATGGAGAATGTTTTTCCCCGAATCATCTTGTCATGAAACGCTTTTGTTTTCTCCTTGTAAATTCAGGCATTCTCATATGCTTCATTCCTTAGCTCCTCAAGTTCATTCAATTGGAGGTTTCTATGCATTCCAGCAGCATCTAAGTCCAAATTGAATGTTTTCACAGCCCAATGCCCCTTGTGCTCTAGTTCCACAGGTAGGTGACACAGCTTGCCATAGATTAGTTGAAATGGAGACATCCCTAGGGGTGTTTTGTAGGCAGTTCGATATGCCCACAGTGCATCATCCAAACGCAAGCTCCAATCCTTCTGGGTTGGCCCAACAGTCTTCTCCAAGATTTGCTTGATTTCTCTATTCGAAACTTCAGCTTGGCCACTTGTTTGAGGATGGTAAGGTGTCGAAACCTTATGCTTGACATTGTATTTCTTAAACAGCGCCTCAATGGTCCGATTGCAAAAATGTGAGCCTCCATCACTGATGAATACCCGTGGCATCCCAAATCTAGAGAAAATGTTAGTTTTGATGAAATCTGTAACCATTCTAGAATCGTTAGTACGGGTAGCCTTTGCTTCTACCCATTTGGAAACATAATCAACTAGAAGCAAGATATAAGTGAAACCATATGAAGAAGGAAATGGACCCATGAAATCAATACCCCAAACATCAAAAATTTCGACATTGAAGATAAGGGTTTGCGACATTTGGTCATTGGCACCTATGAAACCTGTTCTCTGACATCTATCACATGTTAAACAAAACATTCGAGCATCTTTAAACAATATAGGCCAATAAAAATGACATTCTAACACCTTGAGGGCTGTTCTTTGGGTGCCAAAATGACCCCCACATGCATAAGAGTGACAAAAGGCTAGAATGTAATTAAACTCAGAATTGTGCACACAACGTCGAACAATCTGATCTGGGAAATACTTCAACAAATATGGATCATCCCACACTTAAAATCTTGCATCATGCTTAAGTTTGTCACGTTGGGGTTTAGTGAAAGTGGTTGGAAAACGTTTAGTTACCAAGTAGTTCACCAAATCTGCGTACCACGGTTCACTTACCTCGATCCTTAAAACAATTGTTCATCCGGGAATGTCTTTGAAATAGGGAAAGAGTCATCTTCATGCACCATACAACTTAGGTGGTCATCCACCACGTTTTCACTCCTTTTCTTGTCCCGAATCTCAATGTCGAATTCTTGTAGTAGGAGCATCCAACGAATCAGCCTTGGTTTGGCCTCCTTCTTGGTGAGAAGATGCTTCAAGGCTGCATGGTCAGAATATACAATCACTTTAGTGCCAATTAAGTATGAACGAAATTTATCTAAAGAAAAAACAACAGCTAGAAATTCTTTTTCCGTTATGGAGTAGTTCAATTGGGCGTCATTGAGAGTCCTATGGGTGTAGTATATGACATGCGGCTGCTTGTCTTTTCTTTGCCCCAAAAAAGCTCCTAATGCATAGTCGGATGTATCGTACACAAGCTTGAAAGGAAGGCTCCAATCTGGTGGAGTGATGATGGAAGCCGAGGTGAGTGATTCTTTGAGACTGTTGAATGCCGTTTCACAGTCCTTGTTGAACTCAAAGGCCACTTCCTTTTGAAGCAATCGGCACAGGGGTTGTGCAATGTTTGAAAAGTCCTTGATGAATCGCCTATAAAACCCTGCATGGCCAAGAAAAGAACGTACCTCTTTAACCGAAGTAGGAGAGGGTAAGTAACGCACAAGATCTACTTTAGACTTATCAACCGCAATGCCTTTTTCAGAGATTATGTGACCCAAAACAATACCTTGTTTAACCATAAAATGACATTTCTCCCAATTTAACACAAGGTTTGTTTCAATGCAACGTTTCAAGATTAAAGTGAGATTATTCAAGCAACCATCAAATGAATCACCAAACACACTAAAACAAAACCTAAACCTAAACCTTCCAACATTCGCCTCAGGGATTTCCAATGGAACATAACATGTTAAAAATCACTACTTACATAGATTTCAATTATCCCTACCCTCGAACTTGTACTTAATCGCAGTAGCCACTCACTAGCTCGCATCTAATCAATTAAAACAACATTTTGAATGTAGTAACATGCCTTAGAGAATCCCTCAATTCCTTACTAGATATACACTCTTTTTTTTCACTCAGATTTTGTGACTACACTCCCTACACTAGGTATATGTGAGAAGATTAATGTAAACAAGAAAACTAGTACTCACATATGTCATAACAAAGAAGGCACTTTCTGGAATTATTAAGTATGTATAGATATGATCTCATGAATGGAATGCCACTACTTAGACGCGAGAACCAGAGACACCATATGCTCATACCAATCCCAAACTCCACATATTGAAACACATAACAATCAATGTGTTCTTCAAAGTGCTCATACATTGGCTCTATGAATGGAACGGGATAGTAATCCTTCCTGATTGGGGTGTTGAGCATCCTAAAGTCAATGTAATCATTCCCACCAGCTTGGATTCGATTGGGGACCAGCACCATACAAGGTAACAACCTATTAGTTGAAATTGGAATCGAAATTGGAATAGGTGGCTCACCAATGTATTGCGATGAAGTGGCAGCACTATCAACAAATGCATGTGGGGTGCTCTCGGCCAGATTTTGAGGTTTTAGGGTTGTGGCCATGCAATCCTTGTGCTTTACTCCAATTCCCTCTTCGTTGGTGGTTCGAAATGCATCCTTCTTGATTGGTGCTGAATGTTTCTGCCCTTTATTTTTTTATTACATCAATGACAAAACAAGAACGAACGTCATCAGTATTCTCAACAGATTGAGAAACATTAAAATTAATCATATCACCACCAAACACCATAGTTACTGCTCCCTTGGCCACGTCAATCTTGGTTTGAGCAGTTTTCATGAAAGGTCATCCAAGTGTGGTGATGGTGGAGAGTGGGCTGAGTCCTCCATATCAAGCACATAGAAATCTGCAGGAAAAATCAAGTGGTCTACCTGCACCAAAACATCTTCCAAAACTCCTTTCGGATATGCATTAGATCGATCGGCTAATTGAATAATAACACCATCATTTTTAAGCTCTCCTAGATTCATGGATGCATAAATGGAATATGGCATGACATTTATTGATGCACCTTAATCTAGCATAGCATGGTCAAACCTTGTATTACCAATTACACAAGGGATTGTGAAACTACCTGGATCTTTGCATTTAGATGGCAGCTTTCTTTGCAACATTGCAGAGACATTCTCACTTACATGTACCACCTCTTTCTCCCAAATCCATTTCCTTGTTGTGCAAAGCTTCTTCAAAAACTTAGCATACTTCGGGATTTGCTTTATAGCATCAAGGAGCGGGATATTGACATGCACTTTCCTAAAGGTCTCTAGAATGTCTTGTTCATTCTCTTCGTTCTTTGACTGCATGAATCTGCTAGGAAATGGTGCATTTAGTGGAATAGAACTTGAAAAATTCGATTTTGGACTTACCTTGGTGGTTGGGGACGGTTTAGGATTGGAATGTGGATACGGCAAGCATTACTCCACCCTTGCCGTGGGTTTGGTTCCCTCATCCTCTTTGATCAGCAACTTTTCATCCTCAATATGACCAGATTTGGATGGTTGTGGCTCAGTTCCAACTTCTTTTCCACTTCTCAACATAATGGCCTTGGCGGATTCAAATCCTCTATTTGGATTCATCACGGTTGAGCTAGGAAGTTTGCCTTGTTCTCGGAATTGCCCTAGGAACTCTGAAATCTGCCCTATTTGCTTCTTCATGTCGCTCATCTCCTTGTCTTGATTCGCTATTTGGTTATTTTGATTTTGTAATCCCTGCGCTACAGAAGTTAGTAGTTCAATAGCTTGATCATTATCAAATAGCAAACCTGAGTTTGGTTGAGCAGATTGTGGTTGAACTTGCATTGGTTTGAATGGCCTTTGATAGAACCCGGGAGTTTGCTGTCTAAATCCACCTTGTTGTTGAGGTTGTTGGACTCCACTTGAAGTTTGGGTGATCTCTCCAGCCCGAATTGTAAGTATTGGAGTATGGATTATTCCGTGGCTGATTTTGGCATTGATAGCCCACGACATTGGCACTTTCCCATCCTCCATTCTCTATCAATTGAGGGCATTGATCATTGAGATGCCCCTGCATAGAGCACACTCTATATATGGCTAGACCTTGCATTTTGGATCCATCGATAACCTGTGATAAAAGAACAGTGAGATTAGCCATTTGGGATTGAAGTTCAGAAATTGCATTTACCTCATTCACTTGTTGTTGACGTGGGGGGTCCCTTTGTCCAACACCTTCATATTGTTGTGCATTCAAGGCTCGGTTTGCAATTAGAGTCTTGGCAGCCACTGGAGTCTTGTCAACCAAAGCACCTCCCGCCAAAGCATCAAGCATTTGTCTCTCAATTGGAAGAAGTCCTTCGTAGAAATATTGAATTAAATGCTCTTCCTTCATTTGGTGTTGTGGGCAGGATGCAACTAGGGCCTTAAAACGCTCATAATATGCTGGAAAAGATTCTCCTTGGCTTTGTTCAATGCCACTAATTCTCTTCCTCAAAAGAATAACTCTCGAAGTTAGGAAGAATTTCTCTAAAAATGCTCTTTTCATGCTTTCCTAAGAAGTGACTGTTCCAGGTGCCAATTCGAATAACCAATCCTTAGCCTTTTCAAATAGAGAGAATGGAAAGGCTTTCATCTTCAGAATATTCCCATCTATGTTGATTGGTGTCATGCTTGAGCACACCACCTCAAATTCCTTCAAATGCTTGTTTGGATCTTCCATGGATAGCCCATGGTACTTAGGAATGTGATGCAACAAGCTTGACTTCAATTCAAACTCATCGGTCTTTCCTTGACTTGCCGCAGCGTATTGGATGCATAGAGTCACGGCATTGTCAAGTCCTGAGGTTGGCTGAAAGCTCTTTGATTGTACGACTGTCCACAGCCATGGCTTGTTCTTCCTCTTCTTGTTCTTCAAATTCAGATTCAGAGCTAGAACTAGTACCTAAAGCAAAGAAAACAAAACGAAATCAGAAACTAAAGAAAATACAAACAGAAACAACGAGGGATTAGCAATTTGCTAATCCCCGGCAACGGCGCCAAAATTTGATGTGAAATTTATATGACACTCAAATTAAACCCTATTGATGACAATTGTAGTAGAGATGCAAGTAGGGATCGTTCTAAACCGGGGATTAACTAGGGATGCTAATCAACACAAATAAGACTCAAAAACACAAAACTAGACTCTAATGACTCAAAACTAACTTAAAACACTAAAAACAGCAAGAAACAATAAAAAAGACTCAATTCTAGACCTAACAAGTGATTTTGACGAAAATTAAACTAAACTTGACTCAAAAGACTAAAAGAAAACAGATTTTGACTCAACTAACAAGACTTAATGAAAGGGGGATTATTTTTGATGAATTTAAAACTTAAAACAGAAACTTTGCATAAAACACTTTATAAAAAATGAATTTTATGATTTGAAATGGGTGAAAGACTAGTTAGAGGGCCCTTCTCCACACATGAACATATGCATATAAATCGATTTCCAGTTATTCTTTCGACAAACCATGAATGACAATGCCCCAAATTAATTGTGTAGAACTAATTAATTCTCAGATTTCCCTAGACTCATTGAATTGGATGAAAAGTATACGACAACCCAAATCATTCTTTATTAAGCTCCCTATATGACTGCATACTAGAGATACATATCAAAGATCATCAAGCTTTGTGAAAATCATAAGCATTGGCATGACATTCGTGACTATGAAAAGCATGACACTCCTGCCAGGAATTTACTTAACGCGATCGTGACTAGCAACCTCCACTACTTGTAAATATAAGTTTGTAACTATTAGGTGAAACTCCCTTATATTTTAGCATCAAATTCAAGCATGCAAACTAAGTAGGCCAACTTAATCAACACACAAGAACAAGTTCTCAATAACTCATATAAGTAAACCACATTCACGATTCATGAAATCATAACTGGAGGAAATCAATTCATATAAAACATATGTCCATGGCTTTGAATTCGCCTCTAAATATAAAGAAATTAGTTCCTCATGTTCGCAATCAAACAAATATAAATAAAATCAAACATTGAAACAAGGATAGAAAACACCTAGAAAACACTCCAGATTCCTTCCTTCCTTGCAAGGCTGTGGCACAAGAGGGTGTATGGCTGATTATAGTGTAAAGATGTGTGAATGATAGATGGTGGTGTCTGAATGGTGCAGCAAAAGGGTATATTTATAAGGGGAGGTGCGGCACAAACACTTAGTGTAGAAAAAGGATTGCAAAATGTAGTTTGTGTAGGAAAATAATAACACAATCCTAAGGGGAAAAGGTTATGTAATCCCAGCAGGAAATAGGACATCTAGAAGGTCAAAAACCCAAGGGATCAAGGACAAAGGTGCAGCTCCTTTGTAGGAGAGGATAGGGTTCCTAGAAATCAGGTTTTTATGTCTCCTAAACTGAAATTAAAACCCTTTTGCAGCAAGAATTAAGTTAGGAAAGGATTAGGGTAGGATAGGATAAGGTTTGATAAGATAAGGTTAGTTTGGATAAGATAAGGTTTTGGATAATTCTCCTTCTTTGTAGCTGATTCCTTATCTTCAATGACTTGAATTTATTTCTTCAACTCTTTTGCACATTCCTAGCCTCTCTTGAACTTCAAATTCGTCCATCCATTATACTCCATACTTGTGATATCCATTCTAAGCCCAAAACTGCTCTAAAATGCTCCAAATTGCACCTTTTTGCCAACTTTGCTTCTTGGACCTATAAACACACGAAAATGACTTAAGACACTATAATAAGCAACAAATAACTAAGTAAATGCAAGAAAACACACTAACTAAATATGCTCCTATCAGTTTCAAGATTAAAGTGAGATTATTCAAGCAACCATCAAATGAATCACCAAACACACTAAAATCATCCATGAATATCTCAATGATCTTTTCAACATAATCAGAGAATATACTAACCATACACCTTTGAAACGTGGCAGGAGCATTGCATAGACCAAAGGGCATGCATCGATAGGCAAATGTACCAAAGGGGCACGTGAATGTGGTCTTTTCTTGGTCATCCGGCGCTATAACAATCTGATTATACCCAGAATATCCATCAAGAAAACAATAAAACACATGACCGGCTAACCTTTCTAACATTTGGTCCAGAAACGGCAAAGGGCAGTGATCCTTCCTTGTCGTGGCGTTGATCTTCCTATAGTCGATACACACCCGCCAACCGGTTTGGATTCGGGTGGGCACAAGCTCGTTCTCTTCATTTTTCACAACCGTCACTCCGGACTTCTTAGGGACAACTTGGACTAGAGAGACCTAACGGCTATCAGAAATTGGGTAAATCACTCCACAATCTAAAAGCTTGATGATTTCTTTCTTCACAACGTCCATCATGGGTGGATTGAGTCAGCATTGTGCTTCTCTAGATGGTTTGGCGCCTTCTTCCAAGAGTATTTGATGCATGCAAGTGGTTGGGCTAATTCCCTTTATATCGGCCAATGTCCACCCAATGGCAGTTTTGTATTCCCGAAGCACTCTCACCAACTTGTCCTCCTCTTGTGCCATGAGGGAAGAAGAGATGATGATGGGCAGCGTCTCTTGTTCTCCCAAAAACACATACTTCAAATGGCTAGGCAATGGTTTAAGCTCTAGGGAAGGTGGCTGGATTATGGAAGGAAGCAACTTGTTAGTCGAAAAGGGAAGTGAAATTTGGTTAGAAAACTTAATATGTTCTGGATTTGACTCGAGGGCAGCAACCATTTCCACCAATTCCTCTTGAATAAGCATGGCAAGGTTTTCCTTGGTGTTGCCGTGTGTATGCCTAAGTGCTAACCCTTCGTTTTTTAGTCTAATGCCTTGTGCGAAGGTCTTTTCAAGTGCATCCTCACTCAAATTATCAAGGAGTACCTGCGCAAAAGAGTCAATTATATCAATAGAGAAACAATAGTGATTATCATGAGGATATCGCATAGCATTATAAATATTGAAATCAATCACTTCCCCATCAAATTCCATGGTTAATGTTCCTTTGAATACGTCTATCTTTGTACGGACAGTCTTCATGAATGGTCGGCCAAGTAAGAGTGGTAATGGAGGGGAACGGTCTGAGTCTTCCATTTCAAGCATGTAGAAGTCTGTCGGAAAGACTAGGTGATTCACATGCACTAAAACATCCTCCAAAACACCTTTTGGATACGCGTTAGATCTATCGGCGAATTGAATAATCACTCCATCATTTTTCAATTCACCTAAGTTCATAGATGCATAGATTGAATAAGGCATGACATTTATTGATGCATCTAAGTCTAACATGGCAGATTCAAAAAGAGTATTGCCAATAACACAAGGAATTGTAAAACTGCCGGGGTCTTTGCACTTAGGAGGTTATTTTCATTGCAAAACGGCTGAGACATTCTCACTTACTCTTACCACTTCTTTGTTCAAAGCCCTCTTTCTTGTAGTGCAGAACTCTTTCAAGAACTTAGCATACTTGGGGACTTGTTTAATTGCATCTAGAAGTGGAATGTTGACTTGCACCTTCCTAAATGAGTCCAAAATGTGCTTTTCGCTTTCCTCCTTCTTTGTTTGCATGAATCTGCGAGGAAATGGTGCATCGGATGGAATAAGGTTAGAATTAACACAATTTGAACCCAACTTACCTGTGGTGGACGATTTAGGGATGCTAGGAGTGCACGGCAAGGTTGTTTCCTTCCTTGCCGTGGGTGTGTGTTGGACATCCTCTTCTTGTTGCAGCTTCTCGTCCTCCGTTTGGGCAGATTTTGATGCTTGGAGGTCCGTTCCAACTTCTTTTCCACTTCTCAACATAATGGCCTTGGCAGATTCAAATCCTTCATTTGGATTCACAGTGGTTAAGTGATGTGAGAATTACTTGACACTCAAATTAAAACCCTATCGACGTAGTATATGAAAGTAGGGATCGTTTAAGGCCGGGGATTAGAAGGGATGCTAATCTATACAAATTAAACTCTAAAACACTAAAACTGGACTCTAGACAATGAAAACAGGCACTATGGATCAATCTGAACGAATTTTAACTTCAAACAACTTAAAACAACCTAACTTGACTCAACCAAACCAAAACAAACTTAAAACAACAAATAAAACTCAACTAGGCAGATTCTAGACACTAGAGACTCAAAACAGGCTAAATAGACTCAAAACAGCAAAACTAACTTAAACAGACTCAAAACAGGTTCTAAGGGGTGAATTGGATGACTTTTGGACTAGTTAGACTCAAAACAATAAAAGGGGACAGATTTGGACGAATTTAAACAAACTAAGACTCAATTAAGAACTAGGGGGTTTTTGAGCGATTTCAGCAAAACTAAGCAGATTTAGGCAAACAAAGTAAATTGAAAGAGATAAAGATGAATTCAGGGTGAAAACTAGTTAGAGGGTTCTTCTCCACACATAAACATATGCATACGAATTGATTTCCAGTTATTCTTCCGATAAACCATGAATGACAATGCTTTGAATTAATTGTATTGCACTAATTAATTCCCAGATTTCCCTAAGTTCATTGAATTGAATGGATAACGCATTGAAACCAAATTATTCTTATCAAGTTCCCTAACTATGGAAGACGCATGATAGAGATACATATTAAAGATCATTAAGCTCCATGGAAATCATAAACATTGACAAGGCATTCATAACTATGGAATACGCATGTTACTCTTGCCTAGGATTTACTTAACACAATTGTGACTAGCAATCTTTACTACTTGTGAATATAAGTTCCTAACGATTAGGTGAAATTCCCTTATATCCTAGCATCAAATTCATGCATGTAAACTAAGTAGGCATCCTTAATCAACACACAAGAACAAGTTCTTCATAAAACAGATAAGTAAATCACATTCACAATTTATGAAACAATAACTGAAGGTAATCAATTCATATCAAACATATGTCCATGGCTTTGAATCCACCTCTAACTAAAACTAAATTAGTTCCACATGTTCAACATAATTAAAAAACAAATTAAATTAAACATAGAAACGAAACAAGAGAAGAAAGAACTTCTCCTTCTCCAATGGAAGCCATGGTAAGGCCTTGTCTTCCCTTCTCTGCAGCAAAATATGGATTTCTGAATGTATATGGGGGTGTAGAATTCGTATGGATGGGTGGTGGTCTGCGGCAAGGCTTGGAAATATGTATATATAGCATGGCAAACCCTAGGGGAATCAGTTTAGGACTTGGACTCAGCATAAGCAAGGGATTAGGACCCTAGGTGCGGCAGAATATGTAGGAAAAAGGATTATGGCCCAATTGATTTCTGAGAAGGATTTGTAGAACCCAAATCCACAAGAAAATAGGCTAACAAATCAGAATCTGAGAGGGAAAGGGATAGGGATGCACGTCATGGCTTGGATAAGGCAGGGAATTGAGTGCAAGGCAAGGCAAAGGCCTTCTAAAAAGGAGGGAGACGCCAGATTTATAGGGTTCTAGAAAGAATGTGTTTTGTGGCAGATTTTGGGGTTTCTAGAAGAGTTTGGGGCGCCACTTTTGTAGGGGAATGGATAGGACTTCTAGAAATCAGGTTTTAAGTCCCCTAAACTGAAGAAAACAGGTTAAGATAAGATAAGGATTGGGTAAGATAAGATAAGATAAGGTTGTTTGGATAATGTTTTGGATAATTCTCCTTCTTTTGAGCTGATTCCTTATCTTCTTTATCTTTGACTTCTTTCTTCCCTCTTTTTAGCTGATTTCAAGCCTTTGTATCTTCAATTTCGTCCATCAACTTGCCTCCATGCTTGCACTACCCAATCTTGGCCCAAAAATGCTCTAGAATGCTCCAAATTGCATCTTTTTGCCAACTTTGCTTCTAGGACCTACAAACACACGAAAATAGCTTAAAAACTTAAATAAGTAGAAACTAACTAAGAAAATGCAAGGAAACATGCTAACTAAGTCGCGTAAATATGCTCCTATCATTAAGCTAGGAAGTTTACCTTGTTCTCGGAACTGCCCAAGGAACTTTGAAATCTGCCCTACTTGTTTCTCCAACTCATCCACCTTTTTGTCTTTATTTTGCATACTCTGGGCCATAGAAGTTAGTAATTGAAAAATCTGATCATTATGAACGGACGAACCTGATTTGGTTTGGGCAGGTTGTGCTTGGGGTTGTGTGGGTGCGTATGGTTTTGGATAGAAACCCGGGGGTTGGTATTTTAAATCCTCCTTGTTGTTGTGGTTGTTGAGGCTCCCTCCATTTGAAATTTGGATGATCTCTCCAACCAGGATTGTATGTGTTAGAGAAAGGATCACTTCGTGGTTGTTGATTCCCAAAACCCACGGCATTGGCAGATTCCCACCCTCCGTTCTCGATCAATTGAGGGCACTTATCCGTGAGATGTCCTTGCATAGAACACACGCCACAAGCAGCCACACTTTGTACTTTTGGTCCTTCCACAACCTGAGAAAGAAGAGTGGTAAGATTAGCCATTTGATTTTGAAGTTCGGAAATAGCACTTACCTCGTTCACTTATTGTTGCCGTGGGGTGCTTCTTTGTCGAACACCTTCATATTGTTGAGCGTTCAAAGCTCGATTAGCAATCAAGGTCTTGGCAGCCGTGGGTGTCTTGTCCACCAAAGCTCCTCCCGCTGAGGCATCTAGCATTTGACGTTCAATGGGTAGAAACCCTTCGTAGAAATATTGAAGAAGAAGCTCCTCCTTCATATGATGCTGTGGACATGAAGCAACAAGAGTTTTAAAACGTTCATAATAAGTGGGAAACGATTCACCTTCATTTTGCTGAATGCGACTAATCCTTTTGCGTAGAAGAATGACTCGAGAAGTTGGGAAAAACTTCTCCAAGAACGCCCGTTTCATGCTCTCCCAAGATGTGACAGTTCCAGGGGCTAGTTCATACAACCAATCTTTAGCCTTTTCTAAGAGAGAAAAAGGAAAAGCCTTCATCTTCAATATGCTTCCATCAACATTGACAGGGGTCATGCTTGAACACACCACTTCGAACTCTTTCAAGTGCTTGTTTGGATCCTCCATGGACAGCCCATGGTACTTTGGAATGTGGTGCAGCAAGCTTGACTTTACCTCAAACTCCTTGGTCTTGCCTTGAGCAACCGTGGGGTATTGTATGCATAGGGTTGTGGCATTGTCCAATCCCGAAGCAGAAAGCTCCTTGATTGTTCGATTGTCTGCTGTTATGACTTGTATTTCCTCCACAACTTGTGCCGTGGGCTCCTCTTCCTCCTCAATTGGATGTTCTTCAAGCTCAGGTTCAGGATTAGAATTAGGTGGGCTAGGTTATGGTCCTTTTTTTTTCCTTCTCAGAGTTCGTTCAAAATCATCGTCAAATTCCAAGATGTTTCCACGAACAGGTTGAGAGCTTCGAGTCATAAACTAGTACCTAAAAACGGGAAACAAAACAAATTCAGAATTTTAAACTTGACACACACGAAAATAAATAAATAAACAACGGGGGATTAGCAAAGTTGCTAATCCCCGGCAACGGCGCCAAAAATTTGATGCGAATTAAGTTAAGCACACAAATTAAACCCTCTTGTTGTTTAATTTTAGTAAAGATGCAAGTAGGGATCGTTCTAGACCGACGATTAGGAGGGCTTGCTAAAACCTCTAAACTGACTCAAAAACATAAAAACAAAGTTAAAAACGTTTGAATAGACTCAAAAGACTCAAGACAAGTTCACAAGACTCAAAATAAGCTAAAAACACTCAAAACTGCCTAAAAACACTAACTAGGCAGTTTCTGACACGAAACACAATTTTGGACGAAAATAAGGGTTGGGTTTGTGTGACAGCCCGTCCTAAAAAATTATGATTTTTATAATTTTATTACGTGGAATTTTGAAAACACCCTTTGAAGCATATGCCTTGATTTGTGTTGATCGTTTGTCATGATACGTAAGACCTGCTTCCTGGCATATTCTCGTAGTACTCGTCACTACGGACGCGTGGGCGCAAGCGGTTCGTGATTTGGAGCTATATCGAAGAAGATATTAATGTTTGAAGTTTGGGGCATTTTAGTAATTTAATTATTCGTGGTAGAATTTCAGTTTTTGCAAGGGAAATTAAAGGTTGGGCACTGCCCAGTTAGAGAGCAGTTAGAGAGGGACTGCCAATCAGAAGCAAAAGAAAGAAGAAGGGGGATTGGCTGCCCAACCAAATTTTGTTACGTTGTAATATGTAATATTTGAGGATTATAGGAACTTACGGATCAAGAATCCGATTTACAGATCTTCTGGAATTGGAGTTGTAAGTTCATAAAATACAATGTTAACAGTCACTTAGTTTTGGCAATTGACGGAGATCCGACCGTTGGAGTTGTAAGTTCATGAAAGTATGTATTTCAGCGGATTTTTTTGAGAAATATATATATATATATATATATATATATAAGAGTATATACTTTATTTCTAGGAAATTATACAGGTTTTACAGCGAGGGGTTAGAACTTTGATAAAGGAAAGATTTGAAAAGACTTGTTTTACTGACCCACCCAACTTTGTTTTGCGCCCCTCCAGGTTCGAGATAGAGCAGAGCTTTGGTGGCCACGAGGAATCCAACGGTGTTCTGACAGAATTCACAAATATAGGATTCACCTTCGGGTGTTATATCTTAGTAATTGTATCTTTAAAGCTTCCGAACTGTGTAAATGGTTACGTCACTCTCACGTGACGACCAGCATGCCCTCCTTCGGGACGAGGTGTGTCAGTTGTTATGACTACCTGGTTTCTGAGTATTGAAATTGCATCCTGGTGGAGACAGGAGTTTTACGAGATTTTATTGAGAATTGAGGACTTTGAGATAATGTACAGCGATAGTGATGAAGAAGAGGAAAAGATTGCGAATCAGAGGAAAAATGGCAAAGGTAAAGGTCAATAATCTTAAGGACTTCAAAAGACTCAAAGCTTCAAAAGAAGTAAAGCTAGTTCTAGTTATTCCGGCTGATATGATTCTTGTTATGGACGATGTTGCCAAAGAGAGTAATGAATTAGCACGATCGAGGCATGTATATGTATTTCTAATGAAAGGCAAGATGGTAATATTGCACCCTTGAGGATTGTTGCTTACTTATCGAGACAACGGTGATTTATCAGTATTGCGGGCTGCAGACTGTAATATTAATAACTTATTCGTTGGATTCGTTAAGCAAGTAAACAGGTAGGTCATCCTACATTAGTATGGTGTTATTCTGGGTGTCCAGTGATGGTGGAAGATGTTGTTATGCCAGTGAATCTTATCCCGTGAGATATTGTGGATTTGGATGTGATTTTAGGCACAGACTGGTTGTATTATAATCGTGCCAAGATAGACTGCTACGGGAAATCAGTTACTTTCCATCGACCTGGATTACCAGAGGTTACTTTTGGTGGTATGCAAAGTGGAGTGAGGTATGCCGTTATTTCTGCTGTGAGAGCAAAGAGATCGTTATCAAAAGGCTGCCAAGGATATTTAGTTCATGCGGTACTAAGAGATATTGCTCTGAGTAGTGTGGAAGAGGTCAATGTGGTTAGACATTTTCCTAACGTTTTCCCTGAGAATTTACCTGGATTGCTGCCAGGCAAAGATGTGGAGTTCTCTATTGATTTGTTTCCAGGTACGGACCTTATCTTAGAGATTGGTTCATGATGAGTTAAGGGAATTGAAAAGTCAGTTGCAAGAATTGGTTGATAAAGGTTCCATTCAACCTAGTATGTCGTCGTAGAGAGCCCAGTTTATTTATGAGGAAGAATGTGGACATTAAGGCTATACATTGACTATGGAGAATTGAATCGGGTAACGATTGAGAATCGTTATCCATTACCGCGTATTAATGATTGTTTGATCAGTTTAGAGGTGCCTGTGTATTTTCAAAGATTGATTTGAAGCCTGGTTATTACCAATTGAAGATTAAGAGTGATGATGTCCCTAAGACGGTTTTCAGAACTCGTTATGGTCTTTATGAATTTTTGGTGATGCCATTCGGATTGACGAATTTTATGAGTTTGACGAATGAAGTATTCTTGGAATATCTCAACAGGTTTGTTATCGTTTTCATTGACGATATTCTGGTATACTTAAGACTAGAGCAGAGCATGCCAGACATCTTAAATTGGTATTACAAAGATTGAGGGATCGTCCATGTATTCTAAGTTTAGCGAATGCCAATTTTGGATGAATCAAGTGGCATTTCTGGGACATGTTATATCTACTTAAAGTATTCAAGTGGATTCTTAAAAGGTAGCAGAAGTTGAGAATTTGGAACAATCTCGAACCGTGACTAAGATTCAGAGTTTTCTTAGCTTAGCAGGCTATTATGGACGGTTTGTGAAAGATTTTTCAGTCATTGCCTTTGAAGGAAAAATTTTGTCCTAGCTAAGAACATGTGAGAATATTTGAACACATATGCAAACTAATAACACTTTAAAATAGGCATGCATTCAAAAACAATTCTAAAACCCATGACTTTCAAAGCCTAGTGAATGGTGAACCACAAGACTCTTTAACAACATTAAAGAGAAGAAAGGATTTTGAGATTCATTACCCTTGAAGCTCATCCTTGTTTACACAAGGGATTCACCCAAGTGGAGGGCCTTCAAGTCACCTCCTAGCTCCTTGGATCTTCTTTGTGATTTACTTCCTTTTGTTACTCCTTTGCTCCTTGAGGATGTGAGGAAAGGATCTCCAAAAACACCAAAGGTTTGGTGTCTCTAAGTCTCCACACCAAGGATGAGGTGTGAAGATGAAATGGATGACTTAGAGGAAGAAAGATTGCTAGCTATCCCTCCCCTAAGTGGCCGGCCTCTATGGAGAAAAAGAGAGAAAATATTTCTCTTCTTTGTATTAAGAAAACCCTAATGAGGTAAAAGCTATAAAGATGCTTTTACACCACCTCACATGTGAGTGGCAAACTTGCAATTAACCCAAGTTTGATAACCCTCACCCTAGGCCGGTTTTGACTTTGTTTTTGGGTTAATTTCCATTTAGTTTTAGTTGTCACACAACCTAAACTCAATGGGCCTTGTGGACCAAAAACCCTTTTGGGCCCCGAAACCCAAAACCAACTTAAAAGCCCAATACGAACCTTTCGTCAAATTAATTAACTAATTAATTAATCTTGACCATTCTCAATTAAACTATTTAATTGCTTATCCATCTCATTTATATTTCTTCACTTTCACCCTTACTCGGTGTACGATCCATTAGGTTCCAATTAGCGAGGCAGTGGGCGATTGTTACTCTTAATGATCGATTGTGAATTGAAACTACATTTCAATTCTCCCTTTGATGAAGATTAGTGTTTGCTAATCCTCAGGGCTTCCACAAACCATGAGTGACACCTAGCAGTATGTCATGGCTACCCAAGCTAAGTAGAAGTGGTTGGAGAACCTATCCAGTTACAATTACAATGCAATACGGTCATTCTCTAATATAATACTCTTGATCACATTGTTTGAGTGATAGTTTGTTTCATGTCTACTATCCAATGTGATACTTCTCTATATGAATCAATTGAATATGATTTGGAACATGCTTCCTAAATCATATTCGTATGCTTTGGCCAAAGACTCTCGAATCATATCTCAGAGTATTCACCTTCCACCATGGAAGGTTAGAGATCCCTTGTTGTGCATTCACATGCCTACATGACTAGATAGCTTGACCCCAACAATGTCGTGGACACTCTCAATGGAATGCCTTTGACATAATCAAAGATCAAGGACCTAACCATTAGACATCAATGATGCCTCAGGTCAAATGACTACTTTGCATATTGCAACTTACGAGTTCTTACATGACATGTATGTTCGAACTCTCTTTTGATCGTTGTTCAGTGTACTCGATTACCTTTTGAGCACCTATGTGTTTGTCTCAGTGTCCAACACTAAATGACTTGAGACTAGTCATACTTACGCTTGAGTTAACATAACACATACTAACCTTAGTGGATTGTCAATGCCCAATTGGCAATCCTATGGCTAGGAACGTTTTAGGAATGTTCATAAGAGAAAGGTCTCGTTAATCTAACTTACTTAGATCACTTCTCTCTTAGATTAAATATATTCCTTGGATTCCCTTATTGCTTAAACACATGATACAATAAAGGGTGATTAACAATAAGCTTTGCCCTTCATTAAACATATAATAGTCTAATACAATAAGTATTCCAAAAGCTATTACATCAAATGAGTGGCTTTGTGGGCATACTTCCAACAGCCTTGCCATTGATAAGATAGACGAGAAAAGAGGTTAAGTTTGAGTGGGATTAAAATGGTGAGCAAAGTTTTCAACAGTTGAAGTATTTCGTCACTCATGCACTTGTGTTAGCACTCTTAGATGATAACGGGAATTATGAGGTCTATAAGGATGCTTCCTTGAATGGTTTGGGATGTGTATTGATGCAAATGGTAGGGTGATTGCCTATGTTTCACGGCAATTGGAACCTCATGAAATGAATTGCCCTACTTGTGATTTTGAATTTGCGACTATCATCCTTGCTTTGAAGTAATGGAGGCATTATATTATTGGTGAGAAATGCAAGATTTTTACTGATCATATAAGTCTCTAATATCTGTCTACTCAGAGGGATCTTGATTTTAGGTAACGAAGGTGGATTGAATTGCTTAGTGATTATGATTGCACGACTAGGGTGATCGTGCAAATGTTTGGGCTGATGTACTTAATATGAAGACTCTCGTGAGAATAAATGCTTTGTATGCTTGTTATGTTCCTCTTCTTGCGGAATTGAGATCTATTGGAGTAAAGTTGGAAATAGAAGAACGAGAAGAAGCCTTGCTTGCTAGTATCCAAGTTAGGCTTATTTTAATTAATCGTATACTCGATGCCCAGAGGATTGATGAAGAAACCAGGAATTAATTGAGGCAAAGAATATCGAGAAAAAGAAAGACCTTAGAGTTAGAGAATCAGATGGCATGCTTATGCAAGAGAACAAGATGTATGTACCTAATGTTATGGAATTAAAGAAAACAATTTTGGAACGAAGCGCACGGTTCAGCTTATGCAATGCATCCTGGAAGTATTAAGATGTATCTTACCATTTAACCATTTTACTATTGGCCGGGTATGAAAAGAGAAATTGCTGAGTAGGTAAGTATGTGTATCATTGGTCAGCAGGTTGAAGCGGAAAGAAAGAAGCCTTTTGGATTGATGCAGTCATTTTCTGTTCTACAGTGGAAGTGGAAAAATATTACTATGGATTATGTGTACAAGCTTTTTCGTACATGAAATGGTTATAATGGCATCTGGGTGATAGTTGATCGACTTACTAAGTCAGCGCATTTTACTCCAGTGAAGAGCAACAACCTTTCCAAACAAGTGCAACAGTTATTTATTTGTTTTATGGAAAAGAGATTCGGGCTTACGAATCTGTTGAGCTTTTGGGGTATGTTGGTCACTGCAAAGTTTTGGATAGCATTTCAGGAGGTTTTGGATACAAGGTTACTTTATAGTACGGTTTATCATCCTTAAACAGATAGGCAATCTGAGAGGACGATTCAGATGTTGGAGGATATGCTAAGATCTTCAATATTGCAGTTTGGTGACGCTTAGCATAAGCGGTTGGATTTGATGGAATGTATCTATAACAACAGCTTTCATTCGGGTGTTGGTATGTCTCCATTTGAGGCATTTATTGGAAAAGCTTGCCGTACACCTTTATGTTGGTCAGAAGTTGTCGAAAGAATTTTGCGGGCCCTGAGATTATGGATGAGTCTACTCAGAATGTTCAAATGATTAAGTTTAACCTGAAAGCAGCTCGGGAGTGGCAAAAGAGCTTAGCAGACATGCCACTAATCGAGTGTATTATGTAGGTGATTGGGTGTGTTCGAAATTTTCACCTTGGAAAAGTGTGATTTGGTTCGAGAAGAAAGGTAAGTTAAGTCCTAGAGACATCAGACCTTATGTGATCACCGAGCGAGTCGATGAAGTTGCTTACAGGCTTGAGTTGCCTCCAGAGTTGTCTTAAGTTCATGATGTGTTTCATGTTTTGATGCTTCGGCACTATGTAGCGGATTCGTCGCATATTATTCCAGTTCAGCCTTTGAAAATTAATCCAGATTTATCAGATAGTAAGGAACCATTGACTATCCTGGATTGGAAAGATAAGGTTCGGAGAAATAAGATAATGCATTTGGTGAAGGTTTTGTCGAAGAACCATTCAGTGGAAGAAGCTACGTAGGAGACAGAGAATCGGATAAGAGAAACATATTCAAGATTATTTTATGATTATTAGAGGAATGTATTGTTGTATGAAATTTCGAGGACGAAATTTTATAAGGTGGGTGGATTGTGACAGCCCGTCCCGAAAAATTATGATTTTTATAATTTTTTTACGTGGAATTTCGAAAAGGCCCTTTGAAGCATATGCCTTGATTTGTGTTGATCGCTTGTCATGATACGTAAGACTTGCTTCTTGGCATATTCTCATAGTACTCGTCACTACGGACGCGTGGGCGCAAGCGGTTCGTGATTTGGAGCTATATCGAAGAAGATATTAATGTTTGAAGTTTGGTGCATTTTAGTAATTTAATTATTCGTGGTAGAATTTCAGTTTTAGAAAGGGAAATTAAAGGTTGGGCACTGCCCAGTTAGAGAGCAGTTAGAGAGGAACTCCCAATCAGAAGCAAAAGAAAGAAGAACGGGGATTGGCTGCCCAACCAAGGAAGAAAGAAATGGATCAATCGGAACAGTGAGAGGAAGGTCAGTGACCAACCAGATGAGGGAAATGAGAGAAATGAGAGAAAGGAGAGGAAAGGAGGAAAGGGATCGGCCGGATCTCATCGACCCGTAAACCCGGTCACTACCCGTGAGCATCTTCGGCGAAATTTATCAATTTTTCCGATGGATTGAGCCGAACTACCACTCCCAAACATCATCTAGCCCTTCCCTCTATCCATTCCACCTCAAATTTCAAGAGATTTGGCCTTGAAAATGGGTGAAACCGCAAAGAGGGGTGCGGCGGTCTTGGCTTCGAATCACCCAATCCCGAAGCAATTTCTTCCAATTACCACCACCTATGGCATCCTCTTGAGGCCTAGAACAAAGCCCAGGCAGTGGTTGAGACGTTAGAACAAGTTTGGAGGTCGAATCAAATCACACCAAATTCAAGGGTTTCGTACGGTTTTGGCAAAATTGGAGCCTTTCCAGGCCAAATTGGCCTTGGTCACAGGTATGAAAGTTGTTCCTCAGTTTCAGATCTTTAATTCTACAAATTTTGGTAATTTTTGGAGAAAGTTGAATTTTTCCGGCAAGCCGGGGCGGACAACCGCCGCGTGCGGCGGCGCGTGGCCAGTGAGCCGCCAATGCTATTTTTAGGCCATAAGTCATGTTCTGAATTCAGTTTTGGTGAATGAATGACGTTTGATGATCATTCGAACCTAAATTCGTTACGATGCGAGGTTAGGCCAAAATATGAATTGACGATCCGACCGTTGGATCCTCACCAAATTTTGTTACGTTGTAATACGTAATATTTGAGGATTATAGGAACTTACGGATCAAGAATCCGATTTACGAATCTTCTGGAAGTGGAGTTGTAAGTTCATAAAATACAATGTTAACAGTCACTCAGTTTTGGCAATTGACGGAGATCCGACCGTTGGATGGTAGTGAAATTTTAGGATGTTGTTCTAGAGATTTTTTGTGGACCTCTGGAAGTTACGGATTGGAAATCTGAGTTGCAGATCTTCCGGATCGAACTACATAGTGACGTATTTTATATAAGTTATATATTCTATCGGTATGATTTCTGAGGCATGAATTGATGATTGTTCTAGGCGCCGATCGTCATGACGCCTTGATGTGTTGTGCTAGGGAGTTGTAGGGCGAACTCCAGGTGAGTGGGCAGTTATTTTTCCATATATACCTATATAAATGAATTTTGCCCAGAAAATCAGTTTAAATGAAATGTGTTATGAAATGCAATATGAAATGCCATGCAAAGTATCTATTTGTTTAATTATGCATTATTGATTGTTTATATTAATGTCGGTGCTGAGGACACCCAGGTAAGTGGCAGGTAAGCTTAATTGCTAGTTATTGTGACCGAATGATGAAATGTGTTGTGATGTGATATGATTAGAGCTCATAGACCTGCATACTGATATTAGTGCTCACACCCAGAGAGGGGCTCAGTCTTTCACGTGTTGTTCACCTCCCGCACCGTATGCTCGCCTTGGATCCAAGTTAAGTGCTCAGTCCTGTCGAATAGGCCACTATAGGTGGGTTCGACTCGTAGGTGACCCGCGATTTATCGCTCAGTCTTCACGTGATTGTAGCACTAGAGCATATTAGTTATTATCAGTGATGTTGTGTAGACCACTTGAGGTGGTATTGATGTGTGTGCAGGGTATATATATGATTTGATTATGATGATTATGTGTTATATGATTTGTTGGGTATGATATGAGCTATATACAGTCGAAGGTTGAGATGATATTTGAGTATTCAATCACATTCACAGGGATGCTTTGGCATTAAGTTGATACTTTGGCATGGCATATACATACTTTCATACATACATGTTTTCAGCGGATTTTTTTGAGAAATATATATACATATATATGAGTATATACTTTATTTCTGGGAAATTATACAGGTTTTACAGCGAGGGGTTAGAACTTTGATAAAGGAAAGATTTGAAAAGACTTGTTTTACTGACCCACTCAACTTTGTTTTGCGCCCCTCCAGGTTCGAGATAGAGCAGAGCTTTGGTGGCCACGAGGAATCCAACGGTGTTCTGACAGAATTCACAAATGTAGGATTCACCTTCGGGTGTTATATCTTAGTAATTGTATCTTTAAAGCTTCCGAACTGTGTAAATGGTTACGTCACTCTCACGTGACGGCCAGCATGCCCTCCTTCGGGACGGGGTGTGTCAGTTTGACTTAAAACACTTAAAAACACAAACAAAACAAGTTTAAAGCTATTTAAAACAAGAAAGGAAATGGGGGTTTTGCTTTGGACGAATTTAAGTGATGTGAGAATTACTTGACACACAAATTAAACCCTCTTCTTGACAGTTGTAGTATATGTATAAGTAGGGATCGTTCTGGACCGGGGATTAGGAGGGATTGCTAACCACTTGAATCTGACTCAAAAACGTAAAAACAAAGTTTAAAACACTAAACTAGACTCAAAGAATGCAAGACTAAATTCTAAAACACTAAAACAACTCAAAAGACTCAAAACAGCACAAAAACACTCAAAACTGCCTAAAAACACAAACTGGGCAGTTTTGAACTCTAAACACTACTTTGGACGAAAATAGATTTTAACTTGACTCAAGACACTTAAAAACACAAATCAAAACAGATTTTAACTATTCTAACACTTCAAAATAAAGGGGGATTTGTTTTTGAACGAATTTAAACTTAAACAAACAAAATTGTAAAGACAACTCAAAAAGCACGAAATTGGTGATTTGAATGGGTGAATGGCTAGTTAGAGGGATCCTTATCCACACATAAACATATGCATACAACTTGATTCCCAGTTACTCTTTCGATAAACCATGAATGACAATGCTTTGAATTAATTGTATTGAACTAATTAATTCCCAGATTTCCCTAAGTTCATTGAATTGAATGGATAACGCATCACAACCAAATTATTCTTTCTCAAACTCCCTAACTATGGAATACGCATGATAGAGACATTCAACAAAGATCATTAAGTTCCATGGAAATCATAAACATTGACAAGGCATTCATAACTATGGAAGACGCATGTTAATCCAGCCTAGGGTTTACTTAACATGATTGTGACTAGCAACCTTTACTACTTGTGAATATAAGTTCATAACGATTAGGTGAAATTCCCTTATATTCTAGCATCAAATTCATGCATGTAAACTAAGTATGCATCCTTAATCAACACACAAGAACAAGTTCTTAATAAAACAGTTAAGCAAACCACATTCACAATTTATGAAATCATAACTGGAGTAAATCAAATCATAAGAAACATATATTCATGGCTTCAAATTCCCCCTCTAACTAATAGGGGCTTAGTTCCTCATGATAGCAATTAAACAAAGAATACTGAATTGAAACATTGAAAACAAGGATAGACAACACCTAAGAACGCTCCAGCAGTAGTCACGACTTAGAGTGGCACCTTCTCCTTCCTTGAATAGCTGCGGCACAAGAGGGGTTTCTGGGATTGTGTGGATGATATGGCACGGCAGGGGGTAGGGGATGATTTCTGGCGTGATTGGTTGTGTATGGGGGGTGGTGTGCACGGCAAATGATTGATTAGTATATATATAGGCACCAAAACCCTAGGTGAATCAGATTGGGACTTCTAGAAAGCCAAATCCATTCAGAAATAGGCTCAAAACAATCAGATTTCCAATGGGAAAGGGCCTAAGGTGCGGCACAATAGGATAAGGTGGGATAAGG
The DNA here is from genome assembly GCA_024362995.1 of Heteromeles arbutifolia. Classification (NCBI taxonomy): domain Eukaryota; kingdom Viridiplantae; phylum Streptophyta; class Magnoliopsida; order Rosales; family Rosaceae; genus Heteromeles; species Heteromeles arbutifolia. Next base: position 14,908,725 of record JANCRC010000008.1, on the reverse strand, counting down.
CTTCTAGAAAGCCTTGCAAGGCAAGGAAATCAAGTTTTCTGGAAAGCTAGGTGCGGCAAGGCTTAGAGTTTCTAGAAACTCAATTTAAATGTCCCCCAATTAGAAAATAAACCCTCATTGTACCAGGAATTGAATTAGAAAAGGATTAGGATAGGATAAGGTTTGTTAAGATAAGATAAGGATTGGATAAGATAAGATAAGATAAGGTTGTTTGGATAATGTTTTGGATAATCCTCCTTCTTTTGAGCTGATTCCTTATCTTCAATGATTTGAATTTATTTCTCCAACCTTGAAACATAATCCCAACTCCATTTAAACTCCAAATTCGTCCATCTTCATGCCCATTGCTTGTGCTATCCCTTCCAAGCCCAGATTTGCTCTAAAATGCTCCAACATGCATCTTTTTGCCAACTTTGCTTCTTGGACCTAAAAACACACGAAAATGACTTTAAACACTATACTAAGCAACAAATAGCTAAGCAAATGCAAGGAAACACACTAACTAAGTAGCATAAATATGCTCCTATCATTAAGTAAAACAAACAGATTGTAAAACTAAACAACTTTTAAAACGAATTTGGGGATTAAGATGGATGATGGGCTAGTTAGAGGCTCTTTCTCCACACATGACATTTATGCAAACGACTCGATCTCCAGTTACTCCTTCATTGAATTATGAACAACAATGCCCCAAATTAACCGTGACATCACTAGTTAACCCTCAGATTTTCCTTGTATTATTGGATTGGATGACATCATTCGACAACCCAAAGCATTCTTCAAAAGTCCCCTACATGACATCATAATAGAGATACAATCAAAGATCATTACGTTCAATGAAAATCATAAGCATTGACAAAGCACTTGCAACTATGACATCATGTCACTCATGCTAGGAATTGAACTTAACGCGATCGTGACCAGCAACCTTCACTACTTGTGAATATAAGTTTGTAACGATTATGTGAAACTCCCTTATACTCTAGCATCAGATTTATGCATGTCAATTAAGTGTCGACCCTCAATCAACAAACACAAATATGTTATCAATCAAACAGTTAAGCCAATTGCATTCACAATTCAAGAATTCATAACTGGAATTTATCAACTCAAATTGCACACATAATCATGGCTTTGAAATCACCCCTAGCCAAGAGGGGTTTAGCCACTCGTGTTCACAGCAAAACGAAAGGAAAATAAATTAAACATTGTAAACATAGAACGAATTACACCTAGAATGCTCCAACAATCAAGCTCGAACATCCAAGAGTCCTTCCTTCTTTCTCCTTGTTGCGGCACAAAGGTGGGTGAAGTGTATGGGATGTGTTTTGGGGTCAGGAATGTGTTTAGGCTGAATAGAAGTTGCAGCAAAAGGTGTGGATTGATTTCTGGCATGAATGGATGAATGGGTGAATGAATGGATCCCCCTAGGTGCGGCAAGACTTGGTATTTAAAGAACAAGGCTCCAAATTAAATTAGGTATTCAGGAATTATTCTAAAACTTAAAGGAAATAGGAAATTAGAACCAAAATCCCAAAGGAAATAGGTAACAAGGTGCGGCTGAGAGGGAAAGGGCAAGGGAATGCCTTGCAAGACAAGGAAAAAGGGTTTCCTTCCTGATTTAGGTGCAGCGAAGGTCCTAATTCTAAAGGGAATGGGTAATCTTGTGTGGCAAGGTAAAGAATGTGAAGGGAAAGGTGCGGCTGGATCCTAGGGGATAAGGGAACATGTGTTGCAATGTCCTAAAGGGAAAAGAAAAGGTTTTTACATAGTTTAGGGATAAGGAAACATGGCAAGGGGAAATGTTGTACAAGAGGAGACAAGGAGGGAACACAAAGGGGACAAGGCGCCACCTTTGTAGGAATGGATCAATTTGTGTTTTTCTTTGTTTTCCAAGCTTCCAAACTGATTTCTCTTGACTTCTAGCACCTTTCTAGCCTCTTTTGGTCTTCAATTTCGTCCATCCGCCTTGCTCCAAGCATGTAATAACCATTCTAAGCCCAGTTTTGCTCCAAAATGCACCTTTTTGCATACTTTGTCCTTAGAACCTGAAAACACACGAAAATGGCTTAAAAGACTAAAATAACTAAGAAATAACAACATATATGCACGAAAACAAGCTAGCTAAGTCGCATAAATATGCTCCTATCACCAACGACCTTCACTACTTGTGAATATAAGTTCATAACGATTAGGTGAAACTCCCTTATCTGGCATCAGATTTATGCATGCAAATTAAGTGTGCACTTTCAACCCACATACACAAACAGTTTTAATGCAAACAGTTAAGTAAATTGAATTCACAACTTACGAATTCACAACTGGATGTAATCAATTTATATTGCAAGTATAATCATGGTTTCGAATTCCCCCTCTAGGTAAGAGGGGTTTAGTTCCTCATCTTCACGGCAAAACAAAGATAAATAAACTTAAACATTGAAAACAAATAATGAATTACACCTAAAACGTTCCAGCAATCCAACTTGAATGGCAAGCACGTCCAAGGGCTCTTCTTCTTCCTCTTTGTTGCGGCACAAGGTATGGGTGATGGTTTGAGTGGTGAATTGTATGAGAGAATGGCTGGGAATGTGTTTGGATGTGTCGAATGATGAATGATGATCGCCTTGTTGTGGCATAGAGGGTTTATTTAAAAGGGAAAGAAAGTTAAGGCCCTCATTAATTTTTAGAATCAGAATTGAAGTCCAAATCCTCCAAGAAAAAGTAAATAATCAGAATCCTAAGAAGAAAAGGGTAAGGAGAGTGCGGCAGGTCTTAGAGAGAAAGGGAAAGGCAATTATGTGGCAGATTTTGGAAGAAAGGGTAAGGAGATATGCGGCAAGGGAAGGTCAGAAAAGAGGAATGTGATTCAATGCAGAAAATAGGAAAGAAGGACTCTCCCTTGCACGGCAAGGAAGAGGAAACAAAGAAAGGGTGCAGCAAGGCCCTTGGGTCTTTTAGAAGTTCTTATTTAGTGTCCTGATATGGTTAGGAGTCTTCTTTGTTGCTGGAACTTAGGGAATTTTTAGGATTAGGAAAGGTCAAAACCAAAGTAGGAAACTTTGGCTAACATTCCTTCTTTGAGTAGGAATCCTCATTCTTCTAGGAATCCTTTTTCAATTAGGAATCCTTCTTCAATTAGGAATCCTTCTTCAATTAGGAATCCTTGCATCTTTAGGTCTTAATTTCGTCCATCCCCTTTGCTCCATGTATGTGATATCCATTCCATGCCCAAAACTGCTCCAAAATGCATCAAAATGCACTTTCTTGGTACTTTAACCCTTTGGACCTACAAACACACGAAAATAGCTTAAAACACTAAAATAACTAAGAACTAACAATGTAAATGCACGAAAACAAGCTAACTAAGTCGCATAAATATGCTCATATCAAATTCCCCCACACTTAGCTTTTGGTAGTCCTCGAGCAAAGCAAAACAAAACAAACAAAAGAAACAAAACTCAATCTAAACCTTCCAACATTTACCTCAGGGATTCCCAATGAACATGACATGGGAAAAATCATTACTTCCACAGATTTTAGTCATCCTTACACTTGAATTCATACTTAATCACAGTCACCATTCACTAGTTCGCATTTAATCAATTAAAACAACATTTTGAATGTAGTAACATGCTTTAGAGAATTCACTCAATTCCTTACTAGATATGCACTCAATTTTCACTCAGATTTTCTGACTACACACCCTACACTAGGTATATGTGAAAAGATCGATGTAAACATGAAAACCAGTACTCACATATGTTATAGCAAAGTAAGCATTTTTTGGAATTATTAACATAAACATGTATATGATCTCATGAAAGGAATGCTACTACTTAGATGCGAGAACCAGAGATACCATATGTTCATACCAATTCCAAACTCCACATATTGAAACACATAACACTCAAGATTGAAGTCTAAGGGTTGAAACGGTGCTAAGGGTATTGGTTAACAAAGAAAGGTAAGGATAAACAAATGTTCTTAAAGAAATAGTAAGCAAAGTAATGAAATCAACACTTAGAATTTAATTTTGAATGCAGAAACCAACTTTAAACACAAAGGGGATAATTCACACATTCTAGGGCCAGATTTGATGTTTTGGACCCTTTCTTCAAGAATCAACACTCTTAAACTCATTCTTTCTTCTTTTCAAACTCTTTTTCTTTCTTTTCTTTCTTTTCTTTTCACACGTTTTTCTCATTTTTTCTTTTCTTTTGAGACATAAAACGTACAAATGAGCTTAAAAACAACCAATCCTGCCACCGCACTTGATTTTCTGCATAATGTAGAACCAAAGGAATTCATTTTAAGTCATGCTTCACTATCCTTTAAGAACAAGGGTATGGATAGTCCTATACTAGGCTAGGTAAGGATAATGTGGGCTAACAAAGAAAATAAGCTAAACAAGGCTCAATGGGGTTAAACCTACACAAAACATATGAAAATGAGGGGGGGTCCGGCTTTTTGGCTGTGGTGAAAACTAAACAACTTCATCTTGATATGTGTTATGAAATTCAATGTCATGCTTTGAATGAAACGGATATGAGTTCTAGTATTTGGAACTAAAGTGATAAAACGCCTTCTAAGTAGCAACCAAGCAAAGAATAATGAGATCATGCAATGACTTTAGAAAACAAAAATCACAGATTAATAACTCTCCAAAAGAACGTTTAGGCTCAAGTCTCACAGGGATGTAGCGTTAGTTTGAGTTCCTTCCTTCAAGCATGTTACAAAAACTGATTTTATCCTTTTGTGATCAAATTTGAATTCGTAAACAACAACTACAACCAAGCATAAACCAAGAGCATATCAAACTTCCATCCATGTTCGTAACTTTCTTTAACAGTCATGCAATAAAAAACCAAATCCTCATCATTGTGTTGGAAGGTACCTAAGACAAACACACAAAAATAACACTAAAAACACTTCAAAAACTGATTTTTTTTTCTTTCAAATTTTCGTATTATTACTTCAAAGCAAAATAAAATACTTCAAAACAGTCTAAAAACACTTAAAAACAGTGAGAAACAACTTTAGAAGTAATGGGTGATAAAATCCCAAGAATTTTGCATCAAAAACACTTTGTTACCCCCCCCCCCCCAACACTTAAATCAAACATTGTCCTCAATGTTTCAAGCATAAACTCATAGAAAGTGATAGGAGCATATTTATGCGACTTAGCTAGCTTGTTTTCATATATTTATGTTGTTATTCCTTAGTTATTTTAGTGTTTAAAGTCATTTTTCTTTAGCAATTTCAGGTTTGAAGGACAAAGTATGCAAAAATGTGCAATTTGGAGCCTTTTAGAGCAAAATTGAGCTTGGAATGGATTGTATATGCATGGAGCAAGGTGGGTGGATGAAATTGAAGACCAAACGAGGCTAGAAAGGTGCTAGAAGTCAAGAGAAATCAGTTTGGAAGCTTGGAAGACAAAGAAAAACACAAATTGACCCACTCTTATAAAAGTGGTGCCATGTCCCCTTTGTGTTCCTTCCTTGTCTCCTCTTGTACAACATTTCCCCTTGCCATGTTTCCTTATCCGTAAACCATGTAAAAACCTTTCCTTTTCCCCTTAGGACATTGCAAAACAATTCCCTTATCCCTTAGGATCCAGCCGCACCTTTCCCTTCACATCCTTTACCTTGCCGCACAAGATAACCCATTCCCTTTAGAATTAGGACCTTTGATGCACCTAAATCAGCAAGGAAACCCTTTTTCCTTGCCTTGCAAGGCATTCCCTTGCCCTTTCCCTCTCAGCCGCACCTTGTTACCTATTTCCCTTGGGATTTTGGTTCTAATTTCCTATTTCCTTTAAGTTTTAGAATAATTCCTGATTACCTAATTTAATTTGGAGCCTTGTCCTTTAAATACTAAGTCATGCTGCAGCCTTAGGGAGACCATTCACCAATTCACACAACCTTACACTATGATAGGAGCACATTTATGCGACTTAGTTCCAATTCACACAACCTTACACTATGATAGGAGCACATTTATGCAACTTAGTTAGTATGTTTTCTTGGATTTTCTTAGTTAGTTTCAACTTATTATAGTGTTTTAAGCTATTTTCGTGTGTTTGTAGGTCCAATTGACAAAGTTGGCAAGAAAGTGCAATTTGGAGCATTTTAGAGCAGTTTTGGGCTTGGAATGGATAGCACAAGTATGGAGCGAAATGGATAGACGAATTTGAAGTTCAAGAGAGGCTAGGAATGTGCAAAAGAGTTGGAGAAATAAATTGAAGTCAAAGAAGATAAGGAATCAGCTACAAAGAAGGAGAATTATCCAAAACCTTATCCAACCTTATCTTATCCAAACTAACCTTATCTTACCTTATCCTATCTTATCCTATCCTAATCTTGTCCTACCTTAATTCCAGCTGCAGGGGGGACTCCTTTTCATATTAGGACACCTAAAACCTGTTTTTAGGAGGCCTTTTCCTTCTAGAAACTTGCCACAACACTCCTTTCTAGAAGCCCTAAAAATTTGGCGCCCCAACCTTTCTAGAAGGCCTTTTCCTTGTTGGATTGGAGTCCTAAATCCTTTTCCTTGACAACCTAGGCCAAGTAATCCCTAGGCCTATATATACCCCAATTTGCTGCACCATTCAGATTCACCACCCTCTGCCATAACTCACCTACATCCATCCACCACCATTCACCACACACACCTCATTGTGCCGCATCTTTGCAAAGGAAGGAAGGAAGAAATCTGGAGCGTTTCTAGGTGTATTCTATCCTTTGTTTTCAATGTTTAAATTAAGTTTTCTTTGTTTGATTGCGAACATGAGGAACTAATTTCTTTATAGTTAGAGGTGAATTCGAAGCCATGATTATATGTTATATATGAATTGATTTTCTCTAGTTATGATTTCATGAATCGTGAATGTGGTTTACTTATTTGTTTTATTAAGAACTTGTTCTTGTTTGTTGATTAAGGATGCATACTTAGTTTACATGCATGAATTTGATGCTAGAGTATAAGGGAATTTCACCTAATCGTTATGAACTTATATTCATGAGTAGTAAAAGTCGCTAGTCACGATTGTGTTAAGTAAATCCTAGGCAAGAGTAACATGCTTTTTATAGTTATGAATGCCTTGTCAATGCTTATGGTTTTCACAAAGCTTAATGATCTTTGTTTCGTGTCTCTATCATGCTTTTCATAGTTAGGGAGCTTAATAAAGAATAATTTGGTTGTAATGCGTATCCATTCAATTCAATGAATCTAGGGAAATCTGAGAATTAATTAGGTCAATACAATTAATTTGGGGCATTGTCATTCATGGTTTGTCGAAAGAATAACTAGAAATCGATTCACATGCATATGTTTCATGTGTGGAGAAGGAACCCTCTAACTAGCCTTTCACCCTTTTCAATTCACCAAATTCGTTTTTATAAAGTGTTTTACGCAAAGTTTCTGTTTTAAGTTTTAAATTCGTCAAAAACAATCCCCATTTAGTTCTTTGAGTCTTTTTAGTTTAATTTTCGTCCAAATCACCTTTAAGTGTTAGTTTTGAGTCTTAGGAACTTAGTTTGTATGTTTTAAGTGTAATTAGCTTGTTTTGAGTGTCTAGAGTCCAGAAACTGTGTAATTTGAGTTCTATTTGCTATTTTGAGTCATATTAACTTATTTTGAGTGTCTAGAGTCCAGAAACTGTCTAATTTGAGTTCTATTTGATGTTTTGAGTTGTTTAGAGTCTAGTTAAGTGTTTTTAAGTTTAGTTTTGTGTTTCTGAGTTAGATTTGCGTGGATTAGCATCCCTTCTAATCCCCGGCTAGAACGATCCCTACTTACTTTGATAGGGTTTAAGTTTGAGTGCAATTTAATTTCACATCACACTAATCTACAAATTTCCAGCCATCTCTACACCCTAGCCGCAACTCCTATTCAACCTAAAACATATTCCTGACCCCAAAACACATCCCATACACTTCACCCACCTTTGTGCCGCAGCAAGGAGAAAGAAGGAAGGAATTTTGGATGTTCAAGCTTGATTGTTGGACCATTCTAGGTGTAATTCGCTCTATATTTACAATGTTTAATTTCTTTTCCTTTTGTTTTGCTATGAACATGAGTGGCTAAACCCCTCTTGGCTAGGGGTGATTTCAAAGCCATGATTATGTGTGCAATTTGAGTTGATAAATTCCAGTTATGAATTCTTGAATCGTGAATGCAATTGGCTTAACTGTTTGATTGATAACTTATTTGTGTTTGTTTATTGAGGGTCGACACTTAATTGGCATGCATAAATCTGATGCTAGAGTATAAGAGAGTTTCACATAATCGTTACAAACTTATATTCATATGTAGTGAAGGTCTCTAGTCACGATCGCGTTAAGTTCAATTCCTAGCATGAGTGACATGATGTCATAGTTGCAAGTGCTTTGTCAATGTTTATGATTTTCATTGAGCGTAATGATCTTTGATTGTATCCCTATTATGATGTCATGTAGGGAACTTTTGAAGAATGCTTTGGGTTGTCGAATGATGTCATCCAATCCAATAATACAAGGAAAATCTGAGGGTTAACTAGTGATGTCACGGTTAATTTGGGGCATTGTCGCTCATAATTCAATGAAGTAGTAACTGGAAATCGAGTCGTTGCATACATGTCATGTGTGGAGAAAGAGCCTCTAGCTAGCCCATCATCCATCTAATTTCCCAAATCGTTTTCAAATTAGTTTTTTAAGTTACAATCTGTTTTGTTAGTTTAAATTCGTCCAAAACAAAACCCCCCTTTACTTTCTTGTTTCAAATAGCTTTAAACTTGTTTTGTTTGTGTTTTTAAGTGTTTTAAGTCAAACCCAACCCTTATTTTCGTCCAAAATTGTGTTTAGTGTCAGAAACTGCCTAGTTAGTGTTTTTAGGCAGTTTTGAGTGTTTTTTAGCTTATTTTGAGTCTTGTGAACTTGTCTTGAGTCTTTTGAGTCTATTCAAACATTTTTAACTTTGTTTTTATGTTTTTGAGTCAGTTTTGAGGTTTTAGCAAGCCCTCCTAATTCCCGGTCCAGAACAATCCCTACTTGCATCTTTACTACAATTTGACAACAAGAGGGTTTAATTTGTGTGCTTATATATTTCGCATCAAATTTTTGGCGCTGTTGCCGGGGATTAGCAACTTTGCTAATCCCTTGTTTCTTTTTAGTTTGTTTTTGTTTAAGATTCTGAATTTGTTTTGTTTCCTGTTTTTGGGTACTAGTTTATGACTCGAAGCTCTCAACCTGTTCGTGAAAACATCTTGGAATTTGACGACGATTTTGAATGAACTTTGAGAAGGAAGAAGAAAGGACCAGAACCTAGCCCACCTAATTCTAATCCTGAACCTGAGCTTGAAGAACATCCAATTGAGGAGGAAGAGGAGCCCATGACACAAGTTGTGGAGGAAATACAAGTCATGGCAGCTGATGTGAAATTAAATTGCACTCAAACTTAAACCCTATCAATGTAGTATGTGTAAGTAGGGATCGTTCTAGCCGGGGATTAGAAGGGATGCTAATCAACACAAATAAGACTCAACAATACTAAACTACACTCTATAAACTCAAAACTGACTCAAAACAATAAAAACAGCAACAAACAATAAAAAAGACTCAATTCTAGACCTAACAAGTGATTTTGACGAAAATTAAACTAAACTTGACTCGAAAGACTAAAAGAAAACAGGTTTTGACTCTAAAAACAAGATTAAATGAAAGAGGGTTTGTTTTTGACGAATTTAAAACTTAAAACAGAAACTTTGCATAAAATACTTTATAAAAACGAATTTTGTGATTTGAAAAGGGTGAAAGGCTAGTTAGAAGGCCCTTCTCCACACATGAACATATGCATATAAATTGACTTCCAGTTATTCTTTCAACGAACCATGAATGACAATGCCCCAAATTAATTGTGTAGAACTAATTAATTCTCAGATTTCTCTAGACTCATTGAATTGGATGAAAAGCATACGACAACCCAAATCATTCTTTATTAAGCTCCCTAACTATGAAAAGCATGATAGAGACACGAAACAAAGATCATTAAGCTTTGTGAAAATCATAAGCATTGACAAGGCATTCGTGACTATGAAAAGCATGACACTCCTGCCAGGAATTTACTTAACACGATCGTGACTAGCAACCTCCACTACTTGTAAATATAAGTTTGTAACTATTAGGTGAAACTCTCTTATATTTTAGCATCAAATTCATGCATGCAAACTAAGTAGGCCTCCTTAATCAACACACAAGAACAAGTTCTCAATAACTCAGATAAGTAAACCACATTCACGATTCATGAAATCATAACTGGAGGAAATCAATTCATATAAAACATATGTCCATGGCTTTGAATTCGCCTCTAACTATAAAGAAATTAGTTCCTTATGTTTGCAATCAAACAAAGAAAACTTAAATTAAACATTGAGACAAAGATAGAAAACACCTAGAAACGCTCCAGATTTCTTCCTTCCTTGCAAGTTGCGGCACAAGAGGGTGTATGGCTGATTGTAGTGTAGAGATGTGTGAATGATAGATGGTGGTGTATGGATGTAGGTGAGTTATGGTAGAGGGTGGTGGTCTGAATGGTGCAGCATAAACTTGTATTTATAGGGGAAGGGATTACTTGGCCTAGGTTGTCAAGGAAAAGGATTTAGGACTCCAAACCAACAAGGAAAAGGCCATCTAGAAAGGTTGGGGCGCCAGATTTTTAGGGCTTCTAGAAAGGAGTGTTGTGGCATGTTTCTAGAACAAAAAGGCCTCCTAAAAACAGGTTTTAGGGATCCTAATATGAAAAGGAGTCCCCCTTGTAGCTGGAATTAAGGTAGGATAAGATTAGGATAGGATAAGATAAGATAAGGTAAGATAAGGTTAGTTTGTATAAGATAAGGTTGGATAAGGTTTTGGATAATTGTCCTTCTTTGTAGCTGATTCCTTATCTTCTTTGACTTGGATTTATTTTTTCAACTCTTTTGCACATTCCTAGCTTCTTTTGAACTTCAAATTTGCCCATCCATTATGCTCCATACTTGTGATATCCATTCTAAGCCCAAAACTGCTCTAAAATGCTCCAAATTGCACCTTTTTGCCAATTTTGCTTCTTGGACCTACAAACACACGAAAATGACTTAAGACACTATAATAAGCAACAAATAACTAAATAAATGCAAGAAAACACACTAACTAAGTCGCATAAATATGTTCCTATCAAATTCCCCCACACTTAGCTTTTGCTAGTCCTCGAGCAAAACAAAACAAACAAAACATAACCTAAACCTTCCAACGTTCACCTCAGGGATTTCCAATGGAACATAACATGTTAAAAATCATTACTTACAAAAATTTTAGTTATCATTACTCTCGGGCACATACTTAATCGCAGTTACTACACACTAGCTCGCATTTAATCAATTAAAACAACTGTTTGAATGTAGTAACATGCCTTAGAGAATCCCTCAATTCCTTACTAGATATGCACTCTATCTTCACTCAGACTTTCTGACTACACTCCCTATTCTACGTATATGTGAGAAGATTGATGTAAACATGAAAACGAACACTCATATATGTTTATAACAAAGAAAGCAATTTCTGGAGTTATTAAGCATGTATATATATGATCTCATGAATGGAATGCTACTACTTAGACAAAGGGTATTAGCTAACAAAGAAAGGTAAAAGATAAACAAAAGTTCTTAAAGAAATGCAAAGCAATGAAATCAACACTTAGAATTCACTTTTGAATGCAAAAACCAACTTTGAACACAAAGGGGAGATTCAAACTTTTGGACCCTTTCTTCAACAACCAACGCTTGTGAACTTATTCTCACTTATTTTCAACTCTTCCTCTTGCTTTTCCACAACTTTTTCTTTTCTTCTTCTTTTTCTACGAATTTTTTTTTCTTTTTTTTTCTTTTCACCCAAACCACTAAAAACCTTCCCCCACACTTATTTTTCTGCAAATTGTTGATCAAAAGGAATTCCCTCTAAGTCATGCTTCACTATCCTTTAAGAACAAGGGTATGGATAGTCCTATTCTAGGTTAGGGAAGGATAATGTGGCTAACAAAGAAAATAGGCTAAATAAGGCTCAAAGGGGTTAAACCAACAATACATACGCAAAGGGTTAAGGCTTTTTGGCTCTGGTTTTAACTAAACAACTTCATCTTGTTATTTGTTATGCTAATCAATTTCATGCTTTGAATGAAACGGACGTGAGTTCTAGTATTTGGAACTATAGTGATGAAACGCATTCTAAGTAGCAACCAAGCAAAGAAATAATGAGATCATGCAACGACTTTAGAAAACAAGAATATCAAGATTAATAACTCTCCAAACAAAGTTTAGGCTCAAGTATTTCAAGGTTGTAGCGTTAGTTTGAGTTTCTTCCTTCAAGCATGTTACAAAAACTGATTTTTTTCTTTTTATGATTACATGTGAATTCATGAATGTCAACTATAACCAAGCATAAACCAAAGAGCATATCAAACTTCAATCCATGTTTGTAACTTTCTTTAACAGTCATGCAATTAAAAACCAAATCCTCATCATTGTGTTGGAAGGTACCATCAGACACAAACACACAAAAACGACTCTTTTTGGTATTTTTCAAAACTTTTTTCAAATATTTTTGTAAATTTTCGTATTTCTCTTTCAAGACACATAAAAAGACTTCAAAACACACTAAAAACACTCAAAACAGTGAAAAACAACCTTAGAAGTGATGGGTGATAAAAACCTACGAATTTTTCAATGAAAACACTTGTTTACTCCCCCACACTTAAACCAAACATTGTCCTCAATGTTTCAAACATAGACGCACACACAAGCAAGCAAACAACACAACTAACAAACATAACAAAGATGGCAAAGTAAAAGCAATAAAGAATAGGGTTTAGAAACGCAAATCTGGTTGTAGGGCTGAAGCTTCCTAGTTCTTCTTTATTTGCATGGGTCGCCTCCCAAGAAGCGCTTGCTTTAACGTCTTCAAGCCGGACGAATCCTTCAATTATGCTTCATTGGAGGTCACGGCATGGAATTGATCTTTGAATGGAAGGTGATACTTGAAATGATTCGGCAAAGGTTTAAATTCTAGTGTGGGTGCCTGAATCATTAACAACATATTAGTATAAAACAAAATTGAAATTAGGGGAGGTGGCTTACTTGTTTGCTCCGACGAGAACTCAAGGACAAACACCACATCTTTGAAAGTATCAGGAACTTTGCCCTTGGCCAGATTGAATGTGATGGTTATGACTTGTCCCGTGTCATAAAATTCAACTTCTTTGGGCTTTGTTGTCTCATGAACATCCTCTTTGATGCATTCTACATATTCTCCAGCCACTTCTTTCTCTTGAATTATTCTTCTTGAGGCACAATTCTCTTCAAAAATTTCAACACTTTCTGGAACTGGATTTGTTGCAACAAGAATCGGGATAGTACTTGGCACCTTTGGGAAGGCTTCCATGATGTCTTTTTCATTTTCTTCGTTCTTGGAAATCATGAGCCTGCGAGGAAAAGGTGCATTCGGAGGAATAACATTAGAATGAATTGAATTTGGGACGTCCTTACTTATGGTGGGTGGTTGAGAAGGCTTAGGGGGCTGCGGCAAGGGTTGTTCTACCCTTGCCGTGTGCATGTCTTCTTCCTCCTCCTCAATCAACAGCTCTTTGTCCGCTTCTAAGGTATGTTTTGACGTTTTTGGTTCAGCATCAACCTCCATACCACTTTCTAAAGTGACAGCTTCAGCGATTGCAAAATCTCCCATCGAATTGACAATAGTTGAGTTGGAAAGTTCACTTTGCTCTAGAATCTGTCCTATGAATTCTACAATCTCTCCCATTTGATTCTTCAATTCACCCCACTTTTTGGCTTGATTTTGCATCACTTTGTTTTGATTTTCTTGTCCCTGAGAGAAATTGGTAAGTAACTTAATCAACGTGTCATTATCCAAAGACATACCTGAATTTGTTTGGGCAGATTGTGGTGAAGGCTGTGGTGGTGCATATGGCCATTGATAGAACTCCTCAGATGGCTGCGAATATTCTTCTTGTTGTGAGCCTTGCGTCAAAGAAATTAATTCATCAAGAATTTCATTATAATTCATGGACATACTAGAATTCGATTGGAATTGTTGTGGGGAAGGCTATGGTGGCTGCATAGGTCTTGAATAGAACTCCTCATCTTGCTACCAATATCCACCTTGTTTAAATTGTTGAGGTTCCCCCCACCTATAATTTGAATAATCTCTCCAATCGGAATTGTACGCGTTCGAAAACAGGTTATCCCTTGATTGGTTATGGCTTTGATAACCCCAAGCACCTCCGTTTGCAGTGAATTGAGGACGTTGATGAGTTTGATATCCTTGCCCATAGGGTGCACCAAATGTAGGGGCAGTGTGCATTATGGTTCTTTCGGCAATCTGGGACAATTGAGAAGTAAGATTCGCCAATTGAGCTTGAATCTTGGCAATTGCCATGTCTAGTACCTGAAACAAAGAAAACAGAACAAAACAAAATCAAAAACTAAAGCGTAAAAACAAAAAACACAAACTGAACCACGAGGGATTAGCAAATTTGCTAATCCCCGGCAACGGCGCCAAAAATTTGATGTGAAAATAAATTGCACTCAAACTTAAATGATAGGAGCATATTTACATCACTTAGTTAGCTTGTTTCCTTGCATTTAGGTTGTTAGTTCTTAGTTATTTTAGTCTTTTAAGCCATTTTCGTGTGTTTTCAGGTTCTAAGGGCTAAAGGAGCAAGAAAGTGCATTTTGGTGCCTTTTGGAGCAGTTTTGGGCTTGGAATGGATTGCACATGCTTGGAGCTAAGTGGATGGACGAAATTGAAAATCAAATGAGCTTAGGATTGAATGAAGAATGAAGAGTTCAAAATTGGAAGCCAAAGTTTCTAAAGTTGGAAGTTTCTATTCTTGGAGGTTTCCATTCTTGAAAGTTTCAATTCTTGGCTTAGAAGTTTCCTAATCCTTCCTCACCTATGTTCCAGCCATAAAAGGGTTCCAAAACATGTTAGGTTGCCTCATTACATGTTTCTTGAAGTCCTAGAACCTTTCCTAACCTTGCCGCATATCTCATTTCCCTTTTCTTCCAAAATCTGCCACATAAGTGCCTTTCCCTTTCTCTCCACAACCTTGCCGCACAAGGGATCCTTTTCTTTCTTATTTTCTAACCCAAAATCACATTCCCTTTGTGTTCTATGCCTTACCGCAGAAGGAGGAGCTTTTCTTACCTATTTTGTGCCTCAAAACACATTCCTAAATTTGTCTTACATATTCTGCCGAACTTCACTTTCTTATTCTCTTTGATTTTCTGATTCTTTCTTACCTATTAAATTGTGGAACCATAATAGCTAAGTATTGAACCTTTCCTATTATTTTTTGATTGCCTTTCAACCCTAGCCCTATAAATAAAGCCATATGCACCATTTAGTCTCTCTCTCTATGGACAGATTCTCTACATCCATTCCATCCACCTATCTACCTATCCATCCTCTACCACCCATCACCACCCATTCTACACACTTCAACCACCTTTGTGCCGCAGCAAAGAGGAAGGAGGAGAGCCCTTGGACGTGCCTGCCATTCGAGTTAGGATTGCTGGAACGTTTTAGGTGTAATCTTTCTTTTGTTTTCAATGTTTCAATTCAGTAATCTTTGTTCTATGAGTATGAGGAACTAAACCCTTTTGGCTAGGGGGAATTTCAAAGCCATGAATATGCTTGCAATATGATTTGATTACATCCAGTTGTGATTCATAAGTTGTGAATTCAATTTACTTATCTGTTGAATTAAAACTGATTTGTGTGTGTTGGTTGAGAGTGCACGCTTAATTTTCATGCATAAATCTGATGCTAGGATATAAGGGAGTTTCACCTTATGCAATTCATGTAGGGAACTTGTGGAGAATGCTTTGGGTTGTTGTATGCAATCATCCAATTCAATAAAATTAGGAAAATCTGAGGGTTAATTAGTGCAATTCACGGTTAATCTGGGGCGTTGAGAATTCATGGTTTATTGAAAAGCAACTGGAAATCGTTTTGTTTGCAAGTATGTCATGTGTGGAGAAGAACCTCCTAGCTAGCCCATCATCCATCCAATTCACCAATTTCGTGCAAATCTGTTTAGCTTTAGTTTCTGTTTTGTTTTTAGCTTAATTTCGTCCAAAACCCAATCCCCCTTTAATTAAGTGTGTTAGATTAGTTAGAAGTGTGTTTAAATCTGTCTAAATTAGTGTTTTGAGTCTTACTAGTCTGGAATTCGTCCAAATCAGTTCCTAGTGTCTGTTTTGAGTCTTTTTGGTTGCTTTAAGCTGTTTTGAGTCTTTTAAGTTTGTTTTGAGTCTTGTTAAGTGTTTTTTTAACTTTGTTTTTATGTTTTTGAGTCAGTTTAGAGGTTTTAGCAAGCCCTCCTAATCCCCGGTTTAGAACGATCCCTACTTGCATTTATACTACAATTTGACAACAAGAGGGTTTAATTTGTGTGCTTAACTTATTTTGCATCATTAAACCCTATCAATGTAGTATGTGTAAGTAGGGATCGTTCTAGCCGGGGATTAGAAGGGATGCTAATCAACACAAATAAGACTCAAAAATACTAAACTAGTCTCTATAAACTCAAAACTGACTCAAAACAATAAATACAGCAACAAACAATCAAAAAGACTCAATTCCAGACCTAACAAGTGATTTTGACGAAAATTAAACTAAACTTGACTCAAAAGACTAAAAGAAAACAGGTTTTGACTCTAAAAACAAGATTAAATGAAATGGGGTTTGTTTTTGATGAATTTAAAACTTAAAACAGAAACTTTGCATAAAATACTTTATAAAAACGAATTTTGTGAATTGAAAAGGGTGAAAGGCTAGTTAGAGGGCCCTTCTCCACACATGAACATATGCATATAAATTGACTTCCAGTTCTTCTTTCAACGAACCATGAATGACAATGCCCCAAATTAATTGTGTAGAACTAATTAATTCTCAGATTTCCCTAGACTCATTGAATTGGATGAAAAGTATACGACAACCCAAATCATTCTTTATTAAGCTCCCTAACTATGAAAAGCATGATAGAGACACGAAACAAAGATCTTTAAGCTTTGTGAAAATCGTAAGCATTGACAAGGCATTCGTGACTATGAAAAGCATGACACTCCTGCCAGGAATTTACTTAATGCGATCGTGACTAGCAACCTCCACTACTTGTAAATATAAGTTTGTAACTATTAGGTGAAACTCTCTTATATTTTAGCATCAAATTCATGCATGCAAACTAAGTAGGCCTCCTTAATCAACACACAAGAACAAGTTCTCAATAACTCAGATAAGTAAACCACATTCACGATTCATGAAATCGTAACTGGAGGAAATCAATTCATATAAAACATATGTCCATGGCTTTGAATTCGCCTCTAACTATAAAGAAATTAGTTCCTCATGTTCGCAATCAAACAAAGAAAACTTAAATTAAACATTGAGGCAAAGATAGAAAACACCTAGAAACGCTCCAGATTTCTTCCTTCCTTGCAAGTTGCGGCATAAGAAGGTGTATGGCTGATTGTAGTGTAGAGATGTGTGAATGATAAATGGTGGTGTATGGATGTAGGTGAGTTATGGTAGAGGGTGGTGGTCTAAATGGTGCAGCATAAACTTGTATTTATAGGGGAAGGGATTACTTGGCCTAGGTTGTCAAGGAAAAGGATTTAGGACTCCAAACCAACAAGGAAAAGGCCATCTAGAAAGGTTGGGGCCCCAGATTTTTAGGGCTTCTAGAAAGGAGTGTTGTGGCATGTTTCTAGAACAAAAAGGCCTCCTAAAAACAGGTTTTAGGCATCCTAAGCCCAAAACTGCTCTAAAATGCTCCAAATTGCACCTTTTTGCCAACTTTGCTTCTTGGACCTACAAACACACGAAAATGACTTAAGACACTATAATAAGCAACAAATAACTAAATAAATGCAAGAAAACACACTAACTAAGTCGCATAAATATGCTCCTATCAGCAGCGGACAACCGAACAATCAAGGAGCTTTCTGCCTCAGGATTGGACAATGCCACACCCCTATGCATTCAATATCCCACGGCAGCTCAAGGAAAGACCAAGGAGTTTGAATTGAAGTCAAGCTTGCTGCACCACATTCCAAAGTTTCATGGGCTATCCATGGAGGATCCAAACAAGCACGTGAAGGAATTTGAAGTGGTTTGTTCAAGCATGACCCCAAGTCAATGTCGATGGCAGCATATTAATGATGAAAGCCTTTCCATTCTCACTTGTGGACAAGGCTAAGGATTGGTTGTATGAATTAGCATGTGGAACGGTTACTTCATGGGAGAGCATGAAACGAGCATTCTTGGAGAAATTTTTCCTAACTTCAAGAGTCATTTTCTTGAGGAAACGGATTAGTGGCATCCAACAAAATCAAGGTGAATCGTTTCCAGCTTATTATGAATGTTTTAAAACTCTTGTTGCTTCAAGTCCACAACATCAAATGAAGGAGGAGTTGCTCATTCAATATTTCTACGAAGGACTCCTCCCCATTGAACGCCAAATGCTAGATGCCTCGGCGGGTGGTGCGTTGGTTAACAAGACTCCGGTGGTTGCAAAAACTCTAATTGCAAACCGAGCCCATAATGCACAACAATATGAAGGTGTTGGGCAAAGAGACCTCCCACAGCAGCATGTAAATAAGGTAAGTGCCGTTTCTGATTTGCAATCTCAAATAACCAACCTTACTTCTATGTTTTAGCAGTTTATGGAAGGATGCATGATGTGAAATAAGTTAAGCACACAAATTAAACCCTCTTGTTGTCAAATTGTGGTAAAGATGCAAGTAGGGACCGGGGATTAGGAGGGCTTGCTAAAACCTCAAAACTGACTCAAAAACATTAAAACAAAGTTTAAAACGTTTGAAAAGAATAAAAAAAACTCAAGACAAGTTCACAAGACTCAAAATAAGCTAAAAACACTCAAAACTGTCTAAAAACACTAACTAGGTAGTTTCTGACACTAAACACTACTTTGGACGAATTTAGGGTTATGGCTTGACTCAAAACACTTAAAAACACAAACAAAACAGATTTTAAACACTTTGAAACAAGAAAGTAAAAGAGGGGTTTGTTTTGGACGAAGATCCTGGCAGTTTTACAATTCCTTGTGTTATAGGCAATACTCACTTTGGAAATGCCATGTTAGATCTAGGTGCATCAATAAATGTCATGCCTTATTCAATCAATGCATCTATGAACTTGGATGAATTGAAAAATGATGGTGTGATTATTCAATTTGTCGATAGATCTAACGCGTATCCAAAAGGTGTTTTGGAGGATGTTTTAGTGCAGGTGAATCACCTAGTCTTTCCGGCGGACTTCTACGTGCTTGAAATTGAAGACTTGGACCGTTCCCCTCCATTACCACTATTACTTGGCCGACCATTCATGAAGACTACCCGTACAAAGATAGATGTATTCAAAGGAACATTGACCATGGAATTTGATGGGGAAGTGATTGATTTCAATATTTATGATGCTATGAGATATCCTCATGATAATCACTCTTGTTTCTCTATTGATATAATTGACTTTTTTTGCGCAGGAATTCCTTGATAATTTGAGTGAGGATGCACTTGAAAAGACCCTCACACAAGGCATTGGACTCAAAAACGAAGGGTTAGCACTTAAGCATACCCACGGCAACAACAAGGAAAACCTTGCCGTCCCTATTCAAGAAGAATTGGTGGAAATGGTTGCTGCCCTCGAGTCAAATCCAGAACATATTGGTAAGTTTCTTAACCAAATTTCACTTCCCGTTTCGACTAACAAGTTGCTTCATTCCATAATCCAGCCACCATCCCTAGAGCTTAAACCATTGCCTAGCCATTTGAATTTGGGACGTCCTTACTTGTGGTGGGTGGTTGAGAGGGCTTAGAGGGCTGCGGCAAGGGTTGTTCTACCCTTGCCCTGTGCATGTCTTCTTCCTCATCCTCAATCAGCAGCTCCTCATCCACTTCTAGGCTATGTTTGGACATTTTTAGGTCAGCTCCAACCTCCATAGCACTTCCCAAAGTGATAGCATCATGGATTTCAAAATCTTCCTTCGAATTTGCAATAGTTAAGTTGGAGAGTTCACGTTGTTCTTGAATTTGTACCATGAGCTCTGCAATCTGCCCAATTTGTTTTTCCAAATGGTCCACACTTAAATAAACAATAACTAACTAAATAAATGCAAGAAAACATGCTAACTAAGTTGCATAAATATGCTCCTATCAAATTTCCCCACACTTAGCTTTTGCTAGTCCTCGAGCAAAACAAACAAACAAAAAGTAACCTAAACCCTCCAACATTCGCCTCAGGGATTTCCAACGAAACATGACATATTAAAAATCACTAACCAAGCATAAACCAAAGAGCATATCAAACTTCAATCCATGTTTGTAACTTTCTTCAGCAGTCATGCAATTAAATACCGAATCCTCATCATTGTGTTGGAAGGTACCCTAAGATACAAACACACAAAAACGACTCTTTTTGGTATTTTTCAAGACTTTTTTCAAATTTTTTTCAAATTTTCGTATTTTCCTTCAAAACACATAAAAACACTCAAAAACAGTGAAAAACAACCTTAGAAGTGATGGGTGATAAAATCCTACGAATTTTAATGAAAAACACTTTGTTTACCCCCCCACACTTAAACCAAACATTGTCCTCAATGTTTCAAACTTAGACTCACACACAAGCAAGCAAACAACACAACTAACAAACATGACAACTATGGCAAAGTAACAGCAATAAAGAGTAGGGTTTAGAAATGCAAATCTGGTTGTGGAGCCGGAGATTCCTAGGTCTTCTTTATTTGAATGCATGGGTTGCCTCCCAAGAAGCGCTTGCTTTAACGTCTTCCAGCCGGACAAATCCTTCAATTATGCTTCATTGGAGGCCATGGCATGGAATTGATCTTTGAATGGAAGGTGATACTTGAAATGATTCGGCAATGGTTTAAATTCTAGTGTGGGTGCCTGAATCATCAAAAACATATTAGTATAAAACAAAATTGAAGACTTGAAGAAGTTAGGATTCCTAATCAACGAAGGATTCCTAATCAACGAAAGATTCCTAATCAAAGAAGAATTACTAGAAGAAGATGGATTCCTACTCAAACAAGGATTCCTACTTGAAGTAGGAAAGTTAAGCCAAGGTTTCCTATTTGGGTTTGACGTTTCCTAATCCTTAATGTCCCTAAGTTCCAGCAACATTGAAGGCCTCCTATGCATTTTAGGACACAAATTGAACCTTCATTCCCTTTCCCGTACCCCATCTCTTTATTCCCTTCCTTGCCGTGCAAGGGATCTTCCACTTGCCTAATTTTTGAACCTAAATCAGCAAGGAAACCCTTTTTCCTTGCCTTGCAAGGCATTCCCTTACCTTTTCCATCCTTGCCGCATCTACTTGCCCAATTTCCTTAGGATTCTGACTTTAATTCCTATTTCCCTTAAAGTTTTGGTTTAATTTATGTTACCTAAATTGTTTCTTAGCTTTATTACCTTAAAGTCTCTAAGTCTCTAAATAAAACTCTTTGCCGCACCTAGGGGAATCCATTCATTCACCCATTGAACCTAAAACACATTCCTGACCCCAAAACACATCCCATACACTTCATCCACCTTTGTGCCGCAACAAGGAGAAAGAAGGAAGGACTCTTGGATGTTCGAGCTTGATTGTTGGAGCATTCTAGGTGTAATTCGTTCTATGTTTACAACGTTTAATTTCTTTTCCTTTCGTTTTGCTGTGAACATGAGTGGCTAAACCCCTCTTGGCTAGGGGTGATTTCAAAGCCATGATTATGCGTGCAATATGAGTTGATAAATTCCAGTTATGAATTCTTGAATCGTGAATGCAATTGCCTTGACTGTTTGATTGATAACTTATTTGTGTTTGTTGATTGAGGGTCGACACTTAATTGGCATGCATAAATCTGATGCTAGAGTATAAGGCAGTTTCACATAATCGTTACAAACTTATATTCATATGTAGTGAAGGTTGCTGGTCACGATCGCGTTAAGTTCAATTCCTAGCATGAGTGACATGATGTCATAGTTGCAAGTGCTTTGTCATTGCTTATGATTTTCATTGAACGTAATGATCTTTGATTGTATCTCTATTATGATGTCATGTAGGGGACTTTTGAAGAATGCTTTGGGTTGTCGAATGATGTCATCCAATCCAATAATACAAGGAAAATCTGAGGGTTAACTAGTGATGTCACGGTTAATTTGGAGCATTGTCATTCATATTCAATGAAGCAGTAACTGGAAATCGAGTCGTTTGCATACATGTCATGTGTGGAGAATGAGCCTCTAGCTAGCCCATCATCCATCTTATTCCCCAAATTCGTTTTAAAAGTTGTTTAGTTTTACAATCTGTTTTGTTAGTTAAAATTCGTCCAAAACAAACCCCTCCCCCCTTTTACTTTCTTGTTTCAAAGTGTTTAAAATCTATTTTATTTGTGTTTTTAAGTGTTTTAAGTCAAACCCAACCCTTATTTTCGTCCAAAATTGTGTTTAGTGTCAGAAACTGCCTAGTTAGTGTTTTTAGGCTGTTTTGAGTGTTTTTAGCTTATTTTGAGTCTTGTGAACTTGTCTTGAGTCTATTCAAACGTTTTTAACTTTGTTTTTATGTTTTTGAGCCAGTTTAGAGGTTTTAGCACGCCCTCCTAATCCCCGGTTCAGAACGATCCCTACTTGCATCTATACTACAATTATCAACAAGAGGGTTTAATTTGTGTGTTGTTTTGCATCGCATCAAATTTTTGGTGCTGTTGCCGGGGATTAGCAACTTTGCTAATCCCTTGTTTCTTTTGTTTTTGTTTAGTTTCTGATTTTATTTGTTTTCTTTGTTTAGGTACTAGTTTATGAGTCGGAGTTCTCAAACTGTTCGTAAGAATATCTTGCACTTTGACGACGATTTTGAGAGGACTTTGAGAAGGAATAAGAATCAGCAAGAACATAATCCACATAGCCCTGAACCTGAGTTTGAAGAACATCCAATTGAGGAGGAATAGGAGCCCACGGCACAGGTTGTGGAGGAAATACAAGTCATGGCAGCAGACAATCGAACAATCAAGGAGCTTTCTGCTTCGGGATTGGACAATGCCGCACCCCTATGCATCCAATACCCCACGGCTGCTCAAGGCAAGACCGAGGAGTTCGAGTTGAAGTCAAGCTTGCTGTACCACATTCCAAAGTACCATGAGCTGTCCATGGAGGATCCAAACAAGCACTTGAAAGAGTTCCAAGTGGTGTGTTCAAGCATGACCCTTGTCAATGTCAATGAAAGCATATTGAAGATGAAGGCTTTTCCTTTTTCTCTCATGGAAAGGACTAAAGATTGGTTGTACGAACTAGCCCCCGGAACTGTCACATCTTGGGAGAGCATGAAACGGGCGTTCTTGGGGAAGTTTTTCCCAACTTCTCGAGTCATTCTTCTACGCAAAAGGGTTACTGGCATTCTGCAAAATGAAGGTGAATTGTTTCCCACTTATTGATAAGAGCATATTTATGCGACTTAACTACTTGTTTTCATGCATTTATGTTGTTATTCCTTAGTTATTTTAGTGTTTAAAGTCATTTTCGTTCAATTTCAGGTTTGAAGGACAAAGTATGCAAAAAGGTGCATTTTGGAGCCTTTTGGAGCAAAATTGGGCTTAGAATGGTTATTACATGCTTGGAGCAAGGTGGATGGACGAAATTGAAGACCAAAAGAGGCTGGAAAGGTGCTAGATGTAAAGAGAAATCAATTTGGAAGCTTGGAAGACAAAGAAAACCACAAATTCACCCATTCCTACAAAGGTGGCGCCTTGTTCCCTTTGTGTTCCCTCCTTGTCTCCTCTTGTACAACATTTCCCCTTGCCATGTTTCCTTATCCCTAAACCATGTAAAAACCTTTCCTTTTCCCCTTAGGACATTGCAAAACATGTTCCCTTACCCCCTAGGATCTAGCCCCACATTTCCCTTCACATTCTTTACCTTGCCACACAAGATAACCCATTCCCTTTAGAATTAGGACCTTTGCTGCACCTAAATTAGGAAGGAAACCCTTTTTCCTTGCCTTGCAAGGCATTCCCTTGCCCTTTCCCTCTCAGCCGCACCTTGATAACTATTTCCTTTAGGATTTTGGTTCCAGTCCTATTTCCTTTAAGTTTTAGAATAATTCCTGATTACCTAATTTAATTTGGAGCCTTCTTCTTTAAATACCAAGTCTTGCCGCAGCTTTGAGGACCATTCACCAATTCACACAACCTTACACTAATCATACTCTCCCAAACACTCTTGCCGTAGCTTTCCACTCAAACCTTCACTTCCATTCATCTTCTCAGCCAATTTTCCATAGAAATCACCCTTCAAACCTTACCCCAATCCTTGTGCCGCAGCAAAGAGAAGAATGAGGACTCTTGGAATGCTTGCTATTCACGTTTGGATTGCTGGATCACTCTTAGGTGTTTTCAATCTTTTGTTTTCAATGTTTAAATTCAATTATCTTTGTTTTGTGAACATGAGGAACTAAACCCCTCTTAGCTAGGGGGAATTTCGAAACCATGATAATATTTGCAGTATGAGTTGATTAATTCCAGTTGTGATTTCATAAGTTGTGAATGCAATTCACTTAACTGTTTGATTGATAACTTATTCTTGTTTGTTGATTAAGGTGGCCAACTTAGTTTGCATGTAGGGATTTGAAGCTAGAATATAAGGGAGTTTCACCGAATAGTTACAAACTTATATTCATAAGTAATGAAGGTTGCTTGTCACAATCGCGTTAAGTGAATTCTTGGCAGTTGCAAATGTCATGTCAATGCTTATGATTTTCATAGAACTTAATGATCTTTGATACGTATCTCTATTATGCGTTCATGTAGGGAACTATTGAAGAATAATTTGGATTGACGATGTGTTCATCCAATTCAATGAATGTAGGAAAATCTGATGGTTAAATTGTGCGTTCACAGTTAACTTGGGGCGTTGTCGTTCATGGTTTATTGAAAAAGCAACTGGATATCAATTTGTTTGCAAGTGTGTCATGTGTGGAGAAGGACCCTCTAGCTAGCCCATCATCCATTCAAAACACCAATTTCGTGCCTAAATCTGTCTTAATATTTAATTTACTTGTTTTACATTAAATTCGTCCAAAACCCAATCCCCTTTACTGATGTGTGTCAAATTAGTTAGAATCTGTCCAACTTTGTGTTTTTAAGCGTTTTGAGTCTTCATAGTTCTAAATTCGTCCAAATTCACCCCTAGAGTCTATTTTGAGTCTTTTAGCTTGTTTTAAGCTGTTTTGAGTCAATTTAGTTGTTTTGAGTCATTAGAGTCTAGTTTTGCATTCTTTGAGTCTAGTTTAGTGTTTTAAATTTGGTTTTTACGTTTTTAAGTTAGTTTTAAGTGTTTTAGCAATCCCTCCTAATCCCCGGTCTAGAACGATCCCTACTTACATATATACTACAATTGTCAACAAGAGGGTTTAATTTGTGTGCTGTTTTACATTGCATCACTTATTATGAACGTTTTAAAACTATTGTTGCTTCATGTCCACATCATCAAATGAAGGAGGAGCTTCTTCTTCAATATTTCTACGAAGGGCTTCTACCCATTGAACGTCAAATGCTAGATGCCACAGCGGGAGGAGCTTTGGTGGACAAGACACCCACGGCCACCAAGACCTTGATTGCTAACCGAGCTTTGAATGCTCAACGATAGAAGGTGTTGGACAAAGAAGCACCCCACGGCAACAACAAGTGAATGAGGTAAGTGTTATTTCCAAACTTCAAAATCAAATGGCTAATCTTACCACTCTTCTTTCTCAGGTTGTGGAAGGACCAAAAGTACAAAGTGTGGCTGCTTGTGGCGTGTGTTCCATGCAAGGACATCTCACGGATAAGTGCCCTCAATTGATCGAGAACGGAGGGTGGGAATCTGCCAATGACGTGGGTTTTGGGAATCAACAACCAAGAAGTGATCCTTTCTCTAACACATACAATCTTGGTTGGAGAGATCATCCAAATTTCAAATGGAGGGAGCTTCAACAACCACAACAACAAGGAGGATTTAGACAGCAACCCCCGGGTTTCTATCCAAAACCTTACTCACCCACACAACTCCAAGCACAACCTACCCAAACCAAATCAGGGTCGTCCATTGATAATGATCAGATTTTTCAATTACTAACTTCTATGGCGCAGGGTATGCAAAATAGAGACAAAAAGGTGGATGAGTTGGAGAAGCAAGTAGGGTAGATTTCAGAGTTCCTAGGGCAGTTCCGAGAACAAGGCAAACTTCCAAGTTCAACCGTTATGAATCCAAATGGAGGTTTTGAATCTGCCAAGGCCATTATGTTGAGAAGTGGAAAAGAAGTTGGAACGGACTCCCAAGCATCAAAATCTGCCTAAACGAAGGACGAGAAGCTGCAACAAGAAGAGGATGTCTAACACACACCCACAGCAAGGAAGGAAACAACCTTGCCGTGCATTCCTAGCAGCCCTAAATCGTCCACCACAGGTAAGTTGGGTTCAAATTGTGTTAATTCTAACCTTATTCCATCCGTTGCATCCTTTCCTTGCAGATTCATGCAAACAAAGAAGGAGGAAAGTGAAAAGGACATTTTGGACACATTTAGGAAGGTGCAAGTCAACATTCCACTTCTAGATGCAATTAAACAAGTCCCCAAATATGCTAAGTTCCTGAAGGAGTTGTGCACTACAAGAAAGAGAGCTTCGAACAAAGAAGTGGTAAGAGTAAGTGAGAATGTCTCAGCCGTTTTGCAATGAAAATTACCTCCTAAGTGCAAAGATCCTGGCAGTTTTACAATTCCTTGCATTATAGGCAACACTCGCTTTGAAAATGCCATGTTAGATCTAGGTGCATCAATAAATGTCATGCCTTATTCTATCTATGCATCTATGAAAGGCAACACTCGCTTTGAAAATGCCATGTTAGATCTAGGTGCATCAATAAATGTCATGCCTTATTCTATCTATGCATCTATGAACTTGGGTGAATTGAAAAATGATGGAGTGAATATTCAATTGGCCGATAGATCTAATGCGTATCCAAAAGGTGTTTTGGAGGATGTTTTGGTGCAGGTTGACCACTTAATTTTTCCGGCTGATTTCTATGTGCTTGAGATGGAAGAGTCGGCCCATTCTTCCCCAATGCCGATTCTACTTGGAAGACCTTTCATGAAAACAGCCCAAACCAAGATTGATGTGGCCAAGGGGACGTTAACTATAAAGTTTGGTAGCGATA
The DNA here is from genome assembly GCA_024362995.1 of Heteromeles arbutifolia. Taxonomy (NCBI): domain Eukaryota; kingdom Viridiplantae; phylum Streptophyta; class Magnoliopsida; order Rosales; family Rosaceae; genus Heteromeles; species Heteromeles arbutifolia. Next base: position 14,881,439 of record JANCRC010000008.1, on the reverse strand, counting down.
AGATTAAATTTAATGTTTCTAAGTCTGTTGAGAATCCTAACGTTGTTCATTCTTGTTTTGCCATTGATAAAATAAAAAAGATAGGGCCGGACCGTTCAGCACCAAGCCCAAAGGATGCATCAAGAACCATCCAAAACGAGGGAATTGGAGTGGAGCACAAGGACCATATAGCCACTGCCCTCAAAACGCCCAAATTGGCCGAAAGCATCATGGGGAAAAATGTTCATAGTGCTGCCACTTCATCACAGCACGTAGGTAAGTCACCTAATCTAAATCCAATTCCCATCAAAATTGATAGGTGGTTCCCTTCTTTGGTGCAGGTACCCAAGCAAATCCCCAATGGTGGGCGAATTTACATGAACCTTAGGGAACACAACGCACCAATCAGCAAACATCACTATCCCCTTCCATTCATCGATCCACTGTATGACAACTTTGAGGGGCAGGTTGTGGAGCAGATCCCTCTCCAAGCCATGGGCTCCAATGGGGAGTGAATGAGTTCTTCGTCCGGCTGCAAGACATTAAAGCAAGCGTTTCTTGGGAGGCAACCCATGCATTCAACAAAGGAAGACCTAGGAATCACTCCAATTCCATATTTGTGTTCCTAAACCCTTCTCTTTGTTGTTGTTTCTATTCTGCCATGTTTAGTTTGTTTATTCGTTGTTTGTTAGTTTGCTTGTTTTTCTGTGAGTTTATGTTTGAAACATTGAGGACAATGTTTGATTTAAGTGTGGGGGGGGGGGTAATAAAGTGTTTTTGATGCAAATTCGTGGGATTCTATCACCCATTACTTCAAAAGTTGTTCATTGCTGTTTTTAAGTGTTTTTAAGCTGTTTTGGTGTGTTTTAGTGTGTTTTGGCATAAAATTCCGAAAATCTCATAAAAATTGAAAAACCCAAAAAGAGTTGTTTTTGAGTTGTTTTGGTGTGTTTGTGTCTAGGGTACCTTCCAACACAATGATGAGTATTTGGTTTTTAATTGCATGGCTGTTAAAGAGAGTTATAAACATGGATGAAAGTTTGATTTACTCTTTGATTTATGCTTGGTTGTGGTTATAATTTATGAATTCACATGCAATCATAAAGGAAAAATCAATTTTGTAACATGCTTGAAGGAAGGAACTCAAATTAACGCTACAGCCTTGAGAGACTTGAGCCTAAAACATTCTTTGGAGAGTTAATATTCTGTGCATTCTTGTTTTCTAAAGTCGTTGCATGATCTCATTATTCTTTGCTTGGTTACTACTGAGATGGCGTTTCATCATTTAGTTCCAAATACAAGAACTCATGCCCGTTCCATTCAAAGCATGACATTGATTTGCATAACACACGATCAAGATGAAGTTGTTTAGTTTCCACCACAGCCCAAAAGCCGAACCCCCTACTTCATATGTTTTATAGGTTTAAAACTCGTTTGAGCCTTGTTTAGCCTATGTTCCTTGTTAGCCACATTATCCTCACCTAGCCTAGTTTAGGACCATCCACGATAGGAGCATATTTATGCGACTTAGTTAGCTTGTTTTCATGCATTTACGTTTTTAGTTCTTAGTTAATTTTGTATTTTAAGCTATTCCCGTGCGTTTGTAGGTTTTAAGTGTCAAAATGGCAAGAATAAGCAATTTGGAGCATTCTGGAGCATTTTTGGGCCAAGATTGGATAGTGCAAGCATGGAGGCAAGTTGATGGACGAATTTGAAGACAAAAAGGCTTGAAATCAGCCATAAAACACTCTTTCTAGAAGTTCTATCCCTTGTCCTACAAAGTGGCGCCCCAAACCCTTCTAGAAGTCCCAAAATCTGTCATAAAACACATTCTTTCTAGAACCCTAAAAATCTGGCGCCTCCTTCCCTTCTAGAATCCTTTTTCCTTGCCTTGCAAGGCATTCCCTTGCCCTTATCCTATTATGCCGCACCTCTCAAGCCCTTTCCCTCATAGATTCTGATTTGTTAGGCCTTTTCCTTATGGATTTGGGCTCTACAAATCCTTTTCAGAGATTAATTGGACCACATTTCCTTTTCCAAATTAAATGCCGCACCCTAGGCCTTTATTCCTTAATTTCTGTTAAGCCCAAGTACAAATCTGATTTCTCTAGGGTTTTGAGGTGCCTATATATACATGTTTTAGGGTTTTACCGCAGGAACTAACCATTCATCACAGAAATTCCTTAGCCGCACTCCATCCACCATTCTACACATCCAAACACAATTCCAGCCATCCTCATTCCCTTGCCACAACTCACATCCAACCTAATCCATCTCTGACCCTTTCACACATCCATAGTCTCTGGTGCCGCAGCAAGGTGGGGAAGAAGAAGAACCTGTGCGTTTCATGCTTGCAGATTGGAGCGTTTTAGGTGTACTTCGTTCTTGATTTCAATGTTTTTTTTGTTATTACTTTCTGATTTTGCTGTAATCATGAGTGGCTGAATCCCTATTTAGTTAGGGGGAAGTTTGAAGCCATGAACATGTTTGAGATATGAATTGATTTCTGCCAATTGTGATTTATTAAGTTGTGCAATTCAATTATCTGTTTTATTCATAACCGATTTGTGTATGTTTATTAAGGATGCATACTTAGTTTTCATGCATGAATCAAATGCTAGAATATAAATGAGTTTCACCTAATCGTTACAAGTTTATATTCCTGAGTAGTGAAGGTTGATTGTCACAATCGCGTTAATTGAATTCTTGGCAAACGTATCATGCATTCATAGTTACAATTGCCTTGTCAACACTTATGATTTTCATGAAACGTAATGATCTCTGGTTGTATCTCTATTATTCATTCATGTAGAGGACTTTTGGAGAATGATTTGGGTTGTCTGATGTGAAATTAAATTGCACTCAAACTTAAACCCTATCAATGTAGTATGTGTAAGTAGGGATCGTTCTAGCCGGGGATTAGGAGGGATGCTAATCTACACTCTAAAACACTAAACTAGACTTACAAGACTCAAAACAGCTTAAAACAACCAAATAGACTCAAAACAGCTTAAAACAACCAAATAGACTCAAAACAGACACTAGGGAGTTATTTGGACGAATTCTAACTTTAACTTGACTCAAAATGCTAAAAGACACAAAATTAAACAGATTCTAACTAAGTTGACACAAGAAAATAAAGGGGATTGGGTTTTTGACGAATTTAAAGTAAAAACAAACTGATTAAGACACTAAAACAAAGGTTGGTACTAATTTGGGTGAATTAAAGGGTGAATGGCTAGCTAGAGGTTCCTTCTCCACACATGACATATATGCGACACAAATCGATTTCCAGTTGTTCTTTCTATAAACCATGAACGACAATGCCCCAAATTAATCGTGACTGTACGCATTAACCTTCAGATTTTCCTAAGTTCATTGAATTTGGACGTAGCGCCGCAAACCAAATTATTCTTATCAAGTTCCCTATATGACTGCATACTAGAGATACATATCAAAGATCATTAAGCTTTGTGAAAATCATAAGCATTGACATGACATTCGTGACTATGACTGCATGACACTCCTGCCAGGAATTTACTTAACGAGATCATGACTAACAACCTTCACTACTTGTAAATATAAGTTTGTAACTATTAGGTGAAACTCCCTTATATTTTAGCATCAAATCCTAGCATGCGAACTAAGTGTGCACCCTTAATCAACATACAAGAATAAGTTTTAATCAAACAGTTAAGCAAATCACATCCACGATTCATGAAATCATAACTGGAGGAAATCAATTCATATCACATATATGCTCATAGTTTCGAATTCCCCCTTAGCTAAGAAGGGGTTTAGTTCCTCATGATCGCAAATAAACAAAGACAATTAAATTTAAACATTGAAAACAAAGGATAGGATACACCTTGAAACGCTTCAGATTTCTTCCTTCCTTCCTTTGCAAAGCTGCGGCACAATGAGTGTGTGGTGGATGGATGTAGGTGAGTTATGGTAGAGGGTGGTGGTCTGAATGTAGCAGCAGATGTGTGTATTTATAGGCCTAGGGATTACTTGGCCTAGGTTGTCAGGGAAAAAGATTTAGGACTCCAATCCAACAAGGAAAAGACCTTCTAAAAACAGGTTGGGGCCCCAGATTTTTAGGGCTTCTAGAAAGGAGTGTTGTGGCATGTTTCTAGAACAGAAAGGCCTCCTAGAAACAGGTTTTATGCATCCTAATATGAAAAGGAGTCCCCCTTGCAACTAGAATTGAGGTAGGAGAAGATTAGGATAGGATAAGATAAGATAAGGTAAGATAAGGTTAGTTTGGATAAGATAAGGTTGGATAAGGTTTTGGATAATTCTCCTTCTTTGTAGCTGATTCCTTATCTTCAATGACTTAAATTAATTTCTTCAACACTTTTGCACATTCCTAGCCTCTCTTGAACTTCAAATTCGTCCATCCATCTTGCTCCATACTTGTGGCATCCATTCTTGGCCCAAAACTGCTCTAAAATGCTCCAAATTGCATCTTTTTGCCAACTTTGCCAATTGGACGTACAAACACACGAAAATAACTTAAAACACTTAAATAAGCAATAACTAACTAAATAAATGCAAGAAAACATGCTAACTAAGTCGCATAAATATGATCTTATCAAATTCCCCCACACTTAGCTTTTGCTAGTCCTCGAGCAAAACAAAAAAACAAAACATAACCTAAACCCTCCAACATTACCTCAAGGATTTCCAATGGTACATAACATGTTAAAAATCATTACTTACATAGATTTTAGTTATCCCTACTCTCGAGCACATACTTAATCATAGTAACCACTCACTAGTTCCCATCTAATCAATTAAAACAACTTTTTGAATGTAGTAACGTGCCTTAGAGAATCCCTCAATTCTTCACAAGATATACACTCTATTTTCACACAGATTTTCTGACTACACTCCTTACACTAGGTATATGTGAGAAGATTGATGTAAACATGAAAACTAGCACTCACATATGTATTAACAAAGAAGGCATTTTCTGGAATTATTAATGCATGTATATATATGATCTCATGAATGGAATGCTACTACTTAGACGCGAGAACCAGGGACACCATATGCTCATACCAATCCCAAGCTCCACATATTGAAACTCATAACAATCAAGATAGAAGTTTAAGGGTTGTAACGGGGCTAAAGGTATTGGCTAACAAAGAAAGGTAAATAAAACAAACGTTCTTAAAGAAATAGCGAGCAAAGTAATGAATATGACTCTTAGAATATACTTTTGAAAGCAGAAATCAACTTTAAACACAAAGGGAATAATTCACACATTCTAGGGTCAGATTTTTGATGTTTTGGACCCTTTCTTCAACAAAGAATACTTGTGAGCTCATCCTCACTTATTTTTCAACTCTTTTTCTTCCTTTTTCACACACTTTTTCTTTTCTTCTTCTTTTTCTACGAATTTTTTTCCTTTTATTTTTTCTTTTCACCCAAACCACTAAAAACCTTCCCCCACACTTATTTTTCTACAAATTGTTGATCAAAAGGAATTCCCTCTAAGTCATGCTTCACTATCCTTTAAGAACAAGGGTATGGATGATCCTAATCTAGGCTAGGTAGGGAACATGTGGGTTAACAACGAACATAGGCTAAACAAGGCTCAAAAGGGTTAAACCTACAAAATAAATGAGAAAGGGGTATGGTATGTTGGCTCTGGTTTTAACTAAACAACTTTATCTTGTTATGTTATGCTAATCAATTTCATGCTTTGAATGAAACGGGCATGAGTTCTAGTATTTGGAACTATATGATGAAACGCATTCTAAGTAACAACCAAGCAAAGAATGATAAGATCATGCAACGACTTTAGAAAACAAGAATGCACAGATTAATAACTCTCCAAACAAAGTTTAGGCTCAAGTCTCTCAAGGTCGTAGTGTTAGTTTGAGTTACTTCCTTCAAGCATGTTACAAAAACTGATTTTTTTGTTTTTTTTTTTTGTGATTGCATGTGAATTCATGAATGTCAACTATAACCAAGCATAAACCAAAGAGCATATCAAACTTCTATCCATGTTTGTAACATTCTTTAACAGTTATGCAATTAAAACCAAGTCCTCATCATTGTGTTGGAAGGTACACTAAGACACAAACACACAAAAACGACTCTTTTTGGTATTTTTCAAAACTTTTTCGATTTTTTTTCAAAATTTTCGTATTTTTCTTTCAAGACACATAAAAACACTTCAAAACACCCTAAAAACACTCAAAAACAATGAAAAACAACTTTAGAAGTGCTAGGTGACAAAATCCCACGAATTTTCAACAAAACAGCTTGTTTACCCCCCCCCAACACTTAAACCAAACATTGTCCTCAATGTTTCAAACATAGACTCACACACAAGCAAGCAAACAACACAACTAACAAACATAACAAATATGGCAAAGTAAAAGCAATAAAGAGTAGGGTTTAGGAACGCAAATCTGGTTGTGGAGCCTAGAGTTCCTAGGTCTTCTTTATTTGCATGGGTTGCCTCCCAAGAAGCGCTTGCTTTAACGTCTTTCAGCCAGACAATACCTCCCTTTAAGCTCCATTAGGGACCACGGCATGGAATTGATCATTGAATGGGAGGTGATACTTGAAATGATCCGGCAATGGTTTAAATTCTAGAGTGGGTGCCTGAATCATTAACAACATATTAGTATAAAACAAAATTGAAATTCGGGGAGGTGGCTTACTTGTTTGCTCCGACGTGAACTCAAGAATAAACACCCCTTCGAAAGTTGTAGGACTAGAAAATTCAGCCAGATCTGGTGTTTTGAGAGTTGTGGCTTGTCCCGTGTCGTAAAATTCAACTTCTTTGGGCTTTGTTGTCTCATGAACATCCTCTTTGATCCATTCTTGATATTCTCCAGCCACTTCTTTCTCTTGAATCATTCTTCTTGATGTACCAGGTTCTTTAAGAAATTCAACACATTCTGGAATTTGATTTGGTGTATCAAGAATTGGGATATCACTTTGCACCTTTGGGAAGGCTTCCACGATGTCTTTTTCACTTTCTTTGTTCTTGGAAATCATGAACCTGCCAGGGAAGGGTACATTTGCAGGAATAACATTAGATTGAACTGAATTTGAACCTAACTTACCTTGACTGGATGGCTTAGAAGCACTAGGGGTCTGCGGCAAATGATGAGAGATGATTGGGTGTTGCGACAAGGCTTCTTCTAAGCTTGTCTTGGCTGAATCTTCCTCATTCTCTTTGAACAGCAGCTCTTTGTTCACTTCTAGGGTATATTTGGATGTTTTTGGTTCAGCATCAACCTCCATACCACTTTCTAAAGTGATAGCTTCAGCGATTGCAACATCTCCCATCGAATTGACAATAGTTGAGTTGAAGAGTTTGCTTTGTTCTTGCATTTGTGTCATGAACTCTACCATCTCTCCAAGTTGATTGTTCAATTCACCCATTGTCTTGGTTTGGTCTTGCATATCCTGCACCATAGTAGTTAATAATTGAACAATTTGGTCATTATCCATGGACGAACCTGAACTTGGTTGGGCCGAATATGGTTTAGGCTGTGGTGGTTCATATGGCTTTTGATAGATCTTCTCAGATGGCTGCCAATACCCTTCTTGTTGTGAGCCCTGCTTCAAAGAGGTTAGTACGTCACGAATTTCATCATAACTCATAGGCATACTTGAATTCGATTGGAATTGTCGTGGGGGAGGTTGTGGTCGCTGCATAGGCACTGTATAAAACTCCTCATATGGCTGCCAATATCCACCTTGTTGAATTTGTTGAGGTTCCTCCCACATATAATCTGACTAATCTCTCCAATCCGAATTGTTAGCGTTGGAAAACAGGTTGTCCCTTGAATGTTTGCAATTGCGGTTCTTTCGGCAATCTGGGACAATTGAGAAGTAAGATTCGCCAATTGAGCTTGAATGTTTGCAATTGCCATGTTTAGTACCTGAAACAAAGAAAACAGAACAAAACAAAATCAAAAACTAAAACGTAAAAACAAAAACACAAACAGAAACACGGGGGATTAGCAAATTTGCTAATCCCCGGCAACGACACCAAAAATTTGATGTGAAATTAAATTGCACTCAAACTTAAACCCTATCAATGTAGTATGTGTAAGTAGGGATCGTTCTAGCCGGGGATTAGGAGGGATGCTAATCTACACTCTAAAACACTAAACTAGACTTACAAGACTCAAAACAGCTTAAAACAACCAAATAGACTCAAAACAGACACTAGGGAGTTATTTGGACGAATTCTAACTTTAACTTGACTCAAAATGCTAAAAGACACAAAATTAAACAGATTCTAACTAAGTTGACACAAGAAAATAAAGGGGATTGGGTTTTTGACGAATTTAAAGTAAAAACAAACTGATTAAGACACTAAAACAAAGGTTGGTACTAATTTGGGTGAATTAAAGGGTGAATGGCTAGCTAGAGGTTCCTTCTCCACACATGACATATATGCGACACAAATCGATTTCCAGTTGTTCTTTCTACAAACCATGAACGACAATGCCCCAAATTAATCGTCACTGCACGCATTAACCTTCAGATTTTCCTAAGTTCATTGAATTTGGACGTAGCGCCGCAAACCAAATTATTCTTATCAAGTTCCCTATATGACTGCAAACTAGAGATACATATCAAAGATCATTAAGCTTTGTGAAAATCATAAGCATTGACATGACATTCGTGACTATGATTGCATGACACTCCTGCCAGGAATTTACTTAACGCGATCGTGACTAGCAACCTCCACTACTTGTAAATATAAGTTTGTAACTATTAGGTGAAACTCCCTTATATTTTAGCATCAAATCCTAGCATGCAAACTAAGTGTGCACCCTTAATCAACATACAAGAATAAGTTTTAATCAAACAGTTAAGCAAATCACATCCACAATTCATGAAATCATAACTGGAGGAAATCAATTCATATCACATACATGCTCATAGTTTCAAATTCCCCCTAGCTAATAAGGGGTTTAGTTCCTCATGATCGCAAATAAACAAAGACAATTAAATTTAAACATTGAAAACAAAGGATATAATACACCTAGAAACGCTCCAGATTTCTTCCTTCCTTCCTTTGCAAAGCTGCGGCACAATGAGTGTGTGGTGGATGGATGTAGGTGAGTTGTGGTAGAGGGTGGTGGTCTGAATGTAGCAGCAAATGTGTGTATTTATAGGCCTAGGGATTACTTGGCCTAGGTTGTCAGGGAAAAGGATTTAGGACTCCAATCCAACAAGGAAAAGGCCTTCTAAAAACAGGTTGGGGCGCCAGATTTTTAAGGCTTCTGGAAAAGGGTGTTGTGGCATGTTTCTAGAACAGAAAGGCCTCCTAAAAACAGGTTTTAGGCATCCTAATATGAAAAGGAGCCCCCCTTGCTACTGGAATTAAGGTAGGATAAGATTAGGATAGGATAAGATAAGATAAGGTAAGATAAGGTTAGTTTGGATAAGATAAGGTTGGACAAGGTTTTGGATAATTCTCCTTCTTTGTAGCTGATTCCTTATCTTCAGTGACTTAAATTAATTTCTTCAACACTTTTGCACATTCCTAGCCTCTCTTGAACTTCAAATTCGTCCATCCATCTTGCTCCATACTTGTGACATCCATTCTTGGCCCAAAACCGCTCTAAAATGCTCCAAATTGCATCTTTTTGCCAACTTTGCCAATTGGACCTACAAACACACGAAAATAGCTTAAAACACTTAAATAAGCAATAACTAACTAAATAAATGCAAGAAAACATGCTAACTAAGTCGCATAAATATGCTCCTATCATTGTCGCATGCATTCATCCAATTCAATGAGTAAAGGAAAATCTGAGGGTTAATTTGTGCATCACGGTTAATCTAGGGTGTTGAGCATCATAGTTTATTGAAAAGCAATTGGAAATTGATTCGTGTACAAGTGTGTCATGTGTGGAGAACGGACCTCTAACTAATCCATCCATCATATTATTTCCTAAATTCGTTTTACAATCTGTTTAGTTTTACAATTTGTTTGTTTGTTTCAATTTCGTCAGAACCAAAACCCCCTTTTACTTTCCTGTTTCAAAGTGTTTAAAATCTGTTTTGTTTGTGTTTTAGAGTGTTTTGAGTCAAGTAAAAACCCTAAATTCGTCCAAAGTTGTGTTTAGAGTCCAAAACTGCCCAGTTTGTGTTTTTAGGCAGTTTTGAGTGTTTTTGAGTTGTTTTAAGTCTTTTGAACCTGTTTTGTGTCCCTTGAGTCTTTCCAAACGTTTTTAACTTTGTGTTTGTGTTTTGAGTCAGTTTAGAGGTTTTAGCAAGCCCTCATAATCCCTGGTTTAGAACGATCCCTACTTGCATTTATACTACGATTTGACAACAAGAGGGTTTAATTTGAGTGCTTAATTTTTGTCACATCAATCCATACCCTTGTTCTTAAAGGATAGTGAAGCATGAATTAAAATGAATTCCTTTTGACTGTCCTTTTGCAGAAAAACAAGTGTGGGGGAAGGGATTTGTGTGTGTGTGTGTGCCAAGAAAAAGAAATAAGGTACGGGTAGAAAAGAAAAGAAAAATTCGTGGAAAATAGAAAAAAAAAAGAAAAGTTGTGAAAAGAATGAAAAAGAGTTGAAAATGATGAGAAAAAGAGTTCTAAAGTGTTGTTTGTTGAAGAAAGGGTCCAAAACATCAAAATTCGAGCCTAGATTGTGTAAATGTTCCCTTTTGTGTTTAAAGTTGTTTTCTGCATTAAAAAGTGAATTCTAAGTGTTGATTTCATTGCTTTGCTTGCTATTCTTTAAAGAACCTTTGTTTTCCATATCCTTTCTTTCTTACCCAACACCCCCAAGCCTCGTTGCAACCCTTTAACTTCGATCTTGGGTGTTGTGTGTTTCAATATGTGGAGTTTGGAATTCGTATGAGCATATGGCATCACTGGTTCTCGCATCTAAGTAGTGGCATTCCATTCATGAGATCATATCTAAACATGCTTATTAACTCCATAAATTGCTTTCTTTGTTATAACATATGTGAGTGTTCGTTTTCATGTTTACATCAATCTTCTCACATATACCTAGTGTAGGGTGTGTAGTCAGAAAATCCGAGTGAAAATTGAGTGCATATCTAGTAAGGAATTGAGGGAATTCTCTAAGGCATGTTACTACATTCAAAACGTCGTTTTAATTGGTTAAATGTGAACTAGTAAGTGGTGACTATGATTAAGTATGTGCTCAAGTGTGAAGATGATTAAAATCTGTGGGAATGATGATTTTTGACATGTCATGTGCGTTGCAAATCCCTGAGGCAAATGTTGGAAGGTTTAGGATGTGTTTTGTTTGTTTTGTTTCGTATTGTTTTCTTTTGTTTGTTTTGTTTTGCTCAAGGACTAGCAAAAGCTAAGTGCATATTTAGGTGACTTAGTTGGCTTGTTCTTGTGCATTTACGTTGTTATTTCTTAGTTATTTTAGTCTTATAAGCCATTTTCGTGTTGATGTGAAAATTACTTGACACTCAAATTAAAACCCTATCGACGTAGTATATGAAAGTAGGGGTCGTTTTAGGCCGGGGATTAGAAGGGATGCTAATCTACACAAGTTAAACTCTAAAACACTAAACTAGACTCTAGACAACTCAAAACTGACCAAATTGACTCAAAACAGTACAACTAATTTAAACAGACTCAAAACAGGTACTAGGAAGTGAATTGGATGAATTTTAGACTAGTAAGAATCAAAACACTAAAAGGAGACAGATTTGGAAGAATTTGACAAAACTAAAACACAAATAAGAACAAAGTAAATTAAAGAGAGGTGAAGGTGAATTCAGGGGTGAAAAACTAGTTAGAGGGTTCTTCTCAACACATGAACATATGCATACGAATTGATTTCCAGTTATTCTTTCGATAAACCATGAATGACAATGCTTTGAATTAATTGTATTGCACTAATCAATTCTCAGATTTCCTTAAGTTCATTGAATTGAATGGATAACGCATCACAACCAAATTATTCTTATCAAGTTCCCTAACTATGGAATACGCATGATAGAGACACATATCAAAGATCATTAAGTTCCATGGAAATCATAAACATTGACAAGGCATTCATAACTATGAACTGCATGTTAACTCTGCCTTGGATCTACTTAACACAATCCCGACTAGCGACCTTTACTACTTGCGAATATAAGTTCATAACGATTAGGTGAAATTCCCTTATACCCTAGCATCAAATTCATGCATGTAAACTAAGTATGCATCCTTAATCAACACACAAGAACAAGTTCTTAATAAAACAGATAACTAAACCATATCCACAATTTATGAAACAATAACTGGAGGTAATCAATTCATACTAAACATATGTCCATGGCTTTGAATCCACCTCTAACTAAAACAAAATTAGTTCCACATGTTCAACATAATTGAAAAGCAAATTAAATTAAACATGGAAACAGAAACAAGAGAAGAAAGAACTCTAAGAACTCCAATGGTTGCAGGTAGGCTGCAGCACAACCCTTCCTTTCCAATGGAAGCCACGGCAAGGCCTTGTCTTCTCTCCTCTGCGGCAAAGTATGAATTTCTGAAGGTGTGGTGGTGTAGAACGAATTATGGAGTGTATATGGGGTGGGTGGTCTGCGGCAACCCTCTAAATCTGTGTATAAATACATCACAAACCCTAGGGTAATCAGATTAGGGCTTGGACTTAGCATAAGCAAGGGATTAGGGCCCTAAGTGCGGCAGAATTTGTGAATCCATTAGGAAAAAGGATTATGGCCCAATTGATTTCTGAAAAGGATTTGTATAACCCAAATCCACAAGGAAAAAGGCCTAACAAATCAGAATCCAAGAGGGAAAGGGATAAGGGATGCACGGCTGAGAGGATAAGGCAAGGAATGCCTTGCAAGGCAAGGAAAAAGCCTTCTAGAAAGGAGGGAGGCACCAGATTTTTAGGGTTCTAGAAAGAATGTGTTTTGTGGCAGATTTTGGGGTTTCTAGAAGGTTTGGGGCGCCACTTTTGTAGGACAAGGGATAGGACTTCTAGAAATCAGGTTTTAAGTCTCCGAAACTGAAATGAAATCTCTTTTGTAGCTGAAAGCAAGGTAGGATAAGATTAGGATAGGATAAGATAAGGTTTGGATAAGATAAGGTAGTTTGGATAATGTTTTGGATAATTCCCCTTCTTTATAGCTGATTCCTTATCTTCTTTATCTTTGACTTATTTCTTCCCTCTTTTTAGCTGAGTTCAAGCCTTTGTATCTTCAATTTTGTCCATCAACTTGCCTCCATGCTTGCACTACCCAATCTTGGCCCAAAAATGCTCTAGAATGCTCCAAATTGCTTCTTTTTGCCATCTTGACACTTAGAACCTACAAACACACGAAAATAGCTTAAAATACAAAATTAACTAAGAACTAACAACCTACATGCATGAAAACAAGCTAACTAAGTCGCATAAATATGCTCCTATCACGTGTGTTTTCAGGTTCTAAGGACAAAGTATGCAAGAAAGTGCATTTTGGAGCCTTTTGGAGCCTTTTGGAGCAAAATTGGGCTTAGAAGGGTTATTACATGCTTGGAGCAAAAGGAATGGACGAAATTGAAGACTTGAAGAAGTTAGGATTCCTAATCAACGAAGGATTCCTAATCAAAGAAGGATTCCTAATCAACGAAGGATTCCTAATCAAAGAAGGATTACTAGAAGAAGATGGATTCCTACTCAAACAAGGATTCCTACTTGAAGTAGGAAAGTTAAGCCAAGGTTTCCTATTTTGGTTTGACCTTTCCTAATCCTTAATGTCCCTAAGTTCCAGCAACATTGAAGGCCTCCTATGCATTTTAGGACACAAATTGAACCTTCATTCGCTTAGCCGTACCCCATCTCTTTATTCCCTTCCTTGCCGTGCAAGGGATCTTCCACTTGCCTAATTTCTGAACCTAAATCAGTAAGGAAACCATTTTTCCTTGCCTTGCAAGGCATTCCTTTACCCTTTCCACCTTTGCCGCATCTACTTGCCCAATTTCCTTAGGATTCTGACTTTAATTCCTATTTCCCTTAAAGTTTTGGTTTAATTTATGTTACCTAAATTGTTTCTTAGCTTTATTACCCTAAAGTCTCTAAATAAAACTCTTTGCCACACCTATGGGGATCCATTCATTCACCCATTGAACCTAAAACACATTCCTGACCCCAAAACGCATCCCATACACTTCATCCACCTTTGTGCCACAGCAAGGAGAAAGAATGAAGGACTCTTGGATGTTCGAGCTTGATTGTTGGAGCATTCTAGGTGTAATTTGTTCTATGTTTACAATGTTTAATTTCTTTTCCTTTCGTTTTGCTGTGAACATGAGTGGCAAAACCCCTCTTGGCTAGGGGTGATTTCAAAGCCATGATTATGTGTGCAATATGAGTTGATAAATTCCAGTTATGAATTCTTGAATTGTGAATGCAATTGGCTTAACTGTTTGATTGATAACTTATTTTTGTGTGTTGATTGAGGGTCGACACTTAATTGGCATGCATAAATTTGATGCCAGAGTATAAGGGAGTTTCACATAATCGTTACAAACCTATATTCATATGTAGTGAAGGTCGCTGGCCATGATCGGGTTAAGTTCAATTCCTAGCATAAGTGACATGATTCCATAGTTGCAAGTGCTTTGTCAATGCTTATGATTTTCATTGAACGTAATGATCTTTGATTGTATCTCTATTATGATGTCATGTAGGCGACTTTTGAAGAATGCTTTGGGTTGTCGAATGATGTCATCCAATCCAATAATACAAGGAAAATCTGAGGGTTAACTAATGATGTCACGGTTAATTTGGGGCATTGTCGTTCATAATTCAATGAAGGAGTAACTGGAAATCGAGTCATTTGCATACATGTCATGTGTGGAGAAAGAGCCTCTAGCTAGCCCATCATCCATCTTATTTCCCAAATTCGTTTTAAAAGTTGTTTAGTTTTACAATCTGTTTTGTTAGTTTAAATTCGTCCAAAACAAACCCCCATTTTACTTTCTTGTTTCAAAGTGTTGAAAATCTGTATTGTTTGTGTTTTTAAGTGTTTTAAGTCAAACCCAACCCTTATTTTCATCCAAAATTGTGTTTAGTGTCAGAAACTACCTAGTTAGTGTTTTTAGGCAGTTTTGATTGTTTTTAGCTTATTTTGAGTCTTGTGAACTTGTCTTGAGTCTTTTGAGTCTATTCAAACGTTTTTAACTTTGTTTTTATGTTTTTGAGTCAGTTTAGAGGTTTTAGCAAGCCCTCCTAATCCCCGGTTCACAACGATCCCTACTTGCATCTATACTACAATTGTCAACAAAAGGGTTTAATTTGTGTGCTGTTTTACATCGCATCACATCACTCCAGCAGATTGGAACCTTCCTTTTGAGCTCATGTGCAATGCCTCGGATTATGCAATTGGAGCTGTTTTGGGAGAAAGGAAGAACAAACAGCCACACGTCATCTATTATGCGTCCCACACCTTAAATGACGCCCAATCGAACTATTCCACAACGGAAAAAGAACTTCTTGCTATTATCTTTGCTTTAGATAAATTTCCTTCATGAAGAGGACTCTCTCCTTATTTCAGAGACATTCCCGGATGAGCAATTGTTGTCCATCGAGGTAAGTGAACCGTGGTACGCAGATTTGGTGAACTACTTGGTAACTAAACGTTTTCCAACCACTTTCACTAAACCCCAACGTGACAAACTTCAGAATGATGCACAATTTTATGTGTGGGATGATCCATATTTATGGAAGTATTGCCCAGATCAGATTGTTCGACGATCTGTGCACAATTCTGAGTTTCATTCCATTCTCGCCTTTTGCCACTCTTATGCATGTGGGGGTCATTTTGGCACCCAAAGAACAGCCCTCAAGGTGTTAGAATGTGATTTTTATTGGCCTACATTGTTTAAAGATGCTCGAATGTTTTGTTTAACATGTGATAGATGTTAAAGAACAGGTACCATAGGTGCCAAGGACCAAATGCCGCAAACCCCTATCTTCAATGTCGAAATTTTTGATGTTTGGGGTATTGATTTCATGGGTCCCTTTCCTTCTTCGTATGGTTTCACTTATATCTTGCTTGCGGTTGATTATGTTTCCAAATGGGTAGAAGCAAAGGCTACCCGTACTAATGATTCTACAGTGGTTGCAGATTTCATCAAAACTAACATTTTCTCTAGATTTGGGATGCCACGGGTGTTCATTAGTGATGGAGGCTCACATTTTTGCAATCGGACCATTGAGGCACTGTTTAAGAAATACAATGTCAACCATAAGGTTTCGACACCTTACCATCCTCAAACAAGTGGCCAAGCCGAAGTTTCAAATAGAGAAATCAAGCAAATCTTGGAGAAGACCGTTGGGCCAACCCGGAAGGATTGGAGCTTGTGTTTAGACGATGCACTATTGGCATATCGAACTGCCTACAAAACACCCCTAAGGATGTCTCCATTTCGGCTAATCTATGGCAAGCCGTGTCACTTACCTGTGGAACTAGAGCACAAGGTGCATTGGGCTGTGAAAACATTCAATTTGGACTTAGATGCTGCTAGAATGCATATAAAGCTCCAATTGAATGAACTTTGAGGAGCTAAGGAACGAAGCATATGAGAATGCTCGAATGTACAAGGAGAAAACAAAGGCGTTTCATGACAAGATGATTCGGGGCAAAACATTCTCCATTGGGCAGAAAATGTTGCTTTTCAACTCCCGTTTACGTTTATTCCCTGGTAAGTTACGTTCTAAGTGGATTTGACCTTTTGTTGTTACTAATGTTTTTCCATATGATGCAGTTCAAGTCCAAAGCTTAAGGAATAGACAAGAATTCAAGGTAAATGGACATCGACTGAAGCCATACTATGAGAGTGCCGTGGGGCAGGTTGTGGAGGAGATCTCTCTCCAAGCCATGGGCTCCAATGGGGAGTGAATGAGTTCTTCGTTTGGCTGCAAGACGTTAAAGCAAGCGCGTCTTGGGAGGCAACCCATGCATTCAACAAAGGAAGACCTAGGAATCACTCCAATTCCAGATTTGCGTTCCTAAACCCTTCTCTTTGTTGTTGTTTCTATTTTGCTATGTTTTGTTTGTTTATTCGTTGTTTGTTAGTTTGCTTGTTTTTGTGTGAGTTTATGCTTGCAACATTGAGGACAATGTTTGTTTTAAGTGTGTTGGGGGGGGGTAAATAAGTGTTTTTGATGCAAATTCGTGGGATTTTATCACCCATTACTTCAAAAGTTGTTCCTTGCTGTTTTTAAGTGTTTTTAAGCTGTTTTGGAGTGTTTCAGTGTGTCTTGACATAAAAATCCGAAAATCTCATAAAAATTTGAAAAATTGTTTTGAAAAACCCAAAAAGAGTTGTTTTTGTGTGTTTGTTTGTGTCTTAGGGTACCTTCCAACACAATGATGAGGATTTGGTTTTTAATTACATGACTGTTAAAGAGAGTTATAAACATGGATGAAAGTTTGATGTACTGTTTGATTTATGCTTGGTTGTGGTTATAATTTATGAATTCACATGCAATCATAAACGAAAGATCAGTTTTTGTAACATGCTTGAAGGAAGGAACTCAAATTAACGCTACAACCCTGTGAGACTTGAGCCTAAAATGTTCTTTGGAGAGTTAATATTATGTGCATTCTTGTTTTCTAAAGTCGTTGCATGATCTCATTATTCTTTGCTTGGTTGCTACTTAGAATGCATTTTCATCATTTAGTTCCAAATGCTAGAATTCATGCCCATTTCATTCGAAGCATGCTATTGACTTGCATAATACATATTCAAGATGAAGTTGTGTAGTGACCACCAAAGCCAAATTG
The DNA here is from genome assembly GCA_024362995.1 of Heteromeles arbutifolia. Lineage (NCBI taxonomy): Eukaryota > Viridiplantae > Streptophyta > Magnoliopsida > Rosales > Rosaceae > Heteromeles > Heteromeles arbutifolia. Next base: position 14,863,679 of record JANCRC010000008.1, on the reverse strand, counting down.
CCGTGCCACCTATTTCATTATGTGTTTAAGTTTAACCCCGTTGAGCCTTGTGTAGCCTATGTTCTTTGTTAACCCACACTATCCTCACCTAGCCTAGATTAGGACTATCCATACCCTTTGTTCTTAAAGGATAGTGAAGCATGACTTAGAATGAATTCCTTTTGATCTACATTATGCAGAAAATCAAGTGTAGGGGAAGGATTGGTTGTTTTAAGCTTAGTTCTACATTTTGTGTTTCAAAAGAAAAGAAAATTAGTGGAAAAAGAAATAGAAAAAAAAGAAAAGTTGTGAAAAGAGTGAAAGAGTTGAAAATTATGAGAAAAAGAGTTCGAAAGTGTTGTTTCATGAAGAAAGGGTCCAAAACATTGAATTCGGCCCTAAGTGTTGCTTGAATCTCCCTTTGTGTTTAAAAGTTCAATTCTGCATTCTAAAAGTGAATTCCAAGTGTCAATTTCATTACTTTGCTTGTTATCACTTTAAGAACGTTTGTTATCCCAATCCTTTCTTTGTTAGCCATTACCCCTAAGCCCCGTTACAACCCTTGACTTCAATCTTGAGTGTTGTGTGTTTCAATTTTTGGAGTTTGAAATTGGTATGAGCATATGGTGTCACTGGTTCTCGCGTCTAGGTCGTAGCATTCCATTCATGAGATCATATCTAAACATGCTTATTAACTCCAGAAATTGCTTTCTTTGTTATAACATATGTGAGTACTAGTTTTCATGTTTACATCAATCTTCTCACATATACCTAGTGTAGGGTGTGTAGTCAGAAAATCTGAGTGAAAATTGAGTGCATATCTAATAAGGAATTGAGGGAATTCTCTAAGGCATGTTACTACATTCAAAACATCGTTTTAATTGGTTAAATGTGAACTAGTAGGTGGTGATTGTGATTAAGTATGTGCTCAAGTGTTAAGTTGACTAAAATCTGTGGGAATGATGATTTTTAACATGTCATGTGCGTTGGAAATCCCTGAGGAAAATGTTGGAAGGATTAGAGTGTGTTTTGTTTACTTGGTTTTGTTTTGTTGTTTCGTTTTGCTCGAGGACTAGCAAAAGCTAAGTGTGGGGGAATTTGATAGGAGCATATTTATGCGACTTAGCTAGCTTGTTTTCATGCATTTATGTTGTTGATCCTTAGTTATTTTAGTGTTTAAAGTCATTTTTCGTGCAATTTCAGGTTTGAAGGACAAAGTATGCAAAAAGGTGCAATTTGGAGCCTTTTAGAGCAAAATTGAGCTTGGAATGGATTGTATATGCATGGAGCAAGGTGGGTGGACGAAATTGAAGACCAAAAAAGGCTAGAAAGGTGCTAAAAGTCAAGAGAAATCAGTTTGGAAGCTTGGAAGACAAAGAAAAACACAAATTGACCCACTTCTACAAAGGTGGCGCCTTGTCCCCTTTGTGTTCCTTCCTTGTCTCCTCTTGTACAACATTTCCCCTTGCCATGTTTCCTTATCCCTAAACCATGTAAAAACCTTTCATTTTCCCCTTAGGACATTGAAAAACAACTCCCTTATCCATTAGGATCCAGCCGCACCTTTCCCTTCACATCCTTTACCTTGCCGCACAAGATAACCCATTCCCTTGAGAATTAGGACCTTTGCTGCACCTAAATCAGCAAGGAAACCCTTTTTCCTTGCCTTGCAAGGCATTCCCTTGCCCTTTCCCTCTCAGTCGCACCTTGTTACCTATTTCCCTTGGGATTTTGGTTCTAATTTCCTATTTCCTTTAAGTTTTAGAATAATTCCTGATTACCTAATTTAATTTGGAGCCTTGTCCTTTAAATACTAAGTCATGCCGCAGCCTTAGGGAATTCATTCACCAATTAACACAACCTTACACTAATCTACAAATTCCCAACCATCTCTACACCCTGGTCGCAACTCCCATTCAACCTAAAACATATTCCTGACCCCAAAACACATCCCATACACTTCACCCACCTTTGTGCCGCAGCAAGGAGAAAGAAGGAAGGACTCTTGGATGTTCGAGCTTAATTGTTGGAGCATTCTAGGTGTAATTCGCTCTATATTTACAATGTTTAATTTTCTTTTCCTTTCCTTTTGCTGTGAACATGAATGGGTAAACCCGTCTTGGCTAGGGGTGATTTCAAAGCCATGAATATGTGTGCAATATGAGTTGATAAATTCCAGTTATGAATTCTTGAATTGTGAATGCAATTGGCTTAACTGTTTGGTTGATAACTTATTTTGTGTTTGTTGATTGAGGGTCGACACTTAATTGGCATGCATAAGTCTGATGCTAGAGTATAAGAGAGTTTCACATAATCGTTACAAACTTATATTCTTATGTAGTGAAGGTCGCTAGTCACGATCGCGTTAAGTTCAATTCCTAGCATGAGTGATATGATGTCATAGTTGCAAGTGCTTTGTCAATGTTTATGATTTTCATTGAGCGTAATGATCTTTGATTGCATCTCTATTATGATGTGATGTAGGGAACTTTTGAAGAATGCTTTGGGTTGTCGAATGATGTCATCCAATCCAATAATACAAGGAAATCTGACGGTTAACTAGTGATGTCACGGTTAATTTGGGGCATTGTCATTCATAATTCAATGAAGTAGTAACTGGAAATCGAGTCGTTGCATACATGTCATGTGTGGAGAAAGAGCCTCTAGCTAGCCCATCATCCATCTAATTTCCCAAATCGTTTTCAAATTAGTTTTTAAAGTTACAATCTGTTTTGTTAGTTTAAATTCATCCAAAACAAAACCCCCCTTTACTTTCTTGTTTCAAATAGCTTTAAACTTGTTTTGTTTGTGTTTTTAAGTGTTTTAAGTCTAAACCAACCCTTATTTTCGTCCAAAATTGTGTTTAGTGTCAGAAACTGCCTAGTTAGTGTTTTTAGGCAGTTTTGAGTATTTTTAGCTTATTTTGAGTCTTCTGAACTTGTCTTGAGTCTTTTGAGTCTATTCAAACGTTTTTAACATTGTTTTTATGTTTTTGAGTCAGTTTAGAGGTTTTAGTAAGCCCTCCGAATCCCCGGTCCAGAACGATCCCTACTTGGATCTTTACTACAATTTGACAACAAGAGGGTTTAATTTGTGTGCTTATATATTTCGCATCAGAAAGGAAACAAACAAACAACGAACTAAGCATGGCAAGATAAATGCAGAAAAGAGAAGGGTTTAGGAACGCAAATCTGATTTTGGGGGGATTCCTAGGTCTCCCTTCTTCAAATGCATGGATTGATCTGTGAATGGACGGTGATACTTGAAATGATCCGGCAATGGTTTAAATTCTAGTGTGGGTGCCTGAATCATTAAAATCAGCAAGTTAGTAGAAAACAAAATTGAAATTGAAGAAGATGGCTTACTTGCTTGCTCCGACACAAACTCAATGACAAACACCACATCTTTGAATGTTTCAGGAATGTTGGACTTGGCAAGATTGAATGTGACGGTTGTGCTTGTCCCATGCCATAAAATTCAACTTCTTTGGGCTTTGTTGCCTCATGAACATCCTCTTTGATGCATTCTTGATATTCTCCAGCCACTTCTTCCTCTTGAATCATTCTTCTTGATGTACAAAGTTCTTCAAAGAAATCAACACATTCTGGAACTTGATTTGGTGTACCAAGAATTGAGATAGTACTTTGCACCTTTGGAAGGGTTTCCATGATGTCTTTTTCACTCTCTTCGTCCTTGGAAATCATGAACTTGCGAGGAAATGGTACATTTGGAGGAATAACATTAGATTGAACCGAATTTGAACCCAACTTACCTTGAATGGATGGCTTAGAAGCACTAGGGGCTTGCGGCAAGGGTGGTGGAGCTAGGATAGGCTGGGGCAAGGGTGTTTCTTCTTCTTCCTCCTCAATTAGCAGCTGTTCATCCATGTTTTGGCTTGGTTCGGACGTCTTGGGTTCATCTTCAACCTCTATGCCACTTGCCAAGGTGAGAGCTTCAGCAATTTCAAATTCTCCCATTGGATTTACAACGGTTGAATTGGAAAGTTCACTTTGTTCTTGAATTTGTACCACGAATTGCGCTATCTGTCCAATTTGCTTTTCCAAATGGTCCACCCTTTTGTCTTGAATTTGCATCGCTTTGTTTTGATTTTCTTGTCCTTGAGACAAAGAAGTGAGTAATTGAATAGTTTGATCATTTTCCAAAGACATACCTGAATTTGTTTGGGCAGATTGTAGTGGAGGTTGTGGTGGTGCATATGGCCATTGATAGAACTCCTCAGATGGCTGCGAATATTCTTCTTGTTGTGAGCTCTGCGTCAAAGAAATTAATTCATCAAGAATTTGATTATAATTCATGGACATACTTGAATTCGATTGGAATTGTTGTGGGGAAGGCTGTGGTGGCTGCATAGGTCTTGAATAAAACTCCTCATATGGCTACCAATATCCTTCGGGTTGAACTTGTTGAGATTCACACCAAGCACCTCCATTCGCAGTGAATTGATGAGTTTGATGTACTTGCCCATAGGGTACATCAAATGTAGGGGCAGTGTGCATTGAAGCTCTTTTGGCAATCTGTGACAATTGAGAAGTAAGATTCGCCAATTGAGCTTGAATGTTAGCAAAATCCATGTCTTACTACTCTAGTACCTGAAATCAAAGAAAGAAAACTAAATCGAATATCAAAAGTAAAAGACACAAACAGAAACAAAGTCAGCAACTAAAACAAAAGACACGAAAAAGAAACAAAGGAAACAATGGGGGATTAGCAAAGTTGCTAATCCCCGGCAACGGCGTCAAAAATTTGATGCGATGTAAAACAGCACACAAATTAAACCCTCTTGTTGATTGTTGTTGTAAAGATGCAAGTGATAGGAGCATATTTATGCGACTTAGTTAACTTATTTCCTTGCATTTAGGTTGTTAGTTCTTAGTTATTTTAGTATTTTAAGCTATTTTCGTGCGTTTGTAGGTCTAAAGGGCTAAAGGAGCAAGAAAGTGCATTTTGGTGCTTTTTGGAGTAGTTTTGGGCACTAAATGGATTGCACATGCTTGGAGCTAAGTGGATGGACGAAATTGAAGATCAAATGAGCTTTGGATCAAATGAAGAATGAAGAGTTCAAAATTGGAAGCCAAGGTTTCTAAAGTTGGAAGTTTCTATTCTTGGAGGTTTCCATTCTTAAAAGTTTCTATTCTTGGCTTGGAAGTTTCCTAATCCTTCCTCACCTATGTTCCAATCACAAAAGGATTCCAAATTATGTTAGGGCACTTAATTGGTTGTTCTAGAAGTCCTAAACCTGCCCTAAAGTTCAGCCGCACCACCTTGACCGTTCCTAAACCCTTGCCGCACTTACTTACCCTTTCTTTCCTATTTTCTGCCTTAAAACCACATTCCCTTTTCCCCCTTTAAATACATATGCCACACCCTTTAATTGGGGGATCCCAAAAACACATTCTCTGCACCCACCTTCCATCCACTTATTTACCTATCCATCCTCTACCACCCATCACCACCCACTCTACACACCCTAACCCTTGTGCTGCAGCTTTACAAAAGAAGAAGGAGAGGATTAACTTGAAGTCGTGCCTAGCCATTCAAGACGTTGGATTGTTGGAACGTTTCTAGGTGTAATCTATCTTTGTTTTCAATATTTAATTTAATTTCTCTTTGTTTTGCTGTGAACATGAGGAGCTAAATTTGTTTTGGCTAGGGGGAATTTCAAAGCCATGAATATATATGTGATATAAGTTGATTACCTTCAGTTGTGATTTCATAAATTGTGAATGCAATTTGCTTAACTATTTGATTCAGAACTTATTCTTGTATGTTGATTAAGGATGCATACTTAGTTTGCATGCATGAATTTGATGCTAGAATATAAGGGAGTTTCACCTAATCGTTATGAACTTATATTCACAAATAGTGAAAGTTGCTGGTCACGATCACGTTAAGTAAATTCCTGGCAGGAGTATCATGCAGTTCATAGTTATGAATGCCTTGTCAATGTAGGGAACTATTGAGGAATACTTTGGGTTGTTGTATGCATTCATCCAATTCAATAAACTTAGGGAAATCTGAAGGTTAATTAGTGTATCATGGTTAACTTGGGGCGTTGAGGTTCATGGTTTATCGAAATCGTAACTGGAAATCAGTTTTGTGTTGCATGTGTGTCATGTGTGGAGAAGAACCCTCTAGCTAGCTCATTATCCATTGAATCACCTTAGTTCTATGTCTTTGTTTAGAATCTACAAGTTACTTAGTTTTAGATTCAATTTTCGTAGAAACCAAACCCCCCATCTTTAAGTTGTGTTAGTTTAGTTAGAATCTGTTTAGATTTGTGTCTAGTTAATCTTTGAGTTTATTTTCGTCCAAATCAGTCCTTAGTGTCTAGTTTGAGTCAATTTGGCTGTTTTAAGCTATTTTGAGTCTTTTAAGTTTGTTTTGAGTCTTGTGAGTCTTGTTAAGTGTTTTTAAGTTTGTTTTTGTGTTTTTAAGTCAGTTTAGAGTAGATCAGCAATCCCTCCAAATCCCTGGCCTAGAACGATCCCTACTTGCATCTTTACTACAACTGTCAACAAGAGGGTTTAATTTGTGTGTTGTTTTACATCGCATCAAATTTTTGGCGCCGTTGCCAGGGATTATCAACTTTGCTAATCCCCCGTTGTTTCCTTTGTTTCTTTTTCGTGTCTTTTGTTTAGTAGCTGACTTTGTCTCTGTTTGTGTTTCTGTTTGTGTCTTTCATTTTTGATACTTGATTTAGTTTTCTTTCTTCAATTTCAGGTACTAGAGTAGTAAGACATGGATTTTGCAATCATTCAAGCTCAATTGGCCAATCTTACTTCTCAATTGTCCCAGATTGCCGAAACAACCACAATGCGCACTGTTCAAACTCATCAACGTCCTCAATTCACTGCAAGCGGAGGTACTTGGGGTTATCAAGGCCATAACCAATCAAGGGACAACATGTTTTCTAACACTTACAATTCTGATTGGAGAGATTATTCAGATTATATGTGGGGGAAATCTCAACAAGTTCAACCCGAAGGATATTGGCAGCTATATGAGGAGTTTTATTCAGGACCTATGCAGCCACCACAGCCTCCCCCACAACAATTCCAATCGAATTCAAGTATGTCCATGGAGATTGATGAAATTCTTAATGTACTAACTTCTTTTACGCAGGGCTCACAGCGAGAAGAATATTTGCAGCCATCTGAGGGGTTCTGTCAATGGCCATATGCACCACCACAATCGTCCCAACCACATCTAGGTTTGTCAGTGGATAATGATAAAATTCTTGAATTACTTACCTCTATGACTCAGGAATCACAAAATCAAGCCCAAGTGATGAGCGAATTGAAGAATCAAATGGGGCAGATTGCAGAATTCATGGGGCAAATTCAAGAACAATTGGAAAGTGGTATGGAGGTTGAAGCTGAACCAGAGCTATCCAAACGTAGCCTAGAAGAGAACAAGATGCTGCTGATCGAAGAGGAGGAAGAAGACATACCTATGGCAAGGGTGGAAACACCTTTGCCGCAGGCCCTTAGTGCTTCTAAGCCATCCAATCAAGGTAAGTTGGATTCAAATTCGGTTCAATCTAATGTTATTCCTCCAAATGTACCCTTCCCTCGCAGGTTTTTTATTCCAACGAATGAAACCCTTCCCAAAGATGCAAAATCATACCCAAATTCTTGATACACCACAACAAGTCCCAAATTATGTTGAACTGTTCAAAGAGAATTATACATCAAGAAGAATGATTCAAGAGTAAGAAGTGGCTGGAGCATATGTAGAATCCATCAAAGAGGATGTACATGAGACAACAAAGCCCAAAGAAGTTGAGTTTGATGACACAGGACAAGTCACAACCATCATAATAAATCTGGCCAAGTTCCAAGTCCCTGAAACTTTCAAAGAAGTGGTGTTCATCCTTGAGTTATTGCCGGAGCAAACAAGTAAGCCATCTTCTCCAATTTGAATTTTGTTTTATACTAACTTGTTGATTTTGATGATTCAGGCACCCACACTAGAATTTAAACCATTGCCGAATCATTTCAAGTATCACCTTCCCTTCAACGATAAATTCCATGCTATGGCCTCCAATGAAGCTTAATTGGAGGTATCGTCTGGCTGCACGACGTTAAAGCAAGCGTTTCTTGGGAGGCAACCCATGCATTCAACTAAGGAACAATGGACTTTTCGCTCCACATCCAGATTTGCGTTCCTAAACCTTTCTCTTTACTGCATTTATCTTGCCATGATTAGTTAGTTGTTTGTTTGTATGTTTCTGTGAGTTTATGCTTGAAACATTGAGGACAATGTTTGATTTAAGTGTTGGGGGGGGGGGTTAACAAAGTGTTTTTGATGCAAATTCGTGGGATTTTATCACCCATTACTTCTAAAGTTGTTTCTCACTATTTTAAAGTGTTTTTAGTATGTTTTGAGGTGTTTTTGTGTGTTTTGAAGTAATTATACGAAAATTTGAAAAAAATCAGTTTTTAAAGTGTTTTTAGAGTCATTTTTGTGTGTTTATGTCTTAGGTACCTTCCAACACAATGATGAGGATTTGGTTTTTAATTGCATAACTGTTAAAGAAAGTTACGAATATGGATTGAAGTTTGATATGCTCTTGGTTTATGCTTAGTTGTAGTTGTTGTTTACGCATTCAGATTTGATCACAAAAGGATAAAATCAGTTTTTGTAACATGCTTGAAGGAAGAAACTCAAACTAACGTTACAACCCTGAGAGACTTGAGCCTTTACCTTCTTTGGAGAGTTATTAATCTGTGATTCTTTGTTTTCTAAAGTTGTTGCATGATCTCATTATTCTTTGCTTGGTTGCTATTTAGAATGCATTTTCATTATAGTTCCAAATACTAGAACTCATGCCTGTATCATTCAAAGCATGACATTGAATTGCATAACACATAACAAGACGAAGTTGTTTAGTGAACCACCACAGCCAAACAGCCGTACCCTCCTTTGTCATATGTTTTGTAGGTTTAACCCCGTTTGAGCCCTGTTTAGCCTATGTTCTTTGTTAACCACATTAACCTCACCTAGCCTAGTGTAGGAATGTCCATACCCTTGTTTTTAAAGGATAGTTAAGCATGCCTTAAAATGAATTCCTTTTGATAAACATTACGCAGAAAAACAAGTATGGGGGAAGGGATTTTTGTGTGTTAGTATGCCAAGAAAAGAAATAAGGCACGGGTGAAAAATAAAAAGAAAATTCGTGGAAAAAGAAAAAGAAAAAGAAAAAGTTATGAAAAGAATGAAAAAGAGTTTGAAAAGAAGAAAGAATGAGTTTAAGAATGTTGATTGTTGAAGGAAGGGTCCAAAACATCAAATTTGGCCCTAAAATGTGTTAATCTTCCATTTTTGTGTTTAAAGTTGATTTCTGCATTCAAAATTGAATTCTAAGTGTCAATTTCATCACTTTGCTTACTATTTCTTTAAGAACCTTTATTTTTCCATATCCTTTCTTTGTTAGCCAAAACCCTTAGCCCCATTTGATACGAGCATATTTATGCGACTTAACTAGCTTGTTTTCGTGCATTTATGTTGTTATTCTTTAGTTATTTTAGTGTTTAAAGTCATTTTCATGCAATTTCAGGTCCTAAAGACAAAGTATGCAAGAAAGTGCATTTTGGAGCCTTTTGGAGCAAAATTGGGCTTGGAATGGATATCACATGCTTGGAGCAAAAGGAATGGACGAAATTGAAGAATTGAAGATGTTAGGATTCCTAATCAAAGAAGGATTCCTAATCAAAGGAGGATTCCTAGTGGAACAAGGATTCCTACTCAAACAAGGATTCCTACTTGAAGTAAGAAAGTTAAGCCAAGGTTTCCTATTTTGGTTTGACCTTTCCTGATCCTAAATGTCCCTAAATTCCAGCAACTTTGAAGGCCTCCTATGCATTCTAGGACACAAACTAAAGGATCTAGAACACCCATGGACCCTTGCCGCACCTTGTTCTTGGTTTCCTCTTCCTTGCCGTGCAAGGGAGAGTCCCTCTTTCCTGTTTCCTCTTCCTTGCCATGCAAGGGAGAGTCTCTGATTGTATCTCTATTATACATTCATGTAGGGGAGTTTTGGGGAATGATTTGAGTTGTCGCATGCATTCATCCAATTCAATGAGTTAAGGAAAATCTGAGGGTTAATTAAAGCATCACGGTTAATCTGGGGTGTTGAGCATCATAATTTATTGAAAAGCAATTGGAAATCGATTTATGTACAAGTGTGTCATGTGTGAAGAATGGACCTCTAGCTAATCCATCAACCATCTTATTCCCAAAATTCGTTTTACAATCTGTTTAGTTTTATAACTTGATTGTTTGTTTCAAATTCGTCCAAACCAAAACCCCCTTTTACTTTCTTGTTTCAAAGTGTTTAAAATCTGTTTTGTTTGTGTTTTTAAGTGTTTTGAGTCAAGCCAAAACCTTATTTTCATCCAAAGTTGTGTTTAGAGTCAGAAACTGCCCAGTTAGTGTTTCTAGGCAGTTTTGAGTGTTTTTAAGTTGTTTTGAGACTTGTGAGCCTGTTTTGAGTCCCTTGAGTCTATTCAAATATTTTTAACTTTGTTTTTATGTTTTAAAGTCAGTTTAGAGGTTTTAGCATGTTGGAAATGTACCCTAAAACCAATCATATGATGATACTTTACGGACATTTCACATGTTAAACTAATCTAGTTTAATATAAAGGGCAAAGATTATAGTTTTAAGCCGTCTCATATAAATGTTATATGCTTAAACTATAAGTCCAAGGAATATGTAATAGGGAGAATGTGATCTAAAGAAGTTAGATTCATGAGACCATTCTCTTCCGTATACATATCCTAATTGTTCCTGATCATAGGATTGCCAATTGGGCATTGACAGGCCGTCAAGATCAGTACGTGCTATGCCTTCTCTTAGGGAGAGTGACTGGTCTCGAGTCATTGGTGTGACTGACATCAAGACAAGCATGTAGGTGCTCAATAGAGAATGAGTCCACTGAACGCGATCAACAAAGAGTTCTCATACTCATGTCACATGAGAACTCATGGTCAGGATAATGCAAAGTAGTCGTTTGACCTAAGGCATCATATTTGTCTTGTGGTTAGGTCCTTGATCTTTGACTATGTCAAAGTCACCTCGTTAGAGGGTGTCCACGGCATAGTTGGGGTTAAGCCACTTAGCTATGGAGGCAAGTGAATGCGCAACAAGGGATCTCTAACCTTCAAACGTTGAGGGAGAATACTCAATGATATGATTAAGAATCTCTGGCCAGAGTGTGAATAAGATTTATGAAGTCGTTCAAAATCACATTCAAGGTAATCATATAAGTAAATGAATCACATTGGATAGTAGACATGAATAAATTATCAAGCCAAACAATGTGGTCAAGAGTATTGTATTAGAGAAAGATAGTATTGCATTGTAATCCTAAACTGAATAGGTTCTCCACCTCTTCTGATTAGCTTGGGTAACCATGACATACTGCTAGGTGTCACTCATGGTTTGTGGAAGCCCTAAACGTGTATAATCACTAAAGGGAGAATTGAAAGTAAGTTTCAATTCACAATCGATCGTTAAGAGTAACAATCGCTCACCGCCTCGCTAAAAGGAACCTAATGCGTCGTACACCGAGTAAGGTAGAGATTGAAGAAACAACGGAGATGAGTAAGGATAATTAAATGGTTTAATTATTTATGGCTAGGATTAATTAATATGTTAATTAATCAAACGAATAAGTTCGTTTTAGACCTCGGGTTAGTTTTGGGCCTCAAGGCCCAATGGGCTTCGAATGTCAAGCCCATTAACATAAGTTGTATGACAACTTATTGACTAAATACCCAAAAGGGCCCAAACAGCCCATAGCCTTAAGGAGGCCGGCCATATATAGAAGGAAAGGGTTTGTGGTTCTTTTTGTCACTTAATTGAAGGGACTATATAAAGGACTTTATAACATTTTCATCCTTAGGGTTTCTTTTGGAGAAAAGATGAGAACACAAAGCTCTCTTTGCTCTCTAAGAGGCCGGCCACCCTAGAGGAAATTAGCTAGCAATCTTACTTCCTCTAGGTCACTCATCTCTTCATCAATGCTCACCTTGGTGTGGAAAAATTAGAGGTTCTTTATTTTGGGAACTTGGAGAATCCCTTCTACCATCATCATCCAAGAAATCCATGGAGCTAAGAAGCAAGGAATGAAGGCCCTATCTCCTTGGGTGATTAGCCTTTGCTTATGCAAAGAGGAATCAACAAAGGTATAAATTTCTCAACTCACTTTGTTCTTGAGTTGAGTCTTGGTTCACCTTAACTACTAGGCTTTGAATTTGATGGCTAATGTTTTGTTTTGAGTGCATACAAGCATGATTCCGCCTTTAATTGTTAATTGCATGCCATAGATGTTGTTCAAATGAACATGTTTTTCACAAATTTTCCTTCAAGTGGTATCAAGAGCCTAGGTCTAGTAGTTGGTGAATCCTTTTGGGTTTTGTAGTTCATAGTCTTTGATTTGAATGTTGTAATTGTTACAAGCTTTATTCTTGCTTCTTTGAATGTAAATTTTGTTAGAAAATTTGCCATCTCAAATGTTGTAGATGTAGTTCATATGAGCATGAACTTTGGAGCTAAAATTTGGTGCCATGTTTTTTGGGAAATTAGGCCAAATCCAAAGGGTGGATTTTTGGGTTCTTGTTTGTCTTGTTAAAAGTGTTTTAAAGTGACTTTTGGAACCCCTAAGTACCCTAGTATGGTAATATGTTATTTCCCTTAAGTTTGAGAATTTTTTGGGGTGTTTTTGGGTGAAAAATGTTCATGGAGCTCTTATGGGATTTCATGGATGTTCTTCATTATTCTTGATATGTTCTTGGCAAGAACAAAAAGGTTGGTTGTTTTGATTCAAAAAGGGTGTTTGTTTACATAAAGTTTTTGTTAAGTGATGGATGGTAAGTTTTTCAATCAACACCCATACCTTTTCAACTATTCACATCACCATTCTTGTCAAAAACCCTTTCCCATGTTTCATGGAAATCACCTTTTCAAACCAACCCATCACCTTTCACTTTGTTGAAAATAATTTCAAAAGTGTCTCAACCCCACTCCTCTATACCATGACCGGCCACTTCCTCAATGGGAGTACTTTTGGGGCTTTTATGCAATTACATAAAGTTTTGATACTTTTGTGTATTTGCACTTTGACCCGAAAGTTTAATTTTTTACATAAAGGCCCAAAATCACTAAAGGACAAATTGTTTTGCTCCTTTAATGAAGTTTTTGCATTTGTTGAAATTTTTGGGTTCTAGTTGTAATTACATGAAGTAGTGGACTTTTGTGTTTTTACAAAGTGACCCCAAAAGTTTGTGTTTTGCAATATAGCCCAATGGTTGAGGTTATTGCTTTTTGGCCCAAATTGGTAGAGAACAAAATAGTTTTGTATCTTTAAATGAGAATTGGATTTTCATTTTATTTAGCTCCATTTAAATCAATTCTATGGATACAAAAACCAAATGAAAATGTTGCATTTAAGTTTAATTAGTTAAAGCGTTAATTAATTAAAGAAAGGGTGATTATGAACCTAAGCCTACGATAATTGAGCTATATGAAAGGCCGTCTCAAATTTGTTTGAACCATGGGAATGTGTAGATTAATTTTAGTTGTAATTTGATATGATCAAATGTTGTAAAAGAGCATAAGCTCTTCTTTACTTTAAAGTAATTTGTTTTGATCAAATGTTGTAAAGAGCATAAGCTCTTCTTTACTTTGAAGTACTCCTTTCTTGTTTATTTGATATGCATGAAATTGAAGTAGTTAGGTTCAACGCCCAATAGAAGAAACACGCCTTAATATGATTAAACGTGTAACTAAAATCAATCACCATCCCTAGACCGAGATCCAACACAAGGGCTCGTGTTGGATCGAATCAAAGGTTCATAGTCATCCTAAGGCCCTAAGGTAACTATATAGTCCATCTATGAATGCAAAGCTTATGTTAGTAGTACCATATACTCTTGCTTTAAAAACCGTTTTACAAGCTTAGTGGGAGTATCATATACTACTAAATCAATCACATGGACCAATAGTTGTAATAGGACCAAATTGTTTTAATAAGATTAAAATGAATGCTTAAATGTGATGAGACCTAAAAACCCTCAACTAAACCATTATTAAAGCGTGAGAGTGCTTTGAACACTCTTTCATGGCCTTCCACCATGGTAGGCTCCGATTGTTTGTGACTTGTACACCGACTTCACCCTATAATGGGGGAGTACAAAGTATGTGCTTACACTCAGGAGGAGTTCTATATACATACATGATGAAGTGAGGTAGGCAACGAGTTTAGCTAACATGATATAATTCTGAGGCTATGCTTGAACCCCTACACGAACTGGCATAGTGGGAATAACTTAACTAAGTGCAATGATGCCAACATGATATAATTCTGAGGCATCATTCTCTAGAGGCCAAACTAGATGGGTAATTACATGAGATGTAAATGAGTAAGTGTACTCTCTCATTATTATTAACGCTAGCCAACATGATATAATTCTGAGGTGGGCTTGGTAGTAGTGAGCCTCTCATACCCTACTAAGAGTTTCCTCCAAAACTCTCGAATTCCGATGAGGGATATGGAATTTGCCAAAAATAGTGGGTGGTGCTATTTGATTTAAAGACCCGGATCAAATGGCTTAAAATCAATCAATTTATATTAGTTATGTATTTGTTTACCGATATATTTGCAAACGCTATCCAAAACTTGACAAAGAAAAACTTTAGTTTCTGGACTTAGTGCCACAATCCCATAGATTGTCTTGAATGGATTGTATATGTATCATTGGAAGAATATGTTAGATAAGTCTATCATAAAGAGGACAATACTTTTAGTATCATAATTCTTCAATTACAAATTGTTGTATGAAGAAATAAGAATTGATTTGAACAACTCTTAGTTAAATGCAAACATATGAGGAAGCTTGTTTCTTTGTTACATGAACAAGGAACTTGAGAAGTAAGCACAAGGACATGGACACTTCATGTGCCATAATTCTTCACTTACAAATTGTTGTATGAAGAAATGAGAGTTGCCTTGAATGTTTGTAATCTTGTTTAGAACAAGAAGGTTGGTTGACAAAAATAGTCCATCAATATGGACTTATGATGATTTTGAATCATTGAGTGTTAAAGTGTTAAACCACTTCACGAGACGGAAACTAGACAAGGACTTCACCTATGAGTCCCTAACCAAATGGTTCACTAAGTTTATAGTAAACTCTATAGTGAACAATATCCGTACGCTCTCCAAATCGTTTGATGTGTTTAACACAATTGAAATAAGTTTCAAGAGAGATAGTGGGAGTTTGGGGACCATGACTATTGTAGTCAAGGGGGAAGTCAAATGAAGAAGGCAAAATAACTCCAAGGGAACAAACTTTCTTAATGAAATGATGGACATTGGAAGGGGTATATACAAGAAATGTCTTGCAAGTGTCAAGAACACACCTTTTGAAGGTGTTGTAAATTGTTCTTGAATAGTTCAAAATAGTTGGTTCTTCTACTTAAATGCTTGACTCCGTATTAGTAACTATGTTTTACAATCGTTGTAAAAGTGTGGCTAATAAGAAGTAGAAGATTAATGAGAGAAGAGAAAGTACTTCACATTTGGAACGTGAATCAAATATAGATCTTTGCGAAAGCAAATAGTACTTGCTTCCTCATATGAACTACCAAAGAAATTGGAAAAGCAAAGATTGTCTTTACATCCCAATTTGAATAAGGAACTTAATTCCGTCACTATAAGAGATGAATAAATGTTTTGTTTGACAAAACATTGTTCTTTATTAATGAATGATTGGATTATTGTAACCTAATTGATACTCTCTATAGTAGAGATAATGTGGTAGTGTTAACTGTTTAGAATATGACGATGCTTAAAACCCAAAAGGTTGCAAGGTAGTGACTAATCCCAACTGAGTTGTGACACCTCTAAAAACATAAATTACAAGTTGGTCATAGATGGATGCTTAGGATCGTTAGATCTGGATCTAATACCTTCTTGTTAAAATTGTATAGAGGCGAAATGTTCGAATCTTTATTCTTTTGGAAAGAAGAAAGAATCACAAAGTTGTTGAGGTTAATTCACTTAGATGTTAGTGGCACTTGTCCACAACATAATACTACTCATGTTGTATGACATTCACCGAAGATTGTTCTCAGTTGGATTATAGTTTATTTTGAATAAACAAAAGTCCGAATACTTTACAAAAGGTTTCAAAGAATTCAAGAATGTAAGTTGATGAGTAAGACGTCTAAAGTATTTACCTCCTTACATTTGATCCAAGGAAATGTAACACTTTAGAAGAGTTTCCTTGACAGAAATCAAGGAAAGTAGCATCATAAGATAATGGATTTCTCCATTAGGAGAAGAACGAACTTGAATAAGATTTAGTTCGTTGGATGTTATCAATTAGAAGATCTTCGAAAATATTCACGACTCCATAGGATGTAGTTGGAAAGAAAGACAAGTCTTAATCGTGTTAAGATTTGGGGTTGTGTGCTAATAAGCAATATTGGTTTGAGAACAATCTTGTGGGATATCCTTAAATTAAACCTTGGATATCAATTCTATAAACCAACTAACAAATGTTGTTTGTTGGGTAGTTCATTGTAATCCTACAAAAGGATTTGCCTAAGACAGGGCAAATGAACGAGAGATAGAACTCAAAGAATGGGTTCTTTGAGAGACAAGATGATAATCAACAAATATAACAACTAGTTCCTACACCACTAGCTCCAAGGTAGTCAAGAAGGATCTATAAACCATCTAAGTTGAATGGTTTGAACTTTATGATTATTTCATAGAGTTACACCTCTTAATTCGAAAGAAATAAGAATGAAAATCCTTATGACTACATTGAGTGTATATACGACATATACTCAAGTAAATGGTATAGTACCATTTGACCTGAAATAATGAAACCTTTAAAGCTAATTGGTAGCTTAAGGTGACTACAATCAAAGAGATTGGTTGACTTGGAAGAAACCATCTTTGACGTAGTCTTGGTTTCTATTAATTCGATGATTGCTAACTACAACTAAATAGTGATTCAATGTTTGGATATAATATGGGTTTCCGAAACCATTACCAAGATAGTCTTTATAATATATGTCTAAAACTAAGAATCACAAGACGTGTAAGTTGTAAAGATCCATCCATCATGAATCTTAGCAAGCTAGTGGGAGCTGTAAGCGTCTTATGAGAGAAAGATCAAATCATTTGATTTCTCATGAAGATGTAAATGAATCTTTTGTTTACTAGGTTTACAAAAGATTAGTCGGAGTTAATTGTATTCCTAAATTTGAACATATATATATGATATATTAATTTTAGAAATACTAAAGGAATTCTTCTTCGTTAAAAGTTATGACTTTAAACGTTCTATAATGATAGAATGTATATAGGAGACATAGTCTATATACATGGGATAGAAATCTATAAGATAGATTTCAGGATATAATTTGATAATATCAATCCCTAAAGATAGACAAAAGATGCTAGGAAGTTTCTCATGTGATGATAAACTCCAATCAGAATGACAATTCTAGTAAGACTAGGAAGTTGCTCTTCACAAAGGGAACGTACCCCTTTGACTCCCAAAGAATTAATGCGTAAATAGAATCCTTTATGTACAAGCAGAAAGGTGATTTATGTATTTTATATTGTATGAAAAACATTGATATGAGTTGTACCAAGAACGGTAAAAGACGATATCAATGCAAGCCCAGGATCAGAACCATGGCAACTGTCAAGTGAGTCTTTATGTATTTAAGAAATACTAAAGGATAGATTCCTCAAAAATGAGGAAGAATTAGAGTAACGCAATGGAA
Source organism: Heteromeles arbutifolia (assembly GCA_024362995.1). Taxonomy (NCBI): domain Eukaryota; kingdom Viridiplantae; phylum Streptophyta; class Magnoliopsida; order Rosales; family Rosaceae; genus Heteromeles; species Heteromeles arbutifolia. The sequence goes on along the minus strand of JANCRC010000008.1, from coordinate 14,845,868 downwards.
GTGTAAAAGTATTAGATTATGAATCTAATATCGTATCCACCATTGGATGTCTCTTCATTTTGAATGAAGAGATAATTGGATATCTCTTTGTTATGACTAAAGAGATATTTGGGTGGAAACATTAAAAGTAATGACTTTAGTGTGTTCCACCATGAATGCAAAATATATTGCCATATAGAAGTTTACAACAATGTTGTTTGGATGGGAAAGTTCATTTATGAACCCTCCATTCGGTTCCAACCAGAAAGTGTCTCTAGTGTGCCGACACTATGACACTAATGGGGCGATAGCTCAAGCCAGGGAATCAAGGTCTCATCAAGATCCGAACTCAAATGAGAGACTGAACCACATGATTGAGAATCATGTATAATGGTGACGTTGTTATTCTCAAGCTTGCTTCTATGGATAACATACAGATATCCATTGTCTAGGCCTACTACTCAGCCATTTTTGAAATGACTACAGAAGAGGTATCATCACTGATGACCAAGCTGATTGGCTCTAGTGCAAGTGGGAGATTGTTGGAAATGTGCCCTAAAACCAATCATATGATGATACTTTACGGACATTTCACATGTTAAACTAATCTAGTTTAATATAAAGGGCAATGATTATTGTTTTAAGCCATCTCACATAAATATTATATGCTTAAACGATAAGTCCAAGGAATATGTAATAGGGACAATGTGATCTAAAGAAGTTAGATTCATGAGACCATTCTCTTCTGTATACATATCCTAAATGTTCCTGATCATAGGATTGCCAATTGGGCATTGATAAGTCGTCAAGATCAGTACGTGCTATGTCTTCTCTTAGGGAGAGTGACTGGTCTCGAGTCATTGGTGTGACTGACACCAAGACAAGCATGTAGGTGCTCAATAGAGAATGAGTCCACTGAATGCGATCAACAAAGAGTTCTCATACTCATGTCACATGAGAACTCATGGTTAGGATAATGCAAAGTAGTCGTTTGACCTGAGGCATCATAGTTGTCTTGTGGTTAGGTCCTTGATCTTTGACTATGTCAAAGTCACTCCATTAGAGGGTGTCCACGGCATAGTTGGGTGATAGGAGCATATTTATGCGACTTAGTTAGCTTGTTTTCATGCATTTACGTTGTTAGTTCTTAGTTAATTTTGTATTTTAAGCTATTTTCGTGTGTTTGTAGGATCAAAGTGTCAAGATGGCAAAAAGAAGCAATTTGGAGCATTCTAGAGCATTTTTGGGCCAAGATTGGGTAGTGCAAGGATGGAGGCAAGTTGATGGACGAAATTGAAGATATAAAGGCTTGAAATCAGCTAAGAAGATGGAAGAAAGAAGTCAAAGATAAAGAAGATAAGGAATCAGCTCAAAAGAAGGAGAATTATCCAAAACATTATCCAAAACAACCTTATCTTATCTTATCTTACCCAATCCTTATCTTATCTTACCTTATCTTATCCTAATCTTATTCTAACCTGTTTTCTTCAGTTTAGGGGACTTAAAACCTGATTTCTAGAAGTCCTATCCATTCCCCTACAAAAGTGGCGCCCCAAACTCTTCTAGAAACCCCAAAATCTGCCACAAAACACATTCTTTCTAGAACCCTATAAATCGGGCGTCTCCCTTCTTTCTAGAAGGCCTTTGCCTTGCCTTGCACTCAATTCCTTGCCTTATCCAAGCCATGCTGTGCATCCCTATCCCTTTCCCTCTCAGATTTTGATTTGTTAGCCTATTTTCTTGTGGATTTGGGTTCTACAAATCCTTCTCAGAAATCAATTGGGCCATAATCCTTTTTCCTACATATTCTGCCGCACCTAGGGTCCTAATCCCTTGCTTATGCTGAGTCCAAGTCCTAAACTGATTCCCCTAGGGTTTGCCATGCTATATATACATATTTCCAAGCCTTGCCGCAGACCACCACCCATCCATACGAATTCTACACCACCACACTTTCAAAAATCCATATTTTGCTGCAGAGAAGGAAAGACAGGGCCTTGCCGTGGCTTCCATTGGAGAATGAGGAGTTCTTTCTTCTCTTGTTTCGTTTCTATGTTTAATTTAATTTGCTTTTCAATTATGTTGAACATGTGGAACTAATTTCGTTTTAGTTAGAGGTGGATTCAAAGCCATGGACATATGTTTGATATGAATTGATTACCTTCAGTTATTGTTTCATAAATTGTGAATGTGGTTTACTTATCTGTTTTATGAAGAACTTGTTCTTGTGTGTTGATTAAGGAGGCCTACTTAGTTTACATGCATGAATTTGATGCTAGGATATAAGGGAATTTCACCTAATCGTTAGGAACTTATATTCACAAGTAGTAAAGATTGCTAGTCACAATTGTGTTAAGTAAATCCTAGGCAAGAGTAACATGCGTATTCCATAGTTATGAATGCCTTGTCAATGTTTATGATTTCCATGGAACTTAATGATCTTTGATATGTATCTCTATCATGCGTATTCCATAGTTAGGGAACTTGATAAGAATAATTTGGTTGTGATGCGTTATCCATTCAATTCAATGAACTTAGGGAAATCTGGGAATTAATTAGTGCAATACAATTAATTCAAAGCATTGTCATTCATGGTTTATCGAAAGAATAACTGGAAATCAATTCGTATGCATATGTTCATGTGTGGAGAAGAACCCTCTAACTAGTTTTCACCCCTGAATTCACCTTTATCTCTTTCAATTTACTTTGTTTGCTTAAATCTGCTTAGTTTTGCTTAATTCGTCCAAAAACCCCCCTTAGTTCTTAATTGAGTCTTAGTTTGTTTAAATTCGTCCAAATATGTCCCCTTTTAGTGTTTTGAGTCTAACTAGTCCAAAAGTCATCCAATTCACCCCTTAGAATCTGTTTTGAGTCTGCTTAAGTTAGTTTTGTTGTTTTGAGTCTATTTAGCCTGTTTTGAGTCTCTAGTGTCTAGAATCTGCCTAGTTGAGTTTTATTTGTTGTTTTAAGTTTGTTTTGTGTTATTTGAGTCAAGTTAGGTTGTCTAGAGTTAAAATTCGTTCAGATTGATCCATAGTACCTGTTTTCATTGTCTAGAGTCCAGTTTTAGTGTTTTAGAGTTTAATTTGTATAGATTAGCATCCCTTCTAATCCCCGGCCTTAAACGATCCCTACTTTCATATACTACGTTGATAGGGTTTTAATTTGAGTGTCAAGTAATTCTCACATCAAATTTTGGCGCCGATGCCGGGGATTAGCAAACTTGCTAATCTCCCTAGTTTCTGCTGTGTATTTTAACTTGTTTTTGTTTTTGTTTTGCTTAGTTTTCTGATTTGTTTTGCTTTCTTTGTTTTAGGTACTAGTGTATGACTCGAAGTTCTCAACCCGTTCACACACATATCTTGGAATTTAACGACGATTTTGAGCGAGATTTGAGAAGGAAGAGGAAGCACCCAGAACCTGGTCTACTTAGTTCAAGTTCTAATTCCGAATCTGAAGTTGAAATTGAAGAGGATTTGGAAGAGGAGCACGACATGGCTGCAGATAACCGAACGATCAAGGAACTTTTAGCCTCGGGATTGGACAATGCAACCCCTTTATGCATTCAATATCCTAGGGCAGCCGAGGGCAAGACTGACGAATTCGAATTGAAGTCTAGCTTGTTGCACCACATCCCCAAATTCCACGGGTTGTCCATGGAAGATCCGAACAAACACTTGAAAGAATTCGAAGTGGTGTGTTCAAGCATGACCCCCGTCAATGTCGATGGGAGTATTTTGAAGATGAAGGCCTTTCCCTTTTCTTTCTTGGAAAAGGCGAAGGATTGGTTGTATGAATTGGCTCCCGGAACTCTCACATCGTGGGAGAGCATGAAACGGGCTTTCTTGGAGAAGTTTTTCCCAACTTCTCGAGTCATCACCATACGAAAAAGGATAAGTGGAATTCAGCAAGAAAAAGGTGAGTCTTTTCCTACGTATTATGAACGTTTTAAATCTCTTGTTGCTTCATGTCCACAACATCAGATGAAGGAGGAACTTATCCTACAATACTTCTACGAGGGACTTCTACCAATCGAACGTCAAATGTTAGATGCCTCAGCGGGAGGAGCCTTGGTGGACAAGACCCCCACGGCTGCAAAGACCTTGATTGCTAATCGAGCGTTGAACGCTCAACAATACGAAGGTGTTGGACAAAGGAGCATTCCACGGCAACACCAAGTGAATGAGGTAAGTGCTATAACCGAACTTCAAAATCAAATGGCTAACCTTACCACTCTTTTTTCTCAGGTTGTTGAAGGACCAAAAGTGCAAACCGTGGCTTCTTGTGGCGTGTGCTCCATGCAAGGACATCCCACGGATAAGTGCCCACAATTGATAGAGAATGGAGGGTGAGAGACACTCAATGCCGTGGGTTTTGGGAATCAATACCAAAACCGTGGTGACCCCTTTTCCAATACATACAATCCGGGATGGAGAGATCATCCAAACTTCAAGTGGAGGGACTCTCAACAAGCACAGCAACAAGGCGAATTTAGACAACCCCCTGGGATGTTTCCAAGGCCATATGCAGCCACACAACCTCAACCAACTTCGGCCCAAACCAATTCAGGTTCGTTGTTAGATAATGATAAAATTCTTCAAGTACTAACCTCTTTGACGCAGGACATACAGAGCATAAAGAATCAAGCTAAAGAGGTGGCCGAATTGAAGAAACAAATGGGGCAAATGGCTGAATTCATGAGCCAATTCAGAGAACAAGGCAGATTGCCTAGTTCAACCGTTGTTAATCCCAAAGGAGGATTTGAAACCGCCCAAGCAATCACGTTGAGAAGTGGTAAGCAGGTTAGAACTGATTCACAACCATCTAGATCAAGTCAAGAAGAGGACACGAAGCTGCAATTGGAGGATGATGAATCACCCAAACCCACGGCAAGGAAAGAGACATCTTTGCCGCAGCCAATTCCCACTTCTAAACCATCCCCAACCATCAAGGTAAGTTCCAATATGAATTCTTCTAGCTCTACTCCACTAATTATGCCCTTTCCTGGCAGGTTGCGGCAATCAAAGAAAGAGGATGCTGAAAAAGACATTTTAGAGACATTCCGGAAAGTTCAAGTCAATATCCTACTCCTTGATGCAATAAAGCAGGTCCCAAGGTATGCTAAGTTTTTGAAAAAGCTTTGTACAACAAGGAGAAGGATTTCTAACAAAGAAGTGGTTCAAGTAAGTGAGAATGTCTCTGCTGTTTTACAAAGGAAATTACCCCCTAAATGCAAAGATCCGGGTAGTTTTACAATTCCTTGTGTTATTGGAAATACTCGTTTTGAATCTGCCATGTTAGACTTAGGTGCATCTATAAATGTCATGCCATATTCTGTTTATGCATCTATGAATCTAGGAGAGCTTAAAAATGATGGTGTTATTATCCAATTAGCCGATCGATCTAATGCATACCCAAAATGAGTTTTGGAAGATGTTTTGGTGCAGGTAGACCACTTGATTTTTCCTGCAGATTTCTATGTGCTTGACATGGAGGATTCAGACCATTCCCATCCATTACCACTCTTACTTGGCCGACCATTCATGAAAACAGCCCAAACCAAGATTGATGTGGCCAAGGGAACGTTAACTATGAAGTTTGGTAGTGATAAGATTAAATTTAATGTTTCTAAATCTGTTGAGAATCCTAATGTTGTTCGTTCTTGTTTTGCCATGGATAAAATAAAAAAGATAGGGCCGGACCATTCAAGCACAAATGATACATCAAGAACCATACAAAACGAGGGAATTGGAGTGGAGCACAAGGACCATACAGCCACTGCCCTCAAAATGCCCCAATTGGTCGAAAATATCATGAGGAAGAATGTTCATAGTGCTGCCACTTCATTGCAGTACATGGGTAAGCCATCTATTCCAGATTCGATTCCCATTTCAACTAATAGGTTGTTACCTTGTATGGTGCAGATTCTCAATCAAATCCAAGCTGGTGGGCATGATTACATTGATTTTAGGATGTTCAATGCCACAATCCGAAAGGATCACTATCCCTTACCATTCAAAGATCCAATGCACGAGCTGTTTGAGGAGCACGTGGTGGAAGAACTACCTCTGCATGCCATGGGTACCATGGGAACTTAAATGGAAGAATCGTCTGGCTGGAAGACGTTAAAGCAAGCGCTTCTTGGGAGGCAACCCATGTGTTCAAACGAGAGAACGATGGAATTCTAGCTCCAAAACCAGATTTGCGTTCTTAAACTCTCTCTCTTTATTGCTTTTGTTTTGCCATATCTGTTATGTGTGTTAGTTGTGTTATTTGCTTGCTTTTGTGTGAGTTTATGTTTGAAACATTGAGGACAATGTTTGATTTAAGTGTGGGGGGGGGGGGGGGGTAACAAAGTGTTTTTGCATGAAATTCGTGGGTTTTTATCACCTATCACTTTGAATGTTGTTTTCAGTGTTTTTAAGTGTTTTTAAGCTGTTTTGGAGTCTTTTAGTGTGTTTTGAAAAGAAAATCCGAAAATACCATAAACATTTGAAAAATTGTTTTGAAAAACCCAAAAAGAGTTGTTTTTGTGTGTTTGTTTGTGTCTTAGGGTACCTTCCAACACAATGATGAGGATTCGGTTTTTAATTGCATGACTATTGAGGAAAGTTATAAACATGGACGGAGGTTTGAATTGCTCTCTGGTTTATGCTTGATTATGGTTATAGTTCATGAATTCATGTTTAATCAAAAAGAGAAAAAATCAGTTTTTGTAACATGCTTGAAGGAAGGAACTCATACTAACGCTACAACCCTGAGAGACTTAAGCTTAAAACGTTCTTTGGAGATTAAAAATCTGTGCATTTGTTGTTTTCTAAAGTCGTTGCATGATCTCATTATTCTTTGCTTGGTTGCTACTTAGAAGGCGTTTCATCATTTAGTTCCAAATACTAGAACTCATACCCGTTTCATGCAAAGCATGTTATTGATTAGCATAACACATAAACAAGATGAAGTTGTGTAGTGAACCAGTGCCAAATAGCCGAACCTCCCTATGTTATTTGTTTTGTAGGTTTAACCCTTTTGAGCCTTGTTTAGCCTATGTTTTTTATTTACCCACAATATCCCTACCTAGCCTAGATTAGGACCATCCTTACCCTTGTTCTTAAGGCGTAGCTAAGCATGACTTAGAGTGAATTCCCTTTGTTCGTTATTGGGCAGCAAACAAGTGTGGGGGAAGGGAAGTTGTACATTTATGTGTGCCAAAGTATCAAAAGAGGCACGGGTGAAGAAAAAAAAGAAAAAAAAAAGAAAAAAAAAGAGAAGACAAATTCGTGCAAAAGAAAAAGAAGAAAAGTTTGTGAAAAAAAAAAAAGTATGAAAAGTGTTCAAAATAAGTGAGAATAAGCTCACAAATGTTGGATGTTGAAGAAAGGGTCCAAAAAGTTGAAGTTGGCCCTAAATATGTGTGATCTTCCCCTTATGTATCAAAGTGTGCGGCTGCATTCAAGAAAGGGAATTCTAAGTGTCATATTCATTACTTTGCTTGCTATTGCTTTAAGAACGTTTGTTTTTCCTATCCTTTCATTGTTAGCCAACACTTCCCAAGCCCCGTTACAACCCTTGACTTCAATCTTGAGTGTTGTGTGTTTCAATATGTGGAGTTTGGGATTGGTACGAGCATATGGTGTCCCTGGTTCTCGCATCTAAGTAGTAGCATTCCATTCATGAGATTGTATATATATACACATGCTTAATAGCTCCAGAAATTGCTTTCTTTGTTATAAACATATGTGAGTGTTCGTTTGCAGGTTTACATCAATCTTCTCACATATACTTAGTATAGGGAGTGTAGTTAGAAATCTGAGTGAAAATAAGAGTGCACCTAGTGAGGAATTGAGTGAATTCTCTAAGGCATGTTACTACGTTCAAAACATTGTTTTAATTGGTTAGATGAGAGCTAATGGATGGTGACTGTGGTTAAGTATGTACTAAAGGGTAGGGAAGACTAAAAGCTATGGTTATGATGATCTTAAATATGTCATGTATGTTGGAAATCCCTAAGGTGAATGTTGGAAGGTCTAGTTTGTTTGGTGTCTGTTTCGTTTGTTTTGTTTCGTTTTGCTTGAGGACTAGCAAAAGCTAAGTGTGGGGAATTTGATAGGAGCATATTTATGCAACTTAGTTAGCTTGTTTTCATGCATTTACGTTGTTAGTTCTTAGTTAATTTTGTATTTTAAGCTATTTTCGTGTGTTTGTAGGTTCAAAGTGTCAAGATGGCAAAAAGAAGCAATTTGGAGCATTCTAGAGCATTTTTGGGCCAAGATTGGGTAGTGCAAGGATGGAGGCAAGTTGATGGACGAAATTGAAGATATAAAGGCTTGAAATCAGCTAAGAAGATGGAAGAAAGAAGTCAAAGATAAAGAAGATAAGGAATCAGCTCAAAAGAAGGAGAATTATCCAAAACATTATCCAAAACAACCTTATCTTATCTTACCTTATCTTATCCTAATCTTATTCTAACCTGTTTTCTTCAGTTTAGGGGACTTAAAACCTGATTTCTAGAAGTCCTATCCATTCCCCTACAAAGGTGGCGCCCCAAACTCTTCTAGAAACCCCAAAATCTGCCACAAAACACATTCTTTCTAGAACCCTATAAATCTGGCGTCTCCCTCATTTCTAGAAGGCCTTTGCCTTGCCTTGCACTCAATTCCCTGCCTTATCCAAGCCATGCCGTGCATCCTTATCCCTTTCCCTCTCAGATTCTGATTTGTTAGCCTATTTTCTTGTGGATTTGGGTTCTACAAATCCTTCTCAGAAATCAATTGGGCCATAATCCTTTTTCCTACATATTCTGCCGCACCTAGGGTCCTAATCCCTTGCTTATGCTGAGTCCAAGTCCTAAACTGATTCCCCTAGGGTTTGCCATGCTATATATACATATTTCCCAGCCTTGCCCCAGACCACCACCCATCCATACGAATTCTACACCACCACACTTTCAGAAATCCATATTTTGCTGCAGAGAAGGGAAGACAGGGCCTTGCCGTGGCTTCCATTGGAGAATGAGGAGTTCTTTGTTCTCTTGTTTCGTTTCTATGTTTAATTTAATTTGCTTTTCAATTATGTTGAACATGTGGAACTAATTTCGTTTTAGTTAGAGGTGGATTCAAAGCCATGGACATATGTTTGATATGAATTGATTACCTTCAGTTATTGTTTCATAAATTGTGAATGTGGTTTACTTATCTGTTTTATGAAGAACTTGTTCTTGTGTGTTGATTAAGGAGGCCTACTTAGTTTACATGCATGAATTTGATGCTAGGATATAAGGGAATTTCACCTAATCGTTAGGAACTTATATTCACAAGTAGTAAAGATTGCTAGTCACAATTGTGTTAAGTAAATCCTAGGCAAGAGTAACATGCGTATTCCATAGTTATGAATGCCTTGTCAATGTTTATGATTTCCATGGAACTTAATGATCTTTGATATGTATCTCTATCATGCGTATTCCATAGTTAGGGAACTTGATAAGAATAATTTGGTTGTGATGCGTTATCCATTCAATTCAATGAACTTAGGGAAATCTGGGAATTAATTAGTGCAATACAATTAATTCAAAGCATTGTCATTCATGGTTTATCGAAAGAATAACTGGAAATCAATTCGTATGCATATGTTCATGTGTGGAGAAGAACCCTCTAACTAGTTTTCACCCCTGAATTCACCTTTATCTCTTTCAATTTACTTTGTTTGCTTAAATCTGCTTAGTTTTGCTTAATTCGTCCAAAAACCCCCCTTAGTTCTTAATTGAGTCTTAGTTTGTTTAAATTCGTCCAAATCTGTCCCCTTTTAGTGTTTTGAGTCTAACTAGTCCAAAAGTCATCCAATTCACCCCTTAGAATCTGTTTTGAGTCTGCTTAAGTTAGTTTTGTTGTTTTGAGTCTATTTAGCCTGTTTTGAGTCTCTAGTGTCTAGAATCTGCCTAGTTGAGTTTTATTTGTTGTTTTAAGTTTGTTTTGTGTTATTTGAGTCAAGTTAGGTTGTCTAGAGTTAAAATTCATTCAGATTGATCCATAGTACCTGTTTTCATTGTCTAGAGTCCAGTTTTAGTGTTTTAGAGTTTAATTTGTATAGATTAGCATCCCTTCTAATCCCCGGCCTTAAACGATCCCTACTTTCATATACTACGTCGATAGGGTTTTAATTTGAGTGTCAAGTAATTCTCACATCATTGGGGTCAAGCCACTTAGCCATGGAGGCAAGTGAATGCGCAACAAGGGATCTCTAACCTTCAAACGTTGAGGGAGAATACTCTATGATATGATTAAGAATCTATGGCCTGAGTATGAATGCGATTTATGAAGTCATTCAAAATCACATTCAAGGTAATCATATAAGTAAATGAATCACATTGGATAGTAGACATGAATAAATTATCAAGCCAAACAATGTGGTCAAGAGTATTGTATTAGAGAAAGACCGTATTGCATTGTAATCCTAAACTGAATAGGTTCTCCACCTCTTCTAATTAGCTTGGGTAACCATGACATACTGCTAGGTGTCACTCATGGTTTGTGGAAGCCCTAAACGTGTATAATCACTAAAGGGAGAATTGAAAGTCAGTTTCAATTCACAATCGATCGTTAAGAGTAACAATAGCTCACTGCCTCGCTAAAAGGAACCTAATGGATCGTACACCGAGTAAGGTAGAGATTGAAGAAACAATGGAGATGAGTAAGGATAATTAAATGGTTTAATTATTTATGGATATGATTAATTAATATGTTAATTAATCAAACGAATAAGTTCGTTTTAGACCTCGGGTTAGTTTTGGGCCTCAAGGCACAATGGGCTTCGAATGTGAAGCCTATTAACATAAGTTGTATGACAACTTATTGACTAAATACCCAAAAGGGCCCAAACAGCCCATAGCCTTAAGGAGGCCGGCCATATTAGAAGGAAAGGGTTTGTGGTTCTTTTAGTCACTTAATTGAAGGGACTATATAAAAGACTTTATAACATTTTCATCCTTAGGGTTTCTTTTGGAGAAAAGATGAGAACACAAAGCTCTCTTTGCTCTCTAAGAGGCCGGCCACCCTAGAGGAAATTAGCTAGCAATCTTACTTCCTCTAGATCACTCATCTCTTCATCAATGCTCACCTTGGTGTGGAAAAATTAGAGGTTCTCTATTTTGGGAACTTGGAGAATCCCTTCTACCATCCTCATCCAAGAAATCCATGGAGCTAAGAAGCAAGGAATTAAGGCCTATCTCCTTGGGTGATTAGCCTCTGCTTATGCAAAGAGGAATCAACAAAGGTATAAATTTCTTAACTCACTTTGTTCTTGAGTTGAGTCTTGGTTCACATTAACTACTAGGCTTTGAATTTCATGGGTAATTGATGTGATAAAAGTTAAGCACTCAAATTAAACCCTCTTGTTGTCAAATCGTAGTATAAATGCAAGTAGGGATCGTTCTAAACCGGGGATTAGGAGGGCTTGCTAAAACCTCTAAACTGACTTAAAACACAAAAACAAAGTTAAAAACGTTTGGAAAGACTCAAGGGACTCAAAACAACTCAAAAGACTCAAAACAAGCTAAAAACACTCAAAACTGCCTAAAAACACAATCTGGGCAGTTTTAGACTCTAAACACTACTTTGGACGAAAATAAGGTTTTGACTTGACTCAAAACACTCTAAAACACAAACAAAACAGATTTTAGACACTTTGAAACAAGAAAGTAAATGGGGGTTTCGGTTCTGACGAAATTGAATCAAACAAACAAATTGTGAAACTAAACAGATTCTGAAACGAATTTAGGAAATAAGATGATGGATGGATTAGTTAGAGGTCCGTTCTCCACACATGATACACTTGTATACGAATCGATTTCCAATTGCTTTTCAATAAACTATGATGCTCAACACCCCAGATTAACCGTGATGCACAAATTAACCCTCAGATTTTCCTTAACTCATTGAATTGGATGAATGCATGCGACAACTCAAATCATTCTCCAAAAGTCCTCTACATGAATGCATAATAGAGATACAATCAGAGATCATTATGTTTCATGAAAATCATAAGTGTTGACGAAGCAATTGTAACTATGAATGCATGATACTTTTGCCAAGAATTCAATTAACGCGATTGTGACAATCAACCTTCACTACTCAGGAATATAAACTTGTAACGATTAGGTGAAACTCATTTATATTCTAGCATCTGATTCATGCATGAAAACTAAGTATGCATCCTTAATAAACATACACAGATCAGTTATGAATAAAACAGATAATTGAATTGCAATCATAGCTTAACAAATCACAATTGGCAGAAATCAATTCATATCTCAAGCATGTTCATGGCTTCAAACTTCCCCCTAACTAATTAGGGGCTTAGCCACTCATGATTACAGCAAGATCAGAAAGTAATAACAAAATAGACATTGAAAACAACAATGAAGTACACCTAAAACGCTCCAATCTGCAAGCATGAAGCGCCAAGGTCCTCTTTCTTCCCCAACTAGCTGGGGCACAAGGGTTCAAGGGTGTGTATGGATGTATGAAAGGGTCAAAATTGGATTTAGGATGGATGTGGGTTGCGGCAAGGTCTGGAAGATGGCTGGAATTGTGTTTGGATGTGTAGAATGGTGGTGTGGAGTGCGGCAAAGGGTTTCTGTGAAGAATGGTTGGTTCTCTGCGGCAAAACCCTAAAACATGTATATATAGGCACCTCAAAACCCTAGAGAAATCAGATTTGTATTTGGGCTTAACAGAATTTAAGGAATAAAGGCCTAGGGTGCGGCATTTAATTTGGAAAAGGAATTGTGGTCCAATTAATTTCTGAAAAGGATTTGTAGAACCCAAATCCACAAGGAAAAGGGCCTAACAATCAGAATCCAAGAGGGAAAGGGCCTGAGAGGTGCGGCACAATAGGATAAGGGCAAGGGAATGCCTTGCAAGGCAAGGAAAAAGGATTCTAGAAGGGAAGGAGGCGCCAGATTTTTAGGGTTCTAGAAGGAATGGGTTTTGTGGCAGATTTTGGGGTTTCTAGAAGGATTTGGGGTGCCACTTTTGTAGGACAAAGGATAGGACTTCTAGAAAGTGTGTTTTGAGGCTGATTTCAAGCCTTTTTGTCTTCAAACTCGTCCAACAACCTGCCTCCATGCTTGCACTACCCAATCTTGGCTCAAAAAAGGCTCTAGAATGCTCCAAATTGCTTCTTTTTGCATACTTTGTCCTTAGAACCTGAAAACACACGAATTTGGCTTAAAAGACTAAATAACTAAGAACTAACAACATAAAAGCACAAGAACAAGCTAACTAAGTCGCATAAATATGCTCCTATCAAATTCCCCCACACTTAGCTTTTGCTAGTCCTCGAGCAAAACAAAACAAAACAAACAAAACAAACACCAAACAAACTAGACCTTCCAACGTTCACCTCAGGGATTTCCAACACACATGACATATTCAAGATCATCATAACCATAGATTTTAGTCATCCCCACCCTTTAGTACATACTTAATCACAGTCACCATTCATTAGCTCGTATTTAACCAATTAAAACAATGTTTTGAATGTAGTAACATGCTTTAGAGAATTCACTCAATTCCTCACTAGGTACACTCTTATTTTCACTCAGATTTTCTAACTACACTCCCTATTCTAGGTATACATGAGAAGATTGATATAAACATGAAAACAAACACTCACACATGTTTATAACAAAGAAAGCAATTTCTGGAGTTATTAAGCATGTATAAATATGATCTCATGAATGGAATGCTACTACTTAGATGCGAGAACCAGGGACACCATATGCTTATACCATTCCCAAACTCCACACATTGAAACACACAACACTCAAGATAGAAGTATAGGGTTGTAACGGGGCTAGGGGTATTGGCTAACAAAGAAATGTAAGGAAAACAAACATTCTTAAAGCAATAGCAAGCAAAGTAATGAATATGACACTTAGAACTCCCTTTTGAAACGCAGCCACGAACTTTGATACATAAAGGGAAGATCACACATACTTAGGGCCGAATTCAACTTTTTGGAGCCTTTCTTCAACAACCAACACTTGTGAGCTTATTCTCACTTTTTGCGAACACTTTTCACACTTTCTTCACATATTTTTCTTTTTTTTTTTTTTTTTTTTTTTCTTTTTCACCCGTGCCTCTTTGTTACTTTGGCACACATAAACGTACAACTTCCCTTCCCCCACACTTGTTTGCTGCCTAATAACGAACAAAGGGAATTCACTCTAGGTCATGCTTCACTGCGCCTTAAGAACAAGGGTAAGGATGGTCCTAATCTAGGCTAGGTGGGGATAATGTGGGTTAACAAAGAACATAGGCTAAACAAGGCTCAAAAGGGTTAAACCTACACAACAAATAAGAAAGGGAGAAGGCTTTTTGGCACTGGTTCACTACACAACTTCATCTTGTTTATGTGTTATGCACTTCAATATCATGCTTTGAATGAAACGGGTATGAGTTCTAGTATTTGGAACTAAATGATGAAACGCCTTCTAAGTAGCAACCAAGCAAAGAATGATGAGATCATGCAACGACTTTAGAAAACAAGAATGCACAGATTAATACTCTCCAAATAACATTTAGGCTCAAGTATCTCAGGGTTGTAGCGTTAGTATGAGATTCTTCCTTCAAGCATGTTACAAAAACTGATTTTTTCCTTTTTGATTAAACATGAATTCGTGAACTATAACCATAATCAAGCATAAACCAGAGAGTAATTCAAACATCCATCCATGTTTATAACTTTCCTTAATAGTCATGCAATTAAAAACCGAATCTTCATCATTGTGTTGGAAGGTACCCTAAGACACAAACAAACATACAAAAACAACTCTTTTTATGAAATTTTCGGATTTTTATGTCAACACACACAAAAAGACTCCAAAACAGCTTAAAAACACTTAAAAACACTGAAAACAACATTTGAAGTGATAGGTGATAAAATCCCATGAAAATCATGCAAAAACAACTTGTGTACCCCCCCACACTTAACCCAAACATTGTCCTCAATGTTTCAAACATAAACTAACATAAAAACAATCAAACAAGCAACACATAAACATAGAAAGATAAAGGCAGCAAGGAAAAAGGGTGAAAGGAAGCAACTCTGGATGTAGAGCCGATTCTAGGTGTTCTTCATTGGCATGGGTTGCCTCCCACGAAGCGCTTGAAGGAGTTTGAAGTAGTTTGTTCGAGCATGACCCCGGTGAATGTCGATGGCAGCATCTTGAAGATGAAAGCTTTTCCATTCTCTCTAATGGATAAAGCTAAAGATTGATTGTATGAACTAGCACCTGGGACGGTTACATCTTGGGAAAGTGTGAAACGAGCATTCTTGGAGAAATTTTTCCCAACTTCAAGAGTCATTCTCTTGAGGAAACGGATTAGTGGCATCCAACAAAATCAAGGTGAGTCGTTCCCAGCTTATTATGAACGTTTTAAAACTCTTGTTGCTTCATGTCCACAACACCAAATGAAGGAGGAGCTGCTCATTCAATACTTCTACGAAGGACTCCTCCCCATTGAACGTCAAATGTTAGATGCCTCGGTGGGTGGTGCGTTGGTTGACAAGACCCCGGTGGCTACCAAGACTTTGATTGCAAACCGAGCCCTCAATGCATGATAGGAGCATATTTACATCACTTAGTTAGCTTGTTTCCTTGCATTTAGGTTGTTAGTTCTTAGTTATTTTAGCCTTTTAAGTCATTTTCGTGCAATTTCAGGTTCTATAGACAAAGTATGCAAGCAAGTGCATTTTGGAGCCTTTTGGAGCAAAATTGGGCTTGGAATGGATATCACATGCTTGGAGCTAAAGGAACGGACGAAATTGAAGACTTGAAGATGTTAGGATTCCTAATCAACGAAGGATTCCTAATCAACGAAAGATTCCTATTGATAGGAGCATATTTATGCGACTTAGTTAGCTTGTTCTTGTGCTTTTATGTTGTTAGCTCTTAGTTATTTAGTCTTTTAAGCCAAATTCGTGTGTTTTCAGGTTCTAAGGACAAAGTATGCAAAAAGAAGCAATTTAGAGCATTCTAGAGCATTTTTGAGCCAAGATTGGATAGTGCAAGCATGGAGGCAAGTTGTTGGACGAGTTTGAAGAGAAAAAGGCTTGAAATCTGCCTCAAAACACACTTTCTAGAAGTCCTATCCTTTGTCCTACAAAAGTGGCACCTCAAATCCTTCTAGAAGTCCTATCCTTTGATCTTCCCGGCTGATTTTTACGTTCTAGACATGTAAGATTCAGCCCATTCCACATCCTTGCCGATTCTCCTTGGTAGGCCATTCATGAAGACAGCCCGCACAAAGATAGATGTATTCAAGGGAACCTTGATGATGGAATTCGATGGGGAAGTTATTGATTTTAATATTTCTGAAACTATGAGATACCCTAGTGATGATCACTCTTGTTTTTCTATTGATGTTGTTGATTCTTTTGGCGCAGGAGTATCTTGAGGGATTGAACGAGGATGCCCTTGAAATAGCCATTACGAAGGGAATAGAACTCAAAAACCAAGAAATTGGAGCAATGCAAACACACGGCCAGATTGGGGAGCCCTTTGCCGTGCCCTTTAATGAAGAAGTTGCAAAGGTTGTGGCTGCCCTTGAGTCATTACCACAACAATATGGTAAGGTCCCACTCTCAATTTCAAGTTCAGTTTCTACTAAGATTTTACCTTCTGTTATTCAGGCACCCACTCTTAAACTTAAGCCATTGCCGGACCATTTGAAGTATGTGTTTTTGGGAAATGACGAGACATTGCCCGTCATTGTTTCTTCAAGTCTCACGGCACATGAGGAAGAAAAGCTTGTGAGGGTGCTACGAGAGCACAAAGCGGCCATAGGGTGGACTTTGGCCGACATTAGGGGAATTAGCCCCACCACGTGCATGCACCGCATACTTCTTGAGGAGGGGACTAAACCATCTCGAGAGGCCCAACGCCGTCTCAACCCTCAAATGATGGAAGTTGTGAAGAAGGAAATAATCAAGCTCTTAGATTGTGGAGTGATCTATCCTATTTCCGATAGCCGTTGGGTTTCACCAATTCAAGTAGTTCCCAAGAAGTCTGGAGTTACAGTTGTCAAGAATGCAGAGAATGAGTTGGTGCCTACACGAATTCAAACTGGATGGCGAGTTTGTATTGATTATAGGAAGCTAAACGCCACAACAAGGAAAGATCACTTTCCTTTGCCATTCATTGACCAAATGCTTGAAAGGTTAGCCGGTCATGCTTTTTATTGTTTTCTTGATGGATAGTCTAGATATAACCAAATTGTGATAGCCTCGGACGATCAAGAGAAGACCACATTCACATGTCCCTTTGGAACTTTTTATTGTTTTCTCTGATTTCGTTGAGAAGATAATTGAGGTATTTATGGATGATTTCAGTGTATTTGGGGATTCTTTCGATAATTGTTTGGATAATCTGACCTTGATCTTGAAAAGATGTGTTGAAACTAATCTTGTTTTGAATTGGGAAAAATGTCATTTTATGGTCAAACAAGGTATAGTTTTAGGCCATATCGTTTCTGAAAAAGGAATTGAAGTAGATAAATCAAAGATAGACCTTGTTCGTCACTTACCCTCTCCTACTTCGGTTAGAGAGGTTCGTTCTTTTCTTGGCCATGCAGGGTTTTATAGGCGCTTCATCAAGGATTTTTCCAAGATTTCCAGCCCCCTTTGCCGATTGCTCCAAAAAGATGTGCCCTTCAAGTTTGATGAGGAGTGTGAATCGGCATTCAAGCAACTCAAGGAGAAGCTCACTTCGACCCCTATCATTGTTCCTCCAGATTGGAGCCGTCCCTTTGAGCTTATGTGCGATGCATCCGATTATGCATTAGGAGCTGTTTTGGGGCAAAGACAAGACAAGCAGCCGCATGTCATATACTATGCCTCTCGGACGCTCAATGATGCCCAGTTGAACTACTCTACAACGGAAAAAGAACTTCTAGCTGTTGTCTTTGCTTTAGATAAATTTCGTTCTTATTTAATTGGCACTAAAGTGATTGTTTATACTGATCATGCAGCCTTGAAGTACTTACTAACGAAGAAGGAAGCAAAACCTAGGCTTATTCGTTGGATGCTTTTTCTTCAAGAGTTTGACATCGAAATTCGAGACAAGAAGGGAAGCGAGAATGTGGTGGCTGACCACTTGAGCCGAATGGTCCATGAAGAGCATGAGCATGCCGTGCCTATCCCATAAACCTTCCCCGATGAGCAGCTGCTGTCCATTGAGGTAAGTGAACCTTGGTATGCTGATTTGGTGAATTACATAGTGTCTAAACAAGTTCCAAGCACTCTCACCAAGCACCAAGGTGAAAAACTTCGAAAAGATGCACGATTCTATGTTTGGGATTATCCGTATTTGTGGAAGTATTGCTCTGACCAGATTTTGCGTAGATGTGTGCATGATTGTGAATTTCATTCAATTCTAAGATTTTGTCATACTTATGCTTGTGGTGGACATTTTGGTACCCAAAGAACGGCTTTAAAAGTTCTTGAATGTGGATTTTATTGGCCCACTTTGTTTAAAGATGCTAGAACTTTTTGCTTAACCTGTGATCGTTGCCAAAGAATGGGAAGTATAGGTGCCAAAGACCAAATGCCGCAGCAACCCCTATCCTTTGTTGAAATTTTCGACGTTTGGGGTATTGATTTTATGGGTCCTTTCCCTCCATCTTATGGTTTCACTTATATCTTGCTAGCAGTTGATTATGTTTCAAAATGGGTGGAAGCAAAAGCCACCCGTACTAACGATTCTAAGGTTGTTGCAGATTTCGTGAAAACTAACATTTTTGCTAGGTTTGGAATGCCTAGAGTTCTCATCAGTGATGAAGGCTCCCATTTCTGTAATCGAACCATTGAAGCTTTGCTCAAGAAGTACAACGTTACGCATAAGGTTTCAACACCTTATCATCCTTAAACTAATGGGCAAGCCGAGGTTTCGAATAGGGAGATCAAGCAAATACTAGAGAAAACTGTGGGGCCAACAAGGAAGGACTGGAGCTTGCGATTGGATGATGCATTGTGGGCTTATCGTACGGCCTACAAAACTCCCTTGGGCATGTCACCTTTTCGGCTCATCTATGGCAAGCCATGCCATTTGCCCGTCGAGTTAGAGCACAAAGCACATTGGGCTATGAAGACCTTCAACTTGGATATAGATGCCGCAGGGGTGCATAGAAAGCTCCAATTGAATGAACTCGAGGAGATTAGGCACGAGGCTTACGAGAATGCCCGCATTTACAAGAACAAGACCAAGGCGTATCATGACAAGATGCTTCGTACAAAGACATTCTCTAAGGGGCAGAAAGTGCTCCTCTTTGATTCTCGCCTTCGGTTATTCCCCGGTAAGTTACGTTCTAAGTGGATTGGACCCTTTGTTGTTACTAATGTTTTTCCTCATGGTGCAGTCCAAGTCCAAAGCTTGAAAACCGGACATGAGTTCAAGGTGAATGGGCATCGTTTGAAGCCCTATTACGACCTGTTTGAGGAGCATGTGGTGGAGGACCTACCCCTCCATGCCTTGGGCTCCAAGGAAGCTTGAAAGATGGTATTCGTCCGGCTGCAAGACGTTAAAGCAAGCGCTTTGTGGGAGGCAACCCATGCCAAAGAAGAACACCTAGAATTGGCTCTACATCCAGATTTGCTTCCTTTCACCCTTTTTCCTTGTTGCCTTTATCTTTCTATGTTTATGTGTTGCTTGTTTGATTGTTTTTATGTTAGTTTATGTTTGAAACATTGAGGACAATGTTTGGTTTAAATGTGGGGGGGGGTACACAAGTTGTTTTTGCATGATTTTCGTGGGATTTTATCACCTATCACTTCAAATGTTGTTTTCAGTGTTTTTAAGTGTTTTTAAGCTGTTTTGAAGTCTTTTTGTGTGTGTTGACATAAAAATCCGAAAATTTCAAAAAAAAAAAGAGTTGTTTTTGTGTGTTTGTTTGTGTCTTAGGGTACCTTCCAACACAATGATGAGGATTCGGTTTTTAATTGCATGACTATTAAGGAACGTTATAAACATGGATGGATGTTTGAATTGCTCTTTGGTTTATGCTTGATTATGGTTATAGTTCATGAGTTCAAGTTTAATCAAAAAGGAAAAAAATCAATTTTTGTAACATGCTTGAAGGAAGAATCTCCTACTAACGCTACAACCCTGAGAGACTTGAGCCTAAACGTTTTATTTGGAGAGTTAATAATCTGTGCATTTATTGTTTTCTAAAGTCGTTGCATGATCTCATCATTCTTTGCTTGGTTGCTACTTAGAAGGCGTTTCATCATTTGGTTCCAAATACTAGAACTCATACTCGTTTCATTCAAAGCATGATATTGAAATGCATAACACATAACAAGATGAAGTTGTGTAGTGAACCAATGCCAAATAGCCTTATCCCTGTGCATTAAGTTTTGTAGGATTAACCCCCGTTGAGCCTTGTTTAGCCTATGTTCTTTGTTAACCCACGTTTTCCCTACCTAGCCTAGATTAGGACCATCCTTACCCTTGTTCTTAAGGCGTAGTGAAGCATGACCTAGAGTGAATTCCCTTTGTTCGTTATTTGGCAGCAACCAAGTGTGGGGGAAGGGATTTTTGTACGTTCATGTGTGCCAAGGTATCAATGAGGCACGGGTGGAGAAAAAAAATGAAGGAAAAACAAGAAAAAAAAAAAAAGAGAAAACAAAAGAAAAAATTCGTGGAAAAAAAAAGAAGAAAAAGAAAAAGTTGTGAAATGTGTGAAAAGAGTTGAAAAATAAGTGAGAATAAGGTCACAAGTGTTGGCTGTTGAAGAAAGGGTCCAAAAAGTTGAATTCGGCCCTAAGAATGTGTGATCTTCCCTTTATGTGTCAAAGTTTGTGGCTGCGTTTTCAAAAGGGAGTTCTAAGTGTCATATTCATTACTTTGCTCGCTATTGCTTTAAGAATGTTTGTTTTCCTTACATTTCTTTGTTAACCAATTCCCTTAGCCCCGTTTCAACCTTATACTTCTATCTTGAGTGTTGTGTGTTTCAATATGTGGAGTTTGGGATTGGCATGAGCATATGGTGTCCCTGGTTCTCGCATCTAAGTAGTAGCATTCCGTTCATGAGATCATATCTAAACAAGCTTATTTCACTCCAGAAACTGCTTTCCTTGTTATAAACATATGTGAGTGTTTGTTTTCATGTTTACATCAATCTTCTCACATATAACTAGTATAGGGAGTGTAGTTAGAAAATCTGAGTGAAAATAAGAGTGTACCTAGTGAAGAATTGAGTGAATTCTCTAAGGCATGTTACTACATTCAAAACATTGTTTTAATTGGTTAAATGCGAGCTAATGAATGGCGACTGTGATTAAGTATGTACTAAAGTGTGGGGATGACAAAAATCTATGGTTATGATGATCTTGAATATGTCATGTGTGTTGGAAATCCCTGAGGTGAACGTTGGAAGGTCTAGTTTGTTTGTGTTTGTTTTGTTTTGTTTGTTTTGTTTTGCTCGAGGACTAGCAAAAGCTAAGTGTTGGGGAATTTGATAGGAGCATATTTATGCGACTTAGTTAGCTTGTTCTTGTGCTTTTATGTTGTTAGCTCTTAGTTATTTAGTCTTTTAAGCCAAATTCGTGTGTTTTCAGGTTCTAAGGACAAAGTATGCAAAAAGAAGCAATTTAGAGCATTCTAGAGCATTTTTGAGCCAAGATTGGATAGTGCAAGCATGGAGGCAAGTTGTTGGACGAGTTTGAAGAGAAAAAGGCTTGAAATCAGCCTCAAAACACACTTTCTAGAAGTCCTATCCTTTGTCCTACAAAAGTGGCGCCTCAAATCCTTCTAGAAGCTCCAAAATCTGCTACAAAACACATTCCTTCTAGAACCCTAAAAATCTGGCGCCTCCTTTCCTTCTAGAATCCTTTTCCCTTGCCTTGCGAGGCATTCCCTGCCCTTATCCTTTTGTGCCGCACCTCTCAGGCCTTTTCCCTCTTGGATTCTGATTGTTAGGCCCTTTTCCTTGTGGATTTGGGTTCTACAAATCCTTTTCAGAAATTAATTGGACCACAATTCCTTTTCCAAATTAAATGCCGAACCCTAGGGCCCTAATCCATTATTTCTGCTAAGTCCAAGTCCCAATCTGATTGACCTAGGGTTTTGAGGTGCCTATATATACATGTTTTAGGGTTTTGCCGCGGGGGAGCCAGCCATTCGTCACAGAAATTCATTCATCCGCACACACCACCATTCTACACATTCAAAACACAATTCCAGCCATTTTCCAAGCCTTGCCGCAACCCACATCCATCCTAAATCCATCTCTGACCCTTTCATACGTTCATACACACCCTAGAACCCTTGTGCCGTAGCTAGTTGGGGAAGAAGAAGAACCTGTGTGCTTCATGCTTGCAGATTGGAGCGTTTTAGGTGTACTTCGTTCTTGTTTTCAATGTTTAATTCGTTATTACTTTCTGAACTTGCTGTAATCATGAGTGGCTAAACCCCTAATTAGTTAGGGGGAAGTTTGAAGCCATGAACATGCTTGAGATATGAATTGTGATTTGTGATTTGATAAGTTATGATTGCAATTCAATTATCTGTTTTATTCATAACTGATATGTGTATGTTTATTAAGGATGCATACTTGGTTTTCATGCATGAATCAGATGCTAGAATATAAATGAGTTTCACCTAATCGTTACAAGTTTATATTCCTGAGTAGTGAAGGTTGATTGTCACAATCGCGTTAATTGAATTCTTGGCAAGCGTATCATGCATTCATAGTTACAATTGCCTCGTCAACACTTATGATTTTCATGAAACATAATGATCTCTGATTGTATCTCTATTATGCATTCATGTAGAGGACTTTTGGAGAATGATTTGAGTTGTTGCATGCATTCATCCAATTCAATGAGTTAAGGAAAATCTGAGGGTTAATTTGTGCATCACGGTTAATCTGGGGTGTTGAGCATCATAGTTTATTGAAAAGCAATTGGAAATAAATTCGTATACAAGTGTGTCATGTGTGGAAAACGGACCTCTAACTAATCCATCCATCATCTAATTTCCTAAATTCGTTTTAGAATCTGTTTAGTTTCACAATTTGTTTGTTTGATTCAATTTCGTCAAAACCAAAACCCCTATTTACTTTCTTGTGTCAAAGTGTCTAAAATATGTTTTGTTTGTGTTTTAGAGTGTTTTGAGTCTAGTCAAAACCCTAAATTCGTCCAAGTTGTGTTTAGAGTCCAAAACTGCCCAGATTGTGTTTTTAGGCAGTTTTGGGTGTTTTTAGCTTGTTTTGAGTCTTTTGAGTTTGTTTTGAGTCCCTTGAGTCTTTCCAAACGTTTTTAACTTTGTTTTTGTATTTTAAGTCAGTTTAGAGGTTTTAGCAAGCCCTCCTAATCCCCAGTTTAGAACGATCCCTACTTGCATTTATACTACAATTTGACAACAAGAGGGTTTAATTTGAGTGCTTAACTTTTATCACATCACCTAATCAACGAAGGATTCTTAATCAAAAAAGGATTCCTAATCAAAGGAGGATTCCTAGTTGAATAGGGATTCCTACTCAAACAAGGATTCCTACTTGAAGTAGGAAAGTTAAGCCAAGGTTTCCTATTTTGGTCTGACCTTTCCTAATCCTAAATGTCCCTAAGTTCCAGCAACAATGAAGACCTCCTATGCATTTTAGGACACAAATTGAACCTTCCTTGCACCTTCCTACCCTTTGCCGCACCACCCTAAGTCCTTTCCCTTTCCTTGTAGTGCAAGGAAGGCCTTCCTTTCCTATTTTCTACACAAAATCACATTCCTTTTTCTTCAAATCTGCTAAGTATCTCCCTTCCTGATTTCCTTAACTTTTGTTAACCTTTTCTTGGGGATTTGGAAAGTTAAAACCTTCCCTAAAAATACATTAAAGTCGTGGCCCTCCCTTGCTCTATAAATAACTCAATCTGCCACACCATTAAAGGGCCCTGAACACATTCTCTGCATCCATTCCATCCACCTATCTACCTATCCATCCTCTACCACCCATCACCACCCATTCTACACACCTTAACCCCTTGTACCCCAGCTCTACAAAGGAAGAAGGAGAGGATTAACTTGAAGCCATGCCTAGCCATTCAAGACGTTGGATTGCTGGAACGTTTCTTGGTGTAATGTATCTTTGTTTTCAATGTTTAATTTAATTTCTCTATGTTTTGCTATGAACCTGAGGAGCTAAACCCTTTTGGCTAGGGGGAATTTCAAAGCCATGAACATATTTACAATATGAATTGATTAATTCCAGTTGTGATTTCATAAAGTGTGAATGCAATTTGCTTAACTGTTTTATTGATAACTTATTCTTGTATGTTGATTAAGGAGGCCTACTTAGTTTGCATGCTTGAATCTGATGCTAGAATATAAGGGAGTTTCACATAATCATTACAAACTTATATTCACAAGTAGTGAAGGTTGCTGCTTGATAGGAGCATCTTTATGCGACTTAGTTAGTGTGTTTCCTTGCATTTTCTTAGTTAGTTTCTACTTATTATAGTGATTTAAGCTATTTTCGTGTGTTTTCAGGTTCAAATGACAAAGTTGGCAAAGAGATGCAATTTGGAGCATTTTAGAGCCGTTTGGGCTTGGACTGGATAGCACAAGTATGGAGCAAGATGGATGGATGAAATTGAAGTTCAAGAGAGGCTAGGAATGTGCAAAAGAGTTGAAGAAATAAATCCAAGTCAAAGAAGATAAGGAATCAGCTACAAAGAAGGAGAATTATCCAAAACCTTATCTTATCCAACCTTATGTTATCTAACCTTATCTTACCTTATCTTATCTTATCCTATCCTAATCTTATCCTACCTTAATTCCAGCTACAAGGGGGACTTTTTTTCATATTAGGGTGCCTAAAACCTGTTTTTAGGAGGCCTTTTTGTTCTAGAAACATGCCACAACACTCCTTTCTAGAAGCCCTAAAAATCTGATGCCCCAACATTTCTAGATGGCCTTTTCCTTGTTGGTTTGGAGTCCTAAATCCTTTTCCTTGACAACCTAGGCCAAGTAATCCCTAGGCCTATAAATACACTATTTTGCTGCACCATTCAGACCACCACCCTCTACCATAACTCACCTACATCCATCCACCACACACTCATTGTGCCGCAGCTTTGTAAAGGAAGGAAGGAAGAAATCTGGAGCGTTTCTAGGTGTATTCTATCCTTTGTTTTCAATGTTTAAATTTAATTGTCTTTGCTTATTTGCAATCATGAGGAACTAAACCCCTTCTTAGCTAGGGGGGAATTCAAAACTTTGAGCTTAGATGTGATATGAATTGATTTCATCCAGTTATGATTTCATGAATCGTGGATGTGATTTGCTTAACCGTTTGATTAAAACTTATGCTTGTATGTTGATTAAGGGTGCACACTTAGTTTGCATGCTAGGATTTGATGCTAAAATATAAGGGAGTTTCACCTAATAGTTACAAACTTATATTTACAAGTAGTGGAGGTTGCTAGTCACGATCGCGTTAAGTAAATTCCTGGCAGGAGTGTCATGCAGTCATAGTCACAAATGTCATGTCAATGCCTTTGATTTTCACAAAGCTTAATGATCTTTGATATGTATCTCTAGTATGCAGTCATATAGGGAACTTGATAAGAATAATGTGGTTTGCGGCGCTACGTCCAAATTCAATGAACTTAGGAAAATCTGAAGGTTAATGCGTGCAGGCACGGTTAATTTGGGGCATTGTCATTCATGGTTTATAGAAAGAATAACTGGAAATCGATTTGTGTTGCATATATGTCATGTATGGAGAAGGATCCTCTAGCTAGCCTTTCACCCATCCAAAACACCCAATTTCGTACCTTTGTTACTTTGTTTCTTTAATTTGCTTAGTTTTAGATAATTTCGTCAAAAACCCAATCCCCTTTATTTTCTTGTGTCAACTTAGTTAGAATTTGTTTAATTTTGTGTCTTTTAGCATTTTGAGTCAAGTTAAAGTTAGAATTCCTCCAAATAACTCCCCTAGTGTCTGTTTTTGAGTCTATTTGGTTGTTTTAAGCTGTTTTGAGTCTTTTAAGTTTGTTTTGAGTCTTTTAAGTTTGTTTTGAGTCTTGTAAGTCTAGTTTAGTGTTTTAGAGTTTAATTAGTGTAGATTAGCATCCCTTCTAATCCCCGGCTAGAACGATCCCTACTTACACATACTACATTGATAGGGTTTAAATTTGAGTGCAATTTAATTTCACATCAAATTTTTGGCGCCATTGCCGGGGATTAGCAAATTTGCTAATCCCCCGTGTTTCTGTTTGTGTTTTTGTTTTTACGTTTTAGTTTTTGATTTTGTTTTGTTCTGTTTTCTTCGTTTCAGGTACTAAACATGGCAATTGCAAACATTCAAGCTCAATTGGCGAATCTTACTTCTCAATTGTCCCAGATTGCCGAAAGAACCGCAATGCACACTGCCCCTACATTTAATGTACCCTATGGGCATGGACATCAAACTCATCAGTTCACTGCGAATGGAGGTGCTTGGGGTTATCAAAGCCATAACCAATCAAGGGACAACATGTTTTCCAACGCTTATAATTCGGATTGGAGAGATTATTCAGATTATATGTGGGGGGAACCCCAACAGATTCAACAAGGGTTCACAAAATCAAGCTAAGGAGGTTCAACAAGAAGGATATTGGCAGCCATATGAGGAGTTTCATTCAAGACCTATGCAGCCACCACAGCCTCCCCCACAACAATTCCAATCGAATTCAAGTATGTCCACGACTTATGATATACTAACTTCTTTCATGCAGGGCTCACAACAAGAAGGGTATTGGCAGCCATCTGAGGAGATCTATCAAAAGCCATATGAACCACCACAGCCTCAACCATATTTGGCCCAACCAAGTTCAGGTTCGTCAATGGATAATGATAAAATTCTTGAGTTACTCACTTCTTTATCTCAGGGACAAGAAAATCAAGACAAAAAGGTGGACCATTTGGAAAAGCAAATTGGACAGATAGCGGAATTCATAGGACAGATTCTAGAGCAAAGTGAACTCTCCAACTCAACTATTGCAAATTCGAAGGATGATTTTGAAATCCATGATGCTATCACTTTGGGAAGTGCTATGGAGGTTGGAGCTGACCTAAAAACATCCAAACATACCTTAGCAGTGGACAAAGAGCTGCTGATTGAGGAGGAGGAAGCAGACACACTCACAGCAAGGGAAGAACAACCCTTGCCACAGCCCCCTAAGCCTTCTCCACCACCCACCACAAGTAAGGACGTCCCAAATTCAATTCATTCTAATGTTAATCCTCCGAATGTACTTTTTCCTCGCAGGTTCATGATTTCCAAGAACAAAGAAAGTGAAAAAGACATCATGGAAGCCTTCCCAAAGGTGCCAAGTACTATCCCAATTCTTGATACACCAAATCAAATTCCAAAATGTGTTGAATTTCTTAAAGAACCTGGTACATCAAGAAGAATGATTCAAGAGAAAGAAGTGGCTGGAGAATATGTAGAATGCATCAAAGAGGATGTTCGTGAGACAACAAAGCCCAAGGAAGTTGAATTTTATGACACGGGACAAGTCACAACCATCACATTCAATCTGGCCAAGTCCAACATTCCTGACACTTTCAAAGATGTGGTGTTTGTCATTGAGTTCTCATCGGAGCAAACAAGTAAGCCACCTCCCCGAATTTCAATTTTGTTTTATACTAATTTGTTGTTAATGATTCAGGTACCCACACTAGAATTTAAACCATTGCCGGATCATTTCAAGTATCACCTTCCATTCAAAGATCAATTCCATGCCGTGGCCTCCAACGAAGCATAATTGAAGGATTCGTCCAGCTGGAAGACGTTAAAGCAAGCGCTTCTTGGGAGGCAACCCATGCAAATAAAGAAAACCTGGGAACTCTTCGGCTCCACAACCAGATTTGCGTTCCTAAACCCTACTCTTTATTGCTTTTACTTTGCATATTTGTCATGTTTGTTAGTTGTGTTATTTGCTTGCTTTTGTGTGTGTCTATGTTTGAAACATTGAGGACAATGTTTGGTTTAAGTGTGGGGGGGTAAAAAAGTGTTTTCATTGAAAAATTCGTGGAATTTTGTCACCTAGCACTTCTAAGGTTGTTTTTCACTGTTTTGAGTGTTTTGAGTGTGTTTTGAAGTGTTTTTATGTGTCTTGAAAGGAAAATACGAAAATTGAAAAAAAATCGAAAAAGTTTTGAAACATACCAAAAAGAGTCGTTTTAGAGTCGTTTTTGTGTTTGTGTCTTAGGGTACCTTCCAACACAATGATGAGGATTTGGTTTTTAATTTCATGATTGTTAAAGAAAGTTACAAACATGGATTGAAGTTTGATATGCTCTTTGGTTTATGCTTGGTTATAGTTGACATTCATGAATTCACATGTAATCACAAAAAGGATAAAATCAGTTTTTGTAACATGCTTGAAGGAAGAAACTCAAACTAACGCTACAACCCTGAGAGACTTGAGCCTATACGTTCTTTGGAGAGTTATTAATCTGTGATTCTTTGTTTTCTAAAGTCGTTGCATGATCTCATTATTTCTTTGCTTGGTTGCTACTTAGAATGCGTTTTATCATTTAGTTCCAAATACTAGAACTCATGCCCGTTTCATTCAAAACATAAAATTGAGTGCATAACAAATAACAAGATGAAGTTGTTTAGTTAAAACCAGTGCCAAAAAGCCTAACCCTTTGCATATGTATTGTAGGTTTAGCCCCTTTGAGCCATATTTAGCCTATTTTCTTTGTTAACCATATTATCCTTACCTAGCCTAGATTAGGACCATCCTTACCCTTGTTCATAAGGCGTAGTGAAGCATGACCTAGAGTGAATTCCCTTTGTTCGTTATTAGGCAGCAAACAAGTGTAGGGGAAGTTGTACGTTCATGTGTGCCAAGAAAAACAAGTGAGGCACGGGTAGAAAAAGAAAAAAAAAACAAAAGAAAAAGAAAAAAAAATTCGTGGAAAAAGAAGAAGAAGAAGAAAAAGTTATGTGATCTTCCCTTTATGTATCAAAAAGGGAGTTCTAAGTGTCGTATTCATTACTTTGCTTGCTATCGCTTTAAGAACGCTTGTTTTCCTTACCTTTCTTTGTTAGCCAATACCTTAGCCCCGTTACAACCTTTTGACTTCTATCTTGATTGTTATGTGTTTCAATATGTGGAGTTTGAGATTGGTATGAGCATATGGTATCCCTGGTTCTCGCGTCTAAGTAGTGGCATTCCATTCATGAGATCATATATCTATACATGCTTAATAACTCCAGAAATTGCCTTCTTTGTTAATACATATGTGAGTATTAGTTTTCATGTTTACATCAATCTTCTCACATATACCTAGTGTAGGGAGAGTAGTCAGAAAATCTGTGTGAAAATAGAGTGCATATCTAGTAAGGAATTGAGGGATTCTCTAAGGCATGTTACTACATTCCAAAAGTTGTTTTAATTGATTAGATGTGAGCTAGTGAGTGGCTACTACGATTAAGTATAAGTTCGAGGGTAGGAATAATTGAAACCTATGTAAGTAATGATTTTTAACAGGTTATGTACCATTGGAAATCCCTGAGGTAATGTTGGAGGGTTTAGGTTATGTTTGTTTGCTTGTTTTGCTCGAGGACTAGCAAAAGCTAAGTGTGGGGGAATTTGATAGGAGCATATTTATGCGACTTAGTTAGTGTGTTTCCTTGCATTTTCTTAGTTAGTTTCTACTTATTATAGTGATTTAAGCTATTTTCGTGTGTTTTCAGGTTCAAATGACAAAGTTGGCAAAGAGATGCAATTTGGAGCATTTTAGAGCTGTTTGGGCTTGGAATGGATAGCACAAGTATGGAGCAAGATGGATGGACGAAATTGAAGTTCAAGAGAGGCTAGGAATGTGCAAAAGAGTTGAAGAAATAAATCCAAGTCAAAGAAGATAAGGAATCAGCTACAAAGAAGGAGAATTATCCAAAACATTATCCAAAACCTTATCTTATCCAACCTTATGTTATCTAACCTTATCTTACCTTATCTTATCTTATCCTATCCTAATCTTATCCTACCTTAATTCTAACTACAAGGGGGACTCCTTTTCATATTAGGGTGCCTAAAACCTGTTTTTAGGATGCCTTTTTGTTCTAGAAACATGCCACAACACTCCTTTCTAGAAGCCCTAAAAATCTGACGCCCCAACCTTTCTAGATGGCCTTTTCCTTGTTGGTTTGGAGTCCTAAATCCTTTTCCTTGACAACCTAGACCAAGTAATCCCTAGGCCTATAAATACACTATTTTGCTGCACCATTCAGACCACCACCCTTGATAGGAGCATATTTATGCGACTTAGTTCGTGTGTTTCCTTGCATTTTCTTAGTTAGTTTCTACTTATTATAGTGATTTAAGCTATATTCATGTGTTTTCAGGTTCAAATGACAAAGTTGGCAAAAAGATGCAATTTGAAGCATTTTAGAGCAGTTTTGGGCTTGGAATGGATAGCACAAGTATGGAGCAAGATGGATGGACGAATTTGAAGTTCAAGAGAGGCTAGGATTGTGCAAAAGAGTTGAAGAAATAAATTCAAGTCATTGAAGATAAGGAATCAGCTACAAAGAAGGAGAATTATCCAAAACCTTATCCAACCTTATCTTATCCAAACTAACCTTATCTTATCTTATCTTATCCTACCTTAATTCCAGCTACAAGGGGGACTCCTTTTCATATTAGGATGCCTAAAACCTGTTTTTAGGAGGCCTTTTTGTTCTAGAAACATGCCACAACACTCCTTTCTAGAAGCCCTAAAAATCTGGCGCCCCAACCTGTTTTCTAAATCTTTTTCCCTGACAACCTAGGCCAAGTAATCCCTAGGCCTGTAAATACACACATCTGCTGCTACATTCAGACCACCACCCTCTACCATAACTCACCTACATCCATCCACCACACACTCATTGTGCCGCAGCTTTGCAAAGGAATGAAGGACGGAATCTGGAGCGTTTTCTAGGTTTATTCTATCCTTTGTTTTCAATGTTTAATTTTATTTATATTTGTTTGATTGCGAACATGAGGAACTAATTTCTTTATAGTTAGAGGCGAATTCAAAGCCATGGACATATGTTTTATATGAATTGATTTCCTCCAGTTATGATTTCATGAATCGTGAATGTGGTTTACTTATCTGAGTTATTGAGAACTTGTTCTTGTGTGTTGGATAAGGAGGCCTACTTAGTTTGCATGCATGAATTTGATGCTAAAATATAAGGGAGTTTCACCTAATCATTACAAACTTATATTTACAAGTAGTGGAGGTTGCTAGTCACAATCGCGTTAAGTAAATTCCTGGCAGGAGTGTCAAGCTTTTCATAGTCACGAATGTCATGTCAATGCTTATGATTTTCACAAAGCTTAATGATCTTTGTTTCGTGTCTCTATCATGCTTTTCATAGTTAGGGAGCTTAATAAAGAATGATTTGGGTTGTCGTATGCTTTTCATCCAATTCAATGAGTCTAGGGAAATCTGAGAATTAATTAGTTCTACACAATTAATTTGGGGCATTGTCATTCATGGTTTGTTGAAAGAATAACTGGAAATTAGTTCATATGCATATGTCATGTGTGGAGAAGGGCCCTCTAACTAGCCATTCACCCATTTAAATCACCAATTTCGTGTCTTTTTAAGTTGTCTTTACAATTTTGTTTGTTTAAGTTTAAATTCGTTCAAAACCAATCCCCTGCTTCTAGTTTGTGTTAGTAGAGTCTAAATTCGTCAAATCTTGAGTCTCTTAGTCTTTTGAGTCAATTAGAGTCTTAATTTCGTTCAAATCAATCTTAGGTGTTAGTTTTGAGTCTAAAGAATCTGTTTTGTGTGTTTAAAGTCTAATTTAGCTTCTTTTGAGTGTCTAGAGTCCAGAAACTGTCTAGTTTGAGTTCTATTTGCTGTTTTGAGTTAATTGAGTCTAGTTTAGTGTTTTAAAGTTTAATTAGTGTAGATTAACATCCCTTCTAATCCCCAGCTAGAACGATCCCTACTTACACATACTACATCAATAGGGTTTAATTTGTGTGTCAAGTTAATTTTCACATCAAATTTTTGGCGCCGTTGCCAGGGATTAGTAAATTTGCTAATCCCCCGTGTTTCTGTTTGTGTTTTTGTTTTTACGTTTTAGTTTTTGATTTTGTTTTGTTCTGTTTTCGTTGTTTCAGGTACTAGACATGGCAATTGCAAACATTCAAGCTCAATTGGCGAATCTTACATCTCAATTGGCACAGATTGCCAAAAGAACCACAATGCACACTGCCCCTACATTTAATGTGCCCTATGGGCAAGGACATCAAACTCATCAATTCACTGCGAATGGAGGTGCTTGGGGTTATCAAGGCCATAACCAATCAAGGGACAACATGTTTTCCAACGCTTTCAATTCAGATTGGAGAGATTATTCAGATTATATGTGGGGGGAACCTCAACAATTTCAACAAGGTGGATATTGGCAGCAAGAGGAGGAGTTCTATTCAAGATTTGCGCAGCCACCACAACCTCATATACAATATGCCCAACCCAACTCAGGTTCGTCAATAGATTATGATCAAATTCTTGATGAATTAAATTCTTTGGTGCAGGGTTCACAAAATCAAGCTAAGGAGGTTCAACAAGGAGAATATTGGCAGCCATATGAGGAGTTTCATTCAAGACCTATGCAGCCACCACAGCCTCCCCCACAACAATTCCAATCGAATTCAAGTATGCCTATGAGTTATGATGAGATTCAGGACGTACTAACCTCTTTGAAGCAGGGCTCACACCAAGAAGGATATTGGCAGCCATATGAGGAGTTCTATACAACGCCATATGAACCACCACAACCTCCCCCATATTCGGCCCAAACCAATTCAGGTTCGTCCATGGATAATGATCAAATTATTCAATTACTAACTACTTTGGCACAGGAGCAGCAAAATCAAACCAAGGAAATGCAAAATAAAACCAAAAAGTGGGGTGAATTGAACAATCAACTTGGAGAGATTGTAGAACTCATAGGACAGATTCAAGAGTAAAGTGAACTCTCCAACTCAACTATTGTCAATTCGATGGGAGATTTACAAATCCATGATGCTATCACTTTGGGAAGTGCTATGGAGGTTGGAGCTGACCTAAAAACGTCCAAACATACCTTAGAAGTGGACAAAGAGCTGCGGATTGAGGAGGAGGAAGCAGACACACTCACAGCAAGGGAAAAACAACCCTTGCCGCAGCCCCCTAAGCCTTCTCCACCACCCACCACAAGTAAGGATGTCCCAAATTCAATTCATTCTAATGTTATTCCTCCAAATGCACCTATTCCTCGCAGGTTCATGATTTCCAAGAACAAAGAAAGTGAAAAAGACATCATGGAAGCCTTCCCAAAGGTGCCAAGTACTATCCCGATTCTTGTTGCAACAAATCCAGTTCTAGAATGTGCTGAAATTTTTGAAGAGAATTGTACCTCAAGAAGAATGATTCAAGAGAAAGAAGTGGCTGGAGAATATCAAGAATGGATCAAAGAGGATGTTCATGAGACAACAGAGCCCAAAGAAGTTGAATTTTATGACACGGGACAAGCCACAGCTCTCAAATCACCAAATCTGGCTGAATTTTCTAGTCCTACAACTTTCGAAGGGGTGTTTATTCTTGAGTTCATGTCGGAGCACGGAGCACACAGGTAAGCCACCTCCCCGAATTTCAATTTTGTTTTATACTAATATGTTGTTAATGATTCAGGCACCCACACTAGAATTTAAACCATTGCCGGATCATTTCAAGTATCACCTTCCATTCAAAGATCAATTCCATGCCGTGGCCTCCAATGAAGCATAATTGAAGGATTCGTCCGGCTGGAAGACGTTAAAGCAAGCGCTTCTTGGGAGGCAACCCATGCGTTCAAATAAAGAAAAACTAGGAAGCTTCGGCCCTACAACCAGATTTGCGTTCCTAAACCCTACTCTTTATTGCTTTTACTTTGCCATATTTGTCATGTTTGTTTGTTGTGTTGTTTGCTTGCTTTTGTGTGTGTCTATGTTTGAAACATTGAGGACAATGTTTGGTTTAAGTGTGGGGGGGTAAACAAGTGTTTTCATTGAAAAATTCGTGGGTTTTTATCACCTATCACTTCTTAAGTTGTTTTTCACTGTTTTTGAGTGTTTTTAGGGTGTTTTGAAGTGTTTTTATGTGTCTTGAAAGAAAAATACGAAAATTTCATAAAAATTTGAAAAAGTTCTGAAAAATACCAAAAAGAGTCGTTTTTGTGTGTTTGTTTGTGTCTTAGGGTACCTTCCAACACAATGATGAGGATTTGGTTTTTAATTTCATGACTGTTAAAGAAAGTTACAAACATGGATTGAAGTTTGATATGCTCTTTGGTTTACACTTGGTTATAGTTGACATTCATGAAGTCACATGTAGTCCCAAAAAGAGAAAAATCAGTTTTTGTAACATGCGTGAAGGAAGTAACTCAAACTAACGCTACAACCTTGAGAGACTTGAGCCTAAACTTTGCTTGGAGAGTTAATAATCTTGACATTCTTTGTTTTCTAAAGTCGTTGCATGATCTCATCATTCTTTGCTTGGTTGCTATTTAGAATGCGTTTCATCATATAGTTCCAAATACTAGAACTCATGCCCGTTTCATTCAAAGCATGAAATTGATTAGCATAACATAAAACAAGATGAAGTTGTTTAGTTAAAACCAGAGCCAAAAAGCCTAACCCTTTGCATATGTATTGTAGGTTTAGCCCCTTTGAGCCATATTTAGCCTATTTTCTTTGTTAGCCCACATTATCCTTACCTAGCCTAGTATAGGACTATCCATACCCTTGTTCTTAAAGAATAGTGAAGCATGACTTAGAGGAATTCCTTTTGATCTACAATTTGCAGA
This sequence comes from Heteromeles arbutifolia, assembly GCA_024362995.1. Taxonomy (NCBI): domain Eukaryota; kingdom Viridiplantae; phylum Streptophyta; class Magnoliopsida; order Rosales; family Rosaceae; genus Heteromeles; species Heteromeles arbutifolia. The sequence continues at coordinate 14,811,012 of JANCRC010000008.1, read as the reverse complement.
AAAATAAGTGTGGGGGAAGGTTGTACAATGTAGTGTGCCAAGAAAAAGAAATAGGGCACGGGTAGAAGAAGAGAAAAAGAAAGAAGAAAATTTGTGAGAGAAAGCAAAGAAGAAGAAAAGAAAAAGTGTGAAAAGTGTTCAAAATAAGTGAGATTAAGCTCACAATTGTTGGTTGTTGAAGAAGGGGTCCAAAAAGTTGAATTTGACCCTAAGTTGTATGAAATCCCCTAAAGATTCAAAGTTTGTGGCTGCATTTAAAAAGGGAGTTCTAAGTGTTGATGTTCATTACTTTGCTTGCTATTGCTTTAAGAACGTTTGTTTTCCTTACCTTTCTTTGTTAGCCAATACCCTTAGCCCCGTTATAATCCCTAGACTTCTATCTTGATTGTTATGTGTTTCAATATGTGGAGTTTGGGATTGGTATGAGCATATGGAATCCCTGGTTCTCGCGTCTAAGTAGTGGCATTCCATTCATGAGAACATATCTATACATGCTTAATAATTCCAGAAAGTGCCTTCTTTGTTATGACATATGTGAGTACTAGTTTTCATGTTTACATCAATCTTCTCACATATACCTAGTGTAAGGAGTGTAGTCAGAAAATCTGTGTGAAAATAGAGTGCATATCTAGTAAGGAATTGAGGGATTCTCTAAGGCATGTTACTACATTCAAAAAGTTATTTTAATTGATTAGATGCGAGCTAGTGAGTGGCTACTGCGATTAAGTATAAGTTCGAGGGTAGGAATAATTGAAACCTATGTAAGTAATGATTTTTAACAGGTTATGTACCATTGGAGATCCCTGAGGTAATGTTGGAGGGTTTAGGTTATGTTTGTTTGTTTGTTTTGCTCGAGGACTAGCAAAAGCTAAGTGTGGGGGAATTTGATAGGAGCATATTTATGCGACTTAGTTAGTGTGTTTCCTTGCATTTTCTTCATTAGTTTCTACTTATTATAGTGATTTAAGCTATTTTCGTGTGTTTTCAGGTTCAAATGACAAAGTTGGCAAAAAGATGCAATTTGGAGCATTTTAGAGCAGTTTTAGGCTTGGAATGGATAGCACAAGTATGGAGCAAGATGGATGGACGAATTTGAAGTTCAAGAGAGGCTAGGATTGTGCAAAAGAGTTGAAGAAATAAATTCAAGTCATTGAAGATAAGGAATCAGCTACAAAGAAGGAGAATTATCCAAAACGTTATCCAACCTTATCTTATCCAAACTAAGCTTATCTTACCTTATCTTATCTTATCCTATCCTAATCTTATCCTACCTTAATTCCAGCTACAAGGGGGACTCCTTTTCATATTAGGATGCCTAAAACCTGTTTTTAGGAGGCCTTTTTGTTCTAGAAACATGCCACAACACTCCTTTCTAGAAGCCCTAAAAATCTGGCGCCCCAACCTGTTTTCTAAATCCTTTTCCCTGACAACCTAGGCCAAGTAATCCCTAGGCCTATAAATACACACATCTGCTGCTACATTCAGACCACCACCCTCTACCATAACTCACCTACATCCATCCACCACACACACATTGTGCCGCAGCTTTGCAAAGGAAGGAAGGAAGGAATCTGGAGCGTTTTCTAGGTGTATTCTATCCTTTGTTTTCAATGTTTAATTTTATTTATATTTGTTTGATCGCGAACATGAGGAACTAATTTCTTTATAGTTAGAGGCGAATTCAAAGCCATGGACATATGTTTTATATGAATTGATTTCCTCCAATTATGATTTCATGAATCGTGAATGTGGTTTACTTATTTGAGTTATTGAGAACTTGTTCTTTTGTGTTGATTAAGGAGGCCTACTTAGTTTGCATGCATGAATTTGATGCTAAAATATAAGGGAGTTTCACCTAATCGTTACAAACTTATATTTACAAGTAGTGGAGGTTGCTAGTCATGATCGCGTTAAGTAAATTCCTGGCAGGAGTGTCATGCTTTTCATAGTCACGAATGTCATGTCAATGCTTATGATTTTCACAAAGCTTAATGATCTTTGTTTCGTGTCTCTATCATGCTTTTCATAGTTAGGGAGCTTAATAAAGAATGATTTGGGTTGTCGTATGCTTTTCATCCAATTCAATGAGTCTAGGGAAATCTGAGAACTAATTAGTTCTACACAATTAATTTGGGGCATTGTCATTCATGGTTTGTTGAAAGAATAACTGGAAATTGGTTCATATGCATATGTCATGTGTGGAGAAGAGCCCTCTAACTAGCCATTCACCCATTTAAATCCCCAATTTCGTGTCTTTTTAAGTTGTCTTTACAATTTTGTTTGTTTAAGTTTAAATTTGTTCAAAACCAATCCCCTGCTTCTAGTTTGTGTTAGTAAAGTCTAAATTCGTCAAATCTTGAGTCTCTTAGTCCTTTGAGTCAATTAGAGTCTTAATTTCGTTCAAATCAATCTTAGGTGTTAGTTTTGAGTCTAAAGAATCTGTTTTGTGTGTTTTAAGTCTAATTTAGCTTCTTTTGAGTGTCTAGAGTCCAGAAACTGTCTAGTTTGAGTTCTATTTGCTGTTTTGAGTTAATTGAGTCTAGTTTAGTGTTTTAAAGTTTAATTAGTGTAGATTAGCATCCCTTCTAATCCCCGGCTAGAACGATCCCTACTTACACATACTACATCAATAGGGTTTAAATTGTGTGTCAAGTTAATTTTCACATACCATAACTCACCTACATCCGTCCACCACACACTCATTGTGCTGCAGCTTTGCAAAGGAAGGAAGAAATCTGGAGCGTTTCTAGGTGTATTCTATCCTTTGTTTTCAATGTTTAAATTTAATTGTCTTTGCTTATTTGTGATCATGAGGAACTAAACCCCTTCTTAGCTAGGGGGGAATTCGAAACTATGAGCTTATATGTGATATGAATTGATTTCATCCAGTTATGATTTCATGAATCGTGGATGTGATTTGCTTAACCGTTTGATTAAAACTTATTCTTGTATGTTGATTAAGGGTGCACACTTAGTTTGCATGCTAGGATTTGATGCTAAAATATAAGGGAGTTTCACCTAATAGTTACAAACTTATATTTACAAGTAGTGGAGGTTGCTAGTCACGATCGCGTTAAGTAAATTCCTGGCAGGAGTGTCATGCAGTCATAGTCACAAATGTCATGTCAATGCTTATGATTTTCACAAAGCTTAATGATCTTTGATATGTATCTCTAGTATGCAGTCATATAGGGAACTTGATAAGAATAATTTGGTTTGTGGCGCTACGTCCAAATTCAATGAACTTAGGAAAATCTGAAGGTTAATGCGTGCAGTCACGGTTAATTTGGGGCATTATCATTCATGGTTTATAGAAAGAATAACTAGAAATCGATTTGTGTTGCATATATGTCATGTGTGGAGAAGGATCCTCTAGCTAGCCTTTCACCCATCCAAAACACCCAATTTCGTACCTTTGTTACTTTGTTTCTTTAATTTGCTTAGTTTTAGTTAATTTCGTCAAAAACCCAATCCCCTTTATTTTCTTGTGTCAACTTAGTTAGAATCTGTTTAATTTTGTGTCTTTTAGCATTTTGAGTCAAGTTAAAGTTAGAATTCCTCCAAATAACTCCCCTAGTGTCTGTTTTTGAGTCTATTTGGTTGTCTTAAGCTGTTTTGAGTCTTTTAAGTTTGTTTTGAGTCTTGTAAGTCTAGTTTAGTGTTTTAGAGTTTAATTAGTGTAGATTAGCATCCCTTCTAATCCCCGGCTAGAACGATCCCTACTTACACATACTACATTGATAGGGTTTAAATTTGAGTGCAATTTAATTTCACATCACTGCTCACGATCGCGTTAAGTTAAATTCCTAGCATGAGTATGATGATGTCATAGTTACGAATGCTTTGTCAATGCTTATGATTTTCATAGAACGTAATGATCTTTGATTGTATCTCTATTATGATGTCTGATGCGAAATATATAAGCACACAAATTAAACCCTCTTACTAAACTCTAAAACACTAAAACAACTCAAAAGACTCAAAACAGCACAAAACAAGCTAAAAGACTCAAATCTGCCACTAAGAGTAAATTTGGACGAAAATAGGTTTTGCTTGACTCAAAACACTTAAAAACACAAACTAAATCAGTTTCTAACTAATATGACTCAACAAAGTAAATGGGGATTGGGTTTTGACGAATTTGAAAACAAAACAAGCAAACTAAAGAACTGATGAATTCTACACGAAATTGGGTAAAACTATGGATGATGGGCTAGCTAGGAGGTTCTTCTCCACACATGACATACTTGCAAACAAAACAATTTCCAGTTGCTTTTCAATAAACCATGAATTCTCAACACCCCAGATTAACCGTGAATTGCACTAATTAACCCTCAGATTTTCCTAATTTTATTGAATTGGATGATTGCATACAACAACCCAAAGCATTCTCCACAAGTTCCCTACATGAATTGCATAATAGAGATACAAGCAAAGATCATTAAGTTCTCTGAAAATCATAAGCATTGACGAGGCACTTGTAACTATGAATTGCATGAAACTTATGCCAAGAATTTACTTAACGCGATTGTGACTAGCAACCTTCACTACTTATGAATATAAGTTCATAATGATTAGGTGAAACTCCCTTATATCCTAGCATCAGATTTATGCATGAAAATTAAGCGTGCACTCTCAACCAACACACACAAATCAGTTTTAATTCAACAGATAAGTAAATTGAATTCACAACTTATGAATCACAACTGGATGTAATCAATTCATATTGCATGCATAACCGTGGTTTCGAATTCCCCCCTAGCTGAGAGGGGTTTAGTTCCTCATACTCACAGAACAAAGATTATTGAATTGAAACATTGAAAACAAAAGAAAGATTACACCTAAAACGTTCTAGCAATCCTAACTCGAATGGAAGGCACGTCCAAAGGCTCTCCTCCTTCCTCTTTGTTGCGGCATAAAGGTGGGTGAAGTGCTTGGGATGTGTTTTGGGGTCAGGAATGTGTTTAGGGTGAATGGAAATTGCGGCAAAGGTGTAAGGATGAATTCTGGCGTGAATGGATGAATGGGTGAGCTAATGGAACCTTTTGTGCGGCACCGAGATGTTTTATTTAAAGACTTTAGGGTAATAAAGCTAGGAAACAATTAAGGAAACAGAAATTAAATCAAAACTTTAAGGGAAATAGGAATTAAAGTCATAATCCTAAGGGAATTGGGCAAGTAGGTGCGGCAAGGATGGAAAAGGTAAGGGAATGCCTTGCAAGGCAAGGAAAAAGGATTTCCTTGCTGATTTAGGTCCAGAAATTAGGCAAGTGAGAGATGCCTTGCACGGCAAGGATGGGAAATAAGGGGATGGTGCGGCAAAGGCTGGTTTAATGCAGGGAAGGTTCAATTTGTGTCCTAAAATGCATAGGAGGCCTTCAATGTTGCTGGAACTTAGGGACAATTAGGATTGGGAAAGGTCAAACCAAAATAGGAAACCTTGGCTTAACTTTTTCAAGTAGGAATCCTTGTTTAAGTAGGAATCCATCTTCAATTAGGAATCTTTCGTCAATTAGGAATCCTTTGTCAATTAGGAATCCTTCGTCAATTAGGAATCCTAACATCTTCAAGTCTTTAATTTCGTCCATTCCTTTTGCTGCAAACATGTGAAAACCATTCCAAGCCCAATTTTGCTCCAAAAGGCTCCAAAATGCACCTTCTTGCGTACTTTGTCCTTAGAACCTGAAAACACACGAAAATGGCTTAAAAGACTAAAATAACTAAAGAATAACAACATAAATGCACAAGAACAAGCCAACTAAGTTGCCTAAATATGCTCCTACCAATGTCATGTAGGGAACTTTTGATGAATGCTTTGGGTTGTCGAATGATGTCATCCAATCCAATAATACAAGGAAAATTTGAGGGTTAACTAGTGATGGCACGGTTAATATGGGGCATTGTCATTCATGGTTTATTGAAAAAGCAACTGGAGATCGATTTGTATATAATTGTGTCATGTGTGGAGAAGAACCCTCTAGCTAGTCCATCATCCATCCAATTCAGCATTTTCGTGCAAATCTGTTTAGCTCTAGTTTCTGACTTGTTTTACTTTAAATTCATCCAAAACCCAATCCCCCTTTAATTAAGTGTGTTAGATTAGTTAGAAGTGTGTTTAAATCTATCTAATTTAGTGTTTTGAGTCTTACTAATCTAGAATTCGTCCAAATCAGTCCCTAGTGTCTGTTTTGATTCTTTTTGGTTGTTTTAAGCAAGAGGAGTAGTTTTATTCAAGACCTATGCAGCCACCACAGCCTCCCCCACAACAATTCCTATCGAATTCATGTATGCCCATGAGTTATAATGAAATTCTTGAAGGACTAATCTCTTTGACGCAGGGCTCACAAAAAGAAGAACAATTGCAGCCATCTGAGGAGTTTTATCAATGGCCGTATGCACCATTACAGCCTCCACCACAATCTGCCCAAACAAACTCAGGTATGTCTTTATGTAATGATAACATTATTCAATTAATGACCTCTTTGACATAGGGAGTAGAAAATCAAAACAAGGAGATGAAAGATCGAGTCAAAAGAGTGGATGAATTGGAGAAGCAAGTTAGGCAGATTATGGAGTTTATGGCACAGATTCAAGAGCAAAGTGAACTCTCCAACTCAACTATTGCAAATTCGAAGGAAGATTTTGAAATCCATGATGCTATCACTTTGGGAAGTGCTATGGAGGTTGGAGCTGACCTAAAAACATCCAAACATAGCCTAGAAGTGGATAAGGAACTGTTGATTGAGGAGGAGGAAGAAGACATACAAACGGCAAGGGTAGAACAACCTTTGCTGCAGCCCCCTAAGCCCTCTCAACCACCCACCACAAGTAAGGACGTCCCAAATTCAATTCATTCTAATGTTATTCCTCCGAATGCGCATTTTCCTCGCAGGTTTTTAATTCCCAACAAAGATGAAAGTGAAAAAGACATTGTGGAAGCCATTCCAAAGGTGCAAAGTGATATCCTAATTCTTGGCACACCAAATCAAGTTCCAGATTGTGTTGAAGTGTTCAAAGAACCTTGTACACCAAGAAGAAGAAGTCAAGAGAAGGAAGTGGCGGGAGAATGTGTAAAATGCATCAAGGAGGACGTATTTGAAACAACAAAGCCCAAAGAAGTTGAATTTGATGACACAGGACAAGTAGCAACCATCATTGTCAATCTGCCCAAGTCCAACATTGCTGAAACATTCCAAGATGTGGTGTTTGTAGTTGAGTTTGTGTCGGAGCAAGCAAGTAAGCCATCTATTTCAATTTCAATTTTGTTTTCTACTAACTTGCTGATTTTAATGATTCAGGCACCCACACTAGAATTTAAACCATTGTCGGATCATTTCAAGTATCACCGTCCATTCCAAGATCAATCCATGCATTCGAAGAAGGGAGACCTAGGAATCGCCCCACAATCAGATTTGCGTTCCTAAACCCTTCTCTTTCCTACATTTATCTTGCCATGATTTGTTCGTTGTTTGTGTGTTTGCTTTTCTGTGAGTTTATGCTTAAAACATTGAGGACAATGTTTCATTTAAGTGTAGGGTGGGGGTAACAAAGTGTTTTTTATGCAAATTCGTGGAATTCTATCACCCATTAATTCTAAAGTTGTTTCTCACTGTTTTTAAGAGTTTTTAAGCAGTTTTGGAGTGCTTTTGTGTGTTTTGAAGTAAAAATCCGAAAATTTGATAAAAATTTGAAAAATTGTTTTGAAAAACCCAAAAAGAGTTGTTTTTGTGTGTTTGTTTGTGTCTTAGGTACCTTCCAACACAATGATGAGGATTTGGTTTTTAATTACATGACTGTTAAAGAGAGTTATAAACATGGATGAAAGTTTGATTTACTCTTTGGTTTATGCTTGGTTGTGGTTCTAATTTACGAATTCACATGCAATCATAAAGGAAAAATCAGTTTTTGTAACATGCTTGAAGGAAGGAACTTGATGTGAAATTTATATGACACTCAAAGTAAACCCTATTGATGACAATTGTAGCAGAGATGCAAGTAGGGATCGTTCTAGACTGGGGATTAACTAGGGATGCTAATCAACACAAATAAGACTCAAAAACACTAAACTAGACTCTAATGACTCAAAACTAACTTAAAACATTAAAAACAGCAAGAAACAATAAAAAAGACTCAAATCTAGACCTAACAATTGGTTTTGACGAAAGTAGAACTTAAAAGACTCAAACAACTAAAAGAAAACAGGTTTTGACTCTAAAAACAAGATTAAATGAAAGGGGGTTTGTTTTTGGCGAATTTAAAACTTACAACAGAAACCTTGCATAAAATACTTTATAAAAACGAATTTGGTGAATTGAAAAGGGTGAAAGGCTAGTTAGAGGGCCCTTCTCCACACATGAACATATGCATATAAATCGATTTCCAGTTATTCTTTCAACAAACCATGAATGACAATGCCCCAAATTAATTGTGTTGAACTAATTAATTCTCAGATTTCCCTACTCATCGAATTGGATGAAAGCATGCGACAACCCAAATCATTCTTTATTAAGCT